>CM029496.1:10942993-11610319 GCA_017140595.1 Eucalyptus curtisii
AGCCGATGCTTATGTATAGATGCTGAGGTTACACACTGAAACATAGTCGTCTAGATGCTGGGTACAAACAAATTCAGCTGATTCTAGGACGTCGGCCGTTCTCATGTAGTTTTCTACACGAGAGACGTGGCCTGGAAGCGATTCAAAACATAAGCAATGTGACGTAATCTTGAAGTGATCCGAGACATGATAATGTTCTAATCTAATCATACTGCAGAATGATTGAAAAACTACGAATTAACTAATACAACATCACGATATCAAAGCTTGCGAATCTAGATGTATAATTCTTTTTTTTTTTTTTTGGTCGGTAATCTAGATGTATAATTCTAATTGATGAATATTTGAACGAGACTTGTACCAGCATATGACGTCACATTTGTTCCCAACTTATCTCATGATCATGTCGGGCAAAACGGAATTGATTGGGCAATCTTGTTATGTTAGTTCCACGAATGTCCAAGATCGTCAAATTCTTCAGATTCCACATGCCGTGAGGTAACTCTACAATTCCTGTAGATCGTAAATCCAACTCGGTCAATGATGTCAACCTTCTGATTGAATTAGGTAAGTGTCTCAACAAGTAGCACCCTTGCAATAACAGGTGTTGTAGAGAGACAAGGTAGCCCATGGATTCGGGTAACTGTTTAATCCCTAAATAAGATAGGTTCAAATGAGTCAATGCTTTGATGGAGTCCATAGATTCTGGTAATTCTTCAATCCTTGTTTGAGATAGGTCCAATTGAGTTAACGACACAAGGGAGCACAAGGATTCTGGAAATTCTCTAATCCCTGAATGAGATAAGTCCAATTGAGTTAACGAGACAAGAGAGTTCAAGGATTTTGGTAACTTTTTAATCCCTAAATAAGATAGGTTCAAATGAGTCAATGCACCAAGGAAGCCCATGGATTCTGGTAATTCTTCAATCCCCAAATGAGATAGGTCTAGTTGAGTTAACAACCGAAGTGAGCTCATGGATTCTGGAAATTCTCTAATCCTTGAATGAGATAAGTCCAATTGAGTTAACAAGACAAGGAATCTCAAGGATTCTGGTAACTTTTTAATCCCTAAATAAGATAGGTTCAAATGAGTCAACGTGCAAAGGAAGCCCATGGATTCTGGTAATTCTTCAATCCCTGAATGAGATAGGTCTAGTTGAGTTAACGACACAAGGGAGGTCAAGGATTCTGGAAATCCTCTAATCCCTGAATGAGATAGGTCCAACCAAGTTAATGAGACAAGGGAGTCCAAAGATTTTGGTAATTTTTCAATCCATGAATAAGATAGATTCAACCAAGTTAACGACCTAGGAAAGACCATGGATTCGGGTAATTCTTCAATCCCGGAATGAGATAGGTCCAGCTGAGTTAACGACACAAGTGAGTCCATAGATTCTGAAATTTGAGCAAGTTCTTCACAATATGAGGCACACAGAGTCTTTAGCTTTCTCAAACCATCTCTCAATATTGGAATCTCTCGAATAGCAGTGTCATTTATGAGAAGCTCCCTCAATTCTTTCATTCTACCTACTCCTGTAGGTAGCTCCTCTAATCTCCCACAACACGAGGCATTTAAAGTCTCCAGCTTCATCAAACCATATCCCGACATCGGAATCTCTCGTATAGCAGTGTCATTTATGAGAAGCTTCCTCAATTCTTCCATTCTACCTACTTTTGCAGGTAGCTCCTCCAATCTGCCACAACATGAGGCATTTAGAGTCTCCAACTTCATCAAACCATTTGCCAACATTGGAATCTCTCGTATAGCAGTGTCATTTATGAGAAGCTCCTTCAATTCTTTCAATCTACCAACTTCATCGGGTAGCTCCTCCACTCTCCTACAACCACTGACATTCAAGGAGATGAGGGATTTGATGCCCCCAATAGAAGGATGAATCTTTTCCAGATTTTCACATTTTTCAAGAATCAAAATTTCCAAGCTTTCGAAAGTAGATAAGTCAGGAGTCCTTTTTAAAAGTGAACAATGCGAGAGGTTGAGAACTCTGAGCTTCTTTGCCATCTGAAAAAAAGAGAGGATACCTCTAAGATTATGTAGCACCTGATTTTTCACCATCCTTGTTTTTTTAATTTATAAAAATAATATATAAATTTTTCATAGCTCGGTTTGCATGCTGTCATTGGTATGATGCTCCGCTACTTTATGTTTGTTTTATTTAAATGTTTCTTAAGTAGTAGTGTTTTTTGAACACACCCATTGCATAAAGAATGTTAGTAATATACAAGTGCTAGCTATATTTTCTTATTGCATTAGGCCATACCTTCCAATTTGACTGAAATATATATCAACTGGTTAGCACTCACAAAAATAACACGTAGTTCGCCCTCACAGAACTATATAATAAAGCAATGCACTTATTTTGAAGTAGTGGGGTCAACTTTTGTTTTAAAATAATTGTCTTGTCTATGATAGTTCGAATAGTATTTCGTGCTAAAGCAGTTGTATTTGTGTGAACGTAACCAAACGATAACTTAATATTTGTAACTTTTCATTTCTTATGCGAGAAGATCGACAATGAATTATAACAAGAATCGCCATAGAGACATACTTTTACAAGGGGAGAAGTTATCTTAGAAGCAATAAACCATTTATTAGACTAAAAAAAATCAGGATATGCACATATACTGTAACTATATTCTTAGCAGATTAGTTGAAAAAATATATCTAATGTTAAGCATGATTGGTTGTTAAGACACTATTAGTTTAAGATTTTAAGGGGCAGAAGTTTCTGGTATATTTAGGTGCCTATAAATTCCTCTTATATTTAAAGGAAAATCCTGAATCCGAGGAAGGATATTAAACTTTTCCAAAAGAAAGAAAGGAGAATTTGTGCAATTGACCCTTGGATAACATGTGAGATTATTCATAAGAGATATGCATTCTTTACATCTTACCTCCGTGATTGGATCCCATCCTCTCCAATCCTCCGAAATCTCACTCCCCGACAAATTGAGCACAACTAATTGCTTCAGATGAAAGTTGGCTGCTAAAAAATTCGAGGGACAATGCTCCCAATGAAGCCATCTTAGTTCACTAAGCTTGTCTTGAAATCTCCGGTGAAATTTGCACCACATACTTTAAGGAACCTCAAGTTAGTCAGTCCTTTAAAGTTTTACTTTTGTAACTTTTTTTGGAGTCATATTTGTCGAGACAAATGGCCTGAATCATATTAGTGCCCTGCAAATAAGAAATATTATGGAGCATAAATTTTGAATGATGAGATTAGGCCCACTATATATGAGAAAAGATGCACTAATTTAAATTTGTTGTCATACTATTATGGTGCAGGCTTCTCACTTCAACCTTGTGAAATGACATATTGTGGTTGCATATCATTTATCTAATCTATGTAAAAATATGAAGCTCAAAGGGGTGTTTCCTGACTTTTCCTCCTCCGATTATGCCCTTCACAATTTCCACCTTTTGAATTCCCAAAAATTGCATCCTTTCAAAATTACAATAAAATATCTCTCTTCGTGCAAACACTACTTCAAATATATCCATCAAAATTTGTTGCCTTTATATGTGAAACAACAAAACTCTACCTCAATATCCTTTATATGTTAAAAAACATGACTCTTACAACCCAAATACATGAATCAAACTTACCATCAAAACAGGCATCAAAATTAGAATATGCTAATTGTTGAATCCCCCCACGCCCATTCTCTTTTTCTGGTGTACCTTTTTGCAATTCTCAATAGCAAAATAAAAACTGGAATGTCATCCCAAATGGTACCCACGTTTGAAATTCCTTTCTTATCATGTTTTTCTTCCATGAGTGTTTTTCTTTGTACTTGGAAGTAAAATGGATCATAGATTAAATGTGATAAAATGATTTTCTCCTCATTTTAATACTATAGATGTTTGATGTTCTCTTTTCATTCCTGCGTTGATTTTGTTACGATGAGATAGTAGTCATCCAAATGCTTGATCAATTTCCCCATAGATTAATGAGATCTTGCTTATAGAAAAATTGGATGTGAAATTTGATTAATTTGAATACTTAAGGAACTCAAGTCTTTTGCATTCTTCTTTCTTGTAACCAAATATTTTAGGAGCTCAAATTTGTGTTTTTTTTAGGTGATGAATTGCACATTGAGCACAAAAGAGGGTCATAATATGGAAATTCTTTGGATGTTTGAATTTTAAGTTCAAGCTTTCATTTTTTCAGATGAGACCATACTTAATTTTGCCTCAGAAGTTTCATGTATCTTTATTGTATTTTTAGCTATAATTTCATAGATACCCTTTTTTTAAGTTGTAACCAATATTGTATTCGTTGATTACATTTTCACTTGTGAAAAAAATCTGCTCGCCGAAAAGCATCAGTAGCATGTTATTCAACAATCTTGCCACTTCATTATATTATTTTGCATCTCAACGTTTATATTCAATGTTCAATTAAATTGGTGACTAAGCAAATATGCCCCGAAACGTATGCAAGTCACCATCTCATATTCTTCTTATGATCCATGTGCTCTTTCTTCTTTCTTTCTCTTTTTTTATATCTCTTCCACAATGGTAGTCTGATCAAATTAAGTTAATCACATATTTACAGTCTAATTAATCCTCAAAATTACCATATATTACGTTACAATAGAAAATGCGAAGTCTGTCTTAAGTCACGTGCAGAACACAAGACTTCTACTACAATCTACAGCACTTGAAAAATAGAGAATCTAAACATTCTTACCATGCAATATGAAGAAGAAAACAGTCATAGAGAGGAGCCATCACTAAAAAAGAAAAAAAAAAATTGCATAAAGTAGTACGTGATATAAACTAAAGAAGTAGAAGGACAAATGGAAGTAATTAGGGAATATTAATACATTTAACAAATAATGTGTCAAAGGGGACGCATTTTGGAAAGTCATTCAATTTTAAGAATAAATATGGAAAGGTTATTAATGATGGATGGAAAAATTTATAAAGCTTTGTTAGTAGAGATTGCATGTTCATTGCATGTGTATAGAGGCATTTCTGTAATTTTTTAGGTCCATAAAATTGTCGAGTTAAAAATAATGACATAGCTCCAAGGATTTATGAATGTATGTCATCTTTACCAAAAGGAGGAATTTCCCTGTAGGAGAATCTAATTGTTCACATGAAGTTGAGAATGACATTTAATGTGGTTATGTGATGGCAAATCACATTGTAAACATACTATTTCAAATGGAAGTAATTAAGGAATATTAATAAATTTAACTGATAATGTGTCGAATGGGCATATTGTTGAAGGTAATTTAATTTTAAGAATAAATATAAGAAAACCATTCAAAATGGAAGTAAAATTTAAAAAATATATATATATAAATTTATTAGTAAAGATTACATGTGGGTCACAGGAGAATACAGGCATTTTTCCTATATTTTAGGTAGCCAGAAACTTGTTGAGTTATAAATAATGACATAGCTTCAAGGATTTCTGATATGTATTTCATTTGTTCGCAAACCAAGAAATTTTTGTCTATGAACTTGAGGTCAAAACTTAACGCGATTGCAAATCACAAATTGAGTACCCTTCTTCAAAAACAAACACCCCCCAAATTACTACTAAAAATACGAAGAAATGTGTCTATTAAAAATGATATTCTTTATAGCGAATCATCACAGTTTATATTCTAATGATAATAATAAAAAATAAAAAATAAAAAAATAAAAACCTTACATTCACCACTTTTTTAGAAACTTATAAAAGAATGGTAATTAGTAATAAAACCAAAAAGCATAACAATATGATTTTAGGTCATTCCTCAAATCCTTTGATCTCAACATTAAATGTGTCTATTACTTACTTATTTATATTTATATTTTTTAGCGATGACTTCTTTCTATAACTGTTTTCTTCTTTATATTGCATGGTAAGAATGTTTAGATTCTCTATTTTTCAAGAGCTATAGATTGTAGTAGAAGTCTTAAGGAGAATATGAGATGGTGAGTTGCAAAAGTATGTTTCCACCAATTATTTCATCAACCATTTGACATGTCAGAAGAAATCATAAGGAGAATATGAGATGGGAATATGAGATGGTGAGTTGCAAAAGTATGTTTCCACCAATTATTTCATCAACCATTTGACATGTCAGGTTTCTCTAAAATGCTCTGTCAAACATTCTCTTTTTGTAATTTGGTTGTTGTGACAATACTACAAGGTAGAAATATATATTGATCATCAATAACTAACAAATTGCTCCTCAATTATGTCCCTCAATTAGGCAAGAATAACAATCAATTTTTGCGGGTAGAAGCAGCAAGTTTTGCGGACTTGAGACCAACGGCGATTTTTATCGCAAACAATAAAGAGAAGATGGACTCCCATCCAGTGTTTAAGACAAGTAGAGAAAACTCATACCTTCTTGTTGTCAAGCACATCTAGGGCTTTCCCATAATCCCATAACCTGCTGCATTGCTGAAGCCCCTTTTGATATTCTAGATGAACAATTTCCATTCCAAAATCTTTCAGATGTTTACGCATTATTAGCTTGTCATCTTTGTCAATTTCAATTAGGGACATATCTTTCAATACTCCAATCCCCTCCTTTGGTAAAAAACCACACGAATCCCACATATAAGTTGCATGTTGTTTAGATGATTCAATAGAAAGACATGCAATATCCAAAAATATCTGTTGCTGCTCATAATCTAAAGATTCGTACGTTATTTGCAGCACACGTTGATCGTTCATATTATTCAGATCGTCCTTTAATTTCGTAAATGTTTCTTCCCATACTTCTTCTTTTCTTTGGCGGAAAAATGAACCTGTAAGTTCAAGCATAAGGGGAATCCTCGCTATACTAGATACGACATCCCAAGATATATGCTCATAAGCCTTGGGAGGAGAATCCTTTCCAAATAAATGTCTACTAAATAAGGTCAATGCTTGACTCAAAGTCCAAAGGTTGAGTTTGTATTTGGGGTTTGCATTGGCCCTATCAAGAAAATTCATGTTTCTCGTAGTCATCATGACTATACTTCCTGCTTTTAACCAATTACCATCTCCAATCAAGGCATTTAGGTGAATATCATCATCCATATCATCAAGAATAACAAGGACTTTCTTACTTGTAAATTGAGATTTAATGATGCCAATTCCCTCACCAACATTAGACACTGTATGTGGACTTCTTTGTATATCGCAAATGAGCTCTTCCTGTAAGAACTCAATACCCATGCGTAGTGATACTTCTTGAATATTTGGTACAAAGCTAAGATGTTCAAAATCACCAGAGAGATTGTTCCATAGGATCTTTGCAAGAGTTGTCTTACCGCTTCCACGCACTCCACAGATTCCAATAATCCTTGTATCATTATATTTAGGATCCAATGAGCTCATAATATATTTCACATGATCATCAATTCCAACCAACTCTTTGGGAAGCTTGAAAGTTCTTTTTAACAAGCTTACAACTCTTGTGACAACTAGTTTAACCAATGCTCCTTCGTTCCTGTCAAATAACACTGAATTTCAGCTATAGGAGGCAATATTTAAATTATTTTTCAAAAAATATCTACTCATGAGAAATTAAATAATGTTTTGGTGAAGAATAATGTACCCATAGGCAAAGTTCTCTGTTGCCCATCCTCTCAAGGAACCGACTTCGACGAGCGCTGTTCTCCATTCCCCTAGTTCCATTTTGTCCACCCGACCTTCATATCTAGAAAAAGCTTGTCTAAATCTCCCTTCAACATGTTGCACTACCGAGGGTCTCACTCCATAAAATATGGGCAACACTATTTGCCCACTGCTTCTCTTGCATTTCAACATGTGAACAAG
Source organism: Eucalyptus curtisii (assembly GCA_017140595.1). Lineage (NCBI taxonomy): Eukaryota > Viridiplantae > Streptophyta > Magnoliopsida > Myrtales > Myrtaceae > Eucalyptus > Eucalyptus curtisii. The sequence goes on from CM029496.1 coordinate 10,950,790, forward strand.
CTCGCCAAGGCCCCATTTGCTGAAAGCATAGTATGGCGAGAAAATTGGGATCGAGATCTTAGACCGTCTAAGATGGTCGAGAATCTCCGAACCTATCTTCTGACGCGGTTGGTGCACACTGTAGAACGTTTCAATTCCTGCATCAACAAGGCTAGTATGGAGATTGTTGGAGAACGACTCACTAATGCTCTTTCCTTTACAGCTCAAGAACACGTCGTGATCATTTACTTTCGGTCTTTGCGTTTCGACTCCATAGGAACCTCTATGCGGAGAGGTCGATGAGGAAGACGCGCCGTGTATCGGATCTTCTGAAGGAGTGGTTTGTTCTCTTTCCATCTCGAAGAAAATTGTCCTACTACAAAGATAGTAATGGGGATTGACGGAGCAGAGCCTCAAAAGAAAGCAGGAAACAGAGAAGATGAATACGGAAATCCGAGATCCGGCAATTGCAGAAATGTCTCTCGGAACTCAATTCGGATCTACGATCAAACATAAATAAAAACCCTCATTCAACTCCTCAGAACAAAATAGAGCAATCGAAACAGTGGACGGAGAAGAGCAAGGCTTACCTGAGGAGTGCTCAGACGACACAGCACACTTGACTTGACTTGCTGTGGTCTCCACGGATTCTCAGCCTTCCATTTTTATATCTTCAACACAAGACTCTACTAATAAGAAAAAAAAAAAAAAAGATTAATTTCTTCCGCAGCATCAGGCGGTAGGTGCCTGGCACGTGCTTTGGATAGAAATTTGAGATCCAGCACACTTCGACCTTCTTCTTTTTGTTTTTTTGTCAACAGCACACTTGACTTGACTTGCTTTGTTCTGTTAATAAAAAAACATATAGGAAAGAAAACCAAAAAGCAATACGGACGTTCCTACCGCGTAATCATATTCTCCGCCAACTAATTTAATGTAAATTTGACTTGCTGTGGTCTCCACGGATTCTCAGCCTTCCATTTTTATATCTTCAACACAAGACTCTCTACTAATAAGAAAAAAAAAAAAAGATTAATTTCTTCCGCAGCATCATGCGGTAGGTGCCTGGCACGTGCTTTGGATAGAAATTTGAGATCCAGCACACTTCGACCTTCTTCTTTTTGTTTTTTTGTCAACAGCACACTTGACTTGACTTGCTTTGTTCTGTTAATAAAAAAACATATAGGAAAGAAAACCAAAAAGCAATGCGGACGTTCCTACCGCGTAATCATATTCTCCGCCAACTAATTTAATGTAAATTAGATTGGGGTAAAGCCTACTCTCTTTTTGCAGGATGCATGCGTAGGACAAGTTCGGATCCAACTTATTATATCACGAGGGTCTCTTACTCGCGCGGGTCAGCGCCTAATGATGATGTCATTTGTATTAGTAGAGAGTTGTGAAAAAGAAACTTATTTTATCAGAAAATTAGACGACGACTACCACACTTATGCTTAGAGTCACCACTCGTTACAGCGGTTTAGGATCGATTGAAGATTAGGCACAGAAAATTTACTAAATAGTGATATCCAAATTCGAAAAGAGCTACTAGAATATCAGGATCTTTAATATATATTAACAATGGCGGAAGTATCTGTAGTATATGAATATTGGATAATCGAGGCAATTGACAATTGATTCATAGTAATTATAGAAGGCTTTGTTTGTCCTTGTCTTGGGCAAGTTGGACAATAATGACCATCTTGTTTGCACAACCAACATCTAATTGAGTTGCGGCAATATGTTAAATCCATCTCATATCGTAAACGAGATGATTTCGGTCGATATATTGTTTTCTTTTCCTTGGACTCACAAGATATTACTATAGATGGCCCCTTCTAAGTGGGTGAAATCGTGGGTTCATACTTGACAACACGTTTTAATGCCATCCCATCTCCGTACAAATCTTAAATGATCCAAACTTTGTGATTGACATCCGGCCATAAAATGTAGACTATGAAATCCATATCAAGTGCTTTGTGCAACTCCGTAAATGAAACTTATGGATATTGACCCCCTCTACTTTTGCTCCCAACGAGGCGACCTGTTTTTATTGAGAGAAAACCAGGGGTTCTTTGATTGAGACTTTGAGGTCCAGCAGGACTTCAACTTGACTTGCTTTTTTCTAATTTTAACACGAAAGGTCAAAAAGAAAACTACTAAGCCGTCTCACATGCTCCTCGTGCTTCTCGACACGAGTCACTGACAAGTCCACCCCTGCTCGGATGCAGTGCTCAAATGGTGCTTTTATTGAAATCTCAGATCATGCACGACCATTAATAAAAAAGCAGGAAAGAGAACTAACGACCAATGCTAATCTTCCCGTGCTGGAATGCCAACACCCCCCCCGGGCGGACAACTCTCTCTTCTCTCTACTGCGTGCCTGCTTGAACAAATTCTGACTGATTTCTCACCATGCACCGGTAGGGGTGAGCATCGGTCCAGGTCAACCCCGAACCGATCCCCGAACAAGCCCAACCCCGCCGGTCCCCTCTGGTTTCTAGGGAGACTGGTTGATCCTTGATCCTAAAATTCTTGGACCAGCACTGTGCGGGTTGATTCTCGATCCTGAGAGTTCCGGATCGGTCCAACCCCGACTATATATATATATATAATTTTATATAGAGAAAACCTTAAAATAAACGGCATGAACAACATCAAATAACTATTTAGTGAGGAGTTCAAGTAATTTTTTATTGTTCTTTAATAACTTAGGTTTTTAATGTCTTTTACAAGATCAATAGTCATAATTTACGAAGGAGAAAAATATTTTTGTAAGGAGTCCTCACGGCGTCCAATAAGGCACCTTATGGCATCCTCATCTAGTATTCGTTTTCTTCTGTCTTATTTGTCATCTCGTTCTCTTCTGTCTTATTTGTCCTCTTAGTCTTCAATTTAATAAAAAAAAGATAAATAACTTCTTCGCTCGCCTGAGTCGCCTCACTCGCTTTGGGTCACTCATGCCGCTCGTCGCTCGATGCTCGCTTGACTTGTTGTTCCCCGCTTCGACATTCGATACTCATTATGTTCGACGCTTACCCCACTTGATCATCACCGCTTGCTTTTCTTAACTAACCTTACTCATCATCGAACTCATTTGGTTTATACGGTCCTCGGTTGCCATTTTAAGGAGTACAAAAAATGAAATAAAAAATTATTTGTTAGTCTTGAGTTGACTTTGAAATTGGACCGAACCCACTAGATCACCCTGGTCCTCAATCGCTTTTTAAGATGTATAAAAAATGAAATAAAAATTATCGGTTGATCTCCGGGTTGACCTTTAACCGGACCGAACCCATTGGGTCAATCCGGTCCTCGGTCTCAAGCTTAATAGGGTCGGTCCTCGGTCTCAAAAATTGAGGACCAGCACTGTGCAAGTTGGTCCTAGGGTTAGGGGGTGGACCGACTCAACCCAGACCATGCTCACCCCTATGCACCGGTCCAAGACCTGCGTGCCACTTGGAACCGCTGGATGTATGCCACACGAAAAAGGGCAATTATTGCACGCCTAATTTTTACAACATTTATAGGGGGAGGTGCGTGACATCCAGCACGCTTGACTGCTTAATCGGGGGTACTGGAACACTGGTACTGGCAGTCAATTTGGCCGCGCCAGCCTAGCAATAGCCATTTTCATCAGCCCCTTCTCATCCTATGTACAGGAGGTTATTATATATGCCTATTCGATTATAATCAAGACCAAAGTCCTAATGTAGTATTTACTTTCTCTAATCTCTTATCTAAAGAGAGAATACATTAGTGAAATTGCGGAGTCTCCTATCCTAAGGCGAATCTCTTGTTTGTTCTTTTCCTTGAGCTTTTTAAGGATGTGTTTAAGTCTGAGCCTATTTTTGTCTTCCCAATATAGAGGGCGACAGAAAGGACAATTATTGCACAACTAATTTTCACGACATTTATGAGGGAGGTGCGTGACATCCAACCCACTTGATTGTTTAACCAGGGGTACTGGACCATGGTACTGGCAATCGATTAAGATGACTTGGTTGTAAGGCCATGCTAGCCCAATAGTAGGCATTTCACCTGTTCCTTTTCATTCAAAGTGTGGGAGACTACTATACATGTCTATCCGACAGTAGCTAGGATCAAAATCTTGATATAGTGTCTATCTTCACTACCGAAATACCTCCTAATCCCCTAAGAGAGGAAATACATAAGTGATATTGTGGGATTTCTTACTACATGACGGATCTCTTACCTATTTTTTTAATCTTGAGCTTTTCAAGCGTCTTCTTAAATCGAAGTCTATCTTTGTGTTCCCAACTAAGAGGTTACGGCAAGGGCAATTACTGCGCGCCCACTTTTTGCAACATTTATGGGGAGCTGCATGACGTCCAGTACACTTGACTTGACTTGCTTTTTCTATCAACTAAAAAGAAAACAAAAAAAAAGGAAAAGAAAACAAATCATCATTACTTGTCAGAGTTGTTTATCGTTAGTGAGTGGATAATGCAATGTCATCACTTTATTCAATTACGTTGTTATATAATATTGCATCGTAATTAAATTGTTTTTTTTCCTAAGTAGAATCTTTTTTATTAACATCTTTTTTTAATGTACCACCACAAATTAGAAATGGTAAACAAAACAGAGATGACGGTATGATGGACCTAGCAGTTCAGGAGGATGATAGTTTATTGGTTAGTGTTTCGTTATGGAAGAAATAAACAAGCATATACATATAACAAAGATTATATAGCAAGGATAAAACAAATTAAATTTAAGAAAGGATATGATATGCAATTTCTACACATTCTAGAGTGCATTTCTTTTGCCTAACGATCGTCTTAGTAATTGTTCAGCATGCTTGCCGATTAAATTTCTCCCTTAAAAAAAAATTAAATTTAAGGTTTGATTGGGGCTGAAAACAATTTATTTGTCATTTTCTTTTATTTACCACATTATATCTTAAGTGAGGGTTCTTGGCGGTGGGTTTCTGTACTAGTCACCCATAAAGTAGCTGGTTAATTATTGTTTTTTTTTTTTTTGGTATTCGGGGAACCCCGTCTGGGTCAGCGGGCGGGTAAATCCCGGAAGCGATCTTGCGAAGGACCCACCACTCCGACATCGCGCTTAAGATCCCGTGCGTCCAGCAGGATTCGAACTCCTCCGTCCTCAGTAAACTTCACGAGAGCGCTTATCCAACTGAGCCACCACAGGTGGTGATCTCGTTAATTATTGTTGTGCCCTTGGATTACGAAAAATTACCATTATATCTTAGCAAAAGCTTTAGTTTTTATTTTTATATTAAGTGGATTTAGTGTAACTTTTCTCTGTTGATAGTTTGCTTTAATGTAAAATTAAACGGATATTTTATTTAAATTCTATAAGCTACATTAATTTAATTTTATTAGAGATTCTTCAATTCCGTGTCTCCATTTTCTTCTTTTTTGAAGTGGGAATAATTCTATATAAACTATAGTTAAGTCACGCATAAAATAGGAGTTATTTTTCCCCTTTTATGACTTTTAATTTTATTGTAATCTTTCCATTAAGTGAATTGACATTTTAAGAGCAATTTTGCTTAATGAAAATTATGTTATACTAAGACTCCGTTCGTATCACGGAAAATGACTTTCAAAAACGCTTTCTGATTTTCAAGCATTTATTTTACGGAAAATGAACTAGTCAAGGAAAATGTTTTCTATTATTGGAGTAAACAACCTTTAAAAGTGAGGAAAATGTTTTCAACTTTTTAGAAGTAGAAAATTTTTTCCATAACTTATTCCACCTAACTTCTTTTCACCAAACACATTTTCGTTTTATTTTTATGCTTTCTTTTTCTTTTTCTTTTTTTAAAAGATCGAGTTTTTAATTTTTGTTCCTTTTCTTTTTTTTTCTCTTTCCTTTTCATCTTCTTCCTTGGCCTTAGTTGATCGCCGACCACGGTGGTGGAGGTTCGTCGGGCTCGCGGACCGAGAGCTTGCCGGATCTAGTGGCGGAGCTCGAGCTCACCTAGATTGGGAGCCCGAGCTCCGCCACCGCATTTGGCAAGCTCGCGGCTCGCCGAGCCCAACAAACCTCCGTGAGCTCTCGAGGCGAGATTGGCCGAGCCTCGAGCTTGCCGGATCTGGCGACTGCGTCTTAGTTGGCCGCCGACCACCATCAGGCTTGCGACAATGGAGGAAGGAGGAGGAAGAAGGAGGAGGAAGGAGGAAGGAAAAAAAAAAAGGAAAAAAGAAAAAGAAAAAGAAAGAAAAAATAATAAATAATAAATAATAAAAATTTTGATTTTTTAAAAATACAAATAATTTAAAAAAAATTAAAACATATAAAAATAAAACTAATTTTTTGGTCAATTAAAAATATTAAAATTTAATTTTTTTGATAATTTTTTTCAAATAATTAAATTAGCTAACAAATGGTGGAAAATATTTTTCACTCAAAGTTCAGGTTTCAGCTGAACACTGAAAATATAGTCATTTTCCAAGTAAATGACTTCCTAGAAAATATTTTCTGAAAACGTGATATTTTCGTGAAACGAACGGACCCTAAGAACGTAAAAAATTTAGGAGCAATTTCTACACAAATTAAGATATTGTTGCACTTTTTGTAAGTTTTAAAATTTAATTGTATTTCCGTGACAAGTTTTAAGACTTTCAAGATAAACGGTTATCTCAAAAAATTTCATGCCATACGTGTTTTTGTGAAAATAGAAATATGGAAATCGGAAACAATTTTTTTTTTCTATGAACTGAAAATGTTTTCTCAAAACTAAATGGGCCTCGTCTCCAACTAATGGATGCAATTTCAGAGAGAGAGAGAGAGCCGCAGCCATGGAAGTCGCGACCTCTGTTGGTTAACTCCAATGGAGGTCTGCAGTCACACAAGGCCACAACCTCCATGGCTATGGGTTCAAATCAATATTTTTAGTGTCCCCAAAGAATTAAATGCCTTACTTTTTAATCATAAAGTTGTTTCTGAATTAGCAATATTTTCAAAATTAGAATAATAACACAAATGTTCCATGAATTTTACTCCAATATGTAATGTGGTCCATAAACTTTTAATTTATGTCATATATTCCATGAGTTTTTTTTTTTTCACTGTGATTTCTAGATTTTTGGTATATATTTAATTTAATCCTTAAACTATATGAAAATGTTCAATGTTGTCTTTTTATTAATTTAAGTTTAAAGACATTTTTGTATAGTCAAGTACCTAAATTGAATATGTATCAAAAGTTCATTGATCACAGTGAAAAAAATTAAGAATTAAAGAATGATATTGCATGTTGGATTAAAGTTCAAGGATAACATTAAACAAATTAAAAGTTCAATGACCATATTACATATTGAATCAATGTGACCCATGAACTTCAGCCTAATGTATAATATGTTCCCTAGAACTTTTAATTTATTATATATAGTCTCTGAACTTTTAGTATTCAATATAGTTCTTGAACTTGACAAAAATGTTCAATATTGTCCTTTTGTTAATAGACCTTGGATAACATTAAATATTTTTATAAAATTAAATGATCATAATGAACATGTACTGAAAATTCATGGACCATATTATACATTAGCCTAAACTCAAGAACCCTTTATGTCATTATCCTATAACATACACTTATCCCTACCTAGTGAGAGCTTTAGAGCATTATCTTGGCGAAGCAACCATGACTTCCTCACTTGTAGAGCCAAATTCCATCATAACTATTTAAATCACCATTTTTGCTCCAGTTGTGATTGGATAGATCATAATTGATTAAATTTCTACGGAAATTAGCTAATCAGTCATAAACCTATTATACATAGTCTTAAATCTTCACTCGAAAGTCCAATGTAATCATTTCGGTCAATTTTCCTTAGAAATCACTGACGGGACTGGCCAATTATTACCAGCCATCCTATGTTCACACTACCATTTTAGAGATTTTCTAGCAAAAATTGATTGTATAAACTATATTAGAATTTCACATAAAGGTTTAAGGATTCAATTGGTAAAATATAAAAATTTAGGAGTGAATTGATATCCGTACAATAGATTTAGGACTAATTGGATAATTTTCTCTTAAATTTCCACTAAACTCTCAACTCATATGCAATTCAAACATAGAGTAGGCTACAATCAAAGAATCCTTTAATTATTGGTATTGCTCGCATCTCCTTCAAAGCTTTTGATTGGTTTGCACAAATTGATCTCTTTGTAAGAGGATCGGCCAACATTGACTTGATGGGCATCTACTAAACTACAACTTTTACCTTCCTTCACTATTTTCCCAATATGGTGATACTTCATATGGCTATGTAAATCGTTGCCTTATTGTCACGATAAACCTTTATAGGATGCAAAGGAGTATGCATAAAAGAGAGTATTTCTTAATAATCTCTCAGCCCAAATAATTTATTCTTTTAAATTTTTGCATTAATTTGTCAAATACTTTCCAATGAGATGCACCTAAATTAGAAGTAAATCAACTTAATTTTCCTACTGCATATGCAATATCAGGTCCTGTAGCATTCCTAGCATACATAAGACATCAAGTTATCTTAGCATATTGTTCTTAATCAGTTGATTTATCATTAGATCAACTCAACAGGACCCAAAGGCACACCACTTGTTTCGATTAGGAAAGCCCAATCTACTAAGCACTTTTTCCTTAAAATGTGGTTGAGTCAAAAACATTTTATTTATTATATATTCTGATTGGCGATAAAAAGCAAAGGCCCAGTTCTGCTTGACCTTAATTCCCAAAATCACATCCACAGGACCAATCTTTTGAACTCTAAAAGAATTTTTTATGTAAGATGCAGTCTTCTCAACAATTTCCCAATTCGATCCAGAAAAAAGTAAATCATCAACATAAAGGGTCCGTTCGTTTTTAAAATATCATGTTTTAAAATATTTTCCTGGAAGTCATTTTCCAGGAAAATGACTCTATTTTCCTGTGTTCGCCAAAACCTAAAATTTGAGTGGAAAATATTTTCCACCGTTCGTTAGCTCATTTAATTGTTTGGGAAAAATTATCAAAAATTGAATTTTAATATTTTTAATTGATCAAAAAATTAATTTTATTTTTTTATATTTTTTTAAAAAATGAATTTTTAATTATTTATATTTTTAAAAAATCGAAATTTTTATTTTTTATTTTTCTTTTTCTTTTTTTTTTCCTTCCTCCTTCCTCCTTCCTCCTTCCTCCTTCCTCCTTCCTCCTCCTTCCTCCGCCGCCGCCTCCTTCCTCCTCCTTCTTCCTCCTCCTTCCGCCGCCGCGCCGCCGGGCCGCCTTCCGCCTCCTTCCCCGCCCGACGATGGCCGGCCGCTCAATGGCCGATCCGGCGAGCTCGAGGCTCGGCCGATCTCGCCCGAGCTCGCCGCGAGCTTCGCCGGGCTCTGGCGAGCCGCGAGCTCGGGCTCGCTCGGATCGGAGCCCGAGCTCCGCCGCCGGATCCGACTAGCTCGCGGCTCGCGGAGCTCGGCGAAGCTCGCAACGAGCTCGGCGAGGCCCGAGCCCCGCCCGGCTCGCCGGATGGGCGAGCCACAAGCTCCGCCCCGGCCGGCGAGAGATCCGCCTCGCCCGGATCTGGGCGAGGCCCGATCTCCGGCCGCCCCGGAGACGGGCTAGGCGAGCCTCGCGGCTGGGCGAGGCCGGCGAGGTCGCCGGCCGCTAGCTTGCGGTCGCCGTCGCGACGCGGACGGTCGCCGGACGCCGCCGTGGCCGGTCGAAGCCAAAGAAGAAGATGAATAGGAAAGAAAGAAAAGAAAAAAAGAAAAGAAAAGAAAGCATAAAAATAAAATGAAAGATGAGAATACGACGGAAAATGATTTCCTCTTTTCAAAAGAGGAAGTCATTTTCCACGATTTGAAAGGAAATTTTCCTTTGACCGGAAAATATTTTCCGACCATTTATTTTCCGCCATCCGAACACCGGAAAATCCTCGAAAACATTTTCCCTAAGTTATTTTCCGCGAAACGAACGGACCCAAAGAGTAATAACAACACAACCATTATTTGTGACCTTCGTGAAAGCAGCTTTACTGGCTTTAAAACCAAAATATTCAATTTCTCCATAAAAAAAATTTATACTATTGTCTAGATGCTTGTTTAATTCCACAATTTTGTTTTTCAATTTATAACTATATCTTCTTGACCAATTTCTATATAGCCCCTATAAATTTCTCCATCTAAATAACCATTTAGAGAGGCAGTTTTAACGTCCATTCCATGAATTACCAAATTACTTTTGAACCCAAAGCCATCATTATTCTAATTGTTAAGCCTTGTCAGCGGAGACTAAACATGAAAGTAATCAAGTCCTCCATTTTTACAGCACCTTTTAGCCTCCGATCCTGCCTTATGTATAGCTCTATTGTTAGGAGGAAGACTAGTTGATGACCCTGTATTATTTCGCTTGATAGATTTTTATCTCGTCATCCATTGCCATTTTCCATATGTGTGCATCCGGTCTAGACTTGTTTTTCTTTAATTGAAGAAGATTTTTTAGAAAGAGAAGGATATTGTTCAATTATAGCTTGTTTTCCTTTTTCTAAAGAAACACTTTCTTTTTCTAATAATTTGTCTATTTCGAGAGACTTAGTATCGTTTATTGTTATACGTTCAAAAATTCAGCGTCAGTTTGTACTGAGAATTGAAAATCTATATGCTTTACTATTTAATGCAAAAAAGAAAAAAAGGTCTTTTTTCTCCTTCACGTTGAATTGACTGTTGACCTTCTACATAGTAGTCCCTCCCAGCATGTTGTCAGGCTTCTAGTTCCACAACCCTAATCACCTTCTACTAGCCCATCCAAGCCTTAAAGAACCTCAACGACTTGTTCACCCATCCAGCCTTAGATACTCTTCACGTCTTATATCTTATTCACCTTCCATGGAAGCAGAGCACTACTAACCTTTAGACCTACCTGTTCCACACTCCATCTGTATATTCATTTGTGTGTCGACAAGTTGATTCTACATAATCAATAGAGCTGTTAAACAGGTGAGTCGGGTCGGGTTTAGTCGGGTCATTAATGGGTCGACCTAAATTGACCTATTAACACATTTATGACCCATTTATGTCTAATGTAAATTTTTTGACTCATACCCGACCCGACCCATACTCGACTCATACCGAGACCCGACCCATATTAATAAAATATTTTGATATTTAACCAAATTTAGGAAAACTTATTTTTATGTTTTTTCTTAAATATTATATTACTAAAAACCTTCCAAGCAATACAAATCCAATCAATAATTTTTCAATTTTTTATAATTTTTCAAAAAATTATTTCTTATATATATATATATATATATATATATATATATATATATATAGTTAAAAAACTAAAATAGTTTTATACAACACAAATTTAATGGATAATTTTTATAATTTATAAAATAATTATTTTAAAAATCGAATTTTAATTATTTTTATTTTTAAAAAAAATAAATTTTTAATTATTTTTATTTTTTAAATATAATTTTTAATTTTTAATTTTCTTTTTCTTTTTTCTTTTTTGTTCGTCTTCTTCTTTGGCTGGCTGCCGGCCACGATGACGGCCGGCAACCGGCCACAAGCGAGCCTCGAGCTCTCCCGGCTCGCCCACCAATGCCGAGCTCGAGCTCGCCCCTCGTCGGATCCGGCGAGGCTCGAGCCTCGCCGTCCGGGCGAGCTCGAGGCTCGCCGACGAGTTCGAGTCTCGCCAAATCGACAAGAGCTCGAGCTCGCTCGGACGCCGGCGAGCTCGAGGCTCGCCTAGCCGGTCGCGGCCATCACCATGCCGAAGCACGGAGGAAGAAGAAAGAAAAAAAAAGGAAAGAAAAAAGAAAAGAAAATTAAAATAAAAAAATAATTATATTTTCGGTTTTTATAATAAAAAAAATTGTAAATTTAAAGAGAGAGAGAGAGAGAGATGGTGAGGTTTTGAGTTAAAATAAATGAGTTCATTTTTAATGGGTTGATAAATGGGTCTTAAATGGGTTAGAGAGCCGAATTCGTTTAAGACCCATATATCTTAGTATTGACCCATTAAAACCCATTATGGGTGCTTTAGGTAATAAAGCTTGACCCATTAATGACCCATTTAACCAAAAATGGGTTGCACAACCCATTTAACCAAAAATGGGTTGCACAACCCATTTAACACCTCTAATAATCAATATGCATATTAATAGTCTGATTATTTTGTCATTTTCAAAACTTTATAAGGGAATAATCTAGAAGGAGATATATATATTAGAAAGATGATGTCGATTGCACAAAACTGATTACTAGGTTTTAGAGCCTTTGAAATTTTTGTGCAATTTCAATGACAATTGCATCTCATTATATCCACGATGATCCCATTCATATCATGCGATAAGAGGTGAGTTTTTTTGAAAATTGTCTTCTAGTAATTGGTAATTGCTTCTTCTTTTTTTTTTTATTGAGAATCGACTAATTTGGCAATGTTATCAATATGCTACTTTTGTCAGCTCTAGCTAATGGACATCTATTTTGACTGTATAAGTTACTAGTGAAAGTTATCATGGAACAACAAAATAAATGAAGGTTTAAGGAGCATTTAAAAATATAAAATGTTGCTCACTAGAAATGGTGTTAAATTTAATATGGATAATGTGGCATAACAAAAAAAATTCCTTTTTTTTTAATAAACGAAGGTAAAAATACTTGAATATTAGCAGCACTCTATGTGCCGTTTGAATATGTTTATCTTTGTTTTTCAATTATAAACAAAAAAATCATTCGACTTATTTTAAGTAAATCATTCAATTTATTTCTAGTTATTTAAATGTTTCTTAATTAAAAGCAACCTTTGATCACGCCTGATAGTATATTTTGATTCAACATCATTTTTCGTCAAACGACGGGCTGTCACCATGCATATTTGGGCACTTACTTGAAATTGGCTAAACCATTGGATTGAAGAACGTTGAGATTCTAATCGTTAATTTCTCCTTCACGGGTGAAGTACGTCGGTCCTCATCTTGACATGCATTTCGCAAAGCAGCTCATCCACATGGGCTGTTTTTGCGTGGAACATTAGAAAATTTTCAAATAAGGATCGGAGTGCTCTCATATTTTCAAATAAGAATATGAAGTTCATATTATTTCAAATAATAATCCAAACTGGCCATGTCAATTTCATAAAGGGGCCTGATCTCATTGGCTGTCAAGGGCATTTTCGTCTTTTAATTTTTAAGATTTTTTTCCTTTTTTCTTTGTTCTTTCTTCTTCTTTTTTTTTCCATAAAGAAATCGAAAAAAGATAAAACTTAGAGGAAAAAAAAGGATTGCACAAGCCCTTTGCCTGTGGTTGCCACTTTATCACCACCTTGACGAGAGCCGGGACTCTCCCCGACCAAAGGTGAGGGCCAGGCCCTTGCCAAAACTAGAAGAAGGAGAGGGTGACAAATCTAGATGGGGTTCACGGTCCTTGCCCAAGTATGAGGGAGGGCCACTAGACCTACGCAAGGTTGGCAAACGTCACCTATATCTTGGAGAGGGTTGCTATGCTCTCCCAATTTTGGCAAGGATTGTCGGCAATCTAATAATTTTGCTCTCTTTTTTTTTATATATATATCTTTTTTAATTTTAAATTTAATTTCACCAAAATTCAGGTTAAAATTATTTTTGGATGAAAATGCTCTTGATCGGCCAGAATATTTAGCCGACCGGCAAGCTAGTAAGGTTTGGCCCTTACTTGAAACAAACATAATCACTTCAGGCCTTTATTTAATGCTAACATAACTACTTTAGGCCTTTATTTGAAATTTTCTTTAAAACTTCTGATGGGGTCGTGGACCCCTGTGAACCATAGAGCATGCGGGCCTCAATCAGGACTCATCGAATCTTATGCTGGCGCATGCAAGAATTTCCCTTGAAGCATCGATGTTGCCGGAGCATCTTTGGGTACTTCAATTTCTTCACTCCGTTTACACAATTTTCTCATCCAGACGCTCTCTGTATCTTCGTACTCGTGACTCGTTACATCGCCGAAAGGAGATAAAACCTCTTCCACCATGGATGTCCGCAGTTTCTGCTTTTCCTCCCAAGGAGTTGATTCGTACGGGAAGAAAGAACGAACCTGGTCGTAAAAGCAAAAACGAGAAGAAAAGGGCACCTCTGCAATGAAGTCAAGTCCCTGCTCCGGATCAACACCAATGTTCCTTTTTAAGGCAATTATAAAAAAAAGTGTTAGGTCCCGTATTGTAGACTTTCGCGAGAATGCTGAAGTGGACACCTGGTATGAAGAGTTCCTTAAGCTACCGTCATCTCTGACCGATAGCCCATACATCCGCTGGTCAAGGTACTGAGCACCTTGTTGGCCATAGCCGTAGGCTGCCAACTGGCCGCCATACATTTGCTGGGGGATACATATAAGCCATCTGACCTACTTGCATTGGCTGAGGAACCATCCCCATATAAGGACCTCCTTGGATGGGCTGAGGTGGTAGTCCTACCATTTGGTTTATGGGGACAACCTGGCTATTCAGCAATGGCAAGTGGCCACCTGCAACTGGTTGCTTGTACATGCCCATCGCTTGCTCTTTCCCCCATTGGATAAGGTGCCTGGGGATGCAATCCACTTGCTGCAGGTTGTGCATGAGGGGCGACCACCTGCGAACCTTGCATTGGTTGCGGGTACTGAGTGCCCATCACTTTACTGTTTCCACTGACTGAGCTTCCCAAGGGGGTGGTGGTAGCGAATCACTAGTTTGAGCACCTGCGAAACACCGCAAAACTGTAAGCTCAACAGTTTGTGAGATTGTTTGTTAGGAGTTCAGGTATGTCCACAAAGAAGAGGTCCAACTCTCGCCAAAAAGGATTTAAGACTCATAGCATCTCAGTAATCTCGAAAAGGATACCGAGCATGCCCCTTGTATGTGCCAAATAAGGTTGTACAGTACAAGTTGACAGACAAAATACACATAGAAAGTGATGTTGGGTACTGATGAAGAAGCAGAAGAGCACCATAGACAGGAGAGGGAGGCTGTTGCTGCTGCGCAATATGGCCATTCCAAACAGGAATAGAGCTTTGAGAGTAAGGTGATTGATCATGCTGGTTCGATCCGATCCCATATTTGGCATGTTGCCATTAGCATAAGTGGAGCTTGCAGAGTCTGCTGCTGTTGGAATTGAGTAGAAATAGCCACTTTTGGTATTGATAGTATTGGGCCGGTTGTTACTGTCCAAAAACACAAAAAGAATAAGCGCATTCTGCTGTGACTGAGATGCACTTGACTGTGGTTGTCCCAACAGGCACAAGTGCTAGTGAAGTCTCTGCCTTTGGAGAGCTGTAGTCTTCTCCACTGAGAAGGTCCATTTAGGATCGAGTTTAGATGGAGCAGCAGTACTGTTAGAGGAGGGAGTGGGAAGCAGCAACTGATTTAATGTAGACCCTGTACCAGCACTTGATGTTGATCTGCAGAAAATCCCTATTATTATTGCTCAATTGGCCAGAAACTATGCACTCAATAGTTAAAAATTTAAATCAAGATCATCACCGATCCTCTTATAGTTAATTACTGGTACTTTTAGGTAAAATACACATGTACATGATTTTCAGTTTTTCTTTCTCCTGGGTGTTTGCTGAACTTGTAACTTACTTTGTATGTTATTATTAGTCTATCAGTGATATAACATGTCAACTATCGATAAGTGATTATATAGTATCACATCCACAAGAACAAGTATAATATTCATATTAATTTTCATATGATAGCTAAAAAATATAACAAAATTCAATTATTATATATAATATTTTTACAAAGTCTGTAATTTAAATGGTCTTATTCTACCACGTAAATCTTTTCCATTAGAATAGAATTTGTGTGAAGTCGTGATAACTTCATTTTACATTCTATTATAGTAAATCTGAATTCTTATGTATACTCATGCTTATCCTGTATCGAATAAATTTCTTTCTGTATAACACTAACAGAACCGATCTTTGTGTAAATCTCAAGTAATAAGTGGAGAGAGACAGCAGGTGTTTAACCCAAAAAAATGGCTGCTCTCTTGTCAATCTAGACTAGCTTTTTAAGTATGATCCCTAGCGATCCTATGAGCAAATTGGGAGACATAGAAACACTCGGAACTCAAGAACCGAATGCACAACGTTGGACAGCAATCTCCCAAAGTTTAATCAGCCTTTTAGACACAAAGTTTCAACAGCAAATAGTTGAGATCTTAGATCAATTTAAACCACAAGATAAATGTTTTGAGCGCAGCATGCTTCATATAATGAGCACATGTACAAGATGCATTGGTACATTTCTCCCTTCCTCTCCTTTCTTCTTCTCTCAAGACCTAAATCACATCAATAGTACTACTTAGGATCTGCCTGGTAAAGCTGTGGGCCTGTGTCTGCATTGTAGCACACATGGTGGTTGTGCTGTGAAGCACTGTAACTTCTATGTTTGGTAATATATCCTTTACAGCTGCAACACCTCAAATTTGGGCAAGGCAGTTTTCTTGAAACTGTTATAACTGCTGCAATTTTGAGGGTACTGCAGCTGTAAAGAATTTACTAAACAGCTCATAAAGCTGCTAACACACTTTTTTCACAGCCAAATCTGTGGTGAAAAAGTCGCACCGGACAAGCTCTTAACAACTGGAGGATCAAAAGATAGATGAAAAACTTCTGCTATTTTTGTTTCATGGAAAATGCGTGATTTAGAAAACATTTTCATTAAAACAATAGCTTGTATTTCTTGAAATAATAAGTCAACAGAAAATATTCTCATTATTGATAACAATTTATATCTAAACATTTTTGTGGACAATGAAAATATTTTTCATTTGTTTATTTTTGTAAGGAATATAAATGGTCATTTTCCACGAAACAAACGGAGCCTAAATGTATAAATATCCACCAAGTTTTACTAAACAGCAAAAAATATCCAGATCAACATATCATAAGAATAGCACTGCTCAGTTCACAGACTTCAGCTGAACTTCATAATTTGCCACAGAACAAGTATTTGGGGTTTATATATTGCAATCATGACTAATGAACCAGTTACCTTTCATCACGCTTTGTGCTGTTATCTCCAATATCAAGTAGAGGACCTTTGACATCCGTCATGGTGCCAGAAGGTTCCGATGGGGTTTTCTCAGCCTGAACTGAAGTTCCAGAAGCAATGACTTCATGCTTGGCAAGTACACATTGCAACTCATCATTCAAAGCTACCGTAGAAGTGATTCATCCCTGGATTACAAGATCAAGTTGGAACCAATAAGCCATCCCTTCTTATGAAATTTTGCGCTGCAACTCATCATTCAAAGCTAATCCTTGACGTAGAAGTGATTCACCCCTGGATTACAAGATCAAGTTGGAACTAAAAAGCTTTCCCTTCTTATGAAATTTTGCATGTGCATTTCTGATGACTACTAGAAAGGAGTTTTACATCTATGAGTTATGGAATTACCCTGGAGAGAGAGAGAGAGCTGGGGTCATAAACTCACTTCAACGAGCATGACATAAAGAAAATAATGCTAACTAAGAACCTCCTTCTAGTTTGGCAACCCCCTATGGGATTTTTCTTCCAAATTTCATTCAAATTCAGGAAGATCCACTGTTGTTAGTTTCTGCAATTGTGCTTTATTTATAATTCTCATCTTCTTAGCTGCACCAAAATTCATTCTTTCACTGGTTGTGAAGAATTCCTGTCAGATGAGTGAGAGCTTCTTTTCTTTAATCTTTTATTTCCTCCCATGAGTAATTGGACAAGATATCTCACAGTTAGCCTTTCACGAGCTTGGTACTAATGCAACCGTTGGCACATGTTACCATACCCTAAAAAACTACAAGGTAGTGGATGAAAATAGGAAACCACACAGAAATCTGCACTCGTGCTTATAAATTAGATGCAAGTGCAAGTTATTAGTTAGACGAAAGTAACTTTTTTTTTTTTTTTCCCTGTATCGGATCCATAAACCTCTTCAATTTGTAGCATACATGACTTCCTCCATCTCAGTAATTAAAAACATCCCAGCTGCAATGCAAAAAGTATGACACACAATCTTCTCCATTCCTAATGAAATATCTCTTAATTCTTGACCCTTCATCTAGCAACATGCTATATGTCCATTTATGCTACTAAAATGGACAAGTTGCACCGCAAAGATAGTAATCAGATGAAATATCAATGGAAGCAACAGGGCAAGGCATATGAATACACTGATTTTAGCTAAACTAACCTAGGTCATTAAGAATCAGAAATCAGTCAAGCAATTGTCCCCTATAGTGTTCTTTTCATCAGATAAGACAAAACTTGATATCCTCACAATTTAGATGAAATACAGAACAATTTATTAAAAAACAGAGATAAAACTATTGAACATCACATAATACAGAGACAGCAACCAAGTAAATAGTGGGCACACATAAAATAGTCCAGTGTAAACCAGATGAAAAGCATTTTTTATCTTGAGGAAGAGTGAAAGAGTTCACAGTGTCTCACACCAACATCTTGAATGTTCCACCGTGTCTAAAGTGCTTATGCTGGAACTAGTCTTATAAGCAAAGAATATATAGATAAAGGTTTCCTCTTCACCAACAAAAAAATGACAACCATTAAAACGTCCCATCTATGGACATGGTAGCAAGAGAATTTAAAGACAAAACAGGAAAGCTGGAGAAGATGATAAGCATCAAAATACATTCAGGAAAAAGGGCATATGAGCCTTATGATATTGAATTTACAAGGTGCGGCACTGCTCTACCAAGTCAACAATGAGCTCCTGCCTAGGCCCCAGCAGATTTAAAAAAAAAAAAAAAAAAAAAAAAAAAAAGTTCCTAGCCAATAAGAGAACAACTGTAAGTGCAAAAGAAACACCACTGGATGCTTTCCAAATGAATGTAAAAACTTTAAAAAAGGAAAAAAAAAAAATTTGAACTTCAACCTTACATTATTTCAATAAGATAATATCAGTTCCCACAAATTCAACTGCTTGACGCATAAAAATACATCCTTAATTATGTATCACAAATTGAAAAGTATACCTCCTTGTTCCCAGGATCTATGGCATTCAGCATTTCCACAAGCACATCCATGATCCCCCGTGCATTCTGTATTCCTGTCAAGCTACACAAGAACATTAAGTTATGCCTGAAGAACTTCAAAGTATATGAAAGAAGCAAGGTGCTGCAAAAATGTCCTTTAACAGGATATACTAAATTATCCCATTTGCCTAGGGCTACAATCCTTTAACCATCAGTATACTAAAAAAGTATGTAAAATAATAATCAAAGTGTTCCTCTCAGCAAAATCATACAGACTGTCTAAGTATCACAAAGATAGGACCTCTATAATACATACAAGCTAGAAGACAATAGTGAATTTGTTTGAATTCACTTGAAAGAAAAGATTAGTATATGTGAATTACATGTCAATATTTGCATATTTTGAAAAGAAAAAATTTCAGGTGCATCACGTTGACAAAAGTCAAATCGAGTAAGCCACAGAATTAAAGAAAATAAAAAAGTACTAAACAAACTGTCTTACAAAGAACAGATTTGCCCTTTAGAAGTAAGGATGAATGTTAAGTTCCACACGGTACCATAATACAAGCAGCAGGTTTGAAATTCTTTTGACATAAATCTGTAAGAAATGAAAATTCTTGAAAGGCAAGAGAAAAGGTATCAGCATTTCTATGTATAAATGCACCTCAATGTGGGAAACTCAGACTCAGCAGAAGATTCAGATGGCTCCGGCCGGAAATCAGCATTGTGGATATTTTGCTTATATGATGAAAGAGGATGTGTCTGTGGAGGTGTAAAACAGGTGCAGTACCCTCCACTCTCTGAGGGAACGCTGCTCCTGCTCGCTGTATAAAAATGAGTGGATTTAGTGAATAATAACTATAATAACATAACAACCAACACCAGAAAAAGGTAAATGGTATAGTACTGTCAAGACCTAAATACATCATCCAAAGCACAAATAAAACAAGTCTGTTCCCAAGAGCAGGAAAAATAAATACCAGCAACTCCTGGTAGGCAGCATAATATTGAGGATGTCTAACCCTTGGTCCTCCAAAAGCTTCTTGCCAAGTAACTATCAAGATCAGTATCTTCTCTTTGACATGGATATCGGGCTGAAGAATCAGGAATACCATGAAGTTTCAGTAAAACGGGTACTTTCAACATCCAAATGCATTAAAATTTCTTACCTTCTTCTTCACTATTTTCACCATCTCATGAAGAACATCTCTCTCAGCTACATGCATATGAACAATGTCTCCACAATTCTTTATAATTGTCTCCAATAACTGATAAGACAAAAAAACCCAACTGATCTGCATTAGACAAAGATCCAACAAGCATTTAATCCAGGAAAAAAGAATTCATAAGGACCTAGAGCAGAGTTCCTATCCATACAATATGCAAATCAATTCAGATACTTCATAAAATGAACAAACTTTTCCAAAGAGAACAAAGTGGGTATAAAAGTGCAATTCTCAATCAATACAATAGAATAACATAAATTTCTCCCCTTTCTAAAATCTCCTTCCTGTGACTGAGCGGAAACATATTGCACAAAGCAAACAAGGTTGCCACATCGCCTATACACTCAATGACAAGATTTCATATGATTAAAAAAACTAAAAAAAAAAAAAAACTAAAATACGAAACTTTTACAGCAGGTAAATCAGATTATAGACTGTGCTTTTAGAACAAAATAAGTTGTTCCACAATATGTAAAACCTCTCATGCACGTTCACTTTAGTGAACCAAACATGGGACACAGAATTAACACACAAAAAAAAAAAAAAATCCCAAATTATTACAAGCATATTCTCGTACTCTGGACCTTTTTCAGTATTCAAAACTATTAGACTGCTTCAGGTGGCTCATGATTCTTGTTTGACTGGCTTCTGCTTCTCATATCTACTGTTTCTAAGCTATAACAGAACATGGATCTTCAAATGCACTCTAAGAAACTCAATGAGTAACTACTTCCTGATACAAGCATCCTGAGGCATTGAACCTCGAAATTGCAAAAGACACACTCACGTAGAACCTTTTGTTATATCTCTACATTCACTAAAAACTTGTGAGCAGCATTTAAATATCAAATTGAACTGTAGTATCCCATAATTTGCTCTTTGTGAGAAGTTCAGTTTTTTATGGCCATAATCATTGAACATGAGCAAATATCCCTCTAATCTCTTCTTAAATAACCACTTATCCACTTTCTTCACCATTCTTTCATCTCCTTCATAGCTGATAACCACTTAATCATTTTTCCTTCTATCCCTTCTTGCACTTACATATGTTTGTGCCCTTATACTGGTATTAATTAAATGTATCTATTTCACCGCTGCCAAACATTTCCTCAGAGCCAAAGAGGGACCAACACCTTACGACTACTATATTGCTTCAAAATCCGCAACAATAACACGAGCGCATTCACAATGAAAAGATGGGTGAGGCACTTTTCCAGAAACTGTTATGACTGCTGCAGCTTTGAGGGTGCTGCAGCTGTGAAGAATTTGCCAAACACCTCATAAAAGTTGCAACACACTTTTTCACAGCTGTATCTACTGAGAAAATGCTACACCAAACAAAGTAAAAACATAGATGATGAACTCCTTTAGATATGCCCCAAGTAGGCACCACTATCCTGAATAAATAACTACAAAATCTATACCAAACAGCTAAATTAGCAAACAATATGCAGGTCAACTTATCATGAGAGTAGCAATGTGACAGTTCACAGGACTTAGCTGAACTTCATATCTTGCTACATAACAAGTATTTGGGGTTTATATATAGGAATCATGACTTATGAACCAGTTACCTCTCATTAGGCTCTCTGCTGTTATCTCTAAAGTCAAGTAGAGGACCTTTGACATTTGGTGTGGAGCCAGAAGATTTTGGCCAGGTTTTCTCTAACTGAACTGAAGCTCCAGAAACAATGACTTCATCCTTGGAAAGTACATGCTGCAAGTAAAAAAAAAAAAATACATGCTGCAAGTCATTCAGAACTTCAAGCTAATCCTTGACCTAGAAGTGATTCATCCCTGGACTACAATATCAAGCTGGGAGTAATAAGCCATCCTCCTTATGAAATTTAACATGTGCTTATCTTATGAGTGCTAGAAAGAAGTTCCAATTCTATGAACTATAAAGTTATCCACGAGAGAGAGAGAGAGAGAGAGAGAGAGAGAGAGAGAGCAGGGATTACAAACTTGCTTCAACTGAATCCAGCATAATTCGATCAAAAAAAAAAAAAAAAAAAAAAAAGAATCCAGCATGAAGCAAGCAATGTTAACTAAGAACCTCAGTTGAGTTTGGCAACCCCAGGGAAATTCATTCAAATACAGGAAGTCCATCATTGTTACTCTCTGCGACTGGGATTTATTCATTGTTCTCATCTTCTTAGCTGCACCAAAATTCATGTTTGTACCAGTTGTAAACAATCCCCGTCAGATGAGGCAAGAACTTCTTTTTCTTTTATTCTTTATTAACTGCCATGAGTGATCAGATCAGATATCTTGCAATTA
This sequence comes from Eucalyptus curtisii, assembly GCA_017140595.1. Taxonomy (NCBI): domain Eukaryota; kingdom Viridiplantae; phylum Streptophyta; class Magnoliopsida; order Myrtales; family Myrtaceae; genus Eucalyptus; species Eucalyptus curtisii. The sequence continues at coordinate 10,973,247 of CM029496.1, forward strand.
GCCTTTTACAAGCTCAGAACTCATGCAACCGTTGGCACCTATATGCTCATGTGACTATACCCTAAAAGTTCAAGTAACTCGTTAGATGAAAGTAACTTTCTTTTCCGTATTGGGTTCATAAACCCATTAAATTTCTAGCAAACACGAATTCCTCCTAATCAGCAATCAAAAGCAACCAAATACAGCTCCAACAGCAGCAAGTACAACACAAAAAACTTCTCCATACCTCATGAAATATCTCTTTAATCCCGACCCTTCATCTAGAAACACGCTGTATATGTCCACTTATGATGCCAGGCAAGACTAAAACAAATGGACAAGTTGCACACAAAGATAGCAATAAGATGAAATATCAAAGGAAGTAACAGGGCAACGCAGCCGAATGCGCTTGATTTTAGCTAAACCGATCTATGTCACTAGGAATCATAATTCAGGCGAACAATTTTCTATATATCCACACAAGCGAGATGGAATTACAGAATGATTCATAATAAAAGGGAGATATAGCTGTTAAATCGACCACAGAAAACAGAGGCATCAGAAAAAGTGATTAGCATGCGCGCGCATATAATAGTCCAGTGCATACCAGATGGAGAGCATCCATTTTGAGGAAGAGTTCCACAGTTTCTCACACCAGCAACATGAATCTGCCACTGTGTCCGGTAGTGCTTATGCTGGAACTAATCTCATGAGCGAAGAAAACGTATCTAGAGGTTTCATCTTTTACTCACATGACAGCCTCGCTCTCATTCTCGCCGCCATTCTCTCTCTCTCTCTCTCTCACGGGAGCTGAATGGAGATCCCTTCTCCCTCTCTCCTACCAAGTTCATCCCCAAAATTTATAACCGAGGAATAGTTGGGGAGGATGGGTATAGATTTCTCCATCTCAAAGATGGCCTGTGCGTGTAAATTGTATCTCTCACCTCTGTCGATTCATTCCAATGGATATCTACGATCACATGAGGCCGGTGAACTCCATAGCAACGGCCATGGGAGGTCGGCTCCATCGATCACGAAGCCATTTTTTGGCATCGCCTGGGGCATGAAGAAGCAATCCAAATCCAGACCAAACCGCACCCGCAATTGGGATGAATGGAGGCCGATGCCCTGCTTGAAGACCGTGGAACGCCGCCGCCGCCGCCGCCCAAAGCATTGGTCCGGCATTGGCCCACCACCAGTATCCTCATCCTGTGCGGGCGGGCATGTTACTTCGATTTTCATTTCGGCATGATCTATGCAAGGCGAGGATGGGAGTATGTTGGGCTGGAATGCCCCCTTCCCAACTGTATATCCTATGAATTTGAGGGGCTATGGTAATCTCACCAGTACCAGCCCAGGCTTTCCTTAAAACATAAGCTACGCGGCTCGACTCGAGCACTCCTCGTACAAAACCCTTCCATTCAAAGCCATCTCAGCATCCTCATCATCAACTTGCTCCAAGACCCAAATGACCCCCAGAAAATCGTCTAGCAGAGATGCTTGGGATGTTAAAGGGAACCTCTGCAGCCATCCTGTAATGAGGAAACCAAAAAAAAAAAAAAAAGCAAACGGGTCGGCAGAGAATCATCTCCGAAATATCAGGGAACTGTGTTGGGAAAATATGAGGAACGATTGTTAATTTTCAGGGGACTCACCTGTCCTGAGCTCCATGCTGTGTTTGACACATTCTCTTGATAGAAACTTCTGTTGCTACTATTTCCTGCCTCCCAGAAATCTCATTTTTCACAGGTAATCGTGCGAATTATTCATGGAATTCGCGAAGAGCATACACAGGATTTGTGCGATGCGACACTGATCTCCTCTCATCATAAGAGTCGTTTCTAATGGTTCATCTATTTCACATGTCGGAGTCGATGTTTATGCACAGATACTGAGGTTACACACTGAAACATAGCTGTCTGTATTTTGAGGTTTAGACGCTGGGTACAAACAATTTAGCTGATTCTCAAATGAATTCGGCTGAACATGCTCTTCGAGTCTCAATTCTTCTCTTTGCTTTGAAAACTCGCAATGCCCCTATTTCTTTTATTTAGTCCAGCAAGAAAATCATAATGTGATCAATATTCTAATCAACCCCGCTCACACGTAGTTTTACATGAGAGACCTGACCTAGAGGCGATTCAAAAAGTAAGCAGTATGACATAATCTTCAAGTGATCCGAGACATGATGTGTTCTAATTCAATCATACTGAAGAATCATTCAAAAACTATGAATCAACTAATACAACATCACGATACCGAAGCTTGCAAATATAGACGTAGAGTAACACAACGTGATCTGAATTGATCAGACGTATGACATCACATTTGTTCCCAACATATCTCGAGGTCAGGTAGGGCAAAACTGAATCGATCAGGCAATCTTGTTATGTTAGTTCCACGAATGTCCAAGATCTTTAAATTCTTCATATTCTGCATTCCGTGGGGTAACCCCGCAATTCCTGTAGATTGCAAATCCAACTTAGTCAATGATGTCAACCTTTTGATCGAATCAGGTAAGTGTCTTAACAAGTAGCATCCTTGTAATAACAGGTGTTGTAGAGACATGAGGTCTCCCATGGATTGGGGTAACTATTTAATCCCTAAATAAGATAAGTTCAAATGAGTTAACGCTTTAAGGGAGTCCATGGATTTTGGTAATTCTTCAATCCCTGTATGAGATAGGTCCAATTGAGTTAACGACTTTATGTGGCCCTCGAAATTTGGAAATTCTCTAATCCCTAAATGAGATAGGTCCAATTGAGCTAATTGGCTTCTCAATTTGAACTGTCTTGGTAATTTTTCGATCCATGAATAAGATAGGTCCAATCGAGTTATATTCACAAGAGAGAGAATGTCTTCAGGAAAATTTTCAATCCCAGAATGAGATAGGTCTAGCTCAGTTAATGACTCAAAAGACCAAAAATCCTGTTGAGTAAGTTCTTCACAATATGAGGCACGCAGAGTCTTTAGCCCTTGAAAACCATCGTACTTTATTGGAATCTTTCGTATAGCAGTGTCATTTATAAGAAGCTCCCTCAATTTTACCATTTCATTTACTCCAATCGGAAGCTCCTCTAGACTCCTGCAACTAGAGACATTTAGAGTTTGTAGCTCCTTCAAACCCCATTCCGACATCGGAATCTCTCGTATAGCAGTGTCATTTATGAGAAGTTCCCTCAGTTTTTCCATTCTACCTACTCCTGCAGGTAGCTCCTCCAATCTCCCACAACATGAGGCATTTAGAGTCTCCAGTTTCATCAAACCATCTCCTGACATCGGAATCTCTCGTATAGCAATGTCATTTATGAGAAGTTCCTTCAATTCTTCCAATCTACCAACTCCAATGGGTAGCTTCTCCAATCTCCTACAACCACTGACATTCAAGGAGACGAGGGATTTGCTATCCTCGATAGAAGGATGAATCTCTTCCAGATTCTGACATTTTTCAAGAATCAAAATCTCCAAGCTTTTGAAAGCAGACAAGTCAAGAGTTCTTGAAAATGGACAACTTGAAAGGTTGAGGACTTTGACATTTGTTGCCGTCTGAAAGAAAGAGAGGTTACCTCTAAGATTAAACACTGCAACGCTTGATTTTTCACTATCCTTGTTTTTTTAATTTATAAAAAAAAATATATAAATGTTTCGTAACTCAGTTCACATGCTGTCATTGCCATGATTCTCCGTTACTTCACATTTGTTTTGTTTAAATATTTCTTAAGTAGTAGTGTTTTTTTAACATACCCATTGCATAAAGAATGTTAGTAATACACAAGTGCTAACTATATTTTCTTATTGCATTAGGCATACCTTCCAATTTGACTGAAATAAATATCAACTGGTTAGCCCTCACAAAAATAACACATGGTTCGCCCTTCACAGAACTATAATAAAGCAACGCACTTATCTTGAAGTAGTGGGGTCAACTTTTGTTTCTAAAATAATTATCCTAACTATGATAATTCAAATGGTAATTCGTGCAAAAGCAGTTGCGTTTGTATGAACGTAACCAAATGATGACTAAGTAGTTGTAACTTTTCATTTCTTATGTAAGAAGATTGACATAGAATATAACAAGAATCGCCATAGAGACATACTTTACAAGGGGAGAATTTATCTTAGAAGCCATAAACCATTTAGATTAAAAATATCAGGACATGCAAAAATACTGTAACTATATTTTTAATAGATTAGTTGGAAAAAGTATGCCTAATGTTATGCATGATTGGTGGTTAGGATACTATATATTTAGGTGCCTATAAAATCCTCTTATATTTAAAGGAAAATCATGAATCTGAGGAAGGATATTAATCTTTTCCAAAAGAAAGAAAGGAGAATTTGTGCAATTGACCCTTGGATAACACGTCATTATTCATAGAGATATGCCTTCTTTACATCTTACCTTGATTGGACCCCATCCTCCCCAATCCTCTGAAATCTCACTCCTTGATAGATTGAGCACAACTAATTGCTTCGGATGAAAGTTGGCCGCTACAAAATTCGAGGGACAACGCTCCCAATGAAGCCATCTAAGTTCACTAAGCATGTTCTTGAAATCTCCGGTGAAATTTGCACCACTTACTTTAAGAAACCTCAAGTTGGTCAGTCCCTTAAAGTTTTCACTTGTGTAGCTTCTTTTGGAGTCATATTCTTCGAGACAGATGGCCCGAATCATATTAGTGCCCTATGAATAAGAAATATTGTGGAGCATGAGTTTTAAATGATGAGATGGAGCCAACTATACGTGAGAAAAGACATACTAATTTCAATTTATTGTGATACTATTGTGGTGTCGGCTTCTCACTCAACATTGTGAAATGATAGATTGTGGTCGCATATTATTTATCTAATCTATGTAAAAATGTGAAGCTCAAAGAGGTGTTTCCCGACTTTTCCTCCCCCAATTATGCCCTTCGCAATTTCCACCTTTTGAATTCCCAAAAAAATTGCATCCTTTCAAAATAACAATAAAATGTCTCCCTTCGTGCACACGCTACTTCTAATATATCCACCAAAATTTGTTTCCCTTATATGTGAAACAACAAAACTCTACTTGCATATCCTTTATATGTAAAACAACATGACTCTTACAACCCAAATACATCTATCAAACTTACCATTAAAACAGGTATCAAAATTAGAATATGCTAATTGTTGAATCCCCTCACGCCCATTCTCTTTTTCTGCTGTACCTTTTTGCAATTCTTAATAGCAAAATAACTGGAATGTCATCCCAGAAGGTACCCACGTTTGAAATTCCTTCTTTATCATGTTTTTCTTCCATGAGTATTTTTCTTTGTACATGGAAGCAAAATCGATCATAGATTATATGTGATAAAATGATTTTCACTCATTTTAATACTATAGATGTCTGATGTTCTCTCTTCATTGCCCCTTTGATTTTGTTAAGGTGAGATAGTAGTCATCTAAATGTTTGATCAATTTGCCCATAGATTAATGAGATCTTGCTTACAGAAAAATTGGAGTGAAATTTGATTAAATTGAATACTTAAGGAACTTAAGTCTTTCGCATTCTTCTTTGTTGTAACCAAATATTTTAGGAGCTCAAATTTGTGTTTTGTTTTACATGATGAATTGCACATTGAGCACAAATCGTGAGGATCATAATATGGAAATTCTTTGGATGTTTAAATTTTAACTTCAAGCTTTTATTCTTTTAGATGAGACCATACTTAATTTTGCCTCAGAAGTTTCATGTATCTTTACTGTATTTTTTTTTTCAATAACTTCATAGATACCTTTTTTCTAGTTCTAATCAATGTTGTATTTGTTTATTACATTTTCATTTGCGCAAAAATCTGCTCGCTGAAAAGCATCAGTAGCATGTTATTCAACAATCTTGCTACTTCATTATATTATTTTGCAACTCAACATTTATATTCAATTTTTTTTTTTAATTAAAGATACTCATGACATTCGCACATGCTTGTGTCACGGGCCAAATGAAGAACGATCCAAGAGGTTCCCCGAGAACGACCGTGACTCGTCCGTGGTCGACTTCCTGTGCTTGCTCGGATTTCCAACGAGCCTTCTCCCCGAAGTTTCTAGAAGTCCCTAGCCTTATTTATGTCGGTAGATGGTAGTTGACATTATGTCAGTAACTAGGAGTTAGCACTTATGTCGGTAGGTGGTGCGATCTCGTCCGCCGGGAGAATTCTAGATCAATGGTTGTAAGATGAGGCCCTTGACTATAAGAAGGGGTGTCCTCCCTCATTTGTAAGCATCCACTACTTCCGCAATACAAAGCTTCTATCTTTCTAGAGCTCCTCTCTCTAGATACTTTCTCTCTCTACGATCTTGGTATACGAGCGAGTGAGCGTTCGATCGAGCAAGGCTTGGCTTGGGTGATCCAAAGTTGCCCGAGTCGCCGCGCGGTCACGATCCCAATCGATCGGCCCGTGACAAGTGGTATCAGAGCTAAAGAGAGATTCGTTTCCAAAGTTGAGATCGACGCGCGTCACGATCCCAATCGATCGGTCCGAGAATGTCAAGATTGAAGAGCGCCAACTGTCCGAGAGAATGTCAAGCCAAGAAGCGGCTATAGATGGAGAGGCCGTGCAAGTCAAAGAGACCCGCGGCCGATCAAAGAAGAGGGAAGCCTCGATGGATGCTGCAGCTGCGTTCGATGAGAAGCTCGGGAAGGTCCGGAGTGCCGTGCTCGAACTCATGGAAGGTCTTGACGATGTGCGAGACCGGATCATGGAGGTTGAGGGCTCGCTCCGTGAAGACTTCACGACCAGCCTCAACCAAGCTACAGCTCCGTTGCACGACAAGGACGAAGCTCTCGAAGCATCGATCGATGGTTTGAAAGAGCGCGTCCAAGTGATCGAGGAGGTAAGCCCGTGTAGGGAAGAGGTCGAAGTCATGAAGGCGGAGATCCAAGAGCTCAAGACCGAGCTCGCCCTATGCAAGCTGAGCATCACTAACAGTGCGGTGCCTACTCAAGCGGTGCCCAAAATTGAGGTGCCGAAACCAAAGGAGTTCAAAGACAACCGATCCGCCCAAGAGGTGGACAACTTCGTGTGGAGCATGGAGCAATACTTTGGCGCCGTCAACATCCGAGACGAGTTGATCAAGGTAAGAACCGCGTCCATGTTCCTTACCGATACGACAATGCTTTGGTGGCGCAATAGGTGCGATGAGATTAGACGCGGCGCCGATCCCGTTGACACATGGGATGACTTCGTGAGGGAGTTCCGCGACTACTTTTTCCCCGAGTTCGCTCAACAAGAAGCTCGTAGCATGCTCCATCGCCTCGAGCAAAGAGGTGTGATCCGAGAGTACGTGAAGGAGTTCACGAAGCTCAAACTCCAAATTCGCAACCTAAGCGAAGAGGAGGCTCTCGGAGCGTTCATGGATGGATTGAAGCCATGGGCACAACTTGAGCTGAAGCGGCGGGACGTGAGTAGCCTTGCGCGTGCGCTAAGCATGGCCGAGTCGCTCGTCGACCTCACCAAAGCTGAACCAAGGAGTCGAGCAAGAGAATGGAGGTCGGATCGATACGAGGACGAAGCAAGGAGCACTCCCCGAGGCGCGCATGATCAATGCAGCCGAGTCAAAACATGGGGAGAAGGAACTTCCAAGCCATCCTTCCAAAGGGGTGGACCACCGACGGACTACACGAGTAAGTTCATCAACCTCCGCCCTCTCATTGCTTTATCTACAAAGGTCCACACTTGGACCCAAAAGTGTCCGAAGAAGGGTCAAATCAACGCCCTCCTAGCCATCGTAGAGGTGGGGGAGGAGCCCAAAGAAGAAAGGCGACAAATCCGACTTGGAGGCGTGAAAATAATCAACTCCGTCCGAGCTCGGTCGCCGTCTAAAGGAAAGGAATTTGTTCCAAACACGGAGATGTTCTTCGTGGAAGTTGAAGTGGGCGGCCGAGCGCTATACGACTTGGTTGACACTGGAGCCTCGAACATTTTCATGTCTAACGAGGTGGCAAAGACCTTGGGATTGCGTGTGGAGCTCTCTGGGCAGATATTCAAGCCCATTAACTCGGAAGGGCTTGATGGCGTAGGAACAACTCTTGATGTAGACGTCAAGATTGGTGGATGGAAGGGCAAGATGGATTTCGAGGTAATCCCTCTCGATGATTATGATCTCATCCTTGGTATTCAGTTCTTCAATAGCGTGAGAGCCATGATCGACATGAGGACCAAGTGCATTGTGATCCTCGACCCAAAATGCCCAACGACGATCCCCATTATCAAAGGAGTGGTCGACACCAAGACCATCACCACGATCCGACACCTCAACAAAAACTTGAAGTCCGTGAAGCGCTTGAACAAGCTGTCCGAGGTAAAACAAAAAGAAGAGTTGGATCCTACTCCAACTCACGCCATGCCAATCCAAGTACTCTTCCCCGAGGTCGAGTACTCGCCGCATGCCGCGCCCGAGCCAAAGTTTGAGGTGATCAATGAAGGATGCGGTCCTTCATACGTGAGCGTCCGCACCAAACAATATCGAAGGAAGAGAGCCCATGCCAAAGCCAGGAAGGCTGCTCGTCGAGCTGTGAGCGACAAGGACGTCGCTCGATTGAGTGGGGGAGAATGTCACAAGCCGAATGAAGACCGATCCAAGAGATTCCCCGAGAACGACCTTGACTCATCCGTGGTCGACTTCCTGTGCTCGCTCGGATTTCCAACGAGCGTTCTCCCCGAAGTTTCTAGTAGTCCCTAGCCTTATTTATGTCGGTAGATGGTAGTTGACATTATGTCGGTAGCTAGGAGTTAGCACTTATGTCGGTAGGTGGTGCGATCTCATCCGCCGGAAGAATTCTAGATCAATGGTTGTAAGATGAGGCCATTGACTATAAGAAGGGGTGTCCTCCCTCATTTGTAAGCATCCACTACTTCCGCAATACAAAGTTTCTATCTTTCCAGAGCTCCTCTCTCTAGATACTTTCTCTCTCTACGATCCAGGTATACGAGCGAGTGAGCGTTCGATCGAGCAAGGCTTGGCTTGGGTGATCCAAAGTTGCCCGAGTCGCCGCGCGGTCACGATCCCAATCGATCGGCCCGTGACACTTGCTTGATGCTTGAACAAATCATCCATATGTTATGATTGCTTTTAGTTGTATACTTTTTACCTTTTAGCATAATTAATCATCACAAAAGATTCAAAATCATATTTAGTTACATGACAACAAAAGTTAAACTTAAAAGTATTGGAATGACTCGCTGGCTTGAATTTTCCCACTTTTTACAGATATATCGCATATTAATCTCATTAAAGAAAATTTTGATCCTTTGCTTTTTCACCAATTAATATTGCTTCATAAATATATGGGACGAAGAGCTATACCTAATTGTGCATTTGATAATATAAAGATCTTATTAAATATTATTATGAGAATACATGGTTTTAAAACTTATGTGATGATCATTTAAAAAAAAAAAATAGAAACGACATTATTTCTGATCCTAAAATTGGATGATTGAACTAAAAAGAAATATGGAAATATTATGTTAATATTACTTTGATGTAAACATATTGTTATGTTTTTTTTTAGTTTTATTACTAATTATCATTCTTTTATAAATTTCTAAAAAAATTGTAAATGTAAGGATATTTTATCATTAGAATATAAACTTCAACAAAGTAATATTAACATAATATTCCATATTACTTTTTAGTTCAATCGTCCAATTTTAGGATTAGAAATAATGTTGTTTCTGATTTTAGGTCATTCCTCAAACCATTTGATCTCCACGATTTTTGTCACAAACAATAAAGAGAAGATGGACTTCTGTTCAACGTCTAAGACAAGTAGAGAAAACTCTTACCTTGTTGTTGTCAAGCACATGTTGGGCTTCCTCACAAATCCATAACCTACTGCGCTGTTGAAGCTCCTTTTGATGTTCAAGACAAACAATTTCCCTTGCAAAATCTCTCAGTTGATCACGCATTATTAGCTTGCCGTCTTCGTCAATTTCAATTAGGGACATATCTTCTAATACTTCAATCCCCTTCTTTGGTAAAAAACCACAGGAATCCCACATATAAGTCGGATATTGTTTAGATGATCCAATAAAAAAACACGCAATATCCAAAAATATCTGTTGCTGCTCATAATCTAAAGTTTCATAAGTTATATCCAGCAGCTCCTGCATGTTCTTATTGTGCACATCGTCCTTTAATTTCTTAAATGTATCTTTCCATACTTCTTCTCTCTTTTGGCGGAAGGATGAACCTATAAGTTCAAGAATTAGGGGAATCCTCTTTATACCAGATACGACATCCATAGATATATACTTATCAGCCTGGGGAGGAGAATCCTGTCCAAATAGATGTCTACTAAATAAGGTCAATGCATGAATACGAGTCAACTCGTTGAGTTCGTGCTTGGGGTTTGCATTGGCCTTATCAAGAATACTCACGTTTCTAGTAGTTATTATGATTATACTCCCTGCTTTTAACCAACTACCGTCTCCAACCAGGGCATCTAAGTGAATATTATCATCAATATCATCAAGAATAATGAGGACTTTCTTACTTGTAAATTGAGACGTAATGATGTCGATTCCCTCATCGACATTAGACAATGTATGTGGACTTCTTAGTATATCGCAAATGAGCTCATCTTGTAAGTACTCAATATCCATGCGTAGGGATACTTCTCGAATATTTTGTACAAAGCTAAGATGTTCGAAATCACGAGAGAGATTGTTCCACAGGACCTTAGCAAGAGTTGTCTTACCGCTCCCATGCACTCCATGGATTCCGATAATTCTTGTATCATTATATTCATGATCTATTGAGTTCATAATAGATTTCACATGATCACCAATTCCAACCAACTCTGTGGGAAACTTGAAAGTTGTTTTCAACAGGCTCACAACTCGTGTGACAACTAGTTCAACCAATGCTCCTTTATTCCTGTCAAATAACACTGAATTTCAGCTATAGGAGGGCAATATTTAAATTATTTTTCAAGAAAGATCTATTAATGAGAAATTAAATAATGTTTCGGTGAAAAATAATGTACCCATAGGCAAATTTCTCTGCTTCCCATCCTCTCAAGGAACCGACTTCGGCGAGCGCTTTTCTCCATTCCCCTAGTTCCATTTCGTCCACCCGACCTTCATGTCTAGAGAATATCTTCTATAGATCTCCCTTCAACAAGTTGCACTTCCGAGGGTCCCACTCCATCAAATATGGGCAACACTATTTGCCCGCTGCTTCTCTTGCATTTCCACATGTGAACAAGCTCGCGAAGGCCCGATTCGTCGTCAACAAAGCCCTGCCCGAAAATTGGGATCGAGATCTTAGACTGCTGAAGACTGTAGAGAATCCTCTCATCCGCATAGTGCCTTACTGCAGAACGTGTCAATTCCTGCAATGACGAGGCCATGACGGAGATCGGCGAATAGCGTGCTCCACATCGAGCTTATCGAGCTCAAGAACACGTCGTGATCATTTCCTTTCGGTTTTTGCGTTCCGCCTCCAGAGTCGCCTCTATGCGGAGAGGTCGATGAGGTAGACGCCCCGTGTATCGGATCTTCTGAAGGAGTGGGTTCTTTTCTGTCCATCTCGAGAGAATTGTCCTAATACAAAGGCAGTAATGGAGATTGACGGAGCAGAGCCTCAAAAGAAAGCAGGAAACAGAGAAGATGAATATGGATATCCGAGACCCGGGAATTGCAGAAATGTCTCTCGTAACTCAATTCGGATCTACGATCAAACATAAATAAAAACTCTCATTCAACTCGTCAGAAGAAAATAGAGCAGCCGAAACAGTAAACAGAGAAGAGCAAAGAACCATATATTTACCTGAGGAGTGCTCAGACAACACAGCCCGCCCCACTGCTGTGATCTCCACGGATTCTCAGCCTTCCATTTTATACCTTCAGCACAAGACTCTCTACTAATAAAAAAAAATAAAAAGATAGTAATTTCTTCCGCAGCATTATGCGGAAGGTGCCTGGCACGTGCTTTGGATAGAAACTTGAGATCCAGCACACTTCGACCTTCTTCTTGTTTTTTTTTGTCAACAGCACACTCGACTTGACTTGCTTTGTCTGTTAATAAAAAAACATATAGGAAAGAAAACCAAAGAGCAATACGGCTGCTCCTACTGGGTAATCATATTCTCCACCAACTAATTTAATGTAAATTAGATTGGGATAAAGCCCACTCTCTTTTTGTAGGATGCATGTTTAGGAGTTACGTATGAAGACCAACACTCTTCTTTGGGAGCTTTCGTGTCGTGTCCGACATGTGGTCAACTCTCTCTAACACGTTCCGACACGCGAGTCCGCACCCGACACGCACATGATCAATTTTAGAAATTTCTAATACTTGAGAGGTCAAAATATAAATATATATATATATATATATATATATATATATATATATATAAAGGAGGTAGGGCTGGTGGCTGGGCGCCGTTGCCGTTGCCACCGTCGAAGGTGGCCAACGAGGTAGCGGCAGGAGGGGGGCCCTTGCTGGGCCGGGCGAGGCTCACCCAGGATTATCCCGGACCTACACTGTCGGAGGAGGCCAAGAATTAGATGCCTTACTTTTTGGCCATAAAGTTGTTTCTGAATTAGCAGTCTTTTTAAAATCAGAATAATAACACAAATATTCAATGAACTTTATTTTAATGTGCAATGTAGTCCTTCAATTTTTAATTTATTTAATATAGTCCAATGAATTTTTCATTTGTTCAATGTGATCTCTAGACTTTTGATACATGTTCAATATAATTCTTAAATTATATGAAAATGTTCAATGTTGTATTTTTATTAATTTAACTTCAGAGAAACATTTTTATATAGTCCACTTGACTAAATCGAACATGTACCAAAAGTTTATGGACCACATTGAAAAAATTAAAAATTCAAAAATAACATTGCACATTAATGTTTAAGGATCACATTAAATAAATTAAAAATTTGATAACCACATGGCACATCGAGTCAAAGTATATGACCATTTATGTTAATTTCCCTTTAAAATTCTTTTTCCTTGTCCTAGCAATTTGTCCTTTTCTTCTTTTTATCTCGGAAAAAAAAGGTACGTTGATGCCGTGAGCAAACTTTTAAAGGCAATGCATTATAGATCATAGGGAAAATGACACAAATGATCCATAAACTTTGGCCCAATATACAATATAATCCTTAAAACTTTTAATTTATTCAATTAGTCTAATGTGTTTCTTGAACTTTTAATTTATTTGTAACCCCTGAACTTTTAATGCATGTTTAATATGATCCTTGAACTTTATGAAAATATTCAATATTATCCTTCCATTAATGGACCACGAATAACATTAAACATTTTCATAACTTTCAAGGACCATATTAAACATGTATTAAAAGTTCACGGACCACATTGTACATTAGGCCAAACTAATAAAAGCAAATTCCATCATAAGCATTCGAACCACCATTTTTGCTCCACTTGTGCTATGGGTTCATTAATCTCACTTTGTGGCGAAATATTATTAGCCCCACTATTTCCATAGTAATCTGCACAGGAAATGTAATCGTTAACATATCGATCAATTGATTAAAATTTTGGAAAAATTACCAAATCAATTCTAAACTTATTATATAAAAGTCAATTTTGTCATAATTTGTCTTATTTTACCAATTTAATCCTAAACATTTGCTCAAAATTCTAATATAATTCTTTTGATCAATTTTCATCAAAGATCGCTGATGGGACAGTTCAATTATCACCAGTCATCCTACGTTCACACTACCATTTCAGAGATTTTTCGGCGAAAATTGATCAGATGACTATTATAATCCATATAGTAGATTTAGGACTAATAGGACAATTTGCCTTTAAATTTACACTAAACTCTCAACTCGTATGCAATACAAACAAACAGAAGGCTACAATCAACAAACCCTTAAATGATTGGTGCTAGTCGCATCTCCTTCAAAGTTTTTGATTGGTTTGCACAAATTGATCTCTTTGTAAGAGGATCGGCCAACATTGACTCGATTGGCATGTACTCAACTACAACTTTTACCTTCCTTCTCCATTTTCCCAATATGGTGATACTTCGTATGGCAATGAAAATCGTTGCCTTATTGTCACAATAAATCGTTATAGGACGCAAAGGAGTATGCAGAAAAGAGAGTATTTCTTAATAATCACTCAGCCCAATTAATTTCTTCTTTTAAAGTTTTGCATTAATTTGTCAAATACCTTCCAATGAGATGCACCCAAAATTAGAAGTAAATCAACTTATTTTTCCTACCGCATGTGCAATATCAGGTCTTGTGGCATTCCTTGCATCCATAAGACATCAGGTTATCTTAGCATAGTGTTCTTGATCATTTGATTTATCATTATATTAACTCAATAGGACCCAAAGGCACACCACTTGGTTCACCATTAGGAAAACCTAATCTACTAAGCGCTTTTTCCTTAAAATGTGATTGAGTCAAAAACATTTTATTTATTATATTTTCTGATTGGCGATGAAAAGCAAAAGGCCCAGTTCTGACTTGACCTTAATTTCCAAAATCACATCCACAGTACCAATCTTTTGAACTCTAAAACAATTATATATGTAAGATGCAGTCTTCTCAACAATTTCCGAATTTGATCCAAAAATAAGTAAATCATCAACATAAAGAGTAATAACAACACAACCATTATTTGTGACTTTCGCGAACGCACAATTTGCAGCTTTACTGGCTTTAAAACCAAAATATTCAATTTCTCCATTGAACCTTTTACACTATTGTCTAGGTGTTTGTTTGAGTCCACACAAAAATTTATTCAATTCTTCTTGACCAATTTCTATATAGCCCCTATGAATATAAATTTCTCCATCTAAATCACTATTTAGAGAAGTAGTTTTAACGTCCATTCGATGAATTACCAAATTACTTTTGAACCTAAAGCCATCATTTTTCTAATTGTTGTAAGCCTAGTTAGCGGAGAATAAACATCAACGTAGTCAAGTCCTCCTTTTTCACAATACCTTTAGCCACCAATCCTGCCTTACGTATAGTTCTATTGTTAGGAGGAAGATTAGTTGATGACCCTGTATTATTTCGCTTGATAGATTTTATCTCATCATCCATTGCCATTTTCCATATGTGTGCATCCGGTCTAGACTTGTTTTTCTTTGATTGAAGAAGATTCTTTAGAAAGAGAAGGATATTGTTCAATTATAACTTGTTTTCTTTTATCTAAAGAGAAACTTTAATTTCCTAATATTTTGTCTATTTCGAGAGACTTAATATCTTTTATTGTTAAACGTTCAAAAATTCAGCGTCAATTGCTTCAAAAATAGGATTAGTACCGAGATTAGAAAATCTATATGCTTTACTATCTTATGCATAACCCAAAAATAAAGAAAGTCTTTTCACCCTTCACGTTGAATTGACTGTTGACCTTCTACATGCTACTTCCTCCAAGCATGTTATCAGGCTTCTAGTTCCACAAAACTAATCACCTTCTACTAGTCCATCCAAGCCTTAAAGAACCTCTACGAAAATCTAAGAAAAACGACGGAGCTTAACTTTCGGCCAAAACATTCTATAAATATAGCGATAATACCAAGTATAGCATAATATGAACACCACCAAAAGCCAAGCAATTTACATTTCACAAAAATGAGATAAGAACAGCAAGACATAGTTTCCCCTACTGAAGAAGAGTTCCTCTAATGTACACACACCTATACAATCTCACTCATCCAATCTTCACTGACAAGTACATCTTCTGGAGATAAGAGAGCCCATTGCGATGACGGTATGCTCAAAATCAAAAGCCAATAATCATGCTAGATTGAAAATCCTGGTATCATTCTGACAAATTCTTCTCTCAGCACACTCTAATTCTCATAAAAATCTGCTGTAGCACCAACTCTAACTACGAAATTCTATAAGAATTATATCAACTTAATGACGTGCACTTATTAACGGTTCTGCCCCGATAAGAGATAAAAGGTCGAGGAGATTTCCTTTTCTTTCCCTTTACAAAGAATGTACATGATCTCAATGCCAAACAAGCAAGTGCCAATACACGGCCACAAACAGAAGAAACTGCCAAATATGTATAATAGAAAATTTTGAAATAAGAAAATCAAAAGAAATCAGCTTAACAAGCAAAACATTGTTGGCAAATACTACTGCTACATGCTACCAGCTCTGCCTGGAGTAGATTTTGCAGATGATTTCACTTTAGCCATATCAACGAGATCTCCGAATAGCTTGTCCTCTGGCTTCGAAGGCTTCATGGGTGGCACGTACGATGAAGTGGACACCTGGTATGAAGAGTTCCTTAAGCTACTGTCATCTCTAACAGAGAGCCCGTACATCCGCTGGTCAAGGTACTGAGCACCTTGTTGGCCATAGCCGTAGGCTGCGACCTGGCTGCCATACATTTGCTGGGGATACATATAAGCCATCTGACCTACTTGCATTGTCTGGGGAACCATCCCCATATAAGGACCTCCTTGGATGGGCTGAGGTGGTAGTCCTACCATTTGGTTTGTCGGACCGACCTGGTTATTCAGTAATGGCATGTGGCCACCTGCAACTGGTTGCATGTACATGCCCATCGCTTGCTCATTCCCCATTGGATAAGGTGCCTGGGGATGCAATCCACTCGGTGCAGGCTGTGCATGTGGGACGACCACCTGCGAACCCTGCATTGGCTGGGGGTACTGAGCGCCCATCACTTGACTGTTTTCCACTGACTGAGCTTCCCAAGGGGGAGGTGGTAGCGAATCACTAGTTTGAGCACCTGTGAAACACCCACAAAACTGTAAGCTCAACAGGCTGTAAGATTGTTAGGAGTTCAGTATGTCCACAAAGAAGAGGTCCAACCCTCGCCAAAAGGAGTTAAGACTAATAGCATGTTAGTAATCTGGAAAAGGATACCAAGCATGCCCCTCGTATGTAACAAATACGGTTGTACAGTACAAGCCAACAGACATAATAGGCATCATTAAGAAAGTAAGGTCAGGTACTGATGAAGAAGCAGAAAAGCACCATAGACAGGAGAGGGAGGCTGTTGCTGCTGCACAATATGGCCATTCCAAACAGGAACAGAGTTTTGAGAATAAGGTAATTGATCATGCTGGTTCGATCCCATGTTTGGCATGTTGCCATTAGCATAAACTCCAAGCTGTGGCGCTTGCAGATTCTGCTGCTGCTGGAATTGAGGAGTAGAAGGATTGCTTTGTGTAGTTGAATAGCCACTCTGGGTATTGATGGTATTGGGCTGGTTGTTACTATCCGAAAACACATCAAAAAGAACAAGCGCATTCTGCTGCGACTGAGATGCAGTTGACTGTGGTTGTCCAACAGGCACAAGTGCTAGTGAAGTATCTGCCTTTGGAGAGCTGTAGTCCTCTCCACTGAGAAGGTCCATTTTTGGATTGAGTTTAGCTGGAGCAGCAGTGCCGTTAGAGGAGGAGGGAGCGGGAAGCAGCAACTGATTTAATGTAGACCCTGTACCAGCACCTGATGTTGATCTGCAGAAAATTCCACTTCTTATTGCTCAATTGGCCAGAAACTTGTGCTCGATAGTTAAAAATTTAAATCAAGATCATCACCAATCCTCTAATAGTAAATTACTGGTACTTTTAGGTAAAATACACATATGTCCATGATTTTCAGTTTTACTTTCCTCTCCTGGGTGTTTGCTGAACGTGTAGCTTATTTTGTATCTTATTATTAGTCTATTAATGATATAACATGCCAATTATCAATAAGTGATTATATAGTATCACATCCACAAGAACAAGTATAATATTCATATTAATTTTCATAAGATAGCAAAAAAAAATAACAAAATTCAATTATTAAATACAATATTTTTAAAAAGTCTGCAAATTAAATGGCCTTATTCTACCATAAAATTTCTTTTCCATTAGAATATTTGTGTGAAGTCGTGATAAAATTCATTTTACATTCTATTATAGTAAATGTGAATTCTTTCATGAACAAGGAAATCCGTTTACTAACGCTTATTTGATTTTTCAATTTCTGAAACAGATTTCTATTCCAGAAATAGATTTGAAGAAGAAATCATAAGCTAAAATTTTTAACTTCTCAATTTCTGAAATAAAAATTGAGAAATCAATTTCTAGCAATCTCCCAAAGTTTAAATCAATTTCTGTTTGAGATCTTAGAAATTTTGTCATGCAGCATGCTAAATGGTCTTACTCAACCACGTAACTCTTTTCCATTAGAATAGAATTTGTGTTAAGTCGTGATAACTTCATTTTATATTCTATTATTGTAAATCCGAATTCTTTCATGTACTTTTCAAATTTGAGTAAGGCAATTTTCTCAAAACTGTTATAACTGCTGCAATTTTGAGGGTACTGCAGCTGAAGAATTTGCCAAACACCTCATAAAAGCTGCAAACACACTTTTTTCACAGCCAAATCTGCCGTGAAAAAGTTGCACCAGACAAGCTCTTAACAACTACAGGATCAAAAGATAGATGGTAAACTTCTGCTATGTTTGTTTCATGGAAAATGCCTGATTTGGAAAACATTTTCATTAAAACAATAGCTTGTATTGCTTAAAATAATTAGTCAACAGAAAATGTTCTCATTGTCAACAACAATTTATGTCCAAATATTTTCATGGACATGATGAAAATATTTTTCGTTCATTCATTGTTGTAAACAATATAAACAGTCATTTTCCACGAAACAAACAGAGCCTAAATGTATAAATATCCACCAAGTTTTACCAAACAGCAGAAAATTAGTGAAAAATATCCAGATCAACTTATCATAAGAGTAGCACTGCCCAGTTCACAGACTTCAGCTGAACTTCATATTTTGCCACATAACAAGTATCTGGGGCTTATATATTGCAATCATGACTAATGAACCAGTTACCTTTCATCAGGCTTTTTGCTGTTATCTCCAATATCAAGTAGAGGACCTTTGACATCTGCCGTGGAGCGAGAAGGTTCCAGTGGGGTTTTCTCAGCCTGAACTGAAGTTCCAGAAGCAATGACTTCATGCTTGGCAAGTACACGCTGCAAGTCATCATTCAAAGCTAATCCTTGACTTAGAAGTGATTCATCCCTGGATTACAAGATCAAGTTGGAACTAATAAGCCATCCCTTATTATGAAATTCAGCATGTGCATTTCTAATGACTACTAGAAAGAAGTTCCACATCTATGAGTTATGGAATTACCCTGGAGAGAGAGAGAGAGAGAGAGTGGGGATATAAACTCATCTCAACCGAACCCGACATAAAGAAAATAACGTTAACTAAGAACCTCTTTCTAGTTTGGCAACCCCCTAGGGAATTTTTCTTTTAAATTTCACTCAAATTCAGGAAGATCAGCTGTTGTTAGTCACTGCAATTTTATTTATAATTCTCATCTTCTTAGCTGCGCCAAAATTCATTCTTTCACTGGTTGTGAACGATCCCTGTCAGATAAGTGAGAGTTTCTTTTTTTGATCTTTTATTTCCTCCCATGAGTAATCAGACAAGATATCTCACAGTTAGCCTTTCACAAGCTTGGTACTAACGCAACTGTTGGCACATGTATCCTTACCTTACCATACCCTATAAAACTACAAGGTAGTGGATGAAAATAAGAAACCACACAGAAATCATCTGCACTTGTGCTTATAAATTAGATGCAAGTGCAAGTTATTAGTTAGATGAAAGTAACTTCTTCTTCTTTTTTTTTCCCTTTCTGTATCAGATCCATAAACCCCTTAAATTTGTAGCATACATGACTTCCTCTATATAAGTAATTATAAATATCCCAGCTCCAATGCAACAAGTACGACACACAATCTTCTCCATACCTAACAAAATAACTCTAAATTCTTGACCCTTCATCTAGCAACATGCTATATGTCCATTTATGCTACTAAAATGGACAAGTTGCACCACAAAGATAGCAATCAGATGAAATATCAAAGAAAGCAACAGGGCAATACGAATACACTGATTTTAGCTAAACTAACCTAGGTCATTAAGAATAAGAAATCAGTCAAGCAATTGTCTACTATAGCATCCTTTTCACCAGATAAGACAAAACTTCATATCCACACAAGTTAGATGAAATACAGAACAATTTATTATAAAACAGAGTTAAAACTATTGAACATCACATAATACAGAGGCAGCAACCAAGTAATGGGTACATACGTAAAATAGTCCAGTGCAAACCAGATGAAAAGCATTTTTTATCTTGAGGAAGAGTGAAAGAGTTCACACTGTCTCACGCCAACATCATGAATTTGCCACTGCGTCTATAGTGCTCATGCTGGAACTAGTCTTATAAGCAAAGAAAATGTATATAAAGGTTTCCTCTTCACCAACAAAAAAGAAAAAATGACAACCACTAAAATGACCCACCTATGGACATGGTAGCAAGAGTATTTAAACACAAAAAAGGAAAGCTGGAGAAGATGATAAGCATCAAAATACATTCAGGAAAAAGGGCTATGAGCCTTACGATGTTGAATTTACAAGGTGCACCACTCTCTGTTTGTAGGTACGGCACTGATCTACCAAGTCAACAATGACCTCCTGCCTAAGACCCTGCAGAAAAAAAAAAAAAAAAAGGAAGCCAATAAGAGAACAACTGTAACTGCAATAGAAACACCGCTGGATGGTTTCCAAATGAATGGAAAAACTTTAAAAAAAAAAAAAAAAAAAAAAAAAAAAAAAAAAAGTGAACTTCAACCTTACATTATTTCAATAAGATACTATCAGTCCCCACTAATTCAACTGCTTGATGCATAAAAATACATCCTAAATTAAGCATCACAAATTGAAAAATATACCTCCTTATTCCCAGGATCTATGGCATTCAGCATTTCCGCAAGCACATCCATGATGCCCCGTGCATTCTGTATTTCTGTCAAGCTACACAAGAACATTAAGTTATGCCTCAAGAACCTCAAAGTATATGAAAGAAGCAAGGTGCTGCAAAAATGTCCTCTAACAGGATATACTAAATTATCCCATATGCCTAGGGCTACAATCCTTTAATCATCAGTGTACTGAAAAGAGTACATAAAACAATAATCAAAGTGTTCCTTTCAACAATACAGACTGTCTAAGGATCACAAAGATGGGACCTCTATGATACATACAAGCTAGAGGACATTGGTGAGTTTGTTTGAATTCGCTTGAAAAAAAAATTATTATATGCAAATTACGAGTCAATATTTGCATATTTTGAAAAAAAAATTCAGGTGCATCACGTTAACAAAAGTCAAATTGAGTAAGCCACAGAATTAAAGAAAATAAAAAGTACCCAACAAAAGTCTTACCAAACAAACTCTTGTCTTACAAAGAACAGATTTGCCACTTACAGGTAAAGACGAATGTTAAGTTCCACACACTAATGAAATACAAGCAGCAGGTTTAAAATTCTTTTAACATAAATCTGTAAGAAATGAAAATTTTTGAAAGACAAGAGAAAAGGTATCGGCATTTCTACATATAAATGCACCTCAATGTGGGAAACTCAGACTCAGCAGAAGACTCAGATGGCTCCGGCCGGAAATCAGCATTGCGGATATTTTGCGGGTATGCTGAAAGCGGTTGTGTCTGCAGAGGTGTAAAAACCGGTGCAGAACCCTCCGCTCTCTGAGGGAACACTGCTCCTGCTCGCTGTATGAAAATGAGTGGACTTAGTGAATAATAACTAAAATAACATAACAACCAACAACAGAAAAAGGTAAATGGTATAGTACTGTCAAGACCTAAATAAATCATCCAAATCACAAATAAAACAGGTCTGTTCCCAAGAGCAGGAAAAATAAATACCAGCAACTCCTGGTAGGCAGCATGGTATTGAGGATATCTAGCCCTTGGTCCTCCAAAAGCTTCTTGCCAAGTATCTATCAAGATCAGTATCTTCTCTTTGACATGGATATCGGGCTGAAGAATCAGGAATACCATTAAGTTTCAGCCACCAGGTACCTTTCAGCATCCAAATGCATTAAAATTTCTTACCTTCTTCTTCACTATTTTCACCATCTCATGAAGAACATCTCTCTCAGCTACATGCATATGAACAATGTCTCCACAATTCTTTATAATTGTCTCCAATAACTATAAGACAAAAAAAGCCAACTGATCTGCATTAGACAAAGATATAACAAGCATTTAATCCAGGAAAAAAGAATTCGTAATGGACCTAGGCAGAGTTCTTATCCATACAATATGCAAGTCAATTTAACCTCATAAAATGAACAAACTTTTCCAAAGAAAAGAAGGTGAAGGTATGAAAATGCAATTCTCAGACAATACAACAGAATAACGTAAACTGCTCCCCTTTCTAAAATCTCCTTCCTGTAACTGAACAGAAACATATTGCATGAAGCGAACAAGGTTACCACATCG
Source organism: Eucalyptus curtisii (assembly GCA_017140595.1). Classification (NCBI taxonomy): domain Eukaryota; kingdom Viridiplantae; phylum Streptophyta; class Magnoliopsida; order Myrtales; family Myrtaceae; genus Eucalyptus; species Eucalyptus curtisii. Next base: position 10,995,574 of record CM029496.1, read on the forward strand.
CCTATACACTCAATGACAAGATTTCATAGGATAAAAAAAAAAAAACTAAGATATGAAACTTCTACAGCAGATATATCAGATTATAGACGGTGCTTTTAGAAAAAATAAGTTCATCCACAATATTTAAAACCTCTAATGAATCTTCACTTCAGTGAACCAAACGTGGGACACATAATTAGCATGAAAAAAAAATCCTAAATTATGACAAGCATATTCACGTACTCTGGACCTTTTTCAGTATTTAAAACTATTAGACTGCTTCACGTGGCTCATGATTCTTGTTTGACTGGTTCTGCTTCTCATATCTACTGTTTCTACGCTACAGCAGAACATGGATCTTCAAATATACTCTAAGAAACTCAATGAGTAACTATTTCCTGATATAAGCATCACAAAGCATTGAACCTCAAAATAGCAAAAGACATACCCACATAGAACCTTTTGTTATATCTCTACATTCACTAAAAACTTGTGAGCAGCTTATTAATATCAAATTGAACTGTAATCCCATAATTTGCTCCTTGTGAGAAGTTCAGTTTTTTATAGTCATAAGGTCACCATAATCGTTGAACATGAGCAAATATCCCACTAATCTCCTCTTAAATAACCACTTGTCCACTTTTTTCAACATTCTTTCATCTCCTTAATAGTTGATAATATCCTTTCTTGCACTTACATACGTTTGTGCCCTTATACTTGTATTAGTTAAATGTATCTATTTCACCGCTACCAAACATTTCCTCAGAGCCAAAATGGGACCAACACCTTGTGACTACTATATTGCTTCAAAAACCGCAACAATAACACAAGCGCATTCGCAATAAAAACGGAAGTCCATTGTGCTTGCAACTTTAAAAGTAAACCAAAATTTGCAAAACCTACCGTTAAAGCGAGGAGTTGAACCTTAGGATTCTTGCTTCCAAGACGCTTCTTTATGCCTTTCACTACATCCTTAGCTTGCCTGCAAGCAGTGAACTCGTGCAGTCAACAAGGACTAAGTAAAGATTTTTCGATCAAGGGAAGCTTGTGAAAATTTCAATCCTGAGGAAAAGAAGTCAGGCAGAAAGTCTCTGTATAGACTAAATCTATGTCAATTACTGAGTTTAATAGAACCAAACAGAAAGAAAGCAAATAAAACATATTATGGGTAGGGGAAGTTAAAATTTGAAGGATCTTGCAACCAAGAGTGCAAAACGTAATTAAACTTCAAATCTGGCCCTATAAGTCCTTAAGCTATGGGTGGGAGACCCTAGGAGAAGGTAAAGGGAAGGAAAAAGGTAATAGTTTCACTTCTTTCCCTTCCCACAAGAATTTAACAATTTTCAAACTTTTCCATCCAAATATTCATTCTCCCCAATTTCCCAAACAGAGCCGTAATGTTTAGCAAAAGTAAGAAGTGGTGAAATACTTAAGACTTTGACTGATAACAAGGTTCTCGGAACCCTCGTAATTAAGAGAAATTCAAAAATCAATATTAGATGAGATGCTTCTCAACTCAAAGAGTTTGAACCGGACCCCCATCCCCACCCCAAAGGAAACCCCAAAAGATAAAACTCAAAGCACACTGCAATGGATAATACCAGAACCTTGGCTAATAATTTTGAAGAGGAAAGCCCAATTCGTAGTTCAATTTATTTGTCTAGGGAGGCATCCCATACTCCAATATAGTGAGTAATATGCGACTAACAGTAACAACTGGCGTTGATAAGTTTAGAGAAAAGATATTTCTCCTTCAGTGAGTGAAACAAACCTACACCACTTAAGCAGGAAAAGGATCGTTCCTAGCGGGAGATAAGATGATAAGACGCCAGAAATACAAGCAAGCAAGATATTAACTGAGAAACGTGCTTTAGAAAACCATCACCAGCTACAGTTGTATCACTATGCTATAAAATATTCATCTACATTTTCCTTTCTTGCCATTTACCATTTTCACCTTTTAGATGAAAAGAAAAATTCCAAGCAAATTCACTAGACTGCTTAATCAATTCAAAATTAAACCATCCCATCACAATCACATTTGACCTTTATGATTTTGACACTTATTATATAAAGCACAAGTCCGTATGATTTACGACATCAAGATCTTCCTAGTTTCATAAACATTGACCCTGACAATGATCGATTAAGTCTGAATAGCAATGACTCGGGAAAATCCAATGTCTCAAAATCCCATAAACTTTCCCATGAATAGCCTAAACCTCTGTGGCTTGAGCAATCTTACTTTCTTCACAAAGTAGTTAGATACAAGTGGCCAGGTCTTAGAAGGGGATCACAACAGGTCCAATCAAAATTATTAAAGAGCTTTATTTGAGAACATGTAACAGAGGCCTTGTAGAGTGGAACAATGGAAACTTGGAGTCATTGTGGATGTCTGTTGCAGAAGCAATCGGAAAATGTTACGAACTCCTCATTACATGTCAATTAGATATGCAACTCATCATGATTAATAATCTTTGGTTTCCCCGATAATAACAGCAAGCTTTTAATGGTTCGTTGCACTGAGATTCACATAAAAATCCAGGGAAGCCCCACAAAGACAGTTTTCCAGCTTTCTGGCGAGTAGGAAGAGTAAAGCATCCTAAACAACTTTTCCCTCTCTATCAAACCCACTGAGCTAAAGTGAATCGATTCTCTCGTCCATTCAACTGAGACTTTGGGTTGAGACATAAAAATAAGTCACTTTCACTAAATCTAACGTTCACGGACTTTATAATTCCTTTTACACAAACTCCTCTCAAAACCAAATAACTCTTGTCCAACCTCTTGACCATCCGGAACTACTTCCACAGCTACTCGATCAAATAAGCAATAAAACAATTACGAAGAACCGATCGCTTCCGAGCTCTTCCAATGCAATCACCACGCGAAATTGATCTCAGTCCATCCATCCAACTAAGACAGCCGAGCATGGAGATTCAAATATTCCGTACCGGCACAATAAACACCGCCCGCTACAGGCAAAATCCTTTCCGCACTAAACTCTTCTCGACAACCAAAATAACTATTTGATCAAATTCCTGCTCCGGCGGAATTCGATCGAACACAGCAGATAAGAGCAGCAGCACCAGAGAATGCTCCGGCAACAAGAAGACGACGGCGAGATTAGTCGCGCAGCGGGGGTCTTACCCGGGGTCGTGATTGAGGATGTCGCAGATCTCAATGTTCATCGCCCAATCCGGGCCGATGAGCATGTCGGTCGTCGCCCGCTCCACCATAGAGTTCACCATCGCGGCGGCAACAGCGGCGGCAGCAGCGGCAATGGCCCAATCGAACCCGCCCGATCGGCGACGGCGACCGATCCCCAAGCTCGTCAGGAAAAAAATAAAAAAAAAAAAAAAAAAACTCAAAACCAAAACAAACTCCGGCGGATCGCGGCCCAATACGGCGACCCTCGGCCTCTATCCGAGCAACCTCCGGGCAGAATCGCCGCCGTCGTCGCCGCCGTCGTCTTCAACCTCTCTCTCTCTCTCTCTCTCTCTCTCTCTCGCTCGCTCGGTCTCTGCGTCGCCCCGTGAGATCGCGAGCTTTTCTTTACCTTCCGTTGAGGAATGATTTTTTCCTTTTTTGTTTTTTTTTTGTTCTTCTTCTTTTTCTGCTCCCCCCCCTCCTTTTTTTTTTCCCTTTTCTGGTTTTCGAACTGCTCCACCTCGGTACAGCGTTCAAAGGAGGGGGGCGAATGCCGCACCGCCACGTGTCCCGGCGCGGTCCCTGTGCAGGGGGTTTACTCTGTCGAGGGCCGTTGATTACGCCGACTTTTTGCATCGGACGGTCGGTGCGTGCCCGACGTAGCTTTTTTATTCGTTTTTGCTTCTTTTTTTTTTGCGTTGCGGATCGCATAAGCGGGCATGGGCTCTGCGCAAAGCGACAGGGTTCGCGTAGTGTCCCGGCGTAGTTAATTATGCGGGTTTTTCGTCTTTTTTTTTTTTGCTTAAAGCTAGGAAAATATGCGCGGATATGCAAAGGAATCGGCAATTAAAAAAATAGTAATTATTGCTTTCAACACCGAATATTTGAACAGTTTAATTATAAAAAAAATTAGAATTTATACTATAAAAAACTCCAAACTAATATAATTGTGATAAATTTATCTCAAAATAATTTTAAATTGATATACATATGATAAATTTGCCCACATAATTTCGGTTAAAATTTGAATTAGATTAAACGTGACAATTGACAGGTTTATTAAGTTTGAGTTTTACCTTCTATTTGTCATGAGTATAATGTGATTTTTTATAATATTAATCTAACTTAACAAAAATTAACGGAAGTTAAATTTCTCATAAATATACTTTTATAACGTTAACCAAAAATACTATCTATGATAACTACACGGTAGAAACAAATTGTGCTACGGGTGCATTAGAGCTGTGCGTGCACTGCATGCACGCGAAAAATTGAATAATTATATAATTGTCTCGAACGGGGGAAGGATGAATTTTTCTTTTTAGCATAGGAGATGAGCCAGAGTGGATTATTCGGATAGCTGACGTCACCGTTCTAGTGGAGCAAGTGGATATTGAGCTGTGGATAGGAATTTTGATATATTTTTGGGAAAATGTCACAAATGGTCCCTATATTTTTATTTAACGTACAATCTCGTCCCTGAACTTTTCGATTTGCTTTCAATTTGGTCCATGAACTATTGATAAATGTCCGATCTAGTCCCTAAACTTTCGATTTGCTCAATTTGATCCATGAACTATTGATAAATGTCCGATTAAGTCATTCGGTTACTATTTTTTTCTTCTTCTTCTCTCTTCCCTCTACCGGCCATGGCAAAGCCAACGGAGGGAAGTCGGCATCGGCGAGGCCTCCCTCCCAAATCGTCGGGCCCTGAGGGGCTCCTTGCTTGCGTCCGGCGAGGACGGCCCTCGCCCGACATTGGGAGGGCGACCCTTGCTAGAAGCCAGCTTCCCTCCGCCATGGCCGGCGGAGGGAAGAGAGAAGAATAAAAAAAAATAATCGAATGACTAAATCGGACATTTATTAATAATTCATAGACCAAATTGAGCAAATCAAAAGCTTAAGGACTAGATCAAACATTTATCAATAGTTCAAGGACCAAATTGAGCAAATTAAAAATTCAGGGACAAAATTGCACCTTAAGTAAAAGTATAGGGAGAATTTGTGATATTTTCCTTATATTTTTCCTATGATTTTATGGAGGGTAGTTTTGGAAGGAGAAAAATGAGCCAAGAATGTTTTACCTTAATATATAGAAGATAGAAAGACATGTTTGGAAACTAGAAATTTTTTATTAGATAGAAAAGGAATCAAATTTAAATGAGTAAAATATAAAAATAGAATTATTAGTATCGTACTTATGCACTATGATTTTTTTGGAAACGGAAAATGCGATTGCAATCCCTTAAAAGCATGATCTTCTCCTTACTGTGTATGCCAATTCAAGACTATAGATAAATTACAGTCGAAATCAATTGAAATGTGTGTGGATAATTATGGCATAGTGCTAGTGAGAAGAAATGATTATATTGAAGAGAGACTTGAGAGATTTGTTAATTAACCGATTCAAGAAACTTTGCAATTTTCTTAATGTAATAACCGTTCTAATATCATCTATAAGCACTGTATTAGAAATTAAATATATTTAGCTAATGCACCAAGACATCTCGAGAACGTGGTTGTGGAAATTATTGATATCTTTTAGCACTCAATATTGGAAAAAATAAGATGACTTTGTCAATTTCTTTTTTATTTCATAGGCAAAGTAAATTCATGTTTTACGAGTCCATTCGTTTCGCAATATGATATTTCGGGAAAATATATTTCAGGAAGCCATTTTCTAATAAATTAATTATATTTTTCGTTGTCCAATTGAAATCTAAAAATAAATTTGAAAATGTTTTTTACTGTTTGGTAAAGAAAATCTTTTCATCCATACACCCCTTTTTAATATTTTTATTATATTTTTAAAATAATCAATTTTTAGTTATTTTTTATTCTTTTCATTTTCTTTCCTTTTCTTCTTCTTCTTCATTGGCCGGTCGTCAGCCACCACCTCAAGCCAATGAGGCTCCAGCATCCTCGTGGCTAGTCGCCAACTACCGCCGTGACTGGTTACTGGTCAAGGCTAAGGAAGAAGAAGAAGAAGAAAAGGAAAGAAAGAGAAAAAAGAAAAATATAATATAAAATGAAAATTAGTTTAGTGAAAGTAAGTGAAGTGGAAGAAGTTATAGAAAATGTTTTTCAAATTTAAAAAGTTTATTTTCCTTACTTTTGAAGGTATTTTTTAGAAAACGTTTTTCATGACTAGTTCATTTTCCGTAAAACGAACATTCGAAAATTCAAAAAATGCTTTTCAGGAAGTGAAAGTGACTTTCACTAAATCTAACGTTCACGGACTTTATAATTCCTTTTACACAAACTCCTCTCGAAAACCAAATAACTCTTGTCCAAACGATTTTCATGATAACGTTCATCAGACTTTATTTTCTTATTGTGAAAGGGTATATTATTTAATGAGTTGTCTTTATACGCAATTTTTTGGAAAAAAACACAAATAATCACTAGATTTTGGCTCAATATGTAATGTAATTTATGAACTTTTTAATTTGTTCAGTATGACCTATGAACTTTTTCTTAATATGCAATGTCATTTTTGAATTTTCGTAATATATGTTTAATTTAGTACCTAAATTAAAGTCGTTGTTGATATTGAATTAATAGAATAATAAATTTAAATACTTTTATATAATTCATATATTACATTGGACATTTAATCAAAAGTCTTACGACCATATTGAATAAATTAAAAATTCATAAATTATATTATATATTATGCAAAAGTTTAAGCTATCCTATCAGATAAATTGAAATTTCATCAATTATTTCTATCGTTATCCACTAATTTTAAATTTGGACCTTCGGACGTCGACCACCTCGGGACATCCGCGCTTCTTACGGGGAAAAGGCGTCACTGTTTCTGCTGCGACCCTTTCCCTTTCCAGGCGAAAAAATGGAGCCGGACAACGACCCCGACCGACGCGAAGAGACGTCGACGGCTCAGCATTGCCGGGTCGACGAGTCCGCCTTCGCTCGCGTGCCTCGAGCTCCCGAGATCCCAATTTACGCGGTACGCGAACCAATTCGCCTCGCCTCGCTTCGCTCCGCTCGTCACTTGTTTCGGGAGACATTATTGGGTTCTCGAGCTCCTGTAGCCATCGTAATGTGGCTAACACGAGATGCACGCCAGCTATTTGTTATATTGGCTGCTCACTTGATGTGGGACCTCACTGTGAAAGAAACGGATGGGAATGAGGACCGGTCTTCTTCTTTCTCTAGCTGTCCGAAAGTTTCGCTGGCCTTCGGCAATGGGTTACCAATTTCTCGGGATTGCTCGAATTGTGTCGGGAACTGGAAAATCACTAGTAAGTTTCGTGTTAGGTGTGAAACAGAGGACGTGAACGTAACAAAATCCAGTCGATATGCTATCCAAGTGTAGGAATTTGCATGAGTTAGTGTCAATTGTTCTAAAAGTTAAATGGAGGTGTCGGTGTAATATTTAAATTTTTCAAACATTGCTACTCACCAGTAGACTGAACTTTGATCCAAGACTAAAACGTGAAGATATATAGCAAGAGAGGCAAATAGGGGTCCTGAAGGATTTGTGTTCAGACTTTCTACTCTGATTGAACGTAAAAATTTGTGGACCTATGTCAGTTATTTTAAAAGTTTAAACTAATAGATGAAGGTGAGGTTTAATATCTAAATAATTTAAGATGAGGTGAGGTCTAGCTTGGTTGAAAATCTAGAAAGTTGCGTCGTATAAACGTCCAAAAAATGAGTGAACTTCAGTGAGTGGGATGTGGCTGTAAATGAGAACTACTTGTTCATGGTCACTTTTCTGAGCGTCATTTGATGGGTATAATTCTTTGTCCAAAGCTGTCAAAACAATGACCGGAGCTCTTAAACCCAACAAGCACCGGCTTCATGCAGGTCTAGAACTCAACCACATCAAATAGATCTTTTCTTTGTTTGGTTGAAGATCGATGAGCATCTGAAACACAGTTATAGGATGAATATGCACGACATAACTACAAGGGGCAGTATCAAGATTCAGTCCCCCAACATTTGCTCTCATACTAACCAGATATCTGTCCAATTAAGAGACAAACCCGGATTGAGCATTCATCATGTTTCTCGACATCATTTTACTTTATCTACTTTCTGGCCATTATAGTTTTTTGTTGTGTTCAAGCTGACTTTACTGCGTATTGCTACTATTTTCAAGTTATGGAAGAACCTTGCTGTTGCTTTGATAAAATAGGTGATGATTGCATGCAGTAAAGATCCCAGCCCAGTGAAGCTGAACCTGGGTATGGGTGTTTACAGGACGGAGGTGAGTCTTTCTTGCATCATGTTAATGTTTTACATTTAAGTGTGGTGTGAAAAAGCATCAATATTCTGTCGCTTGTTGATGAATCTGTGGTCATAAAATTGTTATCTGGGCTTTTCTCAATGGGAAAGTTGAGGGTTTGCTTAAAAATTTTAGTCATTTGGATGTCCTCATGACAAGCTACCATTAATGCCATTCAGTGCTTTTGTGACTGCAATAGATTAAATGCTGTTCATAATGGACTTTGGTTTCTTGTTGTCTGTATAATTGGCAAAACAGGATGGCAAACCTCTTCTTCTAAATGTGGTTAGAAAAGCGGAAGAGCTCCTTTTTAGTGACAAGTAAGGTGCATTTTCTTTATCTTTCATGATCCAATGGTGTGGAAGTGAACAACTATTTGCACATCTTTCAGGTCCGCTAATAAAGAATACTTGCCAATTACTGGACTGACAGAATTTAGGGAACTGAGTGCTAAGCTAATATTTGGTACAGACAGGTATGAAGGTTTGATTCTGCTTTGGGTTCCTTAATATTGTTTCCAGTTGCACGATATCAATGCACAATAATTTTTTTATCAAGAATATGGTGTTGCGATTCTTATATAATTGTATTTGCTTATGGCAGTGGACTGACTTATTACAATATCAATTCTCAGAAAATTGCATCTTACCCTCTTTCAATGTGGGATCGAGCACTTAGCCCCCTGGATTTATTGCATTGATTATTAACTGTGATTTTACAACAGTTGTTACATCCTGTGATGTTTACATCTGTACGTCCATTTGAAATGATTCTCTAAAGTGGAAAGTGACTTATTAGAATTTAGAAGCACGCAATGCTATATGGTAGCCATATCGTTCACACAGATTCTGAGAGTGAGAGAGAGAGGGAGGGAGGGAGGGAGGGTGTTCATGAAAAAGACGTTTCATCTCAGCTGTTGGATTGCTTGGCCATAATAAAGGGAATGTTTAGTTCTAACAGACATGTCAAATACATGCAAGAGATGGAAAATGGACACAGGTGATGATTGTCTCAAATGAAAGTTGAGCTTAGGAAAGCCCCATGGGTTTTCCGAGTGGTTAATCCATGTTCACATCCTGTGTCTTCCATCTAGAGTAACCTCGTTGTGCCGACCGCCTGCAAGTGGAGTGTCACCTCTGATGCATGTGGACAGGGGGGGTTCTGCATGCATCTGTGGTAATTGGTCCAGTCAGAAATTTTGGATACCTTGCGTTACTAAAAAAACTAGAGAGAGGGGGGGGGGGTGAGGGAGCAAGGTAGACAGAGAGTCTTGAGCCTGGAAGAGTGCTCCATTTAGTAAGGGGGCAAAGTCTGCACTACCCTCCATACATCAAGGATATAAAATGCATTTCACCCCATAATTTTGCTGTTTTGAATCTGCGTTGAGGGAGAAGATGGGCATGCTTACCTATAATGACATGTTTTATGACAGCCCTGCAATTAAAGAAAATAGAGTGACCACCGTGCAATGCTTGTCTGGGACTGGCTCATTGAGGATTGGTGCTGATTTCTTAGCAAAATATTATTACCAGGTAAATGTCGGTTTCTCCAAAATCCTCATCTTCACTTTGCTCTAATGATGATTGGACATTGTTGTATGTCAATTATCTGACTTGTTTTGCAGTCCACAGTATACCTTCCTGAGCCAACATACGGTAACCATCCAAACTTCTTCATAGCAGCGGGCCTTTGCTTGAGGACTTACCGCTATTATGATCCAGTGACAAAAGGGCTAGACTTCCAAGGTTTTTGATCTTTTCCACTTACGACCTCTTCTTCTTTTTATAATCCATACCTCTCATTCATTTTTGCAGGCGCAAATTTCCATGTAATTTATTGCCCGCCTTTTAGTGCAGGAATTTCTTTTAGGGATAAGTGCACCAGGAGTCCTAAAACTTGTCACGAAAATGCAATTGAGTCCTAAAACTTGCAAAAAGTGCAAATAAGTCCTAAAACTTGTCAAAATGTTTCATTTGAGTCCTAAAATCGACACCGTTAGCCTTTTCCGTTAAAAATGCTGACGTGGCATTTAAAATTAATTTTTATTTTCCACTTGGCTTTTTTTAATGATTTATTATTATTATTTTTAAAAAAATAGATTTAAAAACTAAAAAAATAGATTTATTGATTTTATCTTATTTTCAAACAAAAAAACGAACAAAGAAAATTTATTTAAAAAAAGAAAACAGTTCAAAAAAAAAAAAAAAAAAAGGCAGCCTCGCCGGAGGGGCGGGTGGCCGGCTCTCGCCTAGCCAGGAGCGAGGCCTCGCCGGCCCCAGGCGAGGGTCGGCGATCCTCGCCAAGCTTGGGCGAGGGTGCCCGTCGCCGGCCCCGAGCGAGGGCGACGAGGCGTCGCCCATGCCGAGCGACGGTTGTCGGCCCCCGCGAGGGCCGGCGACGCCTCACCCAAGCCGGCGACGTCGCCGGCCCTCGCTCGGGGCTAGCGAGGCTCGCCGGCCCCGAGCGAGGGCCGACGAGGCGTCGCCCGGGCCGGCGACGGTCACCGGCCCCGCGAGGGCCGGCGACGCCTCACCCAGCCGGGTGACGGCCACCGGCCCCGTGAGGGCCGGCGTGCCCAGATTTGGGCACCCTCACCCGAGCTTGGCGAGGGTCGCCGGCCCTCACCTGGGCCGGCGAGGCCTCGCCCAGGCTGGGCAAGAGCCGGCCACCCGCAACGGTTGCCGGCCCCTTCGGCGATGCTGCCATTTTTTTTTTTTAAACTGTTTTCTTTTTTAAATAAATTTTCTTTTTTCTTTTTTTGTTGAAAATAAGATAAAATCAATAAATTTAATTTTTTAGTTTTTAAATCTATTTATTTTTTAAAAATGAAATAAAAAATCATTAAAAAAAGCCACGTGGGAAATAAAAATTAATTTTAAATGCCACGTCAGCATTTTTAACGGAAAATGCTAACGGCATCGATTTTAGGACTCAAATGAAACATTTTGACAAGTTTTAGGACTTATTTGCACTTTTTGCAAGTTTTAGGATTCAAATGCATTTTCGTGACAAGTTTTAGGACTCCTAGTGCACTTGTCCCTTTCTTTTAAGTTAAATTAGACACGATACCAAGTTATGCTTCAACAAGCACATAAGTTCAATCACAACATGGACAAGCCTACTTGTCCTCTAGGCCATTGATATATCTCTTTAATTTTGCTTTTGCATTAAACACCTGGAGTAGATGATAGAAAGTTATGCTTCAGCAAGCACATAACTTCAATCACAACATGGACAACCCTGCTTGTCCTCTAAGAAATTGATGTTTCTCTTTTTTTTTGCTTTTGTTTTCAACACCTGGAGTAGATAGAAAGTCATGCTTTCAGCGAGCACATAACTTCAATCACAACATGGGCAACCCTGCTTGTCCTCTAGAAAATTGATGTTCCTCTTTAGTTTTGCTTTTGTTTTCAACACCTGGAGCAGATGTTTGTTTACTTCACTTGTGTCATCTAACAGGTATCTTGGAAGACCTTGCTTCTGCCCCATTGGGAGCTGTTGTGCTACTCCATGCTTGTGCACATAATCCGACCGGTGTTGATCCAACAGTTGAGCAGTGGGAGGAGATCAGACAGATTATCAGATCAAGAGGGTTGCTTCCATTCTTTGATTGTGCTTATCAGGTTGGTGGTTCCATCATAGTAATCTAGGAGGGTTTAGTCAGATTCGGTTGATCTCTTTATTTGTTCAGACCTATATGCACCTTAGATTATTGCAACATATTCTTCCCGCTGTTTTAATTAACTCTGCTAAACTATGGTCACTGATTTCACTTTCTACTTTTGTTTGCCAGTAGATATTTAATTATAGTAAAGTGATGCTGTTATTCTTGAAGCTGTTTGATACGTGGAAGGAGTGATCATTTAATGTCTGTCTATTTGTTCAGGGTTTTGTAAGTGGAAGCCTAGAAGATGATGCACAAGCTGTGAGAAAGTTTGTTGCTGATGGTGGCGAATGCCTTGTTGTCCAGTCCTACTCAAAGAACATGGGACTCTATGGAGAACGAGTTGGTGCACTCAGTGTAGTAAGTTAATCAAATTAGAATCCTAGAAATAGATGCCCATAAATGTGGGAACTGCCTCCTATAATTTATGTCCTCTTTTGTAGAGCAGTGGAATGGCTTTCATGCTTTTCTTGTTATTTTGTCGTACCCCTTATTCATGTTGTGCAGGTTTGCAAGACTGCAGATGTGGCAACCCGAATTGAGAGTCAGTTGAAGCTTCTCATTCGGCCGATGTATTCAAATCCTCCAATTCATGGCGCTGCCATTGCAGCTGCCATCTTAAAAGACAGGTATAAAGTGCCTCAACTTGTGCAAAGGTTATTTGTTTCACTTTATTTGGAAAAATAAATCAGCAACAAGACTGTATAACTAATACCTTAAGCAGTGGAATATGCTTTCTCAGGAGGTGCTTTTATAACTCAGAGGAAAATTCTAGATTTATATATCAGTGCCAATAAATTTACTTTGAATGGGTTTATAGCTTTAATTCTTCACCTCGCTTTCTGATCCAATTTCAAAAAAGTTTAATTAAGGTAAAAGTTTGTTGATTGGAGAAAATTAGTTAAGATGGCCCTCAAAAAAATCTTGCTGGTCAGACACATTTGAAGTTCGAAGAGGAGAAAAGGAGTAAACACTGCTCAAGTGTCTATATTACTCATGTGCAGGAATTTGTTCAATGAATGGACACTTGAGGTGGAGACAATGACTAAACGGCTCACATGCATGCGGGAGCAATTATTTGATGCTTTACGTGAAAAAGGTAGACACAAATCTGTGTGGGCGCGCACGCACTTACCTGGTATTCTTTGTGTTGTTCTAAAACTAGAGAGCTGGTGGGAATGCCGGTATATTAGATCGACCAGCTTCATGTTGGAGTCCCACGTTGACCTCATCGTACGAGTGGCATATGCCACTTGCAATGCAATCCTTACTTTGGCAATACTTCTTAGGATATGATTACTTGTAGTTTGCCAGTATTCTAAAGTTAGTTGTATGGAGGTTAATTACATTCAATATTTCTGTTTCGTATACTCAAATGTTCAAGCACACGTCTCCTTGCTGACAGGGACCCCTGGTGACTGGACACATATCCTCAAGCATGTCGGCTTGTTTACATTCTCAGGGTTGAAAGAGGAGCAAATTGCTTTCATGACAAGGGAATTCCATGTCTATATGTCATCTGATGGGTGAGAGTATCTCTTCTACTTATAAACATAAATGACCATCATGTACAAGATCTCATCACAGATCTTTGGCTTTAATCAGGAATACTTCAGGCATTAGGTCTATGGCCATTGACATGGAGGTTTCTGTTTTCGTGAACGTGCTATATTCTTAATAATGGAAACTTGAATGAGGAATGTTAGCAAAATCTTGAATCAGGGATGTTTAGCAAACTTCTTCACTATGAAGATTTCTTTTCCTCTTTAATTTTCTTAGCTCCTATGTTTCCTCCTAATACAGCAAGGTTTATCTGATAAACCAAAACACAAGAAATCAATCGGTCAGAAAAAGAAAAGTTTCGCTTTCGGACTTGCGTCAATATCTCGGATCTCACATCAAGTCTTGTGCAGGAGGATCAACATGGCGGGACTGAGCGCCAATACGGTCCCTCACCTTGCAAACGCAATACATGCTGCTGTTACTCAGATACAATGACTAGTCCGCAACAATGGCCTTCCTGGTTAGACTATCTTACTTATCCATCAAACAAGAAACTCGAGCTTTCGATGTAAATGCCTCAAGGGACACATCGAGAGATGTTCGATGGTTGTTCGGTACTTATATTCAGAGGTCGTCTCGATTCTTACAAGTATATGGTGTTGCAATCTGATCTCCCATGAATTCGACAAGCATGTAGGAGCTGGAAGAACATTGCTCTTAGCATCACTCCATCTATAACCAACATGATGGTTTCCTCTTCAAGTAATGAAGATGCTGTGATAATCAGTCATAAGCCTAGAGAAAGGGGCTGGTGTTATTGGCACCAATGATTATTTCCACTGTGGGGAACTGTGGAATCACGCTCAATAATGTTCTATTTTGTTTGTACTTCACCTAATGAACTTTTTGCCTTTTTCAAAGTTGAAAATATATAAAATTCTAAAGAGGAGTGTGAAAGTTTCTAGATGGCTCTATTAAAAAACTCAAAAGCGAAAGGGAAAGAAAAGCAAAAATTGGACCGCAAATTGACTAAGCAGCCCTCTTTGAAGACTTTTACCTGCTTTGACTGCTTCGGCCCATCCGTCTTTTCCTGATGCCCAACGAATAACGCCCTTTTCCCCTTACACGGATCCGAAAGGCCACATTGGACTCGCTTTGCTTCCCAAAAGGTAATCTTAACTATATGAAACATTTCCAAATGCGGATTAATCTTACACGGTTTCAACCCAAATGAATCATTATTGCAAATTAACATGATTTTGATACCATTATCTTATATAATAATGATTGATACTACGATATTTCAATATGTCTTAATCGTGCAAAGTGAACTACAGGAACCCATTCGAAGCCCCTATGCTCATAAGAGTCATCATTGAGATACTCTTTTGTAAGTGTAAGCGAATCTCAACGATGGGTTATGGTTCAAGACGGTTTTATAAAACAAATTGGGTTTATTGAATTTATGTTTAGAATGATAAGAATCGTTATTCCAAACCTAATGTGTCATCTTTTCTCATTACATTTTCTTTCGATAGAATTCTATTTTCTACAAGCCGGTTTTATAAAACAAATTGGGTTTATTGAATTTATGTTTAGAATGATAAGAACCGTTATTCCAAGCTTAACGCGTCATCTTCTCTCATTACCTTTCCTTCTGATAGAATTCCATCATCGCCGGCGAGGAGAAACAGATTAACGAGTCATGGTACGTATGCTAAACCAAATCCGATAATTACATTTTAAGTGGATAATTTTGCGAAATTCAAAGCGAATACAGCTCTATCCAATTCAAAAGAAGCAAGACTCACGGAAAGAGTCCGAACTAGGAAGTTACCGGGGGGCAGTTTCGCCCCACCACCGGGATGGCGTGCGCCTCACCTTCTCCAAATCCCTTTCCGACACGTGTCCCTCCCCCTCCATTTAGTCAACGTCTGGCCATTTTCTCGTCTCGCTTCCCCCCAAAAACACAGGGAAGAAAAGTCCCCTTTGATCACTCCCTCTCTCTCTCTCTTTCTTCTCTTTCTCTCTCTATATCTTCAGCTCCCCCCGGCGGTTCCCCATCGCCGATCGACGGCTCCCGCTCCGCCTCCGCCGCGATGAACCCGCCCGCCGCCGCCGGCGACCCCCACCCCGCCCCGCCGGAGCCCTCCGGCGCCGGAGGATCCGTCCCCGTCCCCGTCGGCGACGGCGACCCCCCCGCGTCCCGCTCCTGAACCTCGCCACCGTCAGCACGAAGATGGACTCGGTGCAGCAGTTCCTGTCGCGGTCCCTCGGCAGCAACGCCCTCCTGAGCAAGGGCCAGATGGACATGGTGTCCGCGGAGATCGCGTCGGCGATCCACCAGGTCATAGTCAACGGCGCCGCCCTGCTGGCCTGCTGCCAGAACCCCAGCCCCGATCCCGAGCCGTGGCGCGCGGATCCGAAGCTGCTGCTGCCGCCGGCGGCCGAGGCCCCCGTGGACCCGGCGGTGGCGAGGCCGCCGGAGGTCGAATTGAAGGACGAGAAGGACGAGCTCGACGCCGACTGCGAGATCGTGGAGCTCGACGCGGTCGAGCTCCTCGCCGAGCACGTCCACTTCTGCGACATTTGCGGGAAGGGGTTCAAGCGGGACGCGAACCTGAGGATGCACATGCGCGCGCACGGCAATCAGTTCAAGACGCCCGAGGCGCTGGCGAAGCCCGAGAGGTGCGTGGACGCCCCTCGGAAGACCCGGTTCTCTTGCCCCTTCGATGGGTGTAACCGGAACAAAGGGCACAAGAAGTTCCGGCCCCTGAAATCCGTGATCTGCGTGAAGAATCACTTCAAGAGGAGCCACTGCCCGAAGATGTACTCGTGCAACAGGTGCAACAAGAAGAGCTTCTCGGTGCTGGCCGACTTGAAGAGCCACTTGAAGCACTGTGGGGAGTCTAAGTGGAGGTGTTCCTGTGGGACCAGCTTCTCCAGGAAGGATAAGTTGTTCGGACACATGGCTCTGTTCGAGGGTCACATGCCCGCGGTCGCGGTTGACGATGAGGAGAAGGCGTCTGGGTTTGTTCCTATGGAGGAGGATTATGAAGATGAGGATGCCAAGATTGAGGACGAGGAATTGGCCTCGAATTCGGTCGACAGTGGTTTCTTTGATGGGTTGCTTGATGGGTTTGGATCGCTCGATAACTTCTCTTTTCAAGATGTCTTGAATGGGATGGGCAATGGTATGCAGGGGTTTCCCAGGGTTTGACATTTATCCGGTGGATGAATTTATGTTTGGTGACGTACTTGCTTTGTTGTACACTTTATGTTCCTGTATTAATGTTGAATATGTTTTTGTCTCGGATTTTGTGTTTATTGGCGTTATTGTTATTGATCATTGTAGCATCTATACTTCCTGGTCGTTTCTCTATGAGCAATAAAGTTTTCATCCTTACTTAGCACGCCCTCCTAGAACTTGTGTTGATTGATTTAAGCAGGATACCGTCATTTTACTGGAGTAATTAGAAGTGCCTTCATGAAATGAGCAAGCGGGCAAGTCCATTCCAAAGCAATCTCTTTGTGCGTGCTTATTCTGATCCATGACTATTGATTGAGGTGTTCCTCTCGATCTGCATTTGCTGATGTGCCTGGAGCTCCCACTTTCCCGATTTATGTGTTATACAACTGGCTTTGCCTTACTTGTCGCTTGACTGAGACATTGGGCAATCCAACTTGAGTAGCTATCTGCAATTGTTAGCAATTTCTTCTCCTGTAATAGTAGTGGCCGTGCATATTATGCAAGCAAGCTCTTAGCTGTTGTTTCTTCTGGAATCTCACCGTGGATGAGACAATCGGAACGTGACTATGTCCTCTCTCTAGCCATCTGAAAGTTTTATCGTATGTCAGCCTGTGGCCATCATTTGTCAAGCAACAATTTGCACAGATTACTAGTATAGTTGGAATCAATCTGCTATATTAAGCACAGTCCTCAGTACTCCTTTTATGTATAAGTTGCATCTTGCATGTGAAATTTGGTTAATTTGTGGGTCGAGTTGGGCTTGGGCATGCTCTTGTAGAATAACAAGTCTGAAGTTTGGCTTTTGCTAGTCTTGTTGCTCAGAAGCTTTTCCCCGGCTTGCTCATTATTTGAAAAACAAGATCCTTTGTGTGTCAAAGTTTGGGCTTGGGTGGACCTGCCAAGCTGGCTAGAGCTGTAAAACTTTTTGAATGATAAATAAGATTTCAATGATAAGGTACCAAGGGTGTGCCGGTACTGATACTGCTTCTTCCCAGTACAAGATGGTTTCAAACCAAGCAGATCTGGGTCTGATAGGTATAGTTATTTTCCTAATGTAGTGATTGGACCTCAGGGATCCTAACTCATGATCAGGTCGAGAACTTAACCACATCAAATGGGAGAACTGAACCCTGTAATAGGAGAAATATAGTGGAACAACTATAAGTGGAAGTATTACGATTCAATCCCCTAATAGTGCCCTCCTACTAATTAGCAGTTTGTCCAATCAAAAGACGGACATGCATTGTGTATTCAGCATGCTTCTTAAGATCTTTTTGGTTAAATGAGTTTCTGGCTTTTATGGTCTTTTATGTGTTGAGACCAATTTTAGTGGGTATTGCTACTATTTGCATTGCAGCTCATGGGTAGATGACTCTTGGTGTTGCTTTGATGAAATAGGCGATGGCTGCATGCGGTAAGGATCCCAGCCTAGGGAAGCTTATCTTGGATGGGTGTTTAAAGGATTTGAATTTTCCTTGTAGCGTGTAAATCTCTTAAAATTGAGTACGCGGTGAAAAATTGTTAATCTTCTGTTGCCTTTTTTCATACAGATAAGTGCAGCAGTTTGAATCTTCTATACGATTGTTTGCAGGGATTAAATGCTGCTCAAGCATCAAATATGCTTATATGTGCAGGTAATTGTTCTATGAATCGACAATTGAGATGAAGACAATGACTAACCTTCTCATAACATGCGGAAGCAATTGTTTGATGCTTACATGGAAGAGCCTACCTCCCCTCCCTCCCTCCCTCTCACGCTCCCCCCCCCCCCCAATTACATACATGAACATGTTATAGTTTTATAGTTCTGATTACTTGACCTGCATTTTGGTTCTAGGTAATCTCTTCTAAGTCCTATCTTGGACCTCATTCTTGGTAATCTCTTCTAAGGTGATCATTACATTTGGAGGTACTTGTTAGGACACGGTTCCTTGCAGCTTGTGGGTGCATTAGCTTTAAGGTTGATTGCATCTCTCTTTTCAAGCACCTGTCTTTGCTGCCGATAGGTACCCCTGGCGACTGCTGTATCATCTATTAAGCATGTTGCCAGGTTTACATTGTCAGGGTTGAATGAGCAGCAAATTGCTTTCCGGGCAAGTTGATTCCATGTTTGTCTGTCATCTGATGGGTAAGAGGATCTCTTCTATTTCTCTTACAGATGTCGAATGGAGTTTGTTGTGCTCAAGCTTGTCACTGGAACTTTGGCATTAATTGGGAAAACCCTTCACGCATTATGTTAAGGTTTATAAATAAATGTTCACCATGAGGTTTTATTGACTGCTGTTGTTGAATATTCTCGCAGAAGCTTGAATTAGGAACGTTCAGCACATTATGCAGATGCTTTATATTTCAAACTTCCTGTTTACTTTCTCGAGAAATGTTCAGACTGTTTGGTGCTTAAGTTTGGAGGCGACATCGCCCTCTTGAGATGTATGAAGAAAGTGACCGCGATGCTTTGTTTTGTTTTCAGTTCTTGTTGCTTCAATACGCCACGAGTTCTTCTCTTGAGCAAAGATATGTTTGCAAGCTTTTTACTGAAGTTGTCTAAAGATTATTTGTAGTTGTCCATCCTCGTAGGCGGGTCGGGTCATTCGACGAACAGGAGATAGGTGAGCTATACCGATAGGATCATTCACTTTATTTGAAACCGAGCCTCTTGGTCGTGGAAGATATCGACCTCTATTTTCCTGTTCATGAACTCTCTGTAACAGTGGGACTACGCAGAAGGTGGAGTGAAGAGTAGAGCGTTCAGTTTGGTCCACAAGATGACTTAACATGTTAGTACGAAAATTCCCCGATTAGTCATAAATCTAATTATATGAGTATCGATTCATTCTTAAATTTTCCAATTTTGATAATGTAGTCCTTGTCGGTTGCCATCAGAGTGCCATGTAGGATGGCCCATGATGATTAGACATGTTTGCAAATTTCGGTAGCAATTGGATGGGAGGACTACATTAAAATTTTGCACAAAGTCTTAGAACTGTATTGACAAAATTGAAATGTGTAGAACTGAATTCAAATTCGATTTAACATTGACTAGCTAATTATTCCTAACTCTAATATTTATAAAATACTGAGTTTGTTGTCTGGATTCATAGTTATAAGATGTATTATGAAATTCAAGGATTTCACTGTATTACATCTGTTATTTGATGATCCATAGTAAAAAAAAAGAAAAGAATATTTTTATATCCTGTCATGTTTATTATTTGGTATGATATCAATGTAAATAAACCTCAAAATGAACAAATGGTAATTGTAAGAAACTCACGTGATTCACTGTTAAAGAAACTACAAATGCATAAATGAAAACTTCCATTAATCAACTCATGGTCAATTGATCTTTTAAACAATGAAGAGTTTATTGAAGAGTTCCAAAGCCACGCGTTTGATTATGGCAAAAATATAAACAAGCTACATCAACACCAATGAGAAAGGTCAGCTAGCAAATGTTAAATCCAGTGAGAGAGAAAATATGATCAACCAATAGCAATACTAAAAAGTTTTGCCATTTTCGTTAAACCTCACGGTGAATCACAAAGTTATGAAGAATGAATTTTGACTCTCTTACTGCTCTTGTGGGCTTTTGACAAAAATTACAAAGGAATTGTAAAACTTCAACATGAATTAGTGATACAAAGGAGAATGAGACAAAAATGGCATTTTTTTCCCTAAAAAATCTCTTTATCACTCATTTTTCCAAAATTAGAAAGCTCATATCCAATTTTGGATTTATTTATTTAAAATCTGATTTTTCTTCTACTTCACCTTTATTTATTGAATTATTTTAATTATTTTTCCATTTCTTTTTTATTTATTTTTTATTCCATTTCATCATTCCTTAGAAAAATTTATTAAATAATAAACTAGACGAACATACCTAAAATATGTGATAAATATTGGTACTAAATATTTATGTATACATATACATAATAAATATTATAGAGTAGGACAAAATCCAAATATATAAATAAATTAGGAACAAATAAAAATGAAAAATATTTTTATTTTTTGTTCTTAATTTGATTTTTATATTGAAATTCAAATATTATGTATATTTGATTATTATATTTAATTTTATTTTATTTAAGAAGTTTATTATTCGAGAAAGTTAACCTCTATTTTATGAATATAGGAAATCGTATTCACTCATCTCCTCGTGGGAGACAAATCTCCTTATATTCAACATTATCAGGTCTTTGAGATGAACCAAGATAAGTCATTTAAAGGGAAAGTGGAACCTCTTTAAGTGAAACCTCGAATTGCTACAACAAAGCTACGGGCACGCATATCAAGTGTATCACATGTACCGCCTTATCGGTCATCAAAAGTATTTAATTTCAAATCGAGTTTAGAGCTAAGAAAAAGTCGGATAAGAGCTAGTACAGAAAGCCGAAAAAGTTGAACGACCATAGAATAGTCGGATCGAAAAAGTCGCAAAAAACATAGAAAAATCACAAGGCTAGTACCATCATGGTCATTGAATGCATGGAAACCCACGAGAAAATCCACACAATTGATGCTTACGATGGTGTTGATCTATGTAAATCGAGTCTATACAATAATCTATCGAACAATACAGCGCGGCATTTGTAGTTTGCTAAATGCACAATAAGCCATCACTTCATGTCAATGTTTTGATTTGTGTTTCAGTATTCCACAATAATTTGGCGCAAATCACGAATGTTGACGCTTAAATTTTGACAACCTAACCATTCATTTATCACATAAAAAATTATGGATTGATTTCTTAACCCCTAAACAAAAATGTCAGAATTAAAGTGCATAACATATAGTTTTATAAGTATTTATTATAGTTTATATTAATTGCATTTGCGTTTAATGGGTAGATGGGTTTGAATTGATGATTTTGAACCTTAATTTAGTATGTTAGACTAAGCCCACTATGAGTTTGAATTTGACCAAGTCCGTCATTTCTTTAATGGCCATAAATATGCGTGCCAAATTTGGAAAAGTTGGTCAAAGTTTGGAGCAACAAAGGTTTATATTGTCCAAGAATTTTTATGACCTATAATTCTTGAAGATATTTGTATATGCGTAGCTACTTGACAGGCAAATCGGCGAGGGACAATTCTGTCGATTGTGGGGGAGGACGCGAAAAGAAGAAAGGCTCTAATGTGGGTGAGAAAGAAATCTTGGCTGAGCTGGTGGATCCAAAGGGGACAAAAGGGGAAGAAGTTTATTGTTTAAAAGAGGGAAAGTCAGAAGAGAGGAATCAACTACACCTCTGACCGCGTTCTCTTGAAGTAAGAAATAATATACTTTGCTTTAAAATAGGAAAGACGATCTCGTCTCTTTCCTGGAGGTCTTCAGCTGCCCTACATATAAAAAGCATGAGGGTCCGAAAATTCTTTCTCAAATCACAATAGAGAGACACGCAAAAGAGACACGTTGAGCGAGAGGAAGCCCTTGGTCATGCCTTGGCCAAGACATCTCGTTGCCGCGCTGCCCTTTGTTGCATCGTCATTGCCGCCGTTTGCTGCCTTGCCGAGCTCGACGACGGCAGACGATCCACTGCCCTCGTTGCTGCTTGCTGCTCCCGCGCGTGACGGCACCAGCGACGACAAGCCGTTCCAATCCTCAGAGCTGCTGCCTCACCTGAAGCTGGCAACGAAACTGCTGATCCGAGAACAAAACTACAGCCAAGTCGAGTTTCACCGAACAATCCCAATTACATGTAGCTGTGCCAGAGATCTTTGGGTTTGTGTCCGCTGGGAGGTTGTTGGTAAAACGAAAAAAAAGGGAAGAATTCTCTTTTGCGAGCAGGTGTGATCCCTGTGTGAGGTGGTGAAGAAGTCCTGGAGGGGCGCACTTGGATCATCCACAAGCAAGAATAAACCGGGTGGCAAAATCCTGACGTGATGATTTGCTAGTCTTCTCGAGCGCTCACTAGCTGTAACACTCCCAATTGAATCATGCCCCGCGCCGCGACGAGCATCACTGCTGCCGTTGATGACCAGCTGCGCCCACTGTCCGCCAGCACTAGCCACCTCTCACCGCTCGCCCTCACGTTGAGGAGCCGGTTGCAATCCCGATCTGGTCATGCTTGGTTCAAATTTGGAAAGAATATCCTCAAATTAAGTAAGGTGCTTTAGTATATTTGCATAATTTACTACCTTATTTGGGTGATTCGATATATTATGATATATTATGTTAGATATTAGACATACTTGATTGGATAGTAGAATATCTTGTTAGATATTTATTTAAATAATGTCGTATCCACAAAATCCAAAGATATCTCTCAAGTTAGGAAACTTTCCTAACTTAACAATATATATGCTTGGATGACCACTTGATCTTTGATTATGAGATACAATGCTCAGGTTACAGAGAATCTTCCATTCTATCCATAACCATTTGGATATGATCGTTGATTCACCCCAAATTTGAATGGATAAACCTTCCATCAATATTCATATCACTTAGATACGATGTTGTTGTGCCCTTATTGGTTGTTGTCTCCTTATTGAGATAGATAAGGTAAGATTGCGAATTACATTATTTAATTAAAAATCTATTCATTGTTTGATTTTTTTCCTTAAAAAAGAAAACTCAGAAAAAAAAATCTTTGAATTAGATTTGATTATTGCTAGAATATTTTTTGTTTCCGGCTAGATTGCATGGTTATGTTTAGAGTAGGTTATTTCATTATTCCAAATTTTCAGCCAAAAACATTACTTTAGGATGTTAGATTTCATTTTCCTTAATTAAAACTGCACTTTTAATTATTGGGTGATTTTGATTTCGAATCTTAGTTAAAAAGAAAAGAAAACAAAAAAATATCATGCACGTGTCACCTAAAATTAGATCATTACTTACATATCATTTAGTCATTACATGTTTAGGTACAGATCATTTAAACGTATGACATATTAGGACAGTTGCATTAATATTTGCTCGTCATTAGATTACGTCACATAATTAACATCGCATGACATATAGTTTGCATCACGTTGCATGCTATGTTAACATGATACATCTTTTGTACATCATTACATTGCAGTGCACGTAAATTAGGCTTCATTAAATAAGAGAATCATAAAAGATTGAATGATTACGTTCTGATTAGAAATTATACTTAGAGCTATTGGTATGAATTCTGAGCTAAAATTACAGATGCTTTCGTTATAATGAGTTAAGTCTTGAATTTATTTATTATTTTATTGGGTGTTAAATTGATGGATTGTGCACTCACATAGTCATCTTATATATTAGGAAGTAATAAAATGAACTCAAGTATCTGATAATTTTTTTTTTTTTTTATATGAAAAGAATGGTACCAAATGCGTATTAGAGAAATCTAGTATAATCAAGTCTCCGTACTCAAAATTTCTGGTTCGTAAGAGTAAAATAATTCTCTCGTACACAGTGAAGTCGCCAAGCTATCACGACCTAATCTCGAGTGCACCACTGAGCTTTTAGCATATAATTGAATTTTATCTAAGAGTCGTCACTAATTAGTTTATGATAAGTTGATTAGATACCTAATTTACTCCCACGAATCAGAGAACTTGAATACATGGACTTGGTTATACTAGATTTCTCTAATGTCTGTTCATCACCATTCTTTTCATGAAAAAATGTTTATCAGGTAGCTTGAATTTATTTTATTATCCTTAACATGTGAGATAACCATGCGGGTATGCAATCCACTAATTTAATACTCAATAAAATAATAAATAAATTGCAACACTTACCTCATAGCAATGAAAGTATTTGTAATGTTAGCTCAAAATTTACATCAGTAGCCCTAGTTATGATTTCGAATTAACACACAATCACTTAATCTTTTAGAATTTTCTCTTATGAAACATAATCTACATGCAATGCAATGCAATGATGTATAAAAATGTATCTATACTAACACGACATGCAACACGCAACCTAATATGCAAACTATATTTCATGCGATGTTACTTATGTGACATAATCTAATGACGTGCACATATTGATGCAACTATTCTAATATGTCACATGTTTAAATGATCCTAAACTTGTAATGACTAAATGCCATCCAAGGGATGACCTAATTTTACGTGACCCGTGCATGATATTTTTTATGTTATATTTTCTTTTTAATTAAAATTCGAAATTAAAATTACCCAGTAATTAAACATGCAATTTTAATTAAAGAAAAGGAACTTTAACATCCTAAAGCAATTTTTTTGGTATTTTTTATTTTGAAAATTCGGAATAAATAAATAACCTAATCTAAAATGTAATCTAGCCTAAAACAAGCAATATTTTAGCAAGAATCAAATCTAATTCAAAGATAATTTTTTGGGTTTTCTCTTTTAAGGAAAGCAATCAAATAATGGATAGATATTTAATTAAATAATGTAATTCACAATCTTACGTCATCTATCTCAATAAATACATGAAATAAATCGACGATTGTATCGAAAGGGTTATGGATATTGATGAAAAGTTTATTCGTTCAAATTTGGAAACAAGTAAAACAATGATCATATCCAAATGGTTATGGATAAGATAGAAGATTTTTTGTACCCAGGCATCGTATTTCGTAGTTAGAGATTGGACAGCCATCCAGGTACGTTGTTCAGTTAGAAAAGTTTATTAATTTGAGGGGTATCTTAGGATTTTGTGAATTGCATTATTTAAGTAAATATTTAACAGAATATTCTAACATCTAACATAATATATCAGAGAATTGTAGTATATATTGAATCACTCAAATAAGATAGTAAATTATTGTAAATATACTAGAGATGTGCATCTTACCTAATTTGATGATTCACTTTTCGAATTCGAATCAAACGCTATCAGATTAGAATTGCAATCGGCTCCTCGACGCGGCACGGCGAGGAGGGGCAACGTGAACGGCGCAGCAGCGAATGTCATGGGTCACGAATGGCGCAACAAGGTGATGGGAGCAGGTGGCAGCTCGAGCCACGGCAGCACAGGCCCCAAGAGCCCGAGACCGATGGTCTTGTGCTGAGAGGGTTCTCGATAATGGCCCGGTCGACGGTGGGGGCTCCTTTGTGGCTGTTTGAGGTCTCGGCAAGACGCTAGCCACGGCTTGATTTCTCGACATGGAGTAGCTCAGACGGCGTCATCTCAGAGAAGCAAAGTAGGAGGCGTCGAGACAAGTATCAAGGTGCTTTGTAGCTTCATCACTGGGTCACCAGCGTGCATATTAGTCTGCAAAACAAGCAATGAATTGTTGCGGTGGAATCACTACCGGACGCTCAGAGGCTCGCTGAAAATATCAAGGATGTGCTTGATTTGACTGAGAGCTCGCTGGATCGCTGCGGTTGGTGAAATGGGAGCGGTGAGAGTTGGCTTTCAACAAGTTGCGACACTCTGATCGGCTTTTCCGTGCGGTGGTTGGGCGACCCTCAGGCGGCAGTCGTCGGCGCGCCCCAGCGCGTGACCCCTTGGCTGGCGGTCTTCGGCCTCCGATCGACTTTTCCGTGTGGTGGTTTTGGAGAAGATGAACACTACCCAAAACTTCCATTCTGAAAATGCAAGTTCTCAAAGGACCTCCAGATCTACTTTGGACAAAGGGCCCTTAGAGTCTTTTGGAGATGCAATTACATCTTGCCGAAGTCACCCAAAAAATCGAACCAAACCCATTTGCATTTGGCCAAGAGACTTTAGAGTCCCAAAATCCCTTTCAAATACTGAACCAAACGGGGTGTTAGTGCTTCTATGGACTTCCCTCCTTGTCGTCACTTGATTTTTTGAAATCATAGCCACCACTTCCTCTCTTTTCTCCGTGAGTATCTCCCATCAACCTGTGACCTGTATATTGTGGTTGGCTGAATATGTGCATTGAAGTCACGGCCATA
The DNA here is from genome assembly GCA_017140595.1 of Eucalyptus curtisii. NCBI lineage: Eukaryota > Viridiplantae > Streptophyta > Magnoliopsida > Myrtales > Myrtaceae > Eucalyptus > Eucalyptus curtisii. Next base: position 11,022,213 of record CM029496.1, read on the forward strand.
CTCTCGCTTCGAGGAAGCTTTGCCTTGTGGCTGTGAATCTCTCTCTCTTCTCACGTGTGTGCTCTATGCGATGTGAGATCTAATCGCCACCTCTAACTTGTGAGGCATAATGTCTTATTTATAGTGCAAAACTTAGGCTAATTCAATATTATGGACTTAATTTAGGCCTTTCAATGTAATAGGTGAAATTAAGCTCAAGACATATTTTAATTAATTCCCATGGACTTGAATTATATCGAATTAAATTCACTTTGACCCATCTCCCTATGTGATTTTAGGCCACCATAACCCCTTAGTGCTATCCAAATTTTGGCTTCTCTTGTGGGCTCAATTTGTCAAATTTCAAGCTCGAACTGTCCATCGCCAGTCCAATGTAATTGATGAAAATATAAACTAAATAATAAATACTTCTAAAATTATATGCTATGCAATTTAATTATATTATTTTTGTTAAGGAGTTAAAAATTAACCCGTGGTTTTTTATGCAATAAATGAACGATCGGATTGTCAAAATTTAGGTGTCAACAACAAATACAATTTAGTGCTTTCTTTTCAACTATGGAATTTTTCTAATGAACTAAATGATGTGTCAAGTGGCTGTCGTTTGGTCCCCAAGAAAAGCAGATAATGAGAAACTAATCGTCCAACTTCAGATTAGTGGGATTGCGGTTTGTCACAGATTGTCTTGTTGTCCGAGGTTCGCGCGCCACACGAGAAATACAGCGATCTATGAAATTAAATTTTAAAAAAAATGACCCACTATTCACTGTTTTTAACACTTTTTGGTGCATAAATTAGTGAATTTTTCTTTATATTTATTTAGTAGAAAATGAGTAATTTGAAAATTACTTTTTAAAAATAATTGCTTATGTTGCTTAAAACTAAATGAACGAAAACTATTTTCATCGTTCACGAAAATATTTGAATATAAATATTGATAACAAAAATATTTTTCATTAATTAATTATTTTAAGAGATTGTGTTTACAAAAATGTTTTCTTAATTATTCATTCTTCATGTAATAGATAAGCCTTTCTAACTTATATCGACCGTGAACTTGTTGCAAGAACATGCCTCATTTCAGCTGGCTCATCATTTTACTGTTTATATTTACACTTGACCGAATTATTTTTAAAAAGTGAAACAGAAATTTATGAGCAATGCCCTTTATACAACAGTTTATGATTTTTTGTTTGTGTACGTATTTAGTTGAAAACGGACGCCCGCGTGATATAAATACAGGTTTGAATAGTTATATAATCGACTTTTACCTATAAGGTGTTGACTTAGCTGACTTTTACTCATAAGGTGATAGTTTGGATACCTAGAGATTTGTTGCTAGTCTTGTGACCATACGTTCAAGCGTTGTCGGAAGCTCTCCTTTAAAAATAAAACCCCAAATGACTAGACCAATATAAAGAAGAGAGCCCTTAAGATCGTCCGCAAGAGATGGACTAGTCGAGATACAGGAAAATTAATTGGGACATCACCTGACTGTTATGCCAAGAAAATAAACAATGTGCAATCAATGGTGCAGGGAGACCACGGTCCTTCACCCGCCGCATAATCAAAGAGGCCGGCATGCACATACGGGTCAACTTTGTATGAAAAAAGTCAACATGATAAGGGATTTGACGATCACCGTTATAATCTTTAAGGTGCGTTTATTTTACAGAATATTTTTAAAAATGATCGTTTATATCTCTTGTAAATATGAATAAATGAAAAAAAAAATCATAACCCATCAAAATATGTAGGCCTAAATTGTGATGGGTTTTGAAAATATTTTTTATTATTAAATGGGAAAAAGCCATAAAAAAATCAAATTTTACCATCTGTGACACATTTATCCAAACTCTTTTCTATAACATCAAAAACTGCAAACCAGTATTTATGTGACATATTTACCCTAAACTTTTTCTGTGATACCAAAAAACCCAACCCTAAACTTTTGTTTTGTAATACCAAAAACCCCAAACTTATATTCACGTGACACATTTCATAGAAAAAAGTTCACAGTTTTTGGTGTCGAAAAAGTTTGGAACTTTTTGTGGGGGCAAATGTGTCAAATTGCACAAATTTGGGATAAATATGTCACATAGGTAAAAGTTTAGAATCTTAAGTGTTACTAAAAAAGTTTAGGATAAATATATCACAATAGGCATAATTTAGGATTTTTTGTGGCTTTTATCCTTAATAAATTATTGCAAAATAATACGAATGATTATTTTCAAAAATATATTTTTTAAATAATTCATTTTTTTGTGACATGAAGGGAGCATTCGCAGAAAGAAAATGGCAGTTGAACGAGGAGGAGAGCACGTATGCGATTAAAAAAAAAAAAAAAAAACAAACAGAAAACAGAGGAAACGAGCACACGAATTACAGTCACAATCACAGTCACCGTCAAAGTCAGCATATATATATATATATATATATATATATATATATATATATATATATATGACGAGGGGATCTAGACCTAGAACCAGGGAAAACCAAGTAAATTTCCTGCGGTATGCCTCCCACAAAGGGGCGAACCTCATCGTTCAAGCCCTTCGGGGACAGCCTTTTAGCGTAAAAAACTACTCGAAATTTAGTTCGAGCCTAGAGACACTCAAAAGATGCCGGGATGGAGATGTTTCTAACATACCCGAGCTGCATTTCTTGGCGGATCCTACCAGGCTAGAGAAGAAGAGAGGAGTTTAGAAAGCCATGAGAGGATTTTCACTCAAACACTCACTTTACTTCGAAAACTCTATATCCAAGACATTACGAGACTCCTTGCCTTAAATAGGCAAACGAAGACACAGCAGACAAGGACCAAAAGACAAAGGTCCGGAAAACAACAGAGACTCCGGAAAATTCCGGGAGGGGATTATTCGCACGCCTATGAACAAGACTGTGCGTGAACAAGACTCCCTAGTCTAGTGAACAGTAAAAGTGAACAGTGCTTTGCTACGATAACTTTGTACGGACAATGATTTTAACGGTCATGTCCGTCTCGGGCGTTGTAGCTGTTGTGTGAGTCTTCATCCGAGTCGTAGCCTTTGTCATGAAGAGGTGTTCTTCATATTTTTGTGCAAGGGCTTCAAGCTCTGCTTGGTGAGAGAATCTTTCTTGACGAGGATGCTTCTTCTTCTTCCCAATTTGTGTCGTCATCTCCTAGACGGATACATGGCCGTGACATGCTTGGTTGAGGCCGGTTGTCCGGCTGCTTGTAGAAGTATGATGAAGGTCCCGGAGTGTTCGGGTCTGGGAGAGGGGACCTCCCCATGTAGCATAGGGGTCCCGTGTTGATTGGACAATGTGATCGATCTGTCATTTCTTGAGATGATGCAGCTTGTGTGAAGTCGTTGAGTGCTTCCCGTGCTTCGGTGCAAGTTCATAATGATCCCATATGGCGGGGACATTATAATTCCAGATTTCTTGAGGGATGATCTTGTTTTCTTGACAAAGAATCCTTTGGAGTTCTCGATACGGTATTCACAACATCGAACGGATCCCGGGTAGGATTGATGAATTCTTGCTTCTCCGCTGTCCAAATGAGGTTTATAGGAAGTGGTTCCTATGTCTTGAGGTTCATTAATTATGGTACCATTATTTCTGAAAAAGTGCCATGGTCGTTTAAAAACAAGATGGTATGAACTTCGGGATTTGGTGTCAAAGGTCTTAGTTCTTTCTCTAAAAGTTGTTTCCACCATGTTGGGGGATAAAACCAATTTAGAAAGTCTAAGAGGTTTTTGTCGCTTTCTTTTTCAACATTACCTTTGCCGAGTAGAAAAATTCTTGTGAGGTTGGCAATGAATCTTCTCGGTTGGAATTTCCATAGCTATCGTGTACTTGTTGGTTAAGTACCATAATAACTTCTTGAGTTGATCGGGAAATCATCTTCCTTCCGGATGAGAGGATGGATGAATGGGTAATCTGTGTTTAACCCAAAAGGACAAAGGATGGAGCCTCCATTAGATCGAAATAGCTCGCATGGCATTGCCACATGAGGCTATTCATATTTTCATTGAGGCGGTCTTGTTGGATTTCTTCAATGATCTCCTCGGGATACTTCCAGCTGGGTGAATCTTTGATCTTCTCGATCTTGTATTTCTTTCCATGATTCAACATATGGAAAGCAGGCCTTTTGATGTACATGTTAATCTCCGCTGGTATTCTTGGTCTTGACAAAAAGTCAGCAAGTACATTTTTCTTTCCAGGAATGTGTTTGGTTTCAAAAGAATATTTCGAAAACCATTCAGCCCAACGAAGCAACCGGGAATTTGGGATTTGCTTCGTTTGAATTTGGTCATTTGTGGAAAAGATGCCATATCTAATTCGACTAAGAAATGATGACCAATGAGATGAAATTCAAATTTTTTGATCCCGTTTTTAACTGCTAGGATCTCTTTAAAAGTGGAATGATAATGCATTTCAGCCTGAGAAAATTTTCCACTTTTGTGAGCACAAAGATGTCTCTTACCATCAATCTCTTCAAGTAGGATGGCTGCCCAGTATTCATCACGGCGTCGGTTTGAAGAATTCTTTTTCCCGTTGATGGTATTTGCAATGGTGGGAGATTTTGCATGATCTCCTTAAGCTCAAGAATCGCTTTAGTCTGGATTTTTCCCCAAGGCAGGGGATGCTTCTTTAGCATTGACTGGAGTGGAATCAGAAGCTTTGCAATATTTGGAACAAAATCTCTAAGATAATTAATTATCCCAAGAAATTGCTGAACTTGCTTTGTGGTGAAGTTTTTATCAGGAAACTTGAATAACTCTTGTGCAATATGTGGCCCTGGATAGTACGTACCTTTGTTGAGGTGCATACCAAGAAATTCAATTTCTGTCTGGGCAATATTCATTTTTCTTTGTGAAAGCATAATGCCATGCTTTCTTACAATTTCTGCAAACTGTTCAAGGAGTTGGCAGTGTGGACCGTCATCGGGACTATAGAGCGAATATCATCAATGTAAAACTGCAGCACTTGACAGATTGGTTGGAAAATTCGGCACATGGCCTTTTGAAAAAGGGATGGGGCAACTTTCAATCCAAAAGGAAGGACTTTCCATTGGAAATGTTGGTTTGGAATACAGAATCCTGTTTTGGGTCTGTCATCAGGATGAATACCCAATTGCCAAAATCCTGCCTTAAGATCAAATTTGGAATAGATGTGGGCCTTAGTAAGGCCAGCAAAGAGAGAGTTTCTTGAGGGTAAAGGAAATTTGTCATCTTGGAGAAAAAGATTGAGAGGTTGATAGTTGATTACCAATCTCATTTTTCCTCCGGGTCCGCTCAAAGACGTTTATTGACATAAAAGGCTTCACAAGCCCATTGGGAATTGGAGAGTTCAATAAGTCCTTGTTGAAGGAGTTCTGAGCATTCTTTTTGAGCTAAAATCAAATGATCTGGGTTCATACCCGAGTGGCTTGCCTTAGTTGGGTTGATATCCTCATTCTTTTTTAAAGGAAGGCGAACAAAGAAGTCTGGATTTTCCCATAAAGGATGAGAACACTTTTGAGCAAACTCAGAATGGGATTCTGCACATGATGCAAGTAATTTTTGCATGATTGGATCTAGTAGACTCATGTGGATGGAAAAAAGTCTTTGAATATTGACAAACTCAGAGAATTGGTCCTTATATCTAAGACCTTTTCCAGGGATGATGCGGAGTTGAGCAATTTGAGTCATAATGTCCCACCCAATTATCAGATCTTTATTGGGGAGACTGGATCCAAAGATTTTGGTAGTGATAGAACACTGAGGAAAGAATTGGACAGTTATGGGAGTAGTTCGACATTTGTGGAGAAAGTGTCTCCGGAGGCGAGTTGAAGTATCGGACATAAGAAGTCCAATATTCTTCGAGTAGAACTTTGGTGTCCAAAATAGAACAACTTGCTCCAGTGTCAATAAGAGCAATAACACTAATGGGTTTTGCAAACTTGGAAGTGAAGATCTTAACAGGAAAATGGGGACACTGGGTTTGACTGGAGAATATGTCAGGGGGTTGTGTCGCTGATGCAAGAGAGATATGAAAAATCTCTTCAGACTCTGTGTCAGATTCAGTTTCACTGGTAGTTTGATAAGAAGGAATGACACAAAGAGTTTGTTCTGTTTGATCTTCATCAATAGAGAATAGGGATTCAATGTCATCATTTTCAAGAGAAATCCCAGTTTCATTCTCGATATGATGAATTAAACGATTCTGACCTTTTTTCGTCGAGGGCAATTTTTGGCAAAATGTCCTCTTTTGTTGCGAATGTAACATCTGTCGATTTCTTGCGACCAGCGATCTTTTCTTCTTCGCAGTATCGCCATTTCTTCTTTCTTCGGAAGTGTTTGGAGCCTTGCTTGTACTTCTTGATGTTGAACTTCTTGAAATGCTTTTTCTTTCGGCAATACTTTCCACAATCGCCATCGCAATCGGCTTTGGAACATTTAATCTTCAGCTTTTGGCGAGAACATGCTTTGCTTCAAGGCTTTTATCTTCCTTGATGTATGTGCGTACCATCGACGCTTTAAACAAAGGTCTTCAAGACAAAGGTGGATTTCTTGCTTTGGATTTCTCCCGGAGGAATGTCTTGTACCCTTTTTTGTTTTCCAAAGAAAGATCTTTCAACCAAGTGGGTCAATTCCTTGGGAATAGAAGTCGGGAAGACATGCTTTAGATTTGAATCGGCTCCAAGTGGTAAAGAGTTTAAGCATTTCTCGTAATGCTTATCAAGATGTTTCTTCGGAGAGAACAACATCTTCTTTCAAAGAATTCTCTTCTTTTTAGCTCCACAAGATCAAGTAGGTTTCCCCACAAAGAAATGATATAAGATGGTAATGGCATGGCCAAAATCGGTGACATCAAGAAATGAACTTGGTCCTGGTGGGACACGATTTCCACCAGGCTTTAAGACTTCCAAAAACTGGTGACAAAGTTATAAAGAACATCATTCATATCATGGTTGGTGATAGACGAGTGTTCAACCAAGTATGAAATTCTTCAAATCTTTACGGCCATTTATGATAAGGGATATCGTCAATGGTGAAAAATTGTTTTGATGCCATGGACACATGTTGTCCAAAGATTATTCGAACAACTTCGCTCGAGAATAATTGGATTCCATTTCAATGTCCGAGAGTGGGGGGTCGGCCATAAAAATGGACGAAGTGATTGGTAGTTCATGAGGGGAATCACTATGAGGATTCGAAAAGGATGAAGAGGATGCAAGGGATGCTGAATCTGGTTCTGATCCAGAGGTATCGGGGAATGTTTGTTCTGCTGGGAAAATTGATTGGTCAGGAGCTTCAACTTGTTCCTGATTACCCAAATCCTTTAGGAAGGATTCTAGAGGGTTTGAAAGCATCATCTGCTCTGGCCTTTCTCTGATAATAACAGAGGCAGTAGGAAAAGATGAGGTTGGAACAACAAAGGTTGGTCTTTCAGGAGATGTAGAAGAAGTTGGCTTCTCCTTTTCTTTTCCTTTTTCTTTTTGCTTTCGAGTGAGTTCTTTGAGACGATCTCTCATACTTGCCATATCTGGTTCTTTCCTGTAAGGGTCTTTTGGGATGTCCGCAAAAATGGACTTTTGTGGTGAAGGAGGTATATAACCAGTTCTCACAGGAGGTGCAAGTGGATCGAAAGGTCGAAACCTTCCTTCTTCAAGCATTTGAATCTGTCTTTTGAGCTTTTCTATTTCTGGCTCCGGGCTTTCAAGATGATGATACCCGAGGCGTTGTCCTGCTTCCAAGGCGTTGAGCCTTTTATGAAATTCGAAGAGGAGCTTTTTGGTAGATTCGTCATGCCTTTGAAGATCTTGTTGCACATTTCCTATTTTGGTATCAATAACTTTGAAAGCATTGTTTTGTGCTAACAAAGTTTCGATTGCCAATTTAGGACAGGTTCAGCAACTGGTGTTCTTTTTTGTCTTCCATGTTCATCCACATCAGTGGGAGTGGATATTTTTGGAGTATGACGGTACCTTTGCTGTGGATCTGTAAACTCTTCAGGAGCAGGAAAGGTAAGTTTAGATTTTTCACGGACAAGAGGAGGAAAGTCCGTGTCGTGGAACATGGCAATGGAAGAGACAGGTTGGTTATTTGGAATATCAAACGGACAAGAGTGTTTCTTGGCCCATTTGACGATAGGTTTATAAAACGGGGAAATGGCTGGTTTCTTTTGTGGAGGAGAGGGTGGAGGTGACGGTGGTGGAGAACACGAAGGTGGAATAGTGAATTTTGGAGGTGGAGGTGGTGCGTAGGATACTACGTACTGATATTTATCACATTCACCAAGAGTATCAACGGATGGATCTCCGTTTAAGTACTTTTGGAAGAGAGGGTCTCTTTTTTTCTTTCTCCGGGGTGGAGAATTTTCATCAGGAGGATTTGTACAAGAGGAACACTGACAAAAAGGATCCCAAAAGCAATGACCATCTGGGTCTTTATAGTAATGGACTGGTTGCCCATTACTTTTGAAATGTCGGACGTGCTGTTTTGGGTCTGATTCAGAGATGATTTCTGGTACACATGGCTGAATCATGAAAAGAGTTTGGAAGATAGATGGACTACCTTCCTCTATATATTTCGTCATGGGTGCTTTCCCACAACGATCGCTTTTCTTCGCCGGTTCTTCTTCGAAGCTTCAAAGCTCCGACCGACGCTTGCGTTTCTTCGTAGACCAATCTACCTCCCATGGTCAATTCAGATCTTTGATCACGTCGCTCGTGCTCCCGAAGGTCCTATACTCAGGGTGTTTACCTCCCCAAGTGATCTGCATGTGCTTCCAGGAAGGATGTCGCGAATGGTTGCAATGCGGATCTTCTTGATGCTGTCTGATGCGAGCTAATGATGTTACTTTCCCTGTAAGCTGGAAAACTGTTAGCAAACATCTTCATTCTGATGTGGTTAAATGAGCGAGAGATCTCCTCTTTCTTTAGTGACCTGTAAGCAGCATTTGCTTTATCTTTGATGATCTAATTCGGAGATTAACTAGCATTTGCTGATCAATGGACTGACAGAATTTAGAACATTTGCTTGGCATATTTCCGTACAAAGATAAGTACGGCTGTTCGACTCATCTATACAATAGTTTGCAGGATTAAATACTGCTCGAGCATCTATTATACTCATCTTTCTTTGCCACCGATAGGCGTCCCTGGCAAGTGGCTTCCACTGGTGAGAGGATCTCTTCTATATCTCTTATAGACGTCAGAATGGAGTTTGTTGTGCTCAGGCTTTTTCAACTGGAACTTTGGCTTTGATAGGAGAAAATCCTTTCATGCGTTATGAAAAAGGTTTATACAAGTTTACCCTGAGTTTATTTTATGTTTAGATGTTAAAAATTCTTGCAGAAGCTTGAATTGGGAATGTCCACCACACTACTCAGATGCTATGTATACTCGCAGAAGAGAGATGTTAAGCTGTGTTTGGCGCTTAATTATGCAGGAGGTATCGCTTTGTCGAAACGAATCAAGAAAATGACTGAAATGAATTCAACAACCAGCAGGAGAGGGGGAAGACGATGCTTGTGAGAATCACGGTAGATCTCCAACCATGTGGACGTTTTCTCGGCTACAAGCAACCTTCTTCGGCCGATGCCTTGGAAGTTTTCAAGAAGTCATTGGCCTATGCCCTAGGGTTTTCAAGAAACGTTCGGTCCTTCTCTCTCAAGCCATTCTCAAAATCAGCTGATCAGTCTTATGCCAATCACTGTATTCACCCGGAAGTTCGACGGCCAATTGACATTGTCGTAGATGTATAATTTTTCATCACGTGACCGGCGGGGCGTGGTAGCGAGCAGTGGCATGGATGCAATGCTTTATCCATTAGGGCAAATGGAGTCACATCGACAAAGTTCCAATGCGCTGCGACGTCTTTGTTTAGCTCCAATTTCTCATGAGGAAAATATTTACTCAATGTATATTTTTTGTATTTCATTTCAACCTATCAATGATATATAATTATTTTTAATATAGTGGCGAGTGTCGTGATATTTCATTATTCTTTAAGCTTATAAGTTGAGGCGTCGAGCTGGTTTTGAACATCCCGCTCTTATGAGCCATAATTCAGATTCTCTTCGACAAAGGCTAGAGTTTGAGACAAATTTGTAAAATTAATATGAGTTTATCAAGTTTACGTTTACGACAACAACTGTCATTCCGAACTCAGTTCACTATCTTTTCACTTTCTACCATTCGATTGTAATTATTTTCAGGAGATTGGATCATCACTGGTCGAGGAGCTAGCACTAATGAGTGCAATCCATATTGAAAACGGAATTGAATTGAACCATAACATAAAGCGGGTCATTTGTGAATTTCAAGTGAGCCTCGCTTTATCCAATTTAGTAGATATAACAAATTTAACAAATTAATCTCCTCAGACAAGCTCACACGTTGGGGAAATTATCGGTTGCTCTCGGATCACCACGTTTAAAGTTAGGCCAACCAATAGAATCTCCTTTTCAGGAACGGTGTGTTTGTTTGTTTTTCCTTTTCTTCTTTTTTGGTCTGAATTTATTTTTTCTTTTGAAGAAGTGGTTTCTGACAATGAGGAGGTACATCAGTCGACAATTTTCATCATGATCGCCGCTTCACCGACATCGTTTCTCCTTTTCGGCCGAAATGTCCACTTAAGCGTCGTTTTCTTAGTGGTTGGGCTCGATGGCAATGACTGGGCGAAAAAATATTGCTTACGCGCGGCCCTCCTCGTCAGTTAAAGTTATCTCCATTCACTGATCGCTACGTGTTCGTCAAGAGTGCGATCACCTGCTCGGCGACCGCTGCCATACTCGTTCGGTGCATTCACCACCAATCATCGATGGTCGTTCGACGCCGCCAAATCCACATTGTCGATGCCAAACCCGGCATTTCCAACCTTCCGTGGGACAACCGAGAGAATTCCTCGCCCACCTTCAACTCACGATCAGAGCCTCGCAGAGCACGACCCTCTCGCAGAGCTCCTCAGGATTGAGGTCGACGGAGTAGTCGACGGTTGCACTTATTAGCCGGAGGCGGCGACAGCGACGGCGCTCCGTTTGAGGGACGCAGGAGGGTATGAGGGTGAAACAAGGAAGAGAAAGAGATGGGTGTGAAGGTGGAGGTTTAACAAGCGAATCATTTGGAGTGAAGGTCTTGAACTTCCTGGGAGAAATGAGGAGGGTCGAAGCCAAAGCTCTGATAGGAATGTCTCATTTATTACCGGGCCGATGAGGTGTGACTTATTAATCAGGTATATCATAATCATCTAAGCTTTAATCATGTTGGTATCGCTGAGGAGCGCATAGGAACAATGATACAGATGGGGGCTTGGTTCACATGATCTATTGACTTGTTTATATGGATTAGATGCACAATACCAATTCCATTCCTCTCACCATCGAATGCAAATAATTTCATATTCGAGCTGCTCAATTTGTCTTGACTTGAACTTGCATGTTATATGATTCATGAGGTTATTTATTTGGTGTTTTATTGATTCAGGATTCCACTACTTGGACGGGTGTTATTCCCGCAAAAGAGATTGCACTTGGCAATTACGTCATGAGCAACAAGAACTTCCCTTGAAACTGCCCGATGGAGTGATTTTTATTTTTTCAACGGTTTTGACTTGAAAGAATAGATTAAAATAGTCTACTTTTGTCTTCTTTCTGCTTCCCATGAACACTTGGATTGGGAAATTTGTAAAGTCAAGTCCTGATTCAAATTTTACTTTGGTCATCTCACAAATGTGCGTATTGAACACTTTTGGTCAGATAAGAAGAAAATTTAATAATCAAAGGTTATACAAGGAGGATGAGATCGGTTGAATAAAGCTGGACTGGGAAAACTTGTGGGTCAACAAATACCAAAACGCAAACGTTGTTTGGCTGGTTCAAAGAAGACATAAGCGCGGTAAAGCCGGTCTTAAATCTTGATTACTTATGTTAGAGTTGAAACCTTCTCTTGCTCTAACGTGATATATAACAGCGTCAACGCGAGATTAAACCTCCATACAAGAAAATATAAAATCATGTCTAATTATGACTACATTAGTAAAAGAAGTTCACCTCTATGGTATCGCACTTTTGACCGCTAACATCCTGCTCATTCCCGTCTTAGCTGCACGGATCAAGAGTGGTCCGCATTCCAGGTAACCTAGCAATGGACTTCAAGGGTTTTAAAAACAGCGACCGGAAAATCAAATCTTGAATTGTCTGCCGTGAAATTTGCGGATTGGAGACTTGGTCCTAGACAGATAAATGAATTTACATCTTGTTGATTTACACAAATGATCTTAGACTTTTGACATGTACATGTAGCGATAGCTTGTGTATGAAATGAATACCGATTCCCTCTGAGTCCAAAAATTATATACATGTTGATGTCCTAACAATTAGCACTTCGTGGAAATTATCATTTAATAGATTGAGAAATTGACAATTAATTTTGTAATGATACTTTATGATTGTAATTTTGTACCAATTTTTCTTGAAATTTTGAAATTTGGACATACTGAAATTTATCTTGTGCAAACAACCGTGCACGATGCGTCATTCTCGGACGTTGTGGACGTAATACTACGAACGAGGACGGCAAGAACGAGACATTAGCTGTTCTACGACCGACCAATTTAATTTTTTTTTAAGTCGTCGTCTTCTTCTTCTTCTCCAACTGTGGCAGTCAAAAATCAAAATTCCGTGTCCAACAATTTAATCAGAAGAATCGAAGAAATACATAAAACTATAAGCTGGCGTTTGCATATAAATACGAGAGGTAACTCCCACAAGACGAGGCAGCCTTCGTCATACTTTTTGTTAAGACAAGTGACAAGTTGTACCAAGATCCAAAAGAGCAGATAAAAAAGTGAGGAATATAGCTAAAAGATGAAGAAGCTCCTGAGAGTTGGTGTGATTTTGCTGATCTTGGTGGGAACCTTAGTGTACCTAAATGAATCGTGCAGGGTTCTAATTAAGGGCAAAGAGGAAAGCGTCCTTGTTCTTCAAACCCTGCAAAAGGCTCCAGACCGGCCTCCCGGAAATCCTAAGAGCCACACCCCAGGCAGCCCTAGACTTGCTGCAGACGCCACAACAGTCAGGCCTTTGCCGGTCGAGCCATGGCCCCTCCGCGTGTGTTTAATCCGGTCACATTCCAAAGTCATGGCCAAGAGGAAAGCATCCTTATTCTCCAAACCCTGCACAAGGCTCCAGAGCACCCTCCTGGGAATCATGAGGGCTACACTCGAGGTAGCCCTAGACTTGCTGCAGACGCCACCAACACCAGGGCCTTCGCTGTGCAAAAGGCTCCAGAGCGCCCTCCCGGGAATCCTAAGGGCCACACTCCAGGCAGCCCTAAACCTACTGCAGACACCACCAACACTAGGGCCTTTGCCATGCAAAAGGCTCTAGAGCGCCCTCTCGGGAATCCTGAGGCCTACACTCCAGGTAGCCCCAAACCTGCTACAGACACCACCAACACTAAGGCCTTCGCCGTGCAAAACACTCCAGATCACCCTCCCGGGAATCATGAGGCCTACACTCTAGGCAGCCCTAGACCTGTTGCAGACACCACCAACACTAGGGCCTTTGCCGTGCAAAAGGCTCCAGATCGCTCTCCCGGGAATCCTAGGGGCTACACTCTAGGCAGCCCTAGACCTCCTGCAGACACCACCAACACTAGGGCCTTCGTCGTGCAAAAGGCTCTAGATCGCTCTCCCGGGAATCCTAGGGCCTACACTCCAGGCAGCCCTAGACCTCCTACAGACACCACCAACACTAGGGCCTTCGCCGTGCAAAAGGCTCCAGATCGCTCTCCCGGGAATCCTGGGGCCTACACTCCAGGCAGCCCTAGACCTCCTGCAGACACCACCAACACTAGGGCCTCCGCCGGTCGAGCCATGGCCCCTCCACATGTGCTTAATCCAACCGCATTCCAAAGTCATGGCAAAGAGGAAAGCGTCCTTGTTCTCCAAACCCTGCAAAAGGCTCCTGAGCGCCCTCCTGGGAATCCTGAGGGCTACACTCCAGGCAGCTCTAGACTTGCCGCAGACGCCACTGACGCTAGGGCCTTTGCCGGTCGAGCCATGGCCCCTCCGTGTGTCGTTAATCCGGTCACGTTCCAAAGTCATGGCGCAATTGCCAATTGCAAATAATCGGAGCGCACCAAAGGACAATTATCAATGGGAATGTACGTGTGGTGGAAATAAAATTCCTAGAGGGCAATAAGTAGCTGCAAGTATAGAGGCTCACAGAAACCGATAATATAGTTATTTAGCACGAATAAATTGTATAAGAGTTTCGATGGTTAAATTCCATCTATTGCATGGAGTTTGTATCTTGGTGAAACATGTTTTGCTCATTTAATCGTCTAAGTCTTGTAGATCTCTTAGCAATTTTCTTATACATTGACGTTCTATCAACAAATTGGGAAGCATCCAATCGATAGTTTTCCAATATTGACGCCTAAATGTGCATGAAAAGTACTTAATTGTGCATGAAAATTACTAGTGACGTATGAATACTACTAGTAATTGAAGAGCTACAAATTTAAGTTGGTACTTTGCAATATTAAAATACCAAGAGTATTAAAGTTTAATTCGCTATTCATAAAAATTACTAATTACATGTGAGTATCAAGAGTAAATGAAAATTATTAGCCACATAAAACGTTACTAGGAGTAATGCAAGTTGCTTTGATGTATATGAAAATCACTAATGACATATGAAATCACATATATATGAAAGTTACTGACCAAACAGTATTTGATACTTTCCTGTATTAAAGGTTATTAAAAAAATGAAATTTACTTCCGTTTAAAAGATAGTCACTAATTACATATCGTACTATTAGTAAGCGAAAAGATGTAAACACAAAGTTTTGTTTTTTAATATTAAAAATTACTGAACACATTGAGAAGCAGTTGTCACTTAAACGATTAAAGTATCTTTCATATACGACGATTTAGCAAAAGAATAATATATATATATATATATATATATATATATATATATGACAACTACCATCGACATTGAGGTTGGTTATCTTTATTGCGTTCTTATTTAGAGAACGTAAGGCACAAAGACAAGAAAACTATACGTGCCCCCAAAAAAAGAGAGCTATAATCATCTAATCTTTAATCACGTTGGTATCGCTGAGGAGCGCATAGGAACAATGGTACAGATGGGGGCTTGGTTCACATGATCTATTGACTTGTCTATATGGATTAGATGCACAATACCGATTCCATTCCTCTCACCATCGAATGCAAATAATTTCATATTCGGGCTGCGCAATTTGTCTTGACTTGAACTTGAATGTTATATGATTCATGAGGTTATTTATTTGGTGTTTTATTGATTCAGGGTTTCACTACTTAGACAGGTGTTATTCCCGCAAAAGAGATTGCACTTGGCAATTACATCATGAGCAACAAGAACTTTCCTTGAAACTGCCCGACAGAGTGATTTTTATTTTTTTCAACGGTTTTGACTTGAAAAAATAGATTAAAATACTCTACTTTTGTCTTCTTTCTGCTTCCCACGAACCCTTGGAATGGGGAAATTTGTAAAGTCAAGTCCTGATTCAGATTTTACTTTGGTCATCTCACAAATGTGCGTATTGAACACTTTTGGTCAGATAAGAAGAAAATTTAATAATCAAAGGTTATACAAGCGAGACTTTTCCTCTTGGTGCTTCTATGGACTTTCCTCCTTGTCGTCACTTGATTTTTTTAAATCTCGGCCACCACTTCCTCTCTTTTCTCCGTGAGTATCTCCTATCTACGTGGATATTGTGGTTGGCTGAATATGTGCATTGAAGTCACGGCCATGCTCTCATTGAAGCTTTGCCTTGTGGCCGTGAATTTCTCTCTTTTCTCATGTGTGTGTTCTATGCAATGCGAGATTTAATCGCGACCTCTAGCTGGCGAGGCATAGCGTCTTATTTATAGTGCAAAACCTAGGTTAACTTCAATATTATCGACTTAATTTAGGCTTTTCAATATAATGGGCAGAATTAAGCTTAAGACCTATTTTAATTAATTCCCATAAATTGTAATTAGATCGAATTAAATTCACTTTGACCCATCTCCCTATGTAATTTTAGGCCACCATAACCCCCTAGTGCTAGCCAAATTTTGGCTTCTCTTGCTCGCTCAACTTGTTGAATTTCAAGCTCACATCGTTCACCACTGGTCCAATGCAATTAATGAAAATATAAACTAAATAACAAACGCTCCTACAAAAATATATGCTATGTAATTTAATTCTAATATTTTTGTTAAGGGGTTAAAAATTAATTCATAATTTTTTATGTAATAAATTAATGATCGAATCGCCAAAATTTAGGTATTAACAACGAGTTACAATTCAGTGCTTTCTTCTCAACTACGGAATATCTCGAATGAACTGAATGATATTTCGAATGAACTAAATGATGGGTCAAGTGGCTGTCGGCTGGTCCCCAAGAAAAGCAGATAATGAGAAACTAATCATCCAACTTCAGATTAGTGGGATTGCGGTTTGTCACAGATTGTTTTGTTGTACGAGGTTCGCGCATCACACGAGAAATAAAGCGATCTATGAAATTAAACTTAAAAAAAAAATGACCCACTATTCACTGTTTTAACACTTTTTGATGCATAACTTAGTGAATTTTTCAGTATGTGTATTTCGTAGAAAATGAGTAATTTGAAAATTATTTTTTTTAAATAATTGCTTATGTTGTTTTAAAATAAATGAACGAAAACTATTTTCATCTTTTACGATAATATTTGAATGTAAATATTGGTAAAAAAAATTATTATTCATTAACTAATTATTTTAAGAGATCGTGTTTAAAAAAATGTTTTCCTAATTATTCATTTTTTGTGAAATAGATAAGCCTTTCTACCTTTTATCAACTGTGAACTTGTTGCAAAGAACATGCCTCATTTCAGCTGGCTCACCATTTCATGGTTTATATTTACTCTTGACCGAATTACTTTTAAAAAATGAAACAGAAATTTATGAGCAATACCCTTTATACAACAGTTTATAATTTTTTGTTTGTGTACATATTTAGTTGAAAACGGACGTCTGTGTGATATAAATACAGGTTTAAGTAGTTATATAATCAACTTTTACCTATAAGGTGTTGGCTTAGCTGACATTTACTCATAAGGTGATGGTTTGGATACCTAGAGAATTTGTTGCTAGTCTTGTGACCTTGGGTTCAAGCGTTGTCGGAAGCTCTTCTTTAAAAATAAAACCCCAAATGACTAGACCAATATAAAGAAGACAGCCCTTAAGATCGTCTGGAAGAGCTGGACTAGTCGAGATGCAGGAAAATTAATTGGGACATCACCTGACTGTTATGCCAAGAAAATAAACAATGTGCAATCAACTGTGCAGGGAGACCACGATCCTTCACCTGCCGCATAATCAAAGAGGCTGGCATGCACAAGGGGTCAAACTTTGTATGAAAGAAGTCAACGTGATAACGGATGTGACAATCACTATTATAATCTTCGGGATGTGTTTATTTTTGTAGAAAGTGAATTATTTAAAAAATATTTTTTAAAATGATCGTTTGTATCTCTTGTAAATATGAAAAAATGAAAAAAAAAATCATAACCCATCAAAATATCAAGAAAATGATTGCAATGAATTCAACAACCAGCAGGAGAGGGGGAAAACGATGCTTGTGAGAATCACGGTAGATCTCTAACCATGTGGACGTTTTCTCAGCTACAAGAAACCTTCTTCGGCCGATGCCTAGGAAGTTTTCAAGAAGTCATTGGCCGATGCCCTAGGATTTTCAAGAAACCTCCGGTCCGGTCCTTCTCTCTCAAGCCATTCTGAAAGTCAGCTGATCAGTCTTACGCCGATCACTGTATTCACGGGGAGTTCGACGGCCAATTGACATTGTCGTAGACGTATAATTTTTCACTGCGTGACCGGCGGTGCGTGGTGCCGAGCAGTGCTATGGATGCAATGCTTTATCCATAAGACGCTTCTCCGACTTTCGCAAGTAATTATTAGGGCAAATGCAGTCACATCGACAAAGTTCCAATGCGCTGCGATGTCTTTGTTTAGCTCCAATTTGTCGTGAGAAAAGTCTTTACTTGATGTATATTTTTTATATTTCATTTCAATTAATCAATGATATATAATTACTTTTAATATTGTGGCGAGTTTCGTGATATTTCATTATTCTTCAAGCTTATCATAATTGAGATTCTCTTCGACAAAGGCTGGAGTTTGAGACAAATTTGTAAAACTAATATGAGTTTATCAAGTTTATGTTTATGACAAGAATTGCCGTTCCAAACTCAGTTCAATATCTTTTTCACTTTCTACCATTCAATTGGAGTTATTTTCAAGAGCGGATCATCACTAGTCGAGGAGCTAGCACTAAAGAGTGCGATACATATTCAAAACGGACTCGAATCGAATCATAACATTAAGCGGGTCATTTGTGAATTTCAAGTGAGCCTCGCTCTATCCAATTTAGTAGATATAACAAATTTAACAAATTATTCTCCTCAGACAAGTTCACACGTCGGAGAAATTATCGGTTGCTCTCGGATCACCACGTTTGAAGTGTTAAAGAAATAAAACAGACATTAAAAGTACAGATGAATGAAGAAGCTGGTGATAGTAGAAAAGCTGAACCCGAGGAAGTTACTAAGGCAAGGCAAGAGGAAGTTACTGAGGCAGAGGAAGCTGAAGCGAGGAAGGTCGCAAACTTCTAAACAAAGCTCAAAGTAGAAAAGAAGATGAGCTGGCGATCCATGACATCAAAACCTGGAACCCGAAGCCGATCAAGCTAATCAAGGAGCTGCACAACCGGAGGAAATGCACGTGTTTCTCATATTAGTTATTCTGTTGTAACAGTTCTATAACAGAAGTTGTTAAACAAGTGTTGAGTATAAAAGGATAAGTGACGGAGAGAAGAGTTAAGTGTCTTAGTTCATTGTTTCTACTTCTGATTTTTCCTCTATTCATCTTTAGATTTCTCTCTTCTACTTCTGAATTCGATATAGTTGAAGTCATGTAAAGATGAACCAGAAGTTTTGAAGAAGAATATCGAGCTGAGGCATTTCTATTGATTGCTCAGGATCTACAATTCTTTCATACACAGGTCATGTTCTATCTTTCCGTTTCTTCTCATGGTATCAGAGCGTATAATCCTGGGAATGATAGATCTGATGTGTTCTTACTGCAAGGTATTATAAAGATCTTGTTGTTTCTTAGTTAGCTTACCTTCAAAGTTTACTGGATTGTTTCTTCGAATCTTCAAAGTCTCTGAACATATAAGAATGGCAACTAGAGTGCAGAAGTATCCTTTTCCTATCCATGTGAATATAGCTAACTTCGTCACCATCAAGTTGAATGAAGAAAACTTCCTGTTATGGCAAGCCCAATTCAACAGATTTCGAAAAGCCAAGATCTGATTGGTTTTATTAATGGTGAAACATTACCTCCTACTCAAATGATACAGACTGAGATAGGAGAAGTGATGAATCTTGATCACCTGGATTGGATAAAAACTGATCAGCTTATATCATCCTGGATAAGTGGTGCGGTATCATAAAATATTCTAAGTCTGATAATTGGCTTAGAAACCTCATTCGAAGTATGGCAGGCTCTCATAAATAGATTTACACAGAAGTCTGTTGCAAAGGAATTTGAGTTAAGAGGAAAATTACAGGCTTGTAGGAAAAGAAACAGATCATTAAGTGAATACCTTCGAGAATTCAAAACCATTTGTGATCAATTAAATGCAATTGGAAAGCCTGTTGATGATATAACCAGAATGTTTGGCATACTTGAAGGGTTAGGTTCTGAATATGAAACCTTCAGGACAACCATGTATTGCCTTAAACCCCAGCCAGAGTATGATGAGGTTATCTCACAACTTGAGAGATTTGAAACCAGATTGCAAACATATTATGTGAACGAGTACAATACTAACCTGGCCTATTATGGGCAAAGAAGAACTGGAACAAGTCTGCAGAAATTCAATCCCAGAAATCAAAGAGAAAATATTCAGGGGGGATTTAGCTATGGCAGAGGTCAGTCTCTCAATAGAAGGGAATATGGAAATAATTTTACAGAAGCAGGAAGGAATCAACAAAATAAAATGAATAACCCGAATTCAACTCAGCAAGGTCAGGTTAATAAGGATAACTGGTCTAACTATGGACAAGGATTTAGACCATATTCAAACCCTTCACAGAGGTATCAAAGTGTTAGGTCTTATCCACCACAAAGTTCAAATGGTGATAGACAAACACAGATTACAAAGCCTATAAGTAATGGCCCTCTGCAATTCCAGATCCGTAAGAAATCGGGTCATACAAAGACTCGAGATGTTGGTATAGATTTGATAACTCGTACCGTGCAGATGAAATACCAACTGCATTGGCAAAGTGTGCACATTGAAGAACCCTATGGTTCGAATGGTATCCGACACGTGAGCTACTTCACATATTACCTCAGAACCTGGTATGATTCGAAACTACAATGCATATAGTGGTAATGACACTGTCATGATAGGAGATGGATCTCATTTGTCAATCTCATGCATTGGTAATGGAATATTGAATACAGAAAATAGCAAATTACCATTGAATGATGTATTAATAGTTCCTGCAATCAAAAAGAATCTTCTATCTGTATCAAAACTAACAGATGATTATCCCCGCTCTTTTATTTTTGATAAACATGGGGTATATATGAAGGACAATTACAATCATACAACAAAGTGAAGCTAGGAAGGAAGGTCAAGGGGCTATACCAGGTGAAACCTAAAGTTGCGAAGTCTTCTTCACCCGCACTCAACAGAAGTAGGAGAAGATGTCTCGGCATCAAAGACTTGCTCACACCAATCTAAAAACAATGAAGATTCTACAGAAACAACATCTCATTTAGTATAGTTCTAAAGAATATATGTAGCAGCTGTCAAGTTGCTAAAAGCTCAGCACTATCTTTTCCTTTCTCAGACCATATTTCTAATGTTCCATTAGAAAGAATACATTGCGATGTATGGGGACCATCACCAATTCAATCTGTTCAGAAATTTTCCTACTATGTCATTTTTGTGGATGATTTTTCTCGATATAGCCGATATATCCAATGAGACAAAAGTCGAAGTTTATGATGTGTTCATTGTGTTTCAAAGATTTATAGAAAATCAGCTTGATCACAAGATCAAAGTCTTCCGAGTGATGGAGGAGGAGAGTTCACTAGTAATAAATTTCAGAACTATCTACAAAAGTGTGGAATTAAGCGAATATCTCTTGTCCTCATACACCGAGCAAAATGGTGTCTCGAGAGGAAACATCGACATGTGATTGAATTGGGACTAGCAATGATGTATCATGCTAAAGTACCACCGAGATACTGGGTAGATGCATTCAAAACAGCAATTTATGTTATCAATCTCCTTCCTATAACAAAAACCGCATATGTATTCACCCCATTATCAGCTCTACAATAAGACACCAGATTATTTTCATCTTCGAGTTTTTGGATCAGCCTGTTATCCATGTCTCGTGCACTACACACAAGATAAATTTGATCCAAGATCTCTTACATGTATCTTTCTTGGATATAGTGAGAAGCATAAAGGATACGGGTGTCTCTTGCCTACTAATGGGAGAGTCTACATCGCGACATGTAATATTTGATGAGAAAGTCTTCCCTTTTACTCATACAAGAAATACGAGTATCGCGGGGATCCGAACTATACAAACAAGTGGATAAGAGGAGTACTATCTTCTATTTCCAACTCTACTAAGGCAGACTCGATCCACAAGACAATATATCGAGGGGATATTTGCAGCATACCGATTAACTCCAATAACTCCGAAATGCGGGACAATGAGATCGGTAGGTTAATCCTACGATATATCACGTATGCATATAGTACCCGATCTTTGAGATGCGATTGATGTTACTAATGCTCCCGGTGATATTGAATCTCATCGAGATCTCCAAGCATTGAGGAACAAATGCCTACAAATCAAGAGCCCGTTTCAACATCAAATGTTAATACGGACAAATACAAATCGGTTAAAACAGAAATATACAAGGTACTTCTTCAACTCATCCTATGCAAACTAGACTTCGATCCGGAATTGTTAAAGCAAATCCTAAATATGCATGTCTAGTCGAGTATCGCCTTCCCGTTGAACCAAAATCGGTAAAGTCCGCCTTAGCGGACGAGGATGGCACCAAGCAATGAAAGAAGAAATGGATGCCTTCTATTAAAACAAAACCTGGGAATTGGTTCCTAGAAATGATCACATGAATGTAATTGGTTGCAAATTGGTGTTTAAGACAAAACTTGCACCGATGGGAGCTTAGATAGACTCAAAGCTAGACTTGTAGCTAAAGGCTTCCATCAAGAAGAAGGTCTTGATTTCACGAAACCTTCAGCCCTGTAGTGAAGCATGCAACAATTCGAATAATCCTATCAGTAGCTATGATGAAACGGTGGAAAATTCATCAATTAGATGTCAAAAATGCCTTCTTACATGGAACCTTAAGTGAAACAGTGTATATGGAGCAGCCTCCGGGTTTAAAGAATCACAAAAGCCTCACCATGTTTGTCTTCTTCGAAAGTCACTTTATGGACTTCGACAAGCTCCTCGAGCCTGGTTTGATAGGTTTAGCAGCTTTCTGCTAGAATATGGATTTTTCTGCAGCTCCACTGATCCTTCTCTATTCATCCTGCATACTGAAACAGAAACTATTCTCTTATTACTGTATGTAGATGATATCATTCTAACTGGAAGCTCCTCTCAAATGATTTCTAGTCTCATTACTTCTCTGAGTATTCATTTTCATATGAAGGATCTAGGCTCCTTACACTATTTCCTTGGCATTGAAGCTAAACGAACCCCTGATTATCTATTTCTTTGCCAAACTAAATATGCCTTAGACCTCCTCACCCGAGCTCATATGCTAGAATCCAAACCAATTTCAACTCCTCTTTCATTAAAACCACCTATTATGATCAATGATTCTATACCTTTGAACAATCCTACCGAGTACGTAAGCCTAGTTGGTGGTCCGAATACCTCACATTAACCGCACCCGGACATTGCTTATGCCACAAATATACTCGCGTAAAAATGCAGCAACCCACAATTGCGTAGACTTCAACAAAGTTAAAAAGGGTCTTGCGATATATAAAAGGTACTATAAAGCTTGGTTTATTCATTCATTCTCAAAGTACCATGCATCTCTATGGTTACTCGGATGCGATCAGGGGTGTGCGAAACCCGGAAGGTCAACAACCGGTTTCTGCACATATCTTGGATCCAATCTTATATCCCGGGCAGCAAAGAAATAGCCCACAAAGGAGCGAGATCCTCCACCGAAGCCGAATACCGTGCTCTTGCATCAACCACCGCCGATCTCACTTGGATCGCTTTTGTATTACGAGATATAGGTTGTTCTCTTACTCCTCCTATTCATCTCGTACTTTGTGACAATAAATCAGCAATATCTCTTACTCGAATCTGTCTTACACGCTCGAACCAAACATATTGAAGTGGACTTCCACTTCGTTCGAGAAAAGGTATCCTCGGGATCATTACACATCGATACATTCCAAGTTATTTCCAATTAGCTGATATTTTTACAAAACCACCGTCAAGGAGAGCACATTCTTATATGCGAATCAAATTGGGAATCTGTGCTCTATCCATTCCCAATTTGAGGGGGATGTTAAAGAAATAAAACAGACATTAAAAGTACGAGATGAATGAAGAAGCTGGTGATAGTAGAAAAGCTGAACCCGAGGAAGTTACTAAGGCAAGGCAAGAGGAAGTTACGAGGCGGAGAGGAAGCTGAAGCGAGGAAGGTCGCAAACTTCTAAACAAAGCTCAAAGTAGAAAAGAAGATGAGCTGGCGATCTTGAGCCGAACCGATGAGCCGGCGATCCATGACATCAAAACCTGGAACCCGGAAGCCGATCAAGCTAATCAAGGAGCTGCACAACCAGAGGAAATGCACGTGTTTCTCATATTAGTTATTCTTGTAACAGTTCTATAACAGAAGTTGTTAAACAAGTGTTGAGTATAAAAGGATAAGTGACGGAGAGAAGAGTTAAGTGTCTTAGTTCATTGTTTCTACTTCGATTTTTCCTCTATTCATCTTTAGATTTCTCTCTTCTACTTCGAATTCGATATAGTTGAAGTCATGTAAAGATGAACCAGAAGTTTTGAAGAAGAATATCGAGCTGAGGCATTTCTATTGATTGCTCAGGATCTACAATTCTTTCATACACAGGTCATGTTCTATCTTCCGTTTCTTCTCATGAAGTTAGCCCAACCAGTAGAACCTCCTTTTCAGGAACGGTGTGTTTGTTTGTTTTTCTTTTTCTTCTTTTTTGGTTTGAACTTGTTTTTCTTTTGAAGAAGTGGTTCTTGACAATGAGGAGGTACACCAGTCGACGATTTTCATCATGATCACCGCTTCACCGACATCGTTTCTCCTTTTCGGCCGAAACGTCCACTTCAGCGTCGCTTTCTTAGTGGTTGGGCTCGATGGCAATGATTGGGCGAAAAATATTGCTTACGCCCGGCGCTCCTCGTCAGCTAAAGTTATCTCCATTCACTGATCGCTACGTGTTCGTCAAGAGTGTGATCACCTGCTCGGCGACCGCTGCCATGCTCGTTCGGTGCATCCACCACCAATCATGGATTCTCGTTCGACGCCGCCAAATCCACATTGTCGATGCCAAACCCGGCATTTCCAACCTTCCGTGGGACAACCGAGAGAATTCCTCGCCCACCTTCAACTCACGATCAGAGCCTCGCAGAGCACGACCCTCTCGCAGAGCTCCTCAGGACTGACATCGACGGAGTAGTCGACGGTTGCGCTTATTAACCGGAGGCGGCGACAGCGACGGCGCACCATTTGAGGGAGGCGGGAGGGTATGAGGGTGAAAACAAGGAAGAGAAAGAGATGGGTGTGAAGGTGGGGGTTTGACAAGCGAATCATTTGGACTGAAGGTCTTGAACTTCTAAGGAGAAATGAGGAGGGTCGAAGCCAAAGCTCTGATAGGAATGTCTCTGTGAATAGAAGTCGAAAGTGTCACTTAAAAAATGAAGCAAAGAGAGAATGTTGTTTTGAGCTTGCTTTTGGTTGCATTGGCTATGGCGATTTCGTCAAGTCAATCAAGATCAAATTGAGGAGTGTCTATGGAAATGAGCAGGTAATTGAGTTTAAGGGCTCTATGAAAAATATGAAATGTGAGTCCTATTGGATACGTGGCAATAAATAGGTAAAGAGAACATTATCTGACATGGAGGGCCGGGCCTATATAATATTTTCTCACGAGGGAGCACCGATAATTTTGTCAGCCTGTATCTCATATTTCTTACGGCCAATACCTTTTGCCATGTTGGACATCTAACAATAAAGTTTACATGCCAATCTTTTATTGGTTGGGCTACGTCACGATCACTAACAATGTCACCCCGAGGTGGTTTAAATCTCACTTTCCCGCCACATGAGACTTATGACAACGTATGGTCATGTGACAATTTTTTATTGGTTAGGCTACAGGATGGAGAGGGGTAGGGCCACCAAATAGGTTGGTCGGGTCGAAAATAATCCAATCCAAATTAATCGATTTAATTCATTCTAACCACCTTGTGGGCCATACAAATTCGTCGACCTATATCCAACTCATATATCTAAAATACATCAATATTTAAACCATCCTATGAAAACCTACACCCACCTACTCAACCAATCTTAAACTCTTTCATGTTTATATGTTAATTTGGATAACTATTGCATATCTAAATTAAAAATAAATTATCATGATAAGAAAAGAAAGTAAATAAAGTCAAAAAGTCAAAAAAGATCTGTAGATTGAAATACTATAATGAACTAGGAAAGCGTGCATGCGTTGCGTGCGTTGCGATGACACAATCTGTGACCGCGTGCTTTATTGATTCAAGCCAATTCAATCCCCTTTTTTGGTCGCCAAGTCCAATTCATCACTAAAATATTCAATAAGTGGAAGGTGCATAACTTGTTAAGTGGACGAACATGACATCATCAAAATTATATAAACATGGTCTCATGAGATGAACTTTTCATTAAAAATGGGTCGAAGTTTATCTAAATTCTATCACCTTCAATTTATTAAGGTTCATGATTGTCATAATTGAGCTTGGAAAGCCACACACGATTCACTTTATGGCACTCCACATCACTTTATCTAAAAGTTGACTGGACTTGAATGATTAAACTTAAAAAAAGAGTATGAGGCTTAGTAGGCAAAAAAAAAAAAAAAATCTTTGGGCCTAATAAATCAAACTAAAATGCTTTGTAAGAAATTATTCAACAGAATCAACATTTTCAATTTTTTTAGCAAAAATCGTTGAAGGAAATCATTAGACCTGCCAACCATTTGTGAATATCGAGGGCAACAATCAAGGGACAAACCATGAAAGAGGAAGGAGAGGTACCAAAAAGTCATGGCAAGTCATTGAGTCACGAAGAGAGAGAGAGAGAGTGCAGCGATAGTCTTAAGAGTGGGTTGGGTTTAGGCGACCTTTAATTTGAATTGTCATTCCGAATCTCATTTACTAAATATCACAAACTAGACCTGTCAAAATGGTGGCAGATCATTTTTTTACCTCTTTATTTGACGGGCTGAATTATTATATGGATCAATTATATTCCATAAATTTGTTTAGAATAATAAAACTCGTGATATGACCGTTCTATGAGATCACGACTCTCGATGACTCTCCATTTGCTCTCTTTGATTCTCATTTGATATGTTCCCTCAATCGCTTCCTTTCCATTGCAAAAGTATTTTCACAATATGAGTCGGATCGAATATTTATAAGTTTATATCATATAAAAATGAATCAGATAAGTCGATGTGGATTTAATCAATTGCAATTGGAGCCTGACGCAGCTGTAAAGAAATGGAATGACGACCTACCTTGGAAGTTCCGAAGAGGCGGCGCCGCTCGTTTTGCCATGTCGTCTTTTAGTCAACGTTTGGCCAGACTTCGTCTAGTCTCGATCCCCAAAACACGAACAAAGTCTCGTCTCTTCTCTCTCTCTCTCTCTCTCTCTCGCCAACTTTTCCGGCATTCGCCGTCTCCGATCGCGGCGATGAACCACCCCATCTCCGGCGCGGACCGCCCCTTCCCGCCGCCGGGACCCGCCTCCTCCGGCAATGCCGCCGCCGCCGCCGCCGCCGCCGAAGACCCCGCCTCTCGCCGCTCTTGAGCCTCGCCGCCGTCCACCTGAGGCTGGACTCGGTGCGGCGGCTCCTGGCGCTGTCCCTCGGCAGTAACGACCTCCTGAGCAAGGACCAGATGGACATGGTCTCCGCGGAGATCGCGTCGGCGATCCACCGGATCATCGTCGACGGCGCCGCCCTGTTCAGCTCCTCTCGCGGCGGCTCCGGCTCCGCTCCCGAGCCGGAGCGCTCGTTCCCGAAGCTGCCGGTTCGGAGCCCCGTGGACCCGTCGGCGGCGAAGCCGCCGGAGGTCGAGGTGAAAGCCGAGACGGACGAGGCCGAGCTCGAGCTCGAGGTCGAGTCCGATTGCGAGATCGTGGAGCTCAACGCGGCCAAACTCCTCGCCGAGCACGCCCACTTCTGCGACGTCTGCGGGAAGGGGTTCAAGCGGGACGCGAACCTGAGGATGCACATGCGCGCGCACGGCAATCAGTTCAAGACGCCGGAGGCGCTGGCGAAGCCCCAGGGGTGCGCCGACGCCCCCGGAAGACCCGGTTCTCCTGCCCCTTCGAGGGGTGCAGTCGGAACAAAGGGAGCAACAAGTTCCGGCCCCTGAAATCGGTGATCTGCGTGAAGAATCACTTCAAGAGGAGCCACTGCCCGAAGATGTACGCGTGCAACAGGTGCAACAAGAAGAGCTTCTCGGTGCTGGCCGACTTAAAGAGCCACTCGAAGCACTGCGGGCAGTCTAGGTGGAGGTGTTCCTGCGGGACCACCTTCTCTAGGAAGGACAAGTTGTTCGGACACATGGCTCTGTTCGACGGTCACATGCCCGCGGTCGCCGCAGATCATGAGGAGAAGGCGTCGGCGTCTGGGGTTGTTGCTATGGAGGATGATGGAGATGAGGATGCCAAGGTTGAGGACGAGGAAGTGGCCGTGAATTCAGTTCACGGTGGTTTCTTTGAGGGGTTGCTTGATGGGTTTGGATCGGTTGATGGCTACTCATTTCAAGATCTCTTGAATGGGATGGGCAATGGTATGCAGGGGTTTCCTGGGGTTCAACATTAATCCGGTGGATGCATTTATGTTTCGTGGATTGTTGTACACGATGTTTCTGTAATAATATCGTAGGACGATTCTGTCTGCGGTTGTGTTTGTTATCGTTACTAATGTTGATCATCGTAGCATTTGTGCTTACCTGGTCGTATCTTGATTTGCAATAAAGTTTCCATCTTTACTTAGCACACCATTCTAGAACCTGTGTCGATTGATTTAAGCTGGACACCATCAATTTACTGGAGTAAGAAGAAGTGCCTTACACAACGAAATTTGCCGGTGTTGATTCAAGTGAGCAGGCGGACAAGTCCACTCCAAAAGAATCTCTCCGTGCGTGCTGTCTTATTCTCATGCATGACTATTGATTGAGGTGTTCATTTTGATCTGCATTTGCTGATGTGCCTGGAGCTTCCATATCCCTGTTTATGTGTTATATGACTAGATTTGCCTCACTTGTTGCTTGACCGAGACATTGGGTAATCAAACTTGAGTGGCCATTTGCAATTGCTGGCAATTTTTTCTCCTGTGATATTAGTGGCTGTGCCTATTACGCGAGCAAGCTGTTCGTTAAATTAGCTGTTGTTTGATCTGGAATCTCACCATGAATGAGACAATCAGAACATGATTATGTCCTTTCTCTGGCTGTCTGAAAGTTTTACCGTCAGCATTGGGCTATCATTTGTCAAGCAACAATTTTGCTCAGCTTACTTGTACTCATGGAAATCAGTCTGATGCATATATCAAGCACATTACTTGGCACTCCCTTTACATGTAAGTTGCATCTTGCATGTGGAACTTGGTCAATGTGTGAGTCAAGTCAGGCTAGGCAGTGCTCTTGTAGAATGACAAGTCCAATGTTTGGCTCTGCTAACCTTGGTCCTTGGAAGCCTTTCCCAAGCTTGCTCATTGCTTGAAAACAAGAAATTTATGTATCAAAGTTCAGGCTTGCGGGGACCTGTTGAGCTGGTTACAGTGGCAGTTTTTTTGAATGATGCATAAGATTTGACCAAGAAGGTACCAAGGGGGTACTGGTACCACCCCTATACTAGTCGGCTTCAAAAAGTGGCCTCCCATAAGCAAGATAATAGAAAAAAATTCCACTGCTTGATTAATTTTAAATTGCACTGTGCCTAGGGGTCTTTCCCGAAGTAACGATTGGACCTCGGAGATCCTAACCCATGATTAGGTCTAGCACTTAACCACATCAAATTAATAATTGAAGAACTGAAACCCAGTTATAGGAGAAATGTTGGTGAACAACTAGAAGTGGGAATATTAGGATTTGATCTCTTGACTAGTGCCCTCCTACGAATTAGCCGTTTGTCCAATCATAAGATTCACATGCATTGTGTATTCAGCATGCTTCTTAAGATGTTCTTTTAGGTATACTGTTTTCTGGCCATTATGGTCTTTTATGCATTGAGACCGAATTTGGCAGGCTACTATTTGCAACTCATGGATTGACTCTTGGTGTTGCATTTTAACAAATTTAAGTTTAGTTACTTGTATGTCCTCATAACAAGCTATAATTGATGCTATATAATTGTTTTGTGGCTGCTATATATTAAGACTGATGCATAATGGCTTTCAATGTCATTTGCCATCTAAGCTGGAAACATGAAAAAAAAAGGGGTGGCAAACCTCTTCTTGAAGAGTGTTTAAATGACTGGAAGATCTCCTCTTTAGTGACCTGTAAGCTGCATTTGCTTTATTATTGATGATCTAATTGTTCGGAAGTGAACTACTGTTTGCTGATCACTGGACTGACGGAATTTACAGTATATGCTTAGCCAATTTTCATACAGATAAGTACAGCAGTTCATATGCAGAAGCAATTGTTTGATGCTTTACATGAAAGAGGTTTATAACAATCTCTCTCTCTCTCTTTCTACGTATGTACATAAATGTGGTATTGTTGAATAGTTCTGAAATTACTTAGTAGGCAGGACTGCAGAAATTTTTGCTCTAGCAGCCTAAGCTGCTGAATACTCAGCAGGTTCCTGCTGAAATCCGAATTTGGACCTCGTTCTTTAGATGTCGTCTGGCAATCACTTCTAACACGATCGTTACCTTTGGCTATACATGTCAGGACACGGTTCCTTGCAGCTTGTGGTTGTGTTGGTTTTAAGGTTTGGTTGCATAGTAGATTTTTGTATCCATGATATACCTTTTCCATGTACTTGAACTTTTCGAGCACGCCTTTCTTTGCTGTCGATAGGTATCACTGGTGACTACCGTCACATCATCTATGAAGCACGTTGTCAGGTTAACAGCTCAGGGTTGAAGAACGAGAAGCAAATTGCTCTCAGGGCAAGTGGATTCCATGTTTATCTGTTGTCTGATGGGTAAGAGGATCTCTTCTATTTCTATTATAGACAAGGAACGGAGTCTGTTGTGCTCAAGCTCTTGTCACTGCAACTCTGGGAAAACCCTTCATGCGATATGTTAAGGTGTACAAATGTTTACTGGGAGGTTTCATTAGTTGTAGTCGTTTAGACATTCTCCCAGAAGCTTCCTGTTTACTTTCTTGAGAAACGTTAGACTGCGATCGGTCTTCAAACTCGGAGGCGATATCCCTCTGTTGAAAGGGATGAAGAAAATGACTGCAATGATTCAACAACCAGCAGGAGATTGGAAGACAATGCTCGTGGGAAATACAGTAGATCTCCAGCCAACCTTGTTCTTACATTTCTATTTACGCCACAAGTTCCTGCTCTTGAGCAAAGATAAGCTCGGAATCTTCTGTCCATTAGCAGCTTGCAAGCCATATCGCGCGTTCAAATGGAGTGGGACCAAGACATAAACAAGCAAATAAACTGAGCCCATTCAGGAAGTCTGAAAAATTACATAAACCCAATTCATGTAGATCAATACCGTCATAAGAAATTGAATTTTTGGGCATCATAGTAGAGCCACATAGTCAATGGTTGTGTAATAATTTCTCCCCTTCGGAGTTTACCAAATGTACATTTGATTATCACTTAAGATTAATGTTTTGATTAGTGTTGGTAATTCAGCGAAAATTAGGGGTCATAATCTCGTGCTTTCTGAAGTGGAAAAATTCCATTTGATCTCAACAATCACTTCGCTTTTAACATAGAACATGCCTCACCATCTCATGATTTCACAAGAGACGACTCTAGCTACTCATGCATACACACTAGGGGTGAGCGGTTCCGGGTTCTTTATAATTTCCCCCTAAAACCCGGAATCTTCCCTTAGTACATGTTCTTCATTTTTTGGAACCTAAAACCTACCCATCGGAACCTGGAATCTGAAACCTACCTTGTCACAGGTTCCAAAGTCCAACAAATTCTTTTTTATTTTACTTTTTTTTCAGTTAAACAAAACGAAAATAAACGCAATAATAATAAATAAACTTATCATTCATCAAAGAAAATACAAAATAAACAAAATTATCAATAGAAGAAAAAGAATTCTTGGCAAGGAATTCAACTAGATAAAAAAAAGGCTTCCATCTAGAACTTGAATCTACCCATTAAAACAGGTTCCTCATTTTTTGAAATCGGAAACCTATGTTGCATATCCTAAAATTTGGAACCTATCCTATCATAGGTTCCAAGGTCTACCCAGGTCCCACTTATATTATTATTTGAAAGATTGCAATTTATTAATCATAACTTATATTTAGATATACGAAAAATATGAATAGTAATAAAGTAAAAATCTTAACTATAAAATGGAAACTCGGACTAGTACTTGCAGATTTTACATTCATCATTGAACAGCATAAAAAATATTGGAAAATCGCATGAAGACATGAATCAAGAAAAATATTAAAACTTATTTTAGGTTATATGTTACAAGTTTCAGATTCCAAATTCCAGGTTTCTCCAACTAAGATCTTGAAACTTACTCGTTGAAACAAGTTCCTCATTTTTTGAAACCTGAAACTTACAATGCATATCCTGAAATATGAAATCTACAGATTTCTACCGATCCGGTTCTCAGGTTCCATATTCTACTCTTGAATCATGCTCACCCGTAATACACACAATGAATGACTCTATAGGGAAAATCTAATATGGGGATGATTTGCATTGAGATGTTGCTAATGTTTAATATCTCTTTAATGTAAAAATTGTTGGTATTCCCTGAGGAAGAAAAATATTCACTTTCAATAAGGGGGAAAGACTTGTTAGTACCAATAAGTAAAAATAAAAAAGTCTTACTATGCGGCCCACTAGGGGATTACTGGGCACAACTCCCATGGGTGGAAGCATCCCTTGGCTACCACCTAAGGCCACAGAACCAGCCAGGTAGTCCAAGACCCCGTGGTTCGGTCGGAAGACTCTAGCTACCCATGCAATCCCACGTGCTCGAGCTGCGATCTCTGCCTCGCACGTACTGTAGAGAAACCGCGACATCACTCGGGAGTCGCCGCATCGCCGTCCATTCTCGTTTGAGGAATGAATCGGAGGGCTGTCGGATTAGGCTTTCATTCATTTCGATATCTAGCTACCCATGGGATCACACGTGCTCGAGCCGCGATCCTCTACCTCGCACATCTGAAGATGCCCATTCGTATCTGCCACCTCCAAAGAGAGAATAAACGATGGGGAGTTGATTACGCAGCAAGACCACGCGCGTCCGCTCGCCGCATAAGCGAAGAAGCGGACGAGTACGTGTACATACAGGTCACCTGTCTATATATATATATATATATATATACACACAGATAATACGGTACCGAAAAAAAAAAAAAAGGATGACGGTCTCGATGTGATTTATCTAATTAACTAATGGCGGACAGCTTATATTTAGCATTATTTTTTAAAAACATTTAGCATTATTATTCTTTGGGTCATTTTTGTCAAAATATTCTTTGAATTAAGGGAAAATCTCAAATAAGGACCCAAAGTGCATTCCTTTTTCTCGAAAAAGGGCGCAGAGTGAAATGCATGCCGAAATAAGGACCCAAAGTGGTCATTTAGTCTCAAAGAAGGACCTCACTCGCCGGCTGGTGAACAGATACACTTCCGATTCATATTTCAGTGGCCTAATCAGGGGTATTTTTGTCCTTTTTTAAAAAAAAAAATTCGGTTGTCTTGTTCTTTTATATATATATTGTTTTGGGTCAATGGTTGCACTGTATATTCTTCGTCCCCTGTTCGTCTTCTTCTCAAGATCATCGAACTTGGGAAGGGCCGGCGAGCGCCGGCCGTTGGTGAGGGCCGGCGAGGGTGGCCTCGGTGGCGGCCGGTGCTCGCAACGATTGGCAGGATTTCCCCGCCACCGTAGCTGACGACGAGGAAGTCTATCTTCGTTTCTGATCACAAGGTCCAGCATCAAGACCCTGCCAAGAGCTGCTGCTATCTTTTCTGCAGCTTCCCAAGAATCAAACGCAGCTAAACTTTCCATTAACGGAGAACCATGTACATAACTGTTCAAAACAAACATCTACATCAATTTAAGGGGAAAAAATTTAATGCTAGAGGCATCATGGAACAGCATGGAGGAACCTGATTAAAGATTCAAATTCAGTGTAAGGCACACCTCATCAGAAGAAGGCATCGACCGAGCCCAAGAGCTTCCAAGAGTCTGCACATGTCACTTCACCAATATCATCTCCCTCTGAAATTGCTGTCATTTTTGCTTGCTCTGCAGCTTCCTTTATTTGAAGCCATCCGGGGCTAGAATTATGAATGACTCTGGCCTGCAATACTACAACATGTTAAAATTCTGGCAAGAACAAAGGTTGTAACAGATAAAGCTGCCTAGATTGGAAGAGATAGTATCATTGCCTAGGGAGTATGTTTTATCCTACAAAACAACCTGAAGAGTTTGGATGCCCAGCCACTTTGCAAATTCATAGCCTAGGCGTTCGAACTGCGTGGCCATCCTAGATGATGATATCTTTATAACAGCAACAGCTTCCTTTGGAAATGCATCTCCAATACTAGGCAGATTAAATAGCCCAAAGAAGACAACTCCCCCCCCCCCCCCCCCCGAATTGACAGTCACCTACCGCAACAAGTGTTAACTTTTGAGAATAACATACAATAGAGCAAGGTAGCAGGTTAAGTTTTACAAAGAGAAAAGAAGGAACCGTTCATTGTGAAAAGGCTCAAACAACTTCTCCTTAACACAAATAAATTTCCCAGTTCAGCCTTGCTTATCATCAACTGGATTGACTAGAGGATTTATTTAAAACAAAGCCAGGAAGAAGGCATGGATGCATGCATAATTCATCATAGAAGAAACAAACAGAGGAACTCTGTAGTTCCACTAATGTATCCCATGGATGCAATTCACATATCCCTTAAAAGGGCACTCCAATGTGAAAGGTCTATGAAGAAAGACATGTCTGTGTCTTGGAAATTGGTAGAAGAGCGCTGAAGACAGTAAGTTGAAATTCTACCATTTGAAAACATTGCTCATAGAGAGCAACACGGCTTGTACTTATCATGTGCTTTAGATAGTAACCACTCAAAGTGAGAAGTGCAGATGATCCTTAATCTAATCACCAACCTTCTGTCCATTGGAAATTGATAATGGACCCTTACCATGAAATTAACCACAGACCATGTGAAAACTGTCCAACTTTATTTATTCCAACCATCTCACCCTGAAGACATTACACAATTCCATGATCACCAAAAGTTGCATTCTTCATAAGTGATTATTGCAACGAAGCAACTTTCATAGCATGGTAGAACCATTCTCAACAACTCATCTCTTTCAAACCGAAAAATCAAGTAACTCATGCATTTATTTTAAATGTGGGCAAGTCTTCGTAATCATCCTATCATGAGTACGATACTGATATTGCAACTAAGATAACATCCACCGTACTGTAACAGAACATCCCTCGCCGGCCCTGGGCGAGGGCTCGCCCATCAAGTCTGTCCAATGGCAGCGAGCCGCTGCTGGAGATCTGGGGCCCGGCATCGTCGGCGGCCTCTTCCTCCCCATGCTCGGTGCCCTCCCCGACGCCATGCTCATCTTCAGTCCGTTTTCTCTCTCCTGATTAAAATCTCATTTTCCTATGCCCTCACATTTCTCTCGAAAAATTTCATCTCTCCTTCGTTAGCCTAATTCCGGGGATGTTAGAAGAATGTCCACGGCAGAACACGACTCAAAATTTTTGCGTATGTTAGCTGTAATTCCTTCCTCTCGACGGAGACGATATCGATCAAGCTTAGCTAGTCATAGTCCAGGTGACAGTAGAATCCCTGCGAGGGGCGACCTTCCCCGCCTCCACCCGCGGTTAGATGAACCGGCCACTGAAAAGGGCTGGCGAGGGCCTGCAGCCAGCGAGGGCTCGACGGCCCTCACCGGCCGCCGCCGAGGCCACCCTCGCCAGATCTGGCGAGGGTCGGCTTGCAAGCCCTTGCCCACTACCGGCGATGGGCGTCCAGCCCTCACCGGCCCTCGCCAACGACCGGCGCTCGCCGGCCCTTCCCAAGTTCGATGGTCTTGAGAAGAAGACGAAAGGGGGATGAAGAAGATGATGAACAGTACAATCATTGACCAAAAAACAAAAAAACAAGACAACCCAAATTTTTTAAAAGAAATGGACAAAAATACCCCTAATCAAGCTACCGGAATATGAATCGGAAATGTGTCTGTTCACCGGCCGGCGAGTGAGGTCCTTCTTTGGACTAAATGATCATTTTGGATCTTTATTCGGCATGACTTCACTTCGCGCCTCTTTCGGCAGAAAAAAAAGAATGCACTTTGGGTCCTTATTTAAGATTTTCCCTTGAATTAATAAATACCATTTAAAACTCCAAACAGATACACATATAACAAATTCACTTTAAAATAATTTTTTTAACTATAAAAAATCTCAAATCGGTACATTTATAACAAATCAATCATCCATTGGTTTCAATTAAATCGTCAAATTGTTAAGCTTGATAACAAATATTAATATTGGGTTTGACTCTTCATTTGTAATATGCGTATTAATTTAAATTTTTTTGTATTATGAATCCAATTAAACAGAAATTCAATGAAGGGTTAATTTTTCACAAAAAAAAATAGTTTGAAATGATAAATTTATCATAGGTATATTACTTTGGATTTTTTCATTATCAAAAATTTATTTAAAATAACTTCACATAAATATATCAGTTTAGATTTTTTCTTAGTATTGATTTTTTTTTTTTTTTGGGTTAAAATTTAACGTTAGTGTTCTTTTTTAGGCCTCCGACAGCATGTAGGCATGCCATCGAACGAATAAAAAGGTAAAGAAGAAAACAGTGGGAAGGAAAGGAACCCACAGATTTACTGCGAGCCAACGTCACCGTCGCCCGTTGCCGTCGCTATTTATATACATTTCGCCACCACCGTCGCCTTCCTCCACAACTACCGATCGCTTTTCCGGCCGAGGAAACTTCGTGCGCTCGCGGGCACCGATCTTCTTCTTCGTTGCTGCTGCTCCTCCTCTCCATGGCCGATTCAGTCTTCCATCACGTCGTCCGCGCTCCCGAAGATCCTATCCTCGGGGTAAATCTCACTCTCTCTCTCTCTCTGTGTCTCCCGCGTGATCTTCATGCGTTTTTCGAGGGACGCCGGACGAGGAAAAGCGACGTCGCGAGCGGTCTCGCGATGCCGGCGGTTTTGATCTCCATTTCGCGATGCGTCCGGTCGGCTGCGGATCGCCTTATGTGTCGAGGAGACTTGGCGGTATTGCGTACGGTCGCGATGTTTGACTGCAGCTTTTTCGAGTGCTCTTTTTTATCACCGGCGAAGTAGTTCGTGAGAGTATGGTCAAAGGATCGTGAAGTCGTGCGAAATGTTGATTTCGTGAGGTGTCGAGGTGTGCGATCGCCGCTCGCCGCTCGCCGCATAGGATGCTTGACTGATTGCTAAGAATCGTTCGCGCCGCTGTTGAGTTGTTTTAATCTAATGAGCGAGTCGAATACGCTCTGCTTTGATTTCTTCATCTTTGGAGTTTGTCTTGTCTTTACGGACGTGATACGCCGGGCTCTGAGATCGTGTTTCTGAACCTCAGCTCTGTTTGCTAAGTTTCATCGTGTTGATCGTTTCTTTTCTAGGCTTCTTTTGTCTTATGCGTCTTGACTGCGAAATCCTTGGCCTATTGTGCTTCAACAGGTGACTGTCGCGTATAACAAAGATACTAGCCCAGTTAAGTTGAATTTGGGAGTCGGCGCCTACCGTACGGAGGTAAACTATCTTCCATCTATGTCAATATGATGTATTTTGTTGGACTTGAAGTGCAAATTAGATACCCAGTGTATGTGTTTCATGGGTATGGATGCTTTTCCCCCTTTTTTCTCCGTTCAACATCATTTGAGGAAAATTTTCTGCCAATAATTTGCTTCTCCAGAGTGCAAGGTCCATAGATTTTATTGATTCGAGCAATTATGATACAGGTTGTTTACTTCAAACGGTCTGCTTTATGATTGTTGCTAGCTAGTAGCTTTCCATAATTATATAATGTCTGCCAGAATTCTTAAAGATGGGCAAAATGAAGGAAGTATGCTGAAAGCAGTAGCTTATCTAAATGATTCTTTCAGAAATTTTGTGTGGGCAGAATTGATATATAATTGAAAAATATTAGATAATGCTTATAATTTGACCAAAAGTCAGTGGTGGCGATTGTCAGCAGTCCCTGCTAGAGTGTGGTCAGGTTCATGCACAACAACAGATAGGTTTTGCTTCAGCATGATATTGGATAAATACAAATTGCTGCTTGGTGATTTACGCTCTTTTGCTGGTGACTCAGTGGGCATTAACAGCCAATAAGCAGTGAATCCTGATAGGCGCTGCCTTTTGATATATGTTAGTTTGGATTGTAATCTCAAAATCAATCTTCTAAGGTTTCTGATAAAAAGATGGGTCTTTTTTTTTTTTTTTTTAATGAGTGAAAAGAGGGATCTTTGTGCTTGTTACTCAGCTGCATAAGTGACCCATGAGCTTTTGTTTCAGATTTATTAAAGTTGCAAAAGTGGTGAAATGTTTACCTGATCTCAGGGTTGACTTAGTGCCCAGCAAGTTGTTCTTCTTATAAAGAATTAAATTGTCAGAAGACTGCATAATTCCTATCCTGATGCAACCTTTAGCTGTCTATTTATGTGAATGACAGGAAGGAAAACCTCTCGTCCTTAGTGTAGTCAGACAGGCAGAGCAGTCTCTTGTTAATGATCCGTGAGTTGTCTGCTTTTATATTTTCTGTTTGTAATGGAGTTTAGGCCTATCATTGTGATTTGTTGATTGTAAATTCATTAATTCAGATCACGTGTGAAGGAGTATCTTCCAATTATTGGATTGGCAGAGTTCAATAAATTGAGTGCAAAGCTCATCTTTGGTGCCGACAGGTAGAAAAGTTCACTTAACATCATATGTTCGATGTAATTCGATCATTTGACTAAATTCTCATCTTAGTTTTACTTCCTTTGGGGGTTGCACCTTTTATGCTGTTAAATAGCCCCGCTATTCAGGAGAACAGGGTCACCACTGTGCAGTGTTTGTCAGGGACAGGATCACTGAGAGTTGGTGGTGAGTTTTTGGCAAGGCATTACCATGAGGTATAACACTATTTATTTATCCATTTATTCATTTTTCATGGAATCCAAATAACTAGATTATGCACTTACTAGGTATAACACTATTTATTTATCCATTTATTCATTTTTCACGGAATCAAAATAACTAGATTATACACTTCCTAAAGATCCGTCTGTAAAAAACATTTGCTTGGTTTTTGTGCAGCGCACAATATACATTCCCCAACCGACCTGGGGGAACCACCCAAAAGTTTTTACTCTTGCTGGATTATCTGTCAAATACTATCGATATTATGATCCTGCAACACGTGGACTGGATTTCCAAGGTGAGTGAACTTTTTAGCTAGCCTATTACTAAGCTCTCTCAGTATATTCATAAATAATCGCAGACAGATATGCACATTTGATTGTTTTGTTGATTTCATGGATAGATTTCTTTTTCTAGAGTATAACAATCTAGTCTCTAATGTGTTGTAGGCCTGCTAGAAGATCTTGGGTCTGCCCCATCTGGGGCAGTTGTCCTCCTACATGCCTGCGCTCATAACCCAACTGGTGTTGACCCAACTGTTGAACAATGGGAGCAGATAAGGCAGTTGATGAGATCAAAACAGTTGTTACCTTTCTTTGACAGTGCCTATCAGGTGGGTTGTCCAACAGATTAATATACTTAGGATGGATACATGGATTTATATGAAACAACTGAAGAAATTCTTATCTTGGTTTAAAATTCTCTCTTGAAACCCTAGGGTTTTGCCAGTGGAAGTCTTGATGCTGATGCACAATCTGTTCGTATGTTTGTGGCTGATGGTGGTGAGTGCCTGGTAGCACAAAGCTATGCGAAAAACATGGGACTCTATGGAGAGCGTGTTGGAGCCCTAAGCATTGTATGATCTATCTGTCCTTTTTCAACTGTTGAAAATTGACAGAAAACCATGTTTCATTTCCAGTAGATAATCTATTTGAAAGTTTGCTTGCTTGAATTTCACTTTCTAATGTAGCTTACACTTGTGTAAGTGAAAAATGACAGAATAACTGATTCATTTTTCATGTCTATATTTGAGTTGAATATTGACTGCTGGTCCTGATGTTTGACCTCCCATTTTAATCTATAGGTATGCAAAACATCTGATGTTGCCAGCAGGGTCGAGAGTCAAGTGAAACTCGTAATTCGGCCTATGTATTCTAATCCTCCTCTTCATGGAGCCTCTATTGTTGCCACAATCCTCAGGGACAAGTAAGGAGTTGATTTTTGCTTTGACACTACAAGTGCCATGCCATAACTTGTATTTCAAATATTCTTTATATGCTCAAAAGAAGTTGCCCAATTTACTTCTCTGACCACTGATTTCTCTTTATTTTTCTTTCTACTCTGGTGGTTCCTCAAATGTTCAATGTCAGTCCTTTTTTTTTTTTTTTTGTGGGAACTAGAAATATGGTTTCAGTCAAATATGTCTACCTCATTTATGCAGGGACATGTACAATGAATGGACTATTGAATTGAAGGCAATGGCTGACCGCATTATAAGCATGCGTCATCAACTTTTTGAAGCCTTGAAGGCCAAAGGTGGGTGCTTTTTGAAGTTTTATGTCTGCTGAATTGAACTTGCTCAGCTATGTCGATGTATTGTTGTTTAGCTTAATACTCTTAGCTGTTTGGTCATGTCAGTCGTCGCTTCTGCATGTATTGCACTGCAGTTCTTCAATGAACCTAAATTAATTGAGTCAGCATAACCTGTGATTTCTCCCTCCTTGTCTATTTCTTCCTCCTGAATGTGCACAATATGTCATGCATTTTGGCAGCCAAGCGAGACAGCATCTCATGAATTTCAGTGGGGCAAATGTCTCCACTAAGGTCTAACTTTTCTTTTACTATGATATACTTTTTTGGGTTGGTTCACTTCGCATCTCTTTGCCCAATTTAACTCAAAACTCACTCATACTATATATATTACTTGCTGCTTTTGTTTGCAAGAGGAAAAATTTACTGAGGAAATCAGATTATTCGACTTACCAAATGTGTTGATTTTTCAACATCATCTTTGTTATATAGGTTTATGGAAATTTCATAGTAAAATGCTTATATTTCACGAGTTTGCTTTTAGGGATATTATCTTATCATTTCATTGCATCTAATGCCAGTATCCCTGAGCAATGCTCCTGCATTTACAAATATAGTTTCTCATATCTTTGGTTGATGAAGCTGTGGTAGGCCTAAAATTGCCTGGTTCTCCTCGGAGTCTTTAAGAGTGAGCTGGTTGGATGAAAAAAATGTTGTACACTGACTCTAACCAGCACGGGGGGAATAGTTTAGAATTAGTATCTGTAGTTCCTAATTAGATATCTGAACTATTTTAAATATGTTTGAGCCTGCCTGAGTCAGGTATACTTGTGACATTGATTGCATTTCACCATTTTTTTTTTATTTTGGCATTTCTGCGCTCTACAAGGCTCAAAGGTTCTCTGGTTACTGTTTTTTTTCCTTTCATAGGCACTCCTGGTGACTGGAGTCACATAATCAAGCAGATTGGCATGTTTACTTTCACCGGACTGAACTCGGAGCAAGTTGCATTTATGACGCAAGAATATCATATCTATATGACATCTGACGGGTAATGTATTCTATACTTTTAGCTTGTCTGACACCTCCCATTATAAGAGTATTCTCATGCGTTTTTTTTTTAGCAGTATGCCATTTTCCTCAAGTGCTTCCTCTGAAGTTTCTTTGGTTATAACCACTGATTAACAAATTAAACGACACTCTTCAACGTGAAACCCAACACTAGAACGCGATTAGTGTGCACATAAGTGGAAAGGAAATCCATTTTTTTCTCATAGTTTTTATCTTATATTAAACATGCAGGAGAATCAGCATGGCAGGTCTGAGCTCGAGGACAGTTCCTCATCTGGCAGATGCCATCCATGCGGCTGTTACCCGTGCTTCCTAAATGCTGACAAGCATGATTGTTGTAACCGTGCACGTCCTCGACCGGGACGTGATTAGTTCATTACAATTTTGCTGAACTCTTGCTTGTATCGGGTTTAAATAATCTGACTCTTGCTTGTATCGGGTTTGAATAATCTGACCCTGACGACGAGTCAGGCATTTGAAACGTCCTCTTTTGAGCTGAGAACCGGAATCTAAACGTGTTGTTGGCAGAATATTAAGAATTCCCGTCAATTTGGGGAAAGACTAAATGAGATGTGATGCTAAGTTGTTGGTTGTGCATTCATTTTCTTTTCTTAGTCAGGGTCAATTCCAAGAGGAGACGTCCAAATTTGCAGCGATCAAGGGCTTCCTACTCGCCGGGAGGGCAAGCCTTTTGCTAGTACCCGTAGAGGTGGTAAATGGGCGGTCGAGTTAGGTTGGGTTTGAGCAGGTCATAAATAGGTTCAATTCAAATTCACTCATTTAACTCATATAAATCAATTCATTTTCTATATAATATAAAAGACCATTGTCCAACCCAACCATTGTCCAACCCAACTCCGGACTAATCCACTCATTTTTTTAAATTATAGCAATCTAAGCATTTAACAAATTGAAATTATATAAAAAAAAAAAAAGGAAAAATATCTAGACAAACTTTGTGCGACTCCGTCCCTCCTTCAGCGCCAGCACCCTCCTGAATCGTCGCAGCTGCCTGGCCACCGGTTACACAAAGCTGGTGGCGGTCGGTGGCTCCCGATGAATCCCCATATCTCACCTCCGTCCTCCGCAGCCCCCGGCTAAGGCTCCGGCTTGAACAATCAACACTCCGTCCTCCGCAGACCTCGGCCTCGTTGCTCTGATTTTTGGCCATCAAAGAGACCCTTGATTTCAATTCATGAACAACCTAAGCAACACGTATACATTGCTCGATTAAAAGACTTTGAAACCTCGAAGCACGAAGCGCTAGCTAACACAGTGCCGTGATGGTACTCATATCCGTGGTCTTATTCGAATCAAAATAGGCTGCTCCTTCAACGGCTACTTCCGGCGATCCTTCGCCCACGTCCAGCCCCGCCCTTCTGATATCACCAAGCTTCTCCCGCTTTGTTGAGGACCTCGGCAAGAACGAGTCGCTCCTCGAGCACAAAGCCCGTACGAGACATGTTGTCCCTCATCCTTGTACTTAGGGGCGCGATCTAATCCAAAACCGCCAATTGTCAATTCGAAGAAGTGAATCAAAAAACTCAGAGCGTCAAACAAGAGGTTGAGGCACGAAGGAGGCATCTAAAGCTAGGTGGGAGGAAAAGAAGACGACAACTAGTTAGAAGGAGAGAGCGAAGAGGGAGAGAGAAGAAAGTCTTAACACTTTAATGGGTTGAAAATGGATTCTAAACTAAACTTATTTAGACTCATTCATTTTAGACCTTAAATTTTAATATCCATAAAAAGTAAGCTC
Organism: Eucalyptus curtisii; assembly: GCA_017140595.1. Lineage (NCBI taxonomy): Eukaryota > Viridiplantae > Streptophyta > Magnoliopsida > Myrtales > Myrtaceae > Eucalyptus > Eucalyptus curtisii. The sequence continues at coordinate 11,065,319 of CM029496.1, forward strand.
TTCAAATTTGAAATGGCCCATATACGACCCAATTCAAAAATAAAAATATTATATATGAATTTAAAACCCATTTTGCAAGTGAGACTAAGAAACATTAAATCATCTACTTTTTTTAGACTGTTAAAACAAAACAAAGCAACTCTGTTTTCAGATGTTCAGCTAGAGCTTTGTCGTTGGACGAACTCAACAAATGACCTGGCATGACTTCACAATTGGATTCATTGAGGATGCAGTCCATTACATCTCGATGAAAACATTTCAAGCATTGGCAATTTCCGTAGATGTACTGCATATAAGTTTGGCATTCTTGCCATTTATAGAACGACCAACTGACCAGAGGCAAGCCGTAAGCAAAGTGACTTGACTATGTCTCAGCGTCGCAAGCCCAGAGGCGAAGAAGTGGTTTTACCAAGGAGCACACTGGACAATTCAAAGACTAAAGCTACAACTACCACCAAGATAGACACCAAGAAGGATAATTAAAAGCTCAATAACTCTGATTCCTTCAGTAAAAGAGTACGATAGATACAGACATTCTCGTACAGAGCTCAGCCAGAGTAACTTTGCAGCAAAAGAAGACAGATTGCCAGGAGGATCCAAGCAATTCTACAAAACCGGTCCAAAATTGATTAATAAGTTTGGTCCTTCGACATTCATTAGGCTACCCTCTGAGATTTGTTTGCACGACTAAAGCCGGAGTCATTCCCCCTCGAGCGAGTGTGCTTCCCTCTAAAATGTCTTCCTCCTCTGAGAGGAAAAAAGTTCTATCATTACAAGAGAAAGAGAGAGAAGGGGGGAAGAGAGATATGTAACTGCGCTGGGTGCATACTAACCTTCCTCGTCCACCCCTACCATCCCGAAATTTGTCCTGGCCACCACGAAGAAGGGCCCAGTACTCCTTTTCCACCTCACCTGCAAGAATGAGATTAGCAGATCATACAAACATTGTGCAACAATTTGCAAATTATTGCATTTTCACCCACATATTGAAACTTTCACATCAGAAAAAGCTTAAGATCTAATGCTGATGAAAAGAATTGAGACCTAATAGACTATCGAAAAATTTGCATCTGCTCAGGCAATAACATCATCTGAAGAATTTACCAAAAATTGGAAAGGAGATCAATTGTGCAGATTTAAACAACTCAAAGATAAACATCATTTAAAAACTTTACATCTAACCACAAGACGAAGATACCATCTCATCATGATGAGGTGTTGGCAAAGGGAATTAAGAAAAGGCTTTAATCAAAGAACATATCCAAGTCTATTTTACAGGTTACTACACATAACAAAGACTCGCCAACTTCACAGTTCCTATCACTGAAACTATTAGTATTATACTTCCATAGGGCTATACCTTCAGTCTTGAAATTGCAGAGGAAACTTGAAATAGACTCTAACAAACATTTGTATCAAAAGGAAACTAGATAGAAACTCAATATGGTAAGTGGCCACAAATTTTTCCATGAGAATACCGTCATCAATGGAAGGAAACAAGCAGCACTAAGTAAAACGAAAGTCACTATCTACCTGTAACAGGTTCCAACGTGGCAACGTAGTTTTTAACTAAAAGACCCCCTTCTTCAGCAAGAACTGCCGCAGCACGAGCTTTTTGAGCTGCTTCAGGTTCTTCAAACCGTATGTGACCTGAAGTATCTCCCATCTTGAAGTCAACATACTTCAGAAACACAGAACCATCACAAGTAGTTAGATAAACGGAATAAGATTACTAAATCATTCAACAAAAGAAATTCTCCTGTTCAAGGAGCCACTAACTAGATGACCAAAGCATTATCAGGCTACCGGCCTTTGCATGTAAAGAAAGAAAAGGAAGGATTTCTCCAGCTTTAAAGGTAACTGAAAAGTACATGCAATAATTTCCTCTTATTAATCACAACTAGATAAGCAAATCAGCGCATCTCCACAAACCAGAAAGAACTAGAGAAATGAGCGAAGTACCTTAACAGTGCCAAACCTCCCAAAGACACTCTTCAGATCCTCACGCATCACCACATCCATGTCCTTTTTAAAGGAGGTGGAAGATCTCTCCTTCTCTCCATCCTTATGTGAGGCACCTTCAGCAGACTGCTCTCCATTGTCACACTCCTTTTCGCTACTCTCTAGACCATTATTTTCACCTTCTGTTGTATCTTTCTGCAGCCCAGCATCATCATTGACATGTTCTGATGCCGTCTGATCAGCTTCAGCATTGACATTCTCTGAAGAATCTTTAGACCCATCAACATTTGACCCATCTATGTTATCACTTGCTGCTGGCTCATGAGTGCCATTTTCCCCAGCAGAACCTTCTTCTCCAATGAGCTTCAATGTGAATGCAACGAGTAAGCCTTTAGGGTAGCTGCAACCATAAGAGAGTGGATGTCATCTTGCTCAATATATCTGAAGAACATAGGAAATAGAAAACACAAATGTAACCTCTGCAGTCAAGAGGTAATGTCTTACTTCTGCTGTGGATCTGACTCATTCTTGTTGTTTGAACTCATGGGAGGAGCATTCTCAAAATCTTCCATCATTTTTGCTCTTTCAGCATCAAAATCCTTCCTGAAGGGCATGCAGGCATTAGCCATACATACAACAACATAACCTCATCCACAAACCCAGCACTATCAATTCAAAAGATCCTTCAACACCACAAGACACGGGAAAAGGTGCTCACAGCTACAGAAGGGGATTTGCCATTCAAACTGAACATTACAGTACAACAGCCAGCTCTAGACCCTCAACCGTATCAAGCTAATGTCTCTTCTAGCAACTACAGTTTACTAACACAGTTTACCAAATGTGGATAGTCTCTCTTTTCAAGCAACTGGATTGACAAAAGATATGGAGACATGGTTAGGGTGCGGGATGCCAGAATCTAGTCACTCCTCAAACTCAGGACTATGATGTTCCAACACCAAGCACAAGTAAACTGGCAAAAAGCTTAAGAAATTTTCCAGCGAAATATGTAAACTACAACAATAGCATGAATACTCATCGCATTTGCCCAACTTCCCAATGTTAATAGTAATTAGTCACTCATAAAAAGATCTCCTGACTATGATAATCTAACAAAACAAGTAAAGTCCCGAAAATCTTACAAAAATCCTCTCCAAGCGAAGTATCTAAATCACAATGTTAGCACAACCATCCATCTCGCTAGCACAAATTTATTTGAGTGCAAAGAGAATGACAGTGCAATGTATCTTTTCACAAAGTGCCCAAAATAGTGCAACAATATATAAGGAAACTTCAAAGTTTCAAAACTAATTGAAGCTTTTTAAAACCCATAAGTTGGCTTCTTAAATAAGAAACAGACTGCGAATGACACAGGTCAATTTCTCACACCACCAATTACAAACCACTTCATGCTTAGGCCACCCACTTGGGTCTTATCTGGTTCGTGAAATTGTGAGTTTTTTTCATGGCTCGGGATACCAATTTAAAGTGGGCTTCCTCATCATAGAATATAATAGGAGCTTTTACACTCTAGCTGAAAACTAGAATTGATAGGTTGTAGAAGCCATTACTGTCAAGTCAAACAGCACATCGAGCTCTACAGATTTATCACAACGATCAACCCTTAGGTAGTTTTTCTGAAATATTTATCAAGACATCACAAATAAAAAAGTTCCACAGATGGTAAACTTACAGTGAACTAAGCACTTGCATTTCATTACTTGGTCCATCATAGACCATTCTCATAATTATGAGATATATAAAGTTACTAGAGCTTATGCTACACAATCCAATAGCATGGAAGGTAAACAAAGATCACTAAAGTAAATTCCCTCTGAGACACTGACAGAAAAAACTTACTTTGGTTTTAGCTCTAATTCAACTCCTGCATAAGCCAGACTCTCATTCAAAACCCTCTCAGCATCTTCCTGGGTTGAGAATTCAACCAAAGCTGTGCCACAAAATACCCTTTTGTCTGCAACATGGCGAGGTAACCTCACACTATTAACCTGAAATAAAGGGACTCAGAACCATGTCCACATTCACAAATTTAAAAAAAAAAAAAAGAAGGGCACTATACAAGACCCTAAAGAAAAAGGAAAAGGTAAACCCAATTGAATGCATCATAACTTATTTCTTCAAGCTCTAAATTCTACTTTGCCCTATATCTCACTATGTCTCAAAATATGGAAGATCTCAAACAGAACTAGTCAGGTTGGAACATAAATTAACTACATAGGCATAATAGTCACTTGGTAATCATCCAGCACATGCATAAAAGCAGAATTTGCAAAAATTCAGAAGATCAAGTGCTTTGCAAAGACCCGGAAGCCAAACTCTCACTGTAGTCAAAAGCGCACAAGGTGCACACTGAAGCGCAGAACCAAGGTAGGCTGATGATTTTTCACCTCTGTGATGTCTAGGCAAGGGCCTTCAACAAGCCAGATGCCTTTCTTGCCTAAGCCATCAGGTGCACAAGGCGCCAGGTGCTCACCTAATGCAAATCACGGGTTATGGAAACCCTAGGGAGTCTTTCTTTTTAATGACATTTATCCTTCTATTTCAAAAACACAGATGAAAAAGAGACCCAAAAAACTAAATTTATAGAATTACGTAATACTTACACCTAGAAGAAATTTGTGTTTGACTTTGTTTTCTTCTAAGTTTTATGAGATTATGATTGAGTTACTTTTTCCTCCATCCCTACAGCTAAGTGCAGAGTTTTTTTGCACAACATTTATTTACACTTTTGATATTGTTCAAAATCTATATATATAAAATTTATTCTTGTGTAAGATTAGATGCTAAAAATTTTTGCCCAATTGCGCCTTGCTTTGCTTGGGCGTGCACTTCTTTTTAGCCTTGCCTTAGCATTTTAGGTTGCCAGCACCTTAATTGTGCTTTTCACCTTAGACTACACTGACTTTGTAAGATAATCCAAAATTTTACGTCCCAAATGGTTTAACCGTCCAAACCAACAGACTTGACCAAGCCAAACTTCCCAATTATAACCAGAGAAGGGCATAAGCTGCTCAAGTTATTCTTTAACATTATTGACTATAGCAGCTTTCCACGTGCTCAGGCAAAAGATAGGATAAGCATGCCACTCTAGCATTATCTGTGTGTCCTAGAACCTTGCTCTTTCAACCACTCCAAACAGAAAGGAGAACCAGATAACCACCGAAAATAATCAAACAGGATCATGGAAACGCTCCTTATTCAACCAACAGAAATGAATAGATCTGGTAGAATGAGTACTACATAAAACTCGGGCATGCGAATCTACCTATCACAGATGGGAACCATGCCAAGGGATGAGAAATGCTAACTCCCAAAAGAGATGCAAACAGAGAAGTAGGAAGGCTGTCATCACCTTCGCAAATTGAGCGAAAAAAGATTCCACATTTTCCAGCTTTACATTATACTCTAGCGGTGATGCGGCAATGGTTCTTGTATCTACTTGCTCGATCACCTCTTCAGCTTTCAATTCAGTGGTCCTACCAACTCTCTTCCCTGAGAGATTAAGAAAACATAAATGGCAGAGCATGTGCAATACCCTAGCATCACAAAAAGATTCTATGTGATCCCACGCTCACAGAGGTCATTCTTTCCCTATCCAGGAAGTAATTCATAATGCATCCAAAGCAAGTCATGTAGCTACATATTTCCTCATTAGTCAGCATGTAGGATCACAAGCAAACCTTGTATACCCCTCCCAACATCAAAATGTACACTCAAGCTACTAAAACCTAGGGAAGATATTCCAAAACCACTCGCATCTCATTAACAATCTTAGACACTAAAAAGACTCCACTACCCAAAAATTAAAAAAAAAAATTATAATCAAAGGGTTAAATTGTAATGAAAAAGAGAGAGTATCCACAAAGAGGAACTCACCATCTTCGGAAACTTTAAGGAACTCAGACTTCCGAAGGACTTCAGCCACCGCCTCCACCGTTTCCTCCGGTATGTCTTCAGGCTTCAGGTTCTCCAACCCGAGATGGCCTCTCATCCGCGTGAACGAGCAAATCAACGCTAAACTTACCACTGCAGCGCAGTTAAGCTCAACACCACGGACGAGCAGAGAACTCCCAACTCATCGAAACCGACCAAACTCGCAGGCGCCAAAAAAGGAAAAAAAAAAAACGACGCGAACACGCGACCAGAGAATGCCATAAGCGGAGGAGGATACTCCCGTCTTCGCTCTCGTCCATCGTCTTCTTGAGAAAGTTGTCCCGCGGCAGATTGCTGTCGCTGAAATAGAACTCCACCTGCGCGTTCCGGGCAGATTTTCAGTAAGCGCTTTAGGCGAAGCGAAGCGAAGCGAAGCGAATCGAATCGCCTTCTTCGAATCCGAAAAAGGCGGTATCGAGGAGTCCGCGGTGCGTACCTGGCGATGGACTTTCTTGGCAACATCTTCGTCCAGCGACGGCGACGCCATTGATTTTTTCTCGTCCGTTCGGTTCTTCTCTGCTGCGTGATCGGAGGAGGAAGGGGGAGGAGCTCGTCGACGGTGGGGTTTTGCAGGCTGTTGAGAAATGGAAGTGATTTTTATTAGGGTTTTAGGGAGCGGGTGGAGAGGAGAGAGAGGAGGGCTTTCGGACCGGGTTCACTTCCGAGCCGAGCGTAGAGCCGGTTCGGTTCTCCGTATTCCGGTTCGCTTTGGAATTTTTTCTCTTCTTCTTTTGGGAAAACGAGAAAATAAAAAAAATGCAGTGTCGCCCTTTTGGAGACATCTGTGGAAAGTTAAAAATATACTGCTCATTGTACCCGAAAATACAAATATCTTTATTGACTTTGTCCGAACAAATTTATTTTAATTTTCATGAAAGTTACACTAAGCTTTAGATATCGATGTTTTTACTTAATTTGAGGTCTTCAATATTAAATAAAAAGCTAATTTTCAAATGAAAGATCTTATAATTTTAAGATATCCGGGTTAAAGTAACTACAAATTAGATATATAACGATCATTTTAGATATACTTTAGATCTTTGTTTAATCAAAATTTTGTTGGGGGGCATTGACTTCTTTTACCTTGAAACATTTGATACTTTTGCAGCATATAAATCTTAAACACATATATTCACATAAACACATATATTTATATGCTTCATTATTTTATAAATTTGAATAATAATCAAGATATTGGTGGAAAAGTAAAAATTGCTTTTAACAGCCCTTGGCTATTTAAAGATTCAAATCCTATGGTCGTTCCAAAAGTAAAATGGCTTGAGGTTGGGAAGTGGGGTCCGGCCCACATTTCGAAGTGAACTGGGTTCACCCAAATCATTAAATCTTTTTAAACTCTTCACCTTCAAAATTTAATTTTTCTTGCCATTTGGAAAAACTTATACAATGCATTGGATTTGACACTCGAACCACAATCAAAAGTCAGACTAGAATCGAGCTTTGCTTCCATTCTACATATTGCATATTTTTTATGTTATATAAACAGTAAAAAGGTACGATGATGTCACATATCCAATCAAATGTATACGAAAAATAATGACAAAATCGGATGGCTCGTTAGGGGAGTGTGTGAAATAGCTTTGAAGTTTGATAGGCATAAAGCAAAGTGGGACTCTGAGCGGCGAATGCGCACAATCCACTCTTCAAATGATAGATTTTTTTTTTCTTAGAGCTGCATTTGGAAGGGAAAGAAGCAAGCTTGCCATAGAAACAAAAAGACTGAACATGCGTTGCTTCTGATTCGGGGGCAAAGATGATACGGTAGGAAAGTGAAGATAAACTTGGAACCAAGTATAACCCCTTTCATTCAGGTTCACTTGACTCTAAGCTTCACTGAAGTATATTTTTTCACTTTTCACGGAAGATGGATACAGAACACAACGAGCACGAAATCGGTTACTGTGAGCTTCTATCATCGAGGATGATCGGATCGATTCAAAATATGGATCTGGGTCTGGAAGATTACTAGGAAGACGGATGATCGTTAAGCTTTCGAAAGTCGAAGAAAGAGCAGAAAAGATTTTCTCGAGCGACAGTGAGACGGAATAAGCAGATTCTGCATGATCTACAAAACTTCATGTATCGACCTCTCGTCAGAGTTGAATACATGGCAACCAATATTGAGAGCTAGTCACCAGAGCAGTTTAATGCAGGCCAAACAAATACCATTAAGAAGGCAAGAAATTACTGCAGACCATGAAAGAAACGCCGCAAGCCAAACATTGCAATAGACAGCTACACGAACCACTAAGCAGAGCAACAAACCGATGCAAACCAACACATGACAGATTCTGCTGCGTACTAACAGTAAGAAAGAAAAACGGATGTAACCAAGAAAAACACTGCCGCGAACCCTAAAACAAACACCGAACTAGTATGGCCAACTCTAGAAACAGGACTGACGTGACAACCAATAAAATCAAATAACAGGGGGCAGAAGGTGCCTGTGAATAGCAAGCTTGTAACACCCACAGCCGATATAAGCAGTTTAAGGGCTAAAACCGAATATGAAAAAGTTAGGATTCAACAAAGACTCTTTCCATACAACTTGCAGGACGACACAGCACAAGATGATGTCTCATCAAGTTCTACAACTTAAATATTCAATCCACAAAAGATCGACAAAGTTGTATCTGTTAGATTCTTCATACGACACATCTCATAAAATCACTTAAGCCTTTCTGAATCCAAACACTTCCTCTCTGTCCCAAGTGCACCCAGCAATTTACTATCATCCACAGTAGCTAGTTCTATATGGTAGGGAAATGAATGGTTAAAGGATGGAGATCATTCATCTTTGAGGAAAGACTCCTTCTGGCCTAGGATCAAAGCTGAACGATTAAATTCCCTTGTTGAGAGCAAACAACAGCTGACCACAATGCAGTAAAACATTATCACATGAAATCGTCCTCCAGTTCCTGTAAAGACTTGCTTGCAGAGGCAATTTGCTTATTAGATGTCATATTTTCAGCAACCATCAAGCCCTTGTAGCTCCTTAGTTCTGTCTGCCTCTCTTTTTCAAGCCTTTCCATTTCCTCTCGTCGTTTCTGAAAAAATATTATACTCCATGATATAGAGCTATCCAATAAGGCAAAGAAAATTTTATCCAAGATACATAAACACATTTCAAAAAACGGGAAGTTACAGTAACAGTAAAACCACTAGCACCCCTTTTAACCCACCTTTCACAAAATCAATGAACTTGTGAAACCCTTAAAATAACATGCAATGTGGACTATGACGAAGGCTATAAAGCCACTAATTCCCAAGCATGACAGATACTGTGCAACTATCAGAGAAGAATGCCAATTTTGAAACATGACAGTCAAAACAGAATGACGGTATATAGGCCCATTTGTTTAGGCTCAAGTAAAAGCAAAAAATACTTTCTTTGCTTTTCCATCAAAATAAAAAATATTATACAAAGTTCAACAAATTATGAAGCTACATAAGAATCTGCATGTCAACATTTATATGGTGTGAAGGTTTCAGGTATTTCAGGTTAACAAAAAGTTCAAAGTGCTTCTATTACAAGTTTTAGATTAAGCAAAAGGTGGAAGTGAAACTCTATCCAAACATGCCTTAATGGAACAAGCATTGCAAAAAGAACAAGCTTCTGAAGACACGAGTGTTCACTGGAAACTTTCCAGCTTTTATCACAGATTCCTTTGACATCACGAAGGAAAATATAGAATAATATCAAAAGCTGAAAGGCTCTCTACCCATACACCAAACCAAACATCTATCCCATATGCCAAACTCATGTAAGATCAAAACAAAGACTGCTGTAGTTTATTCACTACCCAACATGAGGTAAGCTGCTAAAATAAGGATTTCCAAAGCAGTCCATGGGGAGAACCACTATTAAAGTCTCTTCCTGCCACAGTTCCCTATATTGCGAGTATATCATACTTAAAGAGCATCAACCTAAATGCAGTTTGAATTCAACCCCAAAGAAACGTTCCTTCTTCAAGCTTCAAAATCAAGTTTCTATGACAACTGATCAATCTGGAGAAACTTACAGTGGCACGTCAGCTTTGAGGGACAGATGTTACATCAATATACAATGATGACTGAGCTGAAAATAGCAGTGCAGGAAACAGAAGAAAAAGTCTATATTCAAAAACAGAAAGGATTTACTTTATCTCTTAGCTGTAGCTTTCTTTCCGCTCTTTCAGCTGCATTGACTGCCTCACGCTCAGCTGCAATCATAACCGACATATCAAATAAGCAATCTGAGCCAAAATGTTTATTTCTATGGCTGACAAGAAATTAGGGTTGAATACCAATAAAAAGGAAAATTCATACCATATAAAATATAGTACTCTATGGGGAAGAGTGACTAAACCTATACGTTGACCAGAGAGATTTGACCAATCTAGATGTATCACTGAACAGATACTCCCAGAAATCATAAAGTAAGTGACAAACATAAATTACCTTTTAAGTCAGGTTTCCTTTCCACTTTTGTCCGATTCAGTCTATTGACAACATCATTAAGCCGTTTCTCAACTCTCACGGTGCGAACCTGATAGATTGTTAAAAAGAAGCAATCTTTTAGAATCAAATATGAACCCAGTTCAGAAAGAAAAAATAGCAAGTTCAACAAACAATAGTTTCAACAAGAAGTACACACAAACATGGGGGCACAGCAAAAAAGTAAAAAAATAAAAAGACTTGCCATTTTTGAATTGTGGAAACCAACTTGACCAACATCCATGGATGCTGTTTTCTTCAGATTTCCCCAAGGAGTATAAACAACATCGACGTTGTTTACCTTGTTGCCTATGGATACAATTGACATGGGAACAGTAAGAAAAATTACAAAACCATCAGGAACAGCTCAAGATGTTTAACAGACATGCAAAATTCACTAACTCCAAGCAGGCCATAAATCTCAGATAAACAGTCTGTCCTTTAGTCTCTGATAGCTAAATGTAAAAAAATGCTTTGAGAATAATACAGAAAATGATAGTGGTGTTGGTACAGTGACAAAAACTGCAGGACATTTACCTTGGATAGAATTTGCTTTGACAAGTTGAGCGCAGTCCTCCAGCACACCTTCACTAATATCATCAATTGTCTGACCTTTGTGCATTCTCAGATATACATGAGCAGAGGACATTTTGTCAACATGGAACCTGCAAAAGGCAAACTCATATGAAGAAAGTTTCACCTGGTGTTACCTTGATAAGAAAAGAAAGAATCAGTTAGATTCCTCTAAATTCATGGCAATCACTAGCTCAAACCACCCCATAAAAAAGTCAATAAATCTTCGAAAGACTCTCAGTGTTAGACTAGACATAAAAACAGAAGCCGTGCAGAGATCTCACTTCAGAATGAGTCATTGGCCAGGTAGTCACAAAAGACCAGACACGTAAAGCATTTCCTTGAAAGTCGTAGATTCAGCTAAAAGTACAACACATGTGAATAAAAAGCCTTTTAATAACGTGCTTCAATGCTAGCAAAAGAAAGGCAAAAGGGAAGACTACTCGATAGACTAGAAATTCTCAGCATAATTCTCACTACATACACAGATTAAAATAGAGTTGCTAAAGAAAACAACAATCTCCTTGTCATTCAGATAGTTTGGCAAAAAAAAAAAAAATACAACACCCTCTCCGCTGCAAGAACCTATCTTCTGATCCATAAAGGAGGAAATTGAAGAAGAGACATGATTTTTAATTCTTCAGCAGCATAACTGTTAACTACTTACTTACTCAGTAATCAAAAGATGCAGTGAACAGAGAGAAAGCTTTAAAAAGCCAAAGATGGGGAAAGAAAACACAATAGCAAGTACACAAGCAGCCTTAAATTGAAACAAACAGTGACAAGCTTTGACATTTCATAAGATACAGTTTCCATTCAAGCCAATACAAGAGTGGCAATATGAAATGCCAAAACAAGTTAATCCCACATATATCACCATACTCACAATGCAAAAGGAGAACTTATTGTTATCTGCTTTTCCAAATTGACCAAGATTCCACTCCATTTCTTTTTCTTTCTTTTTTAAAGTATCACGCTCTCAGCCTCTCTCTCTCATCCAATTCAATCCCTTATCCAAAATGACCAAGATTCCACTCCATCTCTAAATCTTTTCTTCAACTATCTTGCTTTCACCCTCTCTCTTTAATCTAATTCAATTCATTTTCCAAATTGACCAAGATTCCACTCCAAGAACCTTTTTTTTCAAGCATCAGCCTCTCTCTAATCCAATTCAATCCATTTTCTAGGCGACGAACAGATAGTCCACAACCGATCGCGACAAATCGCAGCACTACAATGTCGATACCAGCGGGACCGCGACCGCCAGTCCCGACCCCCCTAAAAAAAATCCAAACTTTCGCCGCGCCGCGCCTTAATTCCACGAAATTTCAGAGGCCCGATCCGAATTCGAGCGCCCCCCGACGATCACCGATCACCGATCGACGAACAACGGACGAAGCGGAGGGGAGACAAGGAAGGGGGGGAAGAGGGAGAATCGTTAGTTACCAGATGTCCTCGGGGAAGCCGTACTTGATGAGCTCCTCGTTCTCGTACTTGTCGAGGCCCATGAAGATGGTGTAGTCGCCCGCCTCCGTACGGGCCTTGAAGTAGAACACCATCGTCCTCCGATCGCCTAGGGTTTCTCTGCGGCGGAGGAGGAGGCGGGTAGAGAGAGAAAGCGGTGTAGAGAGGTAGAGAGAGAGAGTCAGCAGGTTAGCGTAGGAAGGAAGGCGGAGGTTGGAGTCGCTGGGGAATCTGACCACTTCTCTCTCTTGTCTTCTCCGCTTCGAGCTTCCCCTCTCTCTTTTGGGGAAATTGCAATTTCTTCCCTGTTCTTATCTCTATTTTGCAAATCGGTCCCCTAATTGATCTTTTCTTTTCGCTTGCATCCACCAACTTTTCCTTTTTTCCTAATCTAACGTACTCTAACTTTCAATTTATTCTAAGATTCTTACTTTGCCTTTTTGCAGAGCGTGAGAGTCGAACTCTGCACCCAAAATTAAGCATCCCCACTATTACCCTCTGAGAAGATGGAGAATCGAACTTGTCTTAGGGACCATATCATAACTCAATTAGTTACTGAAAATTTAAAAGTTCGGCGCCTAACGAGATTAGGCTTGTTTAATGGCTCATATAGAATTGACTTAAATTTTTTGAATAAGTCAAAAATCCACTTAATCTAGCAAGTAAAGGAGGAGTTACTTTATTCGATCGGTGGAAAAATAATTGATGGGGGCCCTCTAATGTTGCGTGAGGAGTGCAAGGGGATGGTTTCAAGAAAGGAAATTAGAGACGGCAGTCTCATTTAATTAAAGCCTTCCATCCGTAGCAAGATCCACTCCAACTATGCAAATAGTAGATCATCTTGACCTTAGTAAACAAAAGAATGTATAGTCTCCGCTCCGCCTCGAGAATTATATCATTCTTAACAGCCCGAGACAAGGAGACGGTGGTCTTCTTTTACTTTAACCTCATCGGATCGAACCATTACTCTAAGGTGACTGTAGGGAATGTCGGATTCCCTAAAAACCGGATTCGACACTAAATCGAACCCCTAAAACAAGTGCGGAAGACGAACCCGGGAAAATCACATGTATCACCGATCCTAAGGCACATCACATAAAATCGAACGTACTTTGTTAGCCACAGATTAAACACCGACGCTGATATGAGGAAGAAAAACTGATCCCATTCGATCCGATAACGTCAATTCGCCTTGAAGGGAAGAGAGTGTCGTCTCTTTTGTTACTGCTTTTCTTTTGGAGGGAGAGAGGGAGGAGGAACATACGTCGCTTCAAAAGGTGCCTTCCTCCCTCTTTATTTTCCCTTATATACGTCCCCTCCAAAAAGACGTGTCCCTTCATCATATCCCTCCATCCATGGGCCCTAATATTGTGGGCCGGGCTTTTAGGCCCAACATGGGCGGACGGGCCAACTTAGGCCCATCACATTAATAATTAAAACCACCAGTGACTCTGTCCCTCTTTCTTACGACAAAGTTCATTCCGTCCCTTGAAACCATTATCAAGTTGGAGTTCATATCAATAAAACCTACCAATAGTGGTCTTTTTCCTATGTTTGATAAGAGATTAAATAGTATTAAGATATTGATTTTAATTGTCGTCGAATAATTTGTAAATTCTATCTTCAGCACTTAGGATTATCAACGGTTCAAGTTCAATTCTTAAGTTTCAGCACTTGATTTTCATTTTTATCAAACAAGCCATTATTTATACATTTACTGCGATTTTAAATTATTTTAATGTTCTGTATTCATAAATCGGAAAAATGTTCAGCATTAACAAAATCCTATGAAAATTGGTAAGCCCTAAATAATCTTTGGTGAAAAAACATGATTAGCAAATTGCATGTCTAGTATATTGGTAGGAAGTTACCAAATCTCCTTAGAAATCACCAACTCTTTTAGTAAACTACTAATTTTTAAATGTGTGGCATGCCAACTTTTTAAATTTACCAAATCTTATATGATATTGCCAATTTTAATTTTTGAGTTATTTCTCATTGTTTCTCCAATAAAATTATCGACTACTGATTACAGATTCTTATTAGAAGGAAAGTCAAATATTTGAAATCAATCAAATGAACATGATGAGCGGCCCAAATAAGAGTTGCTAACATAAAGCCAGTCAATGGCTTCATCAAGAGTAAAAGTTGGTAGGTTATTCCACACTATAGTTCATAAGTTATTAAGTTGATAATTTGAAAATGACCTAGTCAACATTGATATGTGATTCAAATAAGAGTTGTGTCCTAAATCTACTTGGTAATTTTATCGGTCAATAAGTAACTCAAATAAAATTGATACAATAGGCTTCAATAAAAGTTGTCAAGCCATTTGAAAGTTATTGATTCGGAATTAATGACATAGGTATTGACAAATGGCTCAAATAAGAGTTGGTGATTTCATTGGAAATAAGGTTGGTAACTCACTTGAGTTAAGGATAATAATTTCCTATAAAAATCAGTAATTCAAAACTTTGCTAAATAACATAACTAAAAGTTGACAAGTTACTACAGTTATTAGTAATTTCTAAACAATCAAATAGCTGTTAGTAATTTATACACAATAACTAGTAACTTATTAACAAGTTTACATCATAAGGAATTTATCGGATTTTACTTTTTGGGTAGTGCTATTTCCAGCCCCTAAATAACTATATCTACTCCCTTTTACATTAAAAACACAAAACTACCCTCAATCTTTCAATTGCATGTTAAAATAATGGCCCCACTCCTTTTTTCTATTTTTCCTTTTCTAAGGATAGTTACCATGATTAAGTATTTCATATATATACGTGTAAATGATCTCGCTCATAGTAAGGCAACAAAAATTTCAATACAATATAAATATAAAAAGCCCCTTTTTCATCATTGATCTTATAACAATTTACCTATTCTTTTGTTTCTCTTATCTAAAAAGCTCACAAAACATATATATATATATATATATTTTAAAGAATTTATCTTTTTTCCTTATTATATTAACGAGGTACTTTTATACATGTAAGATGTAAGAGGAATATAGGACTACAGTAAAAACACTGTGCGTAATGATGTATCTTTATATTTTTTTTCATAGATAGTTTATAGATAATATTAATTTATGTTAATCCAAAAATATTGATATTTCACTTAAATTTTCAAAAAAAATACTTTATGCGATGTTTTGATGTAATTAAATTTCATCTGCTTAACAATTTATCTATAAATTTAATCGACGACGTAACTAGATTTCTTGGAAATTTATCTTTTAGACAAAGCAAATTCTTATGGAAGTAATATCAAACAATAAAATAAAATAAAAAATAGTACCTCAATATACATGGAAAATCTACAACAAAAAAAAAAACTAAACATATGAAATTATTAATTATGGTAAGTGAAACTTACATAAATATAAAAATACTATAAAAAAGGAAAGTAAATAAATTCACGGACTACCAATTTAAATTGTAATCGAATGATAGAGGATAATTTTGCCTTTTTAGTGAAAATTGGGTGGATTTTGTCATATAGGGGTGGAAATAGCGCCGCCCTTTTCTTCTTGCTAATAATATTTGGAAATTATCATTTAATTTCTTGTAATGATATAATAGTAATGGGTACCCTCGAACCCGTCATTGAGAGGTAAAGGACTACCGAAGTTTTCTTCCAAGCATCTCAATTATCATAAATAGAGAAGAGAAATCCTGCATGTGTTCAGAAAGCTGATCTCAAAATGAAACAATTCATGCTTTCCTAGCTTAGCAATACAATACACACACAAACACATATTTCCCAGAAAAGGCAAGCCAGACTATTCACCGAAGTTGCACAGGTTGTCGAATCCCATGTATTCATGGCGCTCGATCTTTCCGATCATGTTGGATAATCCGACCCCGCCTATCAAGAAGCGCAAAAAACCACAGAAATAGCGAGCATCGAATCAATGTCTTTGTCTCTCAGAACGACGGCAAGAGAGGATGAGAGAACGAATTGCGGAGTATTAAAGATTGATGCTCACCTAGCAAGATGGCACTGACGAATATCGTGAAGGACAGGATGAAGATGATTATGGACGCCCTTCCGGTTATGATTATCAGCTTCCTCACGATGTGTTGCCCAACAAAGGCAGCAACAGTTGCCACGAGAATGAAGTACAAGGCTGCAAGATAGCATCAGATGGTATCTGAATCAGGATCAATGACACCACATACCATCACATCAAAGTTGAGTTGTTGAGTAGGTTGAGCTTTTCGGCGTTTGCTTCGACAGTTTCTGAAAATGGTCATTTAACAGTGCCCATCCGCAGTCAGGTGAGTTATCAGAAGCGTGAACTTACCGTAGGGAACCGGAAAACGTTTCAGCAGATAGTACTCGACCACAGACATGGACGAGGAGTAGGTCATTCCGAATGTGGCAGTGGCGCTCGAGACCTACACAACCGGGCAAAGATTAGCTAACAGTTCATAGTAGTTATGTTTCTCCTTCCGTCTAGAAATTAAAGCGTGCCCGGCTAGTAAAAACTGTTCGCATACTGAAAAATCTAAACCAGATTTCTTCATCGGATTCATTATACTGACGAAACCACCCAAACGCTGTGCTTTTCTCGACTTTCTGTTCGATGTTTCACAAAATTCTTTAAGAAGTCATCGAAAGAACTTGGAGGAAGTTCACAAAGTTCTTTAACAATCTCAGAGGTTCCAAAAGTTTTACCTCAGGAGGGATGCCGAGCTCCAGAAATAGAGGACCCATGACAAATCCTCCACCGATTCCTAGTAGTCCGCCAATTATTCCGCCAAAACGCCACAGCCGCAATATGCCAAAAGCTCGCGCACTTGCCACTTCTTACCCTTTTCTCCCTTCGATGCAATCACTCTCCATCCCTTGTACAAGCTGATCGCCTCGTATGCGTACACGCCAATCGAAACTGGCACCTGCAAGTTCATGGATTTTTAGTCCAAACCAGATCGAAAATGTCTCCAAATGAGCATTTAATTTGAAATACAAAAGACCTGGCATTTTACTTTCGGCTTTTGCATTAGAAACACTTTGATTTCATATTCCACCAAACTTTACAGCAAATGGATGCAATTTGCAACCACAAACTCTTCATTTTGTCATCAAATTCACATCATGAATCGTTATTGCGGCACATCTTTATTAAGTGGGTGAAACATATCTGATTAGTGATCCGAAAGCCGGAGTACTAGAAACAACAATCCTATAATTCAGGTTGTGAAGTACCACTGTTTATTCTTTTGTTAGAAGCGCAACAATGCTGGAATCGAGAGCTAAAGAAGTTCTTCTTGTTTCTATGAAAACATAAATGACCAAAAATACCTGTAAAAAGTTCAAAACCCAGTATGCTGTTGAACAGGTTGCTGTTTGGTTCTGTCAAAGTATAATCCAAATTTCAGCACTTGCCCCACCATATTCAAGAAAAAACTGAGTCTTCTGTGAAGCTAATATACTTGCTAAGAGAAGATGTGATGAGCATAAGATTTACCATGGAAATTTGCAGAACGAGATATGCAACCCAAACAAAAGTAAGAAGCGCAACCTCCTTCCAGCTGATGTTCTCGAGTAGCGAGACCTACCAAAGTCACCGGAACACAAGAAAGATCGAAGTTCAAATATATAACATATTATATGTACTGATTTCAAACGGCCAAGGCCTTGCAAAACCTGTGTCTTCTTGGTGCTGCTCCCCGCTTGGGGAAGAAGCTTTTGTTCCAGTGGGGCATCACTATCATTGTCAGCTGAATCAAACAAAAAGGAAAACTCAGGAGATGATTGGCAACGATGGTTATCTTATTGAATTGAACATTGTAAAGGGGAATGATTAGTGAACTCACCACTCAACTCCAAATGTTTAGCCACCTCCTAGAGAATCAGCATAGAGTTTGAAAATAATGAGGCCATGGTTAATAATATATACACCTTATGAAGCATTCTCTGTAAAATGTCCTAATGCATTGTCACAGCACTAACAATTTTGGTTCCAGGAAAAACTACCTCTTTCAAAACGGTTTCCCTCCTCCAGGTTTCTAAGGCTTTGAAGAATGCTTTGGTTGAGGTGCCTGAGGACAAATCGAGGGGCGTCATTTGGATCAAACATGGAAGAACAGATCGAAACATAAAGAACACTATGTAATGTAAACAGTTACCCAGCGACAAGAGAATGATCAAGATCGTAACCATCCAGTCAGCGAATATGAGGTTGAATACGACACCTATGCTAATGCCGAGCATAAGCATCGGCTGGATGAGCAACACTAGATCATAGTCAATTAGAGGAATGTCGAGGGTAGGATGCCTCAGCTTGAGGTTGTACACGACAGTTGAGATCGCCGCGCCCATGATCATGCCTGACAGAAACAACAATGCCAAACAGAAGTTCAAGTTCAAATCGACACTGCTCATGTACACCAATCCAAAGCCAAGTTCAAGCTAAAGAAGTAAACCGTTAGAATGAAAATAGTAAGTCTAGTACCCATCAACTTGTATGAAGTTTGAAGTTTTCAACTTCATGTGAAGACGGGCATGGACTTGGAATTCATAATTTCTTTCCTTCAACATTTTTTGCCCCAAGTTCTACTTTGGTTTCCGACTCTTGTGCAGATTCTTTCCAAGTAAATTAGCATAATCACTCAGTCCTGACTACTTACACTTTGAGATGGCGGTTGATGATTTAGGGTCGAACCCGATAACCAAGCTGAGCATGGGAACAAAGATGCCGCCACCGCCAACGCCACCAACACTCCCGAAAGCCGCTCCAAAGATTCCAATCACGGTACCGACGACGATCCGCCACCCAAAACTCATCTCCTGCAGTGGAAAGATTGCAAGTTAAGCTACTTCCCTTTGCAAATATATTATTTGAATAAACGTAAACTGAACCGAAGAGTCGATTTCATGAGCAAAGTTTCTATGTGGCCTCTAAGAAAAAGTTATGTTCATGTAGAGCGCCGCTTCAATCCACGGGTGAACAGTAAAGTTACCGGCCAGACATGCTGATAACTAGATTGATTCAGCTTCCATAAGTAATCCACTGCTCGGAGAAAGTAACTGCCCTCCGGTTTTTCCATTCCACCGAGTCCCATAGACTCAAATCGGAGGCTTCTATCTGCTGAAACAAACACTATGGCCACTAGAACTTGGAACAGTACCATCAGCACTAGTCGAAAAGATTCCGACCGGGGGCGAAACAAAGGCATTGCAGTTTCTTTATCTGCTAAAGGAGGCAAACGTCAAAGGTGAGGCAGAGAACAGGATCTCCTGAAAGTGAAGGGGGGGAAGCCGGAGAAACTGTGAGAGGGGCGGGAGCGATATATCGACGAGAAGGTTAGCAGACATATCAATGAAAGATGCTTCTACAACTGCAGAAACCGAAGGGAAATCATTTTTACCCGAAGGAGTGACCCACCCTCCCTACCACGTTTTAATGATACGACGAGGGATAAGCCAAAAGGCTATCTTGGCTTTCCAAAAACGTGTCTCACGGTACGGCCTTGGGGACCACCTGCTCCAATGGAGCGGGAACCGAAATGAAAGCACCAATATTGATCTTTAAATTCATTAGCATGAGGACAAACGCATGGTATAAGCTTTTTTGGCGGGGAGCGATTCACACGAGGGGAAAAAGCTGTTAAAGCAAAACCCCCCAAAAAGCAAAAGATGAGTCACGCTTGACTAAAGAGATGATGCCGTGTTGAATTCATCGTCGGGATTCTGAAAAGAGTAGGCGTGATGTCGCTGCCGATCAGTCATGACTGGACATCAAGAACGTCATGCACAGACAAGTGAAAATCCAACAAATTTTACAAATTTCGGGCCAAACAACAATCTTCATTTCCGTACCGAAATCAGGAGAACAGAAAAGGAACGGGAATAGCTTTTTTTTTTAACTCGATAACCAAACTCAAAAGGGAAAGCTTTTGCGGAGATCAAACGCAACCTTCACATGCATTGGTCATTTCAAGTTCTTCTTTTCATTGATTCTCTGAAGCACAAAGAAATTGATTCTCTGATTCATGGAGAATCTTCTTACAAAAGATGACAAAAGTTGTATGAATCAAATCGATACATCGCAATAAAGTTCAAGTAGATCAAAAGTTAAAACGACCCTAATGTTTGATTTGGGTCGAGAAAATGCTCTAGTCTGCAAAGCCCAGAAGTGGCACCAAGCAAAGGGCACATTTAAGTTCCCCGCAGAATGCTCTGTGCCCAGTACACAGACCAGGGACGAGAAAATGCTGGCAAAACAAATCAGACACTACGCATCATACTTGCAAAGGTTTTCGAATCCCATGTATTCATGCCGTTGAATCTTTCCTATCATGTTGGATATGCCAACTCCACCTGACAAAACAAAAATCATATTTAAATTCCAAGGACAGTCTCGACAAAGAAATTGGAAGACAACAAGATACCAATGGCGATTTGAGTAGATTTTGAGTCTAAGGAAGAGCACAGAGTATAAAAGAGGTACAGGTACTCACCTAGCGAGATGGCACTGACGAAAATTGTGAAGGCTAAGATGAAGATAATAAGGGACGCCCTTCCGAGTACAATAATAAGCCTTCGCACAATATGTTGTCCCACCAGAGCAGCAAATGTAGCGACCATAACAAAATAGAGTGCTGCATGACAAACGGTAACGATTAATGCACACAATCTTTTCTGCGTTTTTTTAATATTTGTAACTTAGTTTTGGGAAGAGTTTACAAGACCGTTGACTATTGAGATATTTCAGCAGGTTATAAAGATCTTATCTTAATCCCATGGTGCAGGAACTTACCGTAAGGGACGGGAAAACGTTTTAGAAGATAGTATTCCACAACGGACATGGACGAGGAAAAGGTCATTGCAAAGGTCGCTGTGGCACTGGAGACCTGCAGAAAAGTAACAGAAGCAAGAGGCTGTAAGCAAAAGGCATGAAAAGTGACAGAAGGAAAGGTCGCTGTGGTACTGTTGTCTCTGTTCTTACTAAAATTCAGGTGGTCCTTACCCCCCAAAGCAAACACAGAAAGGAAATTTGATATTCCGAGTATTTTTTAGTTTTGCAGCATCCCCAGATATCACTCAATCAAGGCATGCTTGCATTTGGCTTGTTGCAAAGACTGTAACGGTTTAGTATATGGCAGTCCATCACAGACCAGAAACATGTTGCTAGTCTGTACTAAAGCTTCTTAATCAATTTTTAATTCAGCCTGCATAGTACTTAAAACAAATTCCTACATGGATTTTGGCAGGACAATCCAAGTTATACTTTTGCATGCCATTCTAGGCCAGCAATATCAAAACAGTGGTTAAGACTTAAGAGTAGTATGCCAGAATCTAAGTCACATCATCTGCTATCAAGCTAGGACAAAAGAGAGGTCAGTGAACAAACAGTGACATGTGTTGGAATGATACAATAGTTATAACTCGATCCAAAAAAAGAAAAAAAAAAAGGAAAAAGAAAAGAAAGGAAAAGAAAAAGACTCACCTCAGGAGGAACTCCCAGTTCCAAAAATAGTGGCCCCATTATAAATCCTCCACCTAGTCCAAGTAGTCCTCCTACTACTCCAGCCAGGACACCGCAAGCACAATAAAGGGCCAATTGGCTCACCTTCAAACTAGTGCCATAATCTCCCTTGGAAGCGATTACTCTCCTTCCCTTGTATAAGCTAACCGCCTCGTAAAGAGATACTCCAACAGAAACTGGAACCTGCATAGATTGGGTAATGCTTGAAAATTAGTTACAACTTATAGGAACCAGTTATTTCCAGAACATGATCAGATAAAAAGTCAGGGGCCAACCGTGTTCATGACTTATATCTACATATCTATTGAATTCAATTATCAAAACATCAAAATTAGAGAAACGAACTCGTCTTAACGAACCTGTAACAGGTTGATTGCCCAGTATCCAATAGAACAAGTAGTTGTATGAGTCTGTCACCAAGAATTCAATAATTGGTATTTGTTAGCCCCCATATCAATGCAGACAGAGAAATTTTCAGATTCAAAAAGTCTCAAGAGTTACTTAAAGCAAGAACAAAACCTTGGCAATCTGCAGGACAAGAAATGCAGCCCAAACAAAGACAAGAAGTCCGAGTTCCTTCCAGCAAACGTTCTCAAGGACTGTGTACTGCATCAGCACCCCAGATTAGATACTTAAAAAAAACTGTTGTGCTGATTATAAGGTCAGCAAAGTCACCTCCGTCTTTTTCATGCCTTGGTGTGGGTTATTGCCTGGACCACCAGGAAGAGGCTTGTATTCCACTTCTGTGCCACCATTTCCTGAAGTACATGAAATGTTGATATGAAACCATCAAAGATATAGATTCCACAGAGAATATGTAAAACAAGCAATCTAAAAGAAATGCTCAGACTCACCAACAGAATTTAGTTTCTTCGCAGCTTCCTGTTGTCAGAAGCAATTACAGTTAAGGAGGTTAGCATGGAGTTTGGAAGCATTTAAATGGCTATCAAGCTCACAACTGCAAATAATTATGAAGATTCATTTAATGGCAGGAAACTTGAAACAATTTTTCAATCCTTCTACTGGAATGGTCTTACTCATAGAAAACTGTTTCGCCTCCAATGCTATTTGCATATTAAGAATGATCATCTTTTAGCACAACCAGGTATTATCTATGGTCGGACAGTTCAAATGCTTTGCATAAAAAAATGCGCATTACAAAACCAAATACTGAACCAAATACCTTTTTCATTAACGTTTCCTTTTTCCATGTCTCGACCCCTTTTAAGAATGCCTTGGTGGAAGTACCTGCAAAGCGCAAATAATTAACCAATGTTACTTCTTTGTGGAAAAGCTTAGTTCTAACCAAAATTTTGTCTTCAACGAAACTTTACCCATGAAGAGAACAATTAATAAAACTGTGACCATCCAGTCAGCAAATATCACATTGAAGGCAACTCCTAAACTGATTCCAAGCATGAGCATTGGTTGGATGAGCAATGCCAGGTCATAGTCAATTATAGGCATATCTATTGTAGGATGCCGGAGTTTGAGATTATAGTAAACAGTCGATCCCGCAGCACCCATGATCATACCTAGCAAATGAGCAAGCAGCATATCAGAGTCTCCCCATTGCATGAAAATACCAGACAAATTATATTGACGGCCAGTTCTTTTATGAAAGGCAGCTAATTCAAGAAATCAATAGCCAGACAAAATTGCCTCAGTAAATAAAAAATGTCATATACTTCAAATTATCAAATCTCAGCAGATCAATTTTTTACAATGAAACAGAATGATAATCAACTGAAGTACCCAAAAAAAAAAAAAATTGACGAAGGACACTTTGAAATCCTTTAGCTAAACAAATGACAACGTCAACACCATAACCAAGTTAAACACAAAACTTCAATCTACAGTAAATCCTCAGTGACAGATTGACTTGCGTTTCGAAATATTTTAAGTAAGAACGCATGATACCCTTCATTCTTACATTTCGAAATAGCAGTAGCCGATTTGGGATCAAAGCCTACGATCAGAGTGAGCATGGGAACAAAGATGCCGCCGCCGCCCACGCCGCCTACGCTCCCGAAGGCCGCTCCGAGGAAGCCAACGATGGAACCGACAACAATTTGCCAACCGAGCTCCAACTCCTGCAGAGCACAACCCGTCATTCCAATCCGTCCCTAATCCACTACAAAGAAGAGCAAAAACGCACGACACACACGGCCAGATTGATCTGCCCGACATAGCGAAAGCGCCGAACATCTCAGCGCTTCCGTGTTCCGACGAGGCCGACATTGTCACGTTTCGAACGAAGAAACCGATCTCTACGCGTTCGATCGGCATTAAAAAAAGACGACAAAGCTCAAACCGAAATTCCGAAATCCGAAATTTACCGGCCAGACGTGGTGGTAACCCGCTCCATCAGACTGCCACAGGAAATTCGCCGCTCTGGAGAGGAATCCCGGAACGGGCGGTCCATCGACGACCCGGGAAGAAGGCTCGTCCTTCAGCTTCAAGCCCCGCTCGGCGGAAGCGAGCAGAAGAGCGAACGCGAGGTTGACGAACATCACGGTCACGGATCTCCGGCCTCCCATTGCGCTCCCCCAAACACAGCCATCCCAAACTACCTCCCTCCTTCCCTCCCCTCCCTCCCTCCCTCCCTCAAGCAAGTGCTACGAAATCTCCGAACCAAAAGCAGCCTACTCCGACAGCTCCTCCGAACCGGCAGCTTCCGCTACGCGACGACAACGAGGAAAAAGTTGTCGGCTTCCGGGACGGACCGCGCGAAGGTGTCCGAGAACTTTCGGGCCTCTCGCGGCAATCCGGTACGAGGGGAGGGCGCGGATGGCGACGGCGCGCGCGAGGTGGCGGCGGCTGCGGCGGCGGTCGCGGTCGCGGTCGCCGGCGGCTCGTCGTCCGAGAACGAGGGATCGGCTTCGGGAAGAGCGAGAGAGCGAGAGAGAAAGGGAGGAAGCTTTAGCCGAAATTTATGGGGATGTAAGAGATTAGCTATTCAGCGGGACTATATTTAAAGAACTTCAGCAGCGATCTCTTCTCCCTCTCCCTCGAATTTAAAATGAGAAATGATTGGAAGATTATACTTAGCTCAATATAAAAATAACAGTTTTTTATTAATTTTAAAAATTTAAATAACTCATAATAATGAATTATTATGAAACTCACTCTTTTAAGAATTTGTGGTCGGTAAGAATCTTGTTATTCATACGGTAGCTCGATAATTGTTATGCTAGCAAAATTCATTAAGAAGTGATTTTGCTCTTCATCTCTCAAAAGGTAAGTAAATTAAATTGTGGATTTCTTCGTTTTCTATTTTTGGTGACGATTTCTTCCTTGTTTTGAACTTTAGTTTGCGGAATTTGTTTGCGTGTCCGTTGAAGTTACGGAGTTGTCATAATTTTATTCTTTTTGTCCATTTTAATCCTTTTAAACTGTCGTGTTTTGATTTTTTTTTTTCTCTAAAAACCGTTCCCGTGAGCTCAACGAAGGTCATCAAATATTCTACAAGGTAAATCTTGACGAGTCTTATCCAAAACTCGACATGACCAATTGAAAAGATATGCACACCATCCATGTTGATGTATTGGGATAAGCTTCATCGTGATGAATGATAAAAATCTCCATATAATTTGACTTTGCGTTTGGACTAGTTCGATTAAGCAATTTTGAATGCTTCTTCTGCTACTGCGGCATGTTGATTTACATTTAGAATAATGCCCATGACATGTAATCACAAGTAGAAATATTTATATAAGAATTCATATCTTAAATATTGTATACTATGTATCTATTTAGTTACGTGTTATGTTTTGATATCAATGCTTCAACACAATTGATAAACATTTTGTGTTAAGATTAAATCTATATTTGACACGGTTCAGGCGGGAAAGAATGAAAAAAACAGTTTGAAATGACAAATTAAACCAATAGATTAATTGCGGGGATGTAATTGAGCAGACGTAATGATAAGTCAGAAATAATACGAATTATTTCATCCATGTCAGTTAATTCCATCTATGATTTCAAGGGAAGGACCACATTGAATCATTCTTTGAAAATTTACGGACAATTGGAAAAAGAAAAACATTTAACATTTATAATGCAAAAAATTTCTGTAACTATTGTTCACATGCTCTTTGACACTTCTGGGTAATTGGTAAGTCTAAAATGTCAATCTCAAAACGTTATGGTCGGTGACCGGTGGATCTTTCTTTGGACACCGAAGACACGAGTCAATTTCGATAGACAATACTACTCTGCCCTATTTTGTTTTTTTCTTTTTCTTGTGTCGTGATTTGCCTTGTTTTTCCTTGTCCTCCTCTCTGGCGTTGATTCGAGACCACATCATTTTTTTTCCTAAATTTCCTGTTTTGGATTTGTGATGTGGGGCAGGTAACAAATAGACTTAATTTATACGGTCTGCATATTTTTTTTGTGCAAGTTAGTGTTATCTTCAGATGGAAAAATCAGAAAACAGATACGTACGTTCGAAATCCCAAAAATTCCTCTGGACCGAGTCCTAAAGATTCATGGCAAAAAGAATAAGAATTTTAGTAATTTTTTGAAAAATTTGAGAAAGCTCTTAAGGCAAAATTAACGTATTTTAATCGATTTCTCAATCTAAGATTTTTGTGATTCGGGATCCTTTTGCAAGATTAAAATTAGCTCAGGATAAATGTGATATCGGGTGTATTAATTCAGAATTGTATGTGACGTAAAAATTAATTTAGGATAATTATGGTCCAGATGTATATATCGATTCAAGGTTTTATTTTTTATTAGCCAAAAAATATCTTGTTAAGTTTGTCTATTCCACAAAAAAATGGTTGATTTTATAGATATTTTCTTAAAACTGATCATATATATCATTTGAAATAATTGATTAATGAAAAAATTCATTATCAATAATCATTTAATTTTTTAAGTAATATAAATAATTATTCTCAATAAATTATTTTTTGACGAATCAAATAAAGTTTTGAAATGTGACCAAAACCAAAAAAAAAAAAGTTTTGAAATGTCTCCATCATGGCGATGGCTTTAGAATTCTCAGGTCAATAAATAGTAATCACGCTGTCCGTCCGGATATCAATAAATGAGAAGGCGTCCCACGTTTCAATTCCCGCACGTGCCGCCGGTCCCGATGCCGCTTCCACGTGGGTCGAGTCGAAAGGGTTCATTAAGCCCCCTCGAGATTAAGGGAAGCCAGGCACGTTTCTATTTCTCTCTTTGTCTCGATTACTACTATTAATAGTGATAATTACACAAATCATCTCTCAATTTTAACGCAGTGCATAATGTGATTCTTAAATTTTTAATTTATCTAATATAAACCTTGAATTTTAGCTTAATATTCAAACCGATTCTAAAATTTTTAATTTGTTCAATATGATCTATGCACAATATAGTTGAAAATATTTAATATAATCTAAGATCTTCAATTAATTGAATGACAATATTGAATAATTTTTATATTAAATTTGAACATATACAAAAAATTCATGGATCAGATGAATAAATTAAAAGTTTCCGAACCATATAAAATGTTAAGCAAAAGTTCAAGAGTTGCATCAAACAAATTAAAAATTCAAAGATTATATTGCACATTAGACTAAAGTTTATGGATCATTTATGTCGTTATCACTTTGATCGTAATCTCATTGAAATGCAGGCAATTGGGAAGCGTTTTTTTTATATATGATTCACACGAGGTATTAGGTTACGCCAAAATTGAATAACCCAATGCGAGCAGTTCATAAGCTTTGACACGAGGTTAACCCAGATCGTGGTCCCGTGAAAAGTAGACGATCCTCTTATCACCAACATGATGGCCTTGGCAAATTCCTTTTTTTTCGTGGGGTGGCTTTGGTGTCGCGATCGCTTGAAAACAGGCCTCTCGTTCATCCCCCCACGCCATAATGCGCAGGACAAAGGAAAAAAACGAAGGAAAGGGGGTCCCCAAATTGGTAGGGTATGGAGTGCCAGAAAAGCGAAATTCATGTTCGCCACCTCAAAATGCTCCCCAACGATCGGAGAAAAATCGCTCGTGGTCCACGAAGCATTTGAACCACGTAAATTGTGAATTTCACTTTTGAGTTTGGCAACCAAATGTTGCGACCCGAACCCTATGCTGCGTGATTTAGTACACGGCTACAATCTAGGGGCCTAAATTTTAAAAGTTTGGAGGCTCGGGAGCAAATGTTATGCCGAACTCGATTTAGATCATTGGATCAAATGATATCCACATGAGATACATCACTTTTAGTGCGTCGGATTCAGTTACCCATGTACTGTTAGTTAATTAGGATTAATACCATGAAAAAATTTAAATTGGTGTCATTTACTTTAAACTAACTCCCAAATTAGTATATTCATAACAATTTTACCCTCCATTAATTAATGTCAAATTGCTGAGTTAGAGAATATGTGGTAGTTAATAAGTGTCACTAGGTTTAATTCTATACTTTCGTTACTAATTTGTGATTTTTCGTTATATCAATCTAATTTGACTGAAACTAATGAAGAGTAAATTTATCACAAATATATAAATTTAGAGTTTCTAATGATCAAAAAATTAATTTTGGATGATCAAAAAATTAATTTACGATAAATTTATCGTAAATGTGTTAATTTAAAGTTTTTCTTTGTATTGACTCTTATTTAAATAATAATTTGTCGAAGGCATGAGCAAAAGGACGAGGGCGCACTTCATAGGGAACAGAAAATGATAAGCCCACGGCCTTATGCGAGTACTAGAAGAGGCGAGTGGGGCCGGCGCGACCCACCGAGGACGTGGTTACCCACGTGACGGCGCAGAGCATGTCGTGTCTTGCGATGCGTTGACGATTAATGACCCTCTGACGACGAGAAGACAGACAGCGACCTGCGCATTAAGATAGGAAGATGCTGACTCGGCAGGCTGATCGTGAGGATGAGAGTCGGATTTTTGGAATCTTATGCACTAATAGTTTTCAAATCTCTTGTCGTTTTCTTAATCATATCTCTCTCCCTATACATATCATGTCGTAGATTGGATGTACTTGTAGAAAATTAGAAAGTCTTGATGGCAAAGAAAAAAAATAATCGAACCTATCGATGAGTAAATTTTACTAAACGCATATTTACTTCGGGGAAAATAAACGATGAGGAAAATATTGCTCAAATAATAATTATTTATATCACTTGAATCTAAAGATGGGAAAAAAGTATTTTCCAAAATTTTCCCCATAAAAGATAAGAGAAAAGGGTGGATGGAAGGTGGCAAAGCACTCTTGGCCAAGGAAAAAAGTGAGTTGTGATTTTTGAAAAAGGAGTAAAAAGGGGTGAATGGGTTTCGGTCAGTATAGTGCTTTCGAAATCGGTGCAAGCGGTATCCGGTCTCGATGATTATTAGATATTAGTACCGCATAGACAGAAATGAAGAGATTATCGTTAATTATCGAGATAATAACAAAAATTAGTGATCGACAGAGAGCCGGTGAGAAAATCGCGAGTCAAAAATCCCATGATAATGATGCGAATTCCATGTGTGAGTCGAGATTTCTGAAAAAGGGTGAATGGGGTTTCGGTTAGTATAGTGCTTTCCAAATTGGTGCAAGCGGTATCCGGTTTCGATGATTGTTAGATATTAGTACCGCATAGACAGAAAGGAAGAGATTATTGTTAATTATTGAGATAATAACAAAAATTAGTGATCGACAAAAGAACCAGTGAGAAAATCGCTGGTCAAAAATCCCATGATAACGATACGAATTGCATGTGTGGGTGGCGGGCGATGAATAGAGATTCTTGGTCCCCCGGGTATCTGCACCTCCACCAACCTCCATGTGCAACGGACGAAATTATTATTATTTTTTAAATTCAATCAGCTTAACATGCTTAGCATAAATAAATAAATCATTTTAAACATGCCTAACAAACTAATTTTTCCCTCGAGAATCGACGTGGAATGCGGCTCGAGATGGGCATGATTTTTATAATATATAACATTTTTTTATGCCAAGTGAGCATAAAAAAACGAGTAATTAAAGTCGCTATTTGAATTCAACCATGGTGGCTGCCTGCCTGATCCAGACAGTTTTGATTCTTAAAAGGTCAGCTTGTACTAATTTGTCGTACTGCTAATTAATGTGGTGCTCTCGTCAATGTTATTTTGGACTCATAAATTTTAAAAATATTTTTTAAAATAATCTTTTTTTTACAAAACTTATGTTTAGATATGAATTATTATCGATAATAAAAAAGTTTATTAATAAACTATTAAAAGAGATATAAACGATCGCATATCGGAAAATGTTTTCTAATTTATTCATAGATGTACCATCTTTGGAAATATTTTTTTAGGAAAATGACCTTATTTTTTAGTGTTTGGCTGAAATTTGGAAAAAATTTGGAAAGAATTTCCTGTTATTTAGTAAGGAAAATTTGATCAGAAAAGTTATCAAAAAATCATATTTTCTAATTGTTTTTTTATTTTTATGATTCTTTTATTTTCTTTTATCTTTTCGACGATCGATTTCATTAACCAAGGATCCGAGTCCGAGCAATGAGGAGCTCTGCATGGCTTTTGTGGGGCTGAGCCTAAGTGTCGAGACAAGAGCTTGAGTGCCGAGGATCCCAACACGGCTTTTATGGATTCGAGCTTGGATCAAGATGCTTCAATTCCTTGTTCGGTCCAATCCCACCTAAGAACTGGGAACCGGACCGAGAGGACCGGTTGCCAATTTTTGGGATCGAGGATTAGACCGATCGGTCCGGTTCGGTCTCATGAAATCGATAACTTAGCAAAAACAATTAAAAAGTTAAAAAAAAAATACTATTGTTGTTACTATTTTAGGGTTTATTGTTATTTTTAAGAAATTAAAATATATTTTAAAAAATGAGTTGGTCCAATCTGTCGTCAATCCGAATCGGGATTCGGACCGAAAATCATCAATTCCATTTTTACGGAACGAGAACCGGACCGATGCTTTCGGAAACCAAACCAAACCGACCAATCTGTTCTGGTCTGGGCATTTCCTAGTTTGGCCAATCCAACATACTCATCCCTAAGCTTGGGTGTCGGAGCATCGAGTATGGGCACCACAGGTTCGAGGGCTAGGCTCGAGCACTAGGGTCTTGAGCTTGGCCTTGATGGACTCGGGCCGAGCTCTCGGAAACTTGGTCTTGAATGTTGGGAATCAACAATAGGGTTTTCATGCTCGAGTGTAAAATTTTGGATCAAATTGTTGATACCTAATTATAAAAAGAAATTATTTTTCTGAATTTAAATTTTTATAGGAAATTTTTTTTGAATGATTCATTTTATTAAGCGAATTAAATGCCAATAAATGAGAAAAATATCTTTACACGAAACAACCATATTTTAATGTACTTTTTTTACCCAGAGCAGTTGCAACAAGCCATCTCTTTTTTATCGTGCGGGATCTGCTGTAGTGAATTATTGAATATTCTCCCGTTTCGCTCAGCCCTTTTCAGATGGCAACAGGCCACTCTTTGCCATAGTTGAAAGAAAGTTGGTTATCGGACCAATAAAGTATATAAAGATGTAGATAAGGATAAAGATTATCGAATTAATATATATTCTGAAAATTTTCAATTAATTTAATGATCGAAAAAATATTTTGATTAGAGAAAAATTTTGCCATAGTTGAATTTAGCTTATATAAAGATTTATAAAGATTATCGAAATGCTTTTTCAATTAATTTAAGACCGTCATTAATATACTTTAAAAACAATAGTCTATTTTGAGCCAAAAGATATATAATAAATAATTAAAAATTATTGTGAGATTCACTTCTTCAAGAATTTGTGATTCATATGTTATTATTCTAACAGTAATTCAAAGACCATCATGCGAACCAAGCCTTTAAGTTACTATTCGACAATTATAATCGAAGGGAAAAATACGAGAAATCATATTTAATTTTCATTTTCTCCATCAAAATATTTTTCCCTTTCATGTATTAGCTACGCATGATTTACGAAATTTCTCAACTACTCTCAGCAAAAAAAAAAAAAAAAAAAAAAACCCCAACTGCACTTTCGCCCGCTATCTGGTGATCGCGTGCGCCATCGTTGCTTCTCCTGAGGCCGGCAAATGCGAGGTCGACGAAGAATGTAGTTAAGGATCCCCGACCAAAGCAAAGCGATACTCGGAGGGAGGACGGCTTCCACCACGCAAGGACAACGAGAAAAACTAGTCGGCTTCCAGGACAGACACGGAGAGAGGGGACCACGCGGAGTTGCCAGCGAACTTCCGGGCTTCCGAGGAATCCGATGTGACGGGACGGCGAGAATGAACGTGGATAATAGAGGCTGAGGTCGCCGTCGTCGTCGACTCCTCCTCCGAGAAAGCAGCATCGGTTCCGGGAAGAGAGCGAGAGAGAGAAGCGGGGCCGGAAGGTACAGAGGGACGGAGAGGACTTGGTCGGAAAGAGAGAGAGAGAATGCAAAAAAGCAAGTTTTTGCTGAGAAAATAAGGCTACGCATGACAACGCTTCTTGGCTGGAGAAGAGTTTTTTTTTTTTTTAGAAATAGTTCTTTTCTATTTATATTCCGAGAAACAATTTCTGAATAAAAGAACACGTTTGGTAACTACACAAAATTTTTACTCTTGAAATAGAAAAAGAATAGAAATGCGTTTGGTAACGCAACAGTTTTTTTTTTGTATTTATTCATTTTTTATTCTTGCTCACGGATCGCCGACCGCCAACCGCCGCCCATCGGCGGTCGTGCAATAGCGGCGACGGCTGGCGGTCGACGATGGCTCCAAGCGATTGGAGGTGGCTACGGCAAAAGAGAGGAATAAAAGAAAAAAAAATTGACTTATTTCTAGAAATTGTTCCTAGGAACAAAAAGCAACTTTTTTTTGTTTCCCGTTTCTACTCAAAATCTATTCTCGGGCTGACTTTCTATTCCGGGGAATAGAAAAACAACTTGGTGTTACCAAACGGATTTCTGGTCTTTTTTTGTTCCGGAGAATAAAAAACAGAAATTCAGAGGAATAGAAACGTTACCATGCGCTGCCTAAATTGTCGATTTCTTCATTTTCTTTCTAATGATGATTTCTTCATTTTTTTTCTTTAATTTTTAATTATAAATATGTTTGTTTACATGGCAATGAGACGATTTTATCGTGCCATTTTAGTATCTTGTTAGGACTAATAGCTAGAATAGAAAAACTGCACAATTAAATCATCTTGTCATGTTTTGGACATGTGCTATAGGTATTTTTCAAATCACCAACCCTTCCATAAAATTTGCCCAAAGATAGAGGGCTGTGAAGGTAACTTTTGCATTTGAATTCTAAAATTCTCTTTCTTCTTGTTCATCATCGGGTCATCTCTATTTTTCCCCCCTCACATCAATTACCCGGCGAAAGCTTATGAAACTCAAGCTTACCTGTAAAGCAAAGAGAACCCAGGCAAAGAACGCTTCTGAATAAAGAAACTCTTCTGGAAGCCATATTCGTGACCTTCTCTTGTCAACTTTCTTCAGGATGTAATATAATATAATATGATGGTGTAATTGGCTGTGAAAAACTACACGAAATTTACATATATATGCAGGCAATTTGAGCACCACTACTGAACCATGTCCATAATAGTATATTTGCAGATTTTGTGTGAATCAACATCCATAATCATTCAGACCAAAAAAAAAAAAAAACATCCATAATCATTAGGCTCGTTTTATGCAACATGTCTCCACAACATAAGATAGTTTAAACACATGTAATTAATTCTCAATAAATTGGGTAAAATTGCTAGAAAAACGTCACACATATTATATTTGTGCCAATTCAGTAATAAACTTTTCAATTTGGCCAACTTAGTCCTAAACATTTTGACGAATTTTCAATTTAGTCATAAACATTTTAATTGTGCTAATTAAGTCCTAAACATTTTGACAATTTGCAAATTTAATTATAAATTTTTGACGATTTGTCAATTTAATCCATTCGGTTAATTTTGATTGGAAATAGCCAATGTGGCGGTCCATTTAGTGCCAACCATGTTAGGTGGCACGGCCAGCACGCGAGACTAGCAAGTGGCAGAGGGAAAAAATGAAAAAATATAAAAGAGAAATGAATGAAAAAAAAAAAAGGAAAGGAAAAAGCTTTACAATTATTTTTAAAAAATTGTAAAAATCACCTACTTCGGCATTAATTGTGCCACCTAAAACGATTGGCGCTAACTAAATAGCCATGTTGGCGATTTTAAGCTAAAATTAACTAAATAAACTAAATTAACAAATCATTAAAATGTTTAGAATTAAATTGGCAAGATATCAAAAGATTTATAACTTAATTGGCATAATTGAAATGCTTAAAACTAAATTACCACAAGTATAAGTTGATAATTGAATTGACACTGAGAGTGCTAGTATGAACACCTAGAGGGGGGTGAATAGGTGTTTAAACTAAACCTTGGCAAATATATGCAGAATAAAATAAACTTCGAGTAAAACAAAGGAGTTAGGAAAGAGAATAAGAACACAAGATTTATAGTGGTTCGGCTTAATCCAAGCCTACGTCCACTCTCCCACGCTAACAGTCTTCTTGGTTGGATTCCACTATGCAATTAACAAGAGATTACAAATTTGAGTGCAAACACTTAGTAGATCACACTATCTCACTAAGTCACTCTTTTGGTATTTCTCTCATGATCACAAACGTTTAAGCTCTCAAGAGACAAGTATATGATCGAAGGTCGCTCGACTTTGGAATTATAAATTCTACGCTCTATCTCTTACTTGCTCATCGGTCCTTCATCTCCTTAAATACTTCTCCACTTCCAAACTAGCCGTTGGACAAGTATCCCGGAAATCGTCTTCCAATATACCCATTGGACAGCTCTATATCTAGAAGATTTGGTAGCCGTTGAGTGACAAAGGTAGAATCCCAAAATGATTCCGATCGCCCATACAAACGAAATCTTGGTTTCCATAAGTAAAGCTTCTTCGTATAGAAAGATCTTGTCTTCAAGATCCAATCGTCAATCAAATAGATTGAGTCAATCAAATCAATCTTGATGTGGAATCCAAACCAGATCACTAGCTTGTTATATGATTGGGCTTGAGTTAGGTTCTGTCGTCGAATCGGATGTAAAGTCTAAGAGCAATAGACTTTACAATCTGAGTCTAAGTGCGATAGACTTTGATCTGAGTCAACATATTCTCGCTTCACGAGATTTAGCTTTAAGGTCTGTCATCCCGTTCAAACTTCAAAGATAGAGTCGTCTTTTCCTTCTCCTCATCATTCACGTTCGATCTGGAATTTGTTAGAGTGAGCGGACTTCGATGTAGAACGCACTTTTTTACACTAAAGTCTGGCAGTCTTCGACTTTGATACGTGATCTGAAAATCTTCATAATATACTTTGGACATATGTTACGTTCGTCTTCCGGTCGCCTTTCACACTTTGACAATATCATTTACATGTTCTATCATCTGCATGGTTTATTACTTAACCATTAAACATGTTAGTAGCCTTTGATTTATTTTGTTATATTCAAAACATCATAAGAGATTTCCCTAACATACACAAATATAATCAATTTATATATGCTTTGGTAAATTTTCTCCGATAAATTGCACGAGCACATGCAACCATGCAAGGGCGCTAGGGTGTCGTGATCAGGGATTCATCCAAGTTAAGGATATATCCTATATTGTTGGCAGATGGATATATTGACGGCGAGGTTCGTTTGTTTTTTTTTTTCCTTCCCTCTCATCATCTTCTTGGCGCATAGGGTTTTTACTATTGTCGAATTGACGGCTGTCTGCATCTTTTAACGGCTTTCGGACTTTTGCGTTTTCTCAGCAATCGAGGTTAGGACGAGGCGATGCTTCTGGGAATTTCGCAGGTCAACAATGGCCGCTGCTGAGTTCCGCTCCTTCGAAAAGTCAAAGGTCAACAGTCATTAATTAGCTTTGTCGGCGTTTCAATCAATGAGACGTTGACGTTCAGTTTCGGCACGTGACGCCGACTAGGATGCCGCTCCCGCGTGGGTCAAGGAGAAGGGATGATCCGTCCCACGAGATAATGAATCGGAACACATTTCTATTTTGGGTTAATATTATTAAAAATTTCAAATTGATGTATCTTTAATAATTTTTTTTCTTAATTTTTATTTAATTTTACAGTCAAATTGTTGAATTATTTAACGGAGAAAATACTAATATAAGGTAAATTTATTGTAAATATATCAATTTGGAGTTCTTAATGAATAAAAAATTAGTTTTGTGAAAATTTATTACAGATATATTAATTTGAGATTTTTATGGTAAAAAAATAATTTTTGATAAATTTATCATAAGTGTCTCGATTTAAGATTTTTCGTTATAGTAACTCATATTACTTTTTTTTTTTTTTTGTGGTTCGAAATTTTGATATTGAAGAATCACGATTGTAGCCTCATTGAGATGCAATAGTTGGAAAGCGTTTTTATCGTTCACACGAGATACCAAGGATGCTGCAATTAAATAACTCAATCTGAGCAGGTCAGAAGCTTGTCACGAGGTTAATCCAGATCGTGATCCCGCGAAATGTGGACGATCCTCTCATCACCAGCGCAGTGGCCTTGACTCTTTTTTCTTTTCTTTTTTGTTGGTCGGCTTCGGGGTCGCGATCGCTTGACAGCTAAATTCTCATCCGTCCCCGACCCCATTAATGCACAAAACAAAGGATAAAAAAGGTCCCCAAATTGTTCATCCTTTCAAAATGGTCACGATAATCGGAGAAAAATCGCTCGTGGTCCACTCCCCGAAGCATTCGAACCACATAAATTGTGAAATTTATTATTCACCTTAACGTTGGTGACGAAATGTTCCAATCCGAACCCCTACAGTCTACGGGTCTAAATTTTACTAGTTCGGGACTCGGAAGCAGATATTCTATAAAGCAAGTATACATGCTAAACTCAATTTGGATCATTGAATCTTATAATATCCATGTGAGACGAGCCATTGTTAATATGTCAGATTATGTTATTAACGTATTGTAAATTTATATGATGGGAATGACTTTGAAGGCAAGAGCAAAATGACAAAACTGCCCCTTTCGGACCACTTGAAGTGTCAAAATTTAGCACGGGGACACTTGAATGCAAAAAGTTAAAAAATATACATTTAAGTGTCAAAATCAGAACAAAATAGATCAATTAATTATCAATGGAGAGAAAATGCGACCAAAATGCTGACATAATGTTTTTCTAGCTAGACAAGTGTAA
This sequence comes from Eucalyptus curtisii, assembly GCA_017140595.1. Taxonomy (NCBI): domain Eukaryota; kingdom Viridiplantae; phylum Streptophyta; class Magnoliopsida; order Myrtales; family Myrtaceae; genus Eucalyptus; species Eucalyptus curtisii. Next base: position 11,102,472 of record CM029496.1, read on the forward strand.
AAACAATGTCGTTTTGCATGCTGACGTGGCTAAATAAGCCGAAAACGACATCTTTTTGCATGCTGGTGTAGCTAGATAAACCAAAACGATGTCGTTTTAATATAAAAATTAATACGCGGAAACAGATCTTACAATTTACGTCTAGGGTGAGCATGGTTCGGGTTGGGCCGGTCCACCCCATAACCCTAGGACCAACCCCATGCGATCTTTGGTCCTCAATTTTTGAGACCGAGGACAGACCCTATTGAGCTTGGAATAGAGGACCGGACCGACCCAATGGGTTCGGTCTAGTTTCAAGGTCAACCTAGGACCAATCGATAATTTTTATTTCATTTTTTGTACTCCTTAAAAAAAGCGATTGAGGACCGAACTAACCCAATGGTTTCGGTCCAGTTTCAGGGTCAACCCAAGACCAACCAATAATTTTTTATTTCATTTTTTGTACTCCTTAAAAAAGCGATTGAGAATCGAACTGACCTGCAGGTATGCATCCCACAGTGGGCGAACATTCTGCGTTCAAGCCCTTCAGGGACAGCCTTTTAGCAGAAAACCACTCAGCCTTTTAGTTCGAGCCTAGAGACACTCGTAGATGCCGGGATGGAAATGTTTCTAACATACTCGAACCGCATTTCTTGGAGGATCCTACCAGGCTAGAGAAGAAGAGGAGGAGTTTAGAAAGACATGAGAGGTTTTTACTAAAACACTCACTTTATTCCCGGAACTCTTTGAAAGTGGAATGATAATGCATTTCAGCTTGTGAAAATTTTCCACTTTTGTGAGCGCAAAGATGTCTCTTACCATCAATTTCTTCAAATAGGATGGCTGCCCAAAAGATTCATCATCAGCGTCGCTTTGAAGAATTCTTTTTCCTGTTGATGGTATTTGCAATGGTGGGAGATTTTGCATGATCTCCTTAAGCTCAGCAACTGCTTTGGTCTGGGTTTTTCCCCAAGGTAGGGGATGCTTCTTTAGCATTGCCTGGAGTGGAATTAGCAGCTTTGCAATATTTGGAACAAAATCCCTGAGATAATTAATTATCCCAAGAAATTGCTGAACTTGCTTTGTGGTGAAGTTTTCATCGAAACTTCGCAGTAACTCTTGTGCAATGTGAGGCCCTGGATAGTACGTACCTTTGTTGAGGTGCATACCAAGAAATTCAATTTCTGTTTGGGCAATATTCATTTTCCTTTGTGAAAGCATAATGCCATGCTTTCTTACAATCTCTGCAAACTGTTCAAGGAGTTGGCAATGCGACTGTTCATCAGGGCTATAGAGCAGAATATCATCAATATAAACTGCAGCACTTGACAGGATTGGTTGGAAAATTCGGCACATGGCCTTTTGGAAAAGGGATGGGGCGACTTTCAAACCGAAAGGAAGGACTTTCCATTGGAAATGATGGTTTGGGATACAGAACCCTGTTTTGGGTCTGTCATCAGGATGGATGCCCAATTGCCAAAATCCTGCTTTAAGATCAAATTTGGAATAGATGTGGGCCTTTGTAAGGCCAGTAAAGAGAGAATTTCTTGAGGGTAAAGGGAATTTGTCATCTTGGAGAAAAAGATTGAGAGGTTGATAGTTGATTACCAATCTCATTTTTCCCCTGGTCTGCTCAGCACGTTTATTGACATAAAAGGCTTCACAAGCCCATTGAGAGTTGGAGAGTTCAATAAGTCCTTGCTGAAGGAGTTCTGAGCATTCCCTTTGAGCTAAAATCAAATGATCTGGGTTCATACCTGAATGGCTCGCCTTAGTAGGATTGATATCCTCATTCTTTTGAAAGGAAGGCGAACAAAGAACTCGGATTTTCCCATAAAGGATGAGAACACTTTTGAGCGAACTCGAATGGGATTCGCACATGATGCAAGTAACTTTTGCATGATGGGATCTAGTAGACTCATATGAATGGAAAAGAGTCTCGAATATTGACAAACTCGAGAGAATTGGTCCTTATATCTAAGACCTTTTCCAGGGATAATGCGGAGTTGAGCGATTTGAGTCATGATGTCCCACCCAATTATCAAATCTTTATTGGGGAGACTCGATCCAAAGATTTTGGTAGTGATAGAACACTGAGGAAAGAATTGGACAGTTATGGGGGTGGTTCTGACATTTGTGGAGAAAGTGTCTCCAGAGGCAGAGTTGAAGTATCGGACATAAGAAGTCCAATATTCTTCAGGTAGAACTTTTGTGTCCAGAATAGAACAACTTGCTCCAGTGTCAATAAGAGCAATGACATTAATGGGTTTGGCAAACTTGGAAGTGAGGATTTTAATAGGGAAATGGGGACACTGGGTTTGACTGGAGAATATGTCAGGAGGTTGTTCTGAGGATGCAAGAGATATATGAAAAATCTCTTCAGATTCTGTGTCAGATTCAATTTCACTGTCAGTTTGATAAGAAGGAATGACACAAAGGGCTTGTTCTGTTTGATCTTCATCAATAGAGAAAAGGGATTCAATATCATCGTTTTCAAGAGAAATCCCCGTTTCATTCTCAATATGATGAATTAAACGATTCTGACCTTTTTTCGTCTGAGGACAATTTTTGGCAAAATGTCCTCTCTTGTTGCGTATGTAACATCGGTCTGATTTCTTGCGGCCTGTGTGATCTTTTCTTTTTCGCGAGTATCGCCATTTCTTCTTTCTTCGAAGTGTTTGGAGCCGTGTTTGTACTTCTTGATGTTGTACTTCTTGAAATGTTTTTTCTTCCGGCAATACTTTCCACAATCGCCATCGCAATCGTTTTTAGAGCATTTAATCTTCAGCTTTTGGCGGGAACAGGCTGCTTCAAGGCCTTTATCTTCTTTGATGTAAGTGCGTACCATCTGACGCTTTAAACAAAGGTCTTCAAGACAAAGGTGGATCTCCTGCTGTATTTCTCCCAAAGGGATGTCTTGTACCCTTTTTTGTTTTCCAAAGAAGGATCTTTCAACCATCTGGGTTAATTCTTTGGGAATAGAAGTCAGGAAGACATGTTTTAGATTTGAATCAGCTCCAAGCTGATAAAAGAGTTTAAGCATCTCTCGGTAGTGCTTATCAAGATGTTTCCTCTGGAGAGAACAACATCTTCTTTCAAAGAATTCTCTTCTTTTTAGCTCCACAAGATCAGTGGGTTTCCCCACAAAGAAGTGATATAAGATAGTAATAGCATGGCCAAAATCTGGTGACATCAAGAAATGAACTTGGTCCTGGTCGGACACTGATTTCCACCAGGCTTTGAGACTTCCAGTAAATCTGGTGACAAAGTTGTAAAGAACATCATTCATATCATGGTTGGTGAGAGACTGAGTATTCAACCAAGTATGAAATTCTTCAAGTCTTTCCGGCCATTTGTGATAAGGAATATCATCAATGGTGAAAAACTGTTTTGATGCCATGGACACATGCTGTCCGGTATTATTCTGAACAACTTTTGGATCAGAATAATTGGATTCCATTTCAATATCTGGAGCTGGGGGGTCGGCCATAAAGATGGATGAAGTGATTGGTGGTTCATGAGGAGAGTCGATATGAGGATTTGAAAAGGATGAGGAAGATGCAAGGGAGAATGAATCGCTCGATTCAAAGATATCGAAATGTTTGTTCTGCCGGAAAATTGTTTGGTCAGTTTGATCAGTGGGTTCAAATTGTTCCTGATTACCCAAATCCTTTAGAAAGGATTCTAGAGGGTTTGAGAGCATCATTTGTTCTGGCTCTGGCCTTTCTCTTATAGTAACAGAGGTGGTAGGAAAGGCTAGAGGTGCAAAGGTTGTCCTTTCTGAAGAAGCAGAAGGGTTTGGCCTTTCCTTTTCTTTTCCTTTTTCCTTTTGCTTTCGAGTGAGTTCTTTAAGACGATCTCTCATGCTTGCCATATCTCGGTTCCTTCCCGTAAGGGTCTTCCGGATGGCAAAGCAAAGATGGATGTTTGAGGTGAAGGAGGTATATACCCGGTTCTTACAGGAGGTGCAAGTGGATCGAAAGGTCGAAACCTTCCTTGTTCAAGAATTTGAATCTGCCTTTTGAGCTTTTCTATTTCTGGCTCCAGGCGTTCAAGATGATGATACCCAAGGCGTTGTCCTGCTTCTAAGGCATCAAGCCTTTTCTGAAATTGGAAGAGGAGCTTTTTGGTAGATTCATCATGCCTTTGAAGATCTTGTTGCACATTTCCTATTTTGGTATCAATAACCTTGAAAGCATTGTTTTGTGCTAACAAAGTTTCGATTGCCAATTTAGGACTGCTTCAAAGAATCGGGTTCTTTTTGTCTTCCATGCTCATCCACGTCGTTGGGAGTGGATACTTTTGGAGTATGACGGTACCTTTGCTGTGGGTCTCGTGAATTCTTCCGAGCGAAAGGTGAGTTTAGATCTTTCACGAACAAGAGGGGGAAAGTCTCGTATCCCGGAACATGGCAATGGAAGAGACAGGTTGCTTTTTCCGGAATTTCAAGCGGGTAAGAGTGTTTCTTGGCCCACTTCATGATAGGTTTATAGAACGGGGAGATGGCTGGTTTCTTTTGTGGAGGAGAGGGTGGAGGTGACGGAGGTGGAGAGCACGGAAGTGGAATAGTGAATTTTGGAGGTGAAGGAGGTGCGTAGGAAACTACGTACTGGTATTTGTCATATTCACCAAGCGTATCAACAGATGTGTCTCCGTCTAAGTACCTTTGGAACAGGGGATTTCTTCGTTTCTTTCTCCGAGATGGAGAATTTTCACCAAGAGGGTTTGTACAAGAGGAACACTGACAAGAAGGGTCCCAAAAGCAATGACCATCTGGGTCTTTGTAGTAATGGACTGGTTGCCCATCACTTTTGAAATGTCGGACATGCTTTTTTGGGTCTGATTCTGAAATAATTTCTGGTACACATGGCTGGATCATGAAAAGAGTTTGGAAGATAGATGGACTACCTTCTTCTTTTTCTTTGCCAAACTTGATGGAAACAGTTCCATCTTTCTTTCGGATGAATTTAGAATCCGAGGACTGGATTGGCTTACTATTTTGGTACAGCTTTTCGTAGTTTGTGATCCATGTATCTGGAAGGAGAGTAGCTAGCTTCTCCTTTGGAATCTGTCTGGGAACATGGATGCAAGAGGCTTGATCATTTTGCATGGAGATGAACAAAGCATCTTCATTTCCATTGTTGAAGTTCAGATCAAGAGCATGGTTCTGCACTCGATAAACCATCTGATAATGGAGTGTTGCTGCTACAGAGTCGGCAGTTTGGGGGGCTCTAGTGAGTTGGACCTGTACTTTCATAAAAGAAAGTAGTTGTGGGTCTGAAAGAGCAATATTAAAGTTGGGATACAGTGTGACAAACACTGTTCCAGCATTGAGAGTGGTTTGGACTGTGCCAATACAAGCATGTTGGTACTCCAGAAAGCGAGTATCCAATAATGCTAGTCTTGCAACAACCGGTAAACCTTTGCGGCCATGAAAAGTGAGAGCAAGTCGAACAGCACCATAGTGGATATGACTGTAACCCTGTTGGGTCCATTGTCTGGGAAACTCTAGAGGGATCTGGAGAGTAACGAAGTACTCTTTTTCAGTAGCAGGAATAGGGTGTTGGTCAAATTTGGAGGACTGGACGTACTCCTTTACCTGCTTTGGAGTTTGATGGATGAGCTGCCGAATGGAGCGGATGGGTGAAAATGAAGAGTTGGGTTTAGCAAACGCTGAGTATGGGTTCATAAGAGGAAGTTGAGTTTCAGAGATTCTGGCGTCATCACTAAGAGAGACTTCATAAAGATAATCTATCTTAGAGGTATTAGAAACACGGAATTCTGGAGGGATGGAAGAGGAAGGGGACGATGAAGGAGCAAGAGAAACAGGAGCTTCGAGAATTTCTGGTTGTGTGTTCATGATGTGAGAAGGATCTTCTCAGCCCTGGATTCACCTACCAAGCGCATGGAACGAATCTATTACAAACAAAACCATGGTACAGGGTCAACCCAAGACCAATCAATAATTTTTTATTTCATTTTTTGTACTCCTTAAAAAGCGATTGAGGATCAAACTGACCCAATGGGTTATGTTCGCTTTTAGGGTCAACCCAAGATCAACCAATAATTTTTTATTTATTTTTTGTACTCCTTGAAAGAGTAACCGAGGACCATACCGAACTAATGAGTTCGATGATGAGCGAGGTCAGCTAAGAAAGACAAGCGGTGAGGGTCAAGTGGGGTGAGCATCGAACATAATGAGTATTGAATGTCGAGCGGGAAGTAACAAGCCAAGCAAGCATTGAGCGGCGAGCGGCACGAGTGACCCAAAGCGAGCAAGGTGAGTGTCAAGTGGTGAGCGGAGAAGTTATTTCTTTCAATTTTGGCAAATTGAAGACTAAGAGGACAAATAAGACATAAGAGAATAAATACTAGTGGATGATGCCATAATGAGTTGTTTATGCCTTTTTAGACACCATGAGAATTCCTCATAAAAACATTTTCCTCATTCGTAAATTATGACTATTGACGCCGTAAAAAAACATTAAAAATCTAAGTTATTAAAAAACAATGTAAAATTACTTGAACTCTTCACTAAATAATTGTTTAATATTGTTGACGTCATTTATTTTAAAATTTTATCTATATAAAAAAATTATAAGTATATATATATATAGTCGGGGTTGGTGATTGGACCGAAAAACTCTTAGGACGAGGTCCACTCGCATAAGATCTTGGTCCAAAGAATTCTAGGATTAAAGACCGATCCAATCTCCCGAAACCGGACCAAGACCGGTAGGGTTGGGTCGATCCAAGGTCGGTGTAGGGTTGACCTTAGACCGATGCTCACCCATATTTACGTCAATGCGAAATCATCAGATAAATAAATAAGAAATAATAATGACACCAGAGATTTACGTGACTTGGTCCAAGTACGTCTACGGAAAGACCCAATAGTAAATAATCCACTATAATAGGAGAATCTAAATTTACAATTACTTATACACTCAAGTATTTCCCACACCTAGATTTAATCTCAAATTTAAAGTATTTACAAATAAATAATGTAAACCTACAGCACAAAACCTTTTTTTTAGCGCTCAAGCACTCCACATACGTCCAAGAAGAAACTTAGCACCTTCGTCCTTTGTGTGCACGGCGACTTCCTAGCGTATAGCTTTTATCGCTTCGTAGGGCTCCTTTTTCTTCTAACATGCGGCGCTCTTTAACCTTTTTTATGGCTCTTTTGAAAGAAAGAACACGTTTTGCTTTTTATATGTGTGTCCAAGGTAAAAAATTTGACCTAGGCCACCAACTTTTAACTTTAACGTGAACTAGGCTTCTTTTGCAAGTAAAAGTGAAACCCTCACTTTTTATTTTATTTTATATTATTTCATCTTTTATCTTGTCATGACAGGTCAACTTCTTTTCTTTTTTAGGTCAACTTCTTTTCTTTTCTTTTTCTTTTTTTTTAACTCCCAAAACAAAGTCTAATGAAAAGAAAAAACTTTCTCATTTGACTTGTAATCCGCTTGGAAAAATGTTTCTCAACAAATTCAATTTAATCAATTGTTATCCGAATTTAAACTCGAAACATTAATTTAATAATATTAATTAAATTAAATTTATAAGTAACTTATTATTTTTAAAAAGGAAGAAGATGAAATTTGTAGAATGTGAGGGCCGAGCCCTCGCCCCTGCCTCCCCATCGTCACTAGGAAGGGCCGACGATAGTGGGAGTAGGGTCGGCCGAGATTACCAAGCCTGGGCTGACTAGTGGTGAAGGTCGACAAACCCTTGGGTTGTAGCTTTCCCTTAGATTTGGTGAGGATTGCTGGCCTTTGGCTAGCCAAGCCAAGCTTAGGCCCTTCACCCTAGATCTTGGGGATTACAGGCCCTCACCGTTAGTCGAGCAAGGTTGCTAGCCCCGATCATGGCCGGTGGCCCCACGATCTATCCCAACGAGGATAGGGAGGAGGCGATGAGGGCTTGGCCCTCGCCTTCTGCAATCTTCATCTTCTCTTTTTTTTTTCTTTAAATAAATAATTTAATTTAATTTAATTAATATTTATATTATAATTCAAAAAAAGATGAAATGACGCTCATTTTGATTTTTCTTTATGACTTAATTCTATGACGAGTTACGTATGCGAGTTATATTATTAAAAAATCACCATATAGGATTTCTGATTAGGGTCGCTAGAATTAACATTCAAGTATTTCAATTTAAAAAAATATATTTAAATATACTTTTCGTAACTTTTGATATTTAAGTATTATTTAAATTTTGATACTTACGTTGTTCTTTTGTCGAGAAAGACAAGAAGACAAGTTGATAAACTCTCGATCTTATGTGGGTGGAAGAAGTGCGTGGGAGGTGGGACTGGATCGCGAGCCGCCAGGACACGTGAGGGCCCACGTGATAGGACAGAGAGAAATGTCGTGTTAAGTGATGAAGATTAATGATTGTATTTCCCACGACACTGGCAGTTAACGACAGCTTGCCTATGGATTAAAAATAGGAAGGAAGATGCTGCTGACTCGGCGGCCTGATCGTTGGGGATGAGCGTCGGTTTTTGGGGAATCCTACTCATGAATGGTTTTCAAATCTCTTGTCGTTTTGGTAATCAACTCTCTCTCTTCATCATTTACTTTATGAAAAAATTATTATAATAATTTGTTGTGTTTACTCTTTCTAAATTCAATTGAAAACCCATATGCGGCCTATATAGATTTAGTTCTGGATTAATAGCAGGACGCCAAGGTATCCTTATCAGTTAAAATGATTTAGAGAGCTTTACCATGATGAATTCGGGGTGGGGCTTGTTAAGAAAGGTCGAATCTAATGTATCGATCAAATTTTTCAGGTGGGATTGATATCAACCCATGTTTTCCTTGACACGTGGTGAAACACCATTCGCGATATCCACCTCTTACCTCCCCCTCTGTCTATAAATAGCGACACCATTTATTGGAGAACAACACTTTACCTTGGAAGAGTTATAACGAAAATTTATCTACCAACAACATATCGTGCATTTACGTTAGTCCATTCATCAATATTACTCGTGTATGACCCTTTCCCTTTCTTGCCAAAGGAAACAAGTGTTAATCTCAGGTAAGCCCATCAAACGGGTAGGTTGGATCGAGTTTGGATTGGGTTATAAATAATTGAGCATGAATTGACTCATTTAATTCGTTTTGACTTATTTATTTGCAATGTAGATTTCTCGAGTCATACCCAATCCCATCCACACCGACTCGTCTCGGATTCATTTTTAGCATCATTTTCTCTCTTTATATTGTTGCAAGTATGATGACTTCATGAAGCAGGAGTTAGTGAGGGAGCTTAGGAGTTAGGTGGACAGGGGCATGAAGGTGGGTAGTGAAAGTCCAGCTCAAGCCATCCATAAATCATGAAATGGATTCGAACCAGAAAAACAAAACCACCTTTCTAGCTTTCTTCTTTACTCCTCTGCCAACCATGACTCTCTCGCGTTACGATTCCTACCAATCCCATCGCCCTTTTCATCAACCCCTGATTTATCACTCTCTCTGTTCAAATTCTTGTTCTTCATTGCGTGACAACACGACTTTGCCTCGTCTTCTCCTACATCACCATTGCTACTGCTCGAGCTTGAGCCCGAGCTCTAGCAACAGGCGCCGCCCTCGACAAGCCTTGAAGAGCCTCGCTTCCAATCTCTCTCGAGAGAGGTTCGCGGCCCTTACCCTTGGCAAGCTTGACTAGAGGCCAGTGAGCTAGATTTGAAGCAAGGAGAACAATGTTTGAGAAACGATAAACAGTTTCGGGAGTAAGGGCAAGATATAAAGTCTCTCCATGACTAAATTTTACTAAGTAACTATAAACTACTATGGTGAAATCATGTTTATCGAAACTTTTGTTACTTGTACATTTATTAAACAACACCGTATTGATGGAAGTCTTAAATGGCAGAAAAGGTGTCAATAAAAATGAAATGGCTAATTATCATCAATTAATATGTATCAAGTGATAGGTTATGGTAGTTATGTATTGGAACCTACTCACTTGATCAATAATATTGAAGGAACACAACCTATTTTGATTTATCAATAAGATCATGAATCACTCAACTAGTGCATATTAATGGGAAAATTTAATTACTATAATCCAAAGATTTATTGTAGAAAATTTGGTAACCATAGAGACACCTAAAGCTAGTTCCTATGACATTATTGAACTTATTCTAGAAAACTAGACCTCAGTATGTCAAAATTTCCCTATAAAAAGTATAAGAAAAAGGGTGGACGGAAGGTGGGGCAAGCACTTTTGGCCAAAAAAAAAGAAGTGTGTCGAGACTTCTGGAAAAGAAAAGAAAAGAGAGGTCTTTTTCTTTTTTTTTTTTTTTGGTCAGTGAGAAGAAAGGTAGGTCATTGATGATTACCTGCCGAAAATAGGCTCGAGGTGGCAATATTTGACATGGGAGATTTCAATGGTCCGTCCCCACAAATTAAATATGCTTTTCAATAGGTGATTCACACCTGAAACGAGGTCTGATAAACCGGTCGAGATTTGCCGCCAAACTGCTCCACATGATCATCGATTAAGGTTTCAATTAATACGGTGCTTTTGAAATTGGCTCTAGTAATATCCCATCTTAATGATTATTAAAAAGGATAATGACGTAAATGATTTCTAAACGTTGGTCTAACATGCAATTTTGTTCTCGAACTTTTAATTTGTTCAACGTGATGCCTAAATCTTAATCCATATGCAATATAGTTTTGAACTTTTAGTTTGTTCAGTGTGGTCCATGAAGTTTCAACACATATTCAATTTAGTCCATATATGTTCAGTGTTTTCTTTTCATTAATTCAAGTTCGGAGATAACACTGGACAATTTTATATAATTCGATGACTAAATTGAATAAGTACTATAAATTTATGGATCACATTAAACAGATTAAAATTTTGGAGAATACTTTGCACGTCGGACCAAAGTTTATTGATCACATTGAATAGGTTAAAAGTTCATAAATCATATTACACATCCGATCAAAATTTAGAAACCATATGCATCATTTTCTTTATATATTATTACAGCATGGACGGAAAGGAAGAGATTATCGTTAATAATCGAGACAATAAAAATGTGGTCGAGAGAGCCCGTGAGAAAATCATTGGTCAAATCCCAGGATAAAGGCGTGAATCGAACCAACTTTCTCGTTCCATCGATGCAAATGGCATGTGTGGCCGGCCGGCGAGGAACCAAGATTCTTGGTCCCCACGCTGATCCGCCGGTCCACATGCAAAAGATATCTTTCATTTCATTAATTAATCAATTCTGGACCAATAATTAACCTAATCTTACCTGACAAACTCTATATTATCTCAAGGATCGACGTGTATTCTAATGCAGCTTGAGATCAGCATGATTTTTATAATATTTATTTTTTTAATGCCATGTGGGAATTAAAAAATGAGTAATTAAGGTTGCCCCTGGATTCAATGATGATGGGCTGTCTGCCCGCAGATCCAGACAGCTATGATTCTCAAAAGGGTTGGCTTACATTAATTAAAGGGGATTAAGGTTTGTCTTATTGCTAATGATTGTTCTTTAATGTACTCTTCTTTTTTTAATTTTTTTTCCTAAGAGTAGTTGCATTAAACCATCTCTTTTTATATCATGTGGGATCTACTTTACGAAAATTCGTGATTATATATAGTTATATAAATTAAAGGGAACGTTACAAAACTTAATAATTAAATAAGTTGATGGCATCGATCATGTGATGTTTCGGAAATATTAAATTTTTTGTGTAGTTCCAACATATGCTAAATAAATTTGTGGATTAGACTTCCAAGGTTTCTAGAGCTTGAAAAGCCGGTGAAATTAACCACGTGCGCTTTTATTTATGTCACATAATTTTGATGCCATCGCACCACTTAGAAAAGGACACGTGGTGAATTCTCGCTAGACTTCCACCTCATCGATGTGTTTTACTTTATAAAAGGCCCTAAGCATCAACAAGCTGTGGGCCACTCAAGTGCTGTTGTGCTGGGCCAGACCCATTAGCATTTGTGGCCCATGACCATGTATCATTTCACTTAGAACCAGCGAAATTGAGTGCACAAGAAGAGGATTGTGGCAGTCTCACATAGTCATTTGATTTCAAGATTGTAAACCCAAGTGAGTCTTTTTCTCATTCTGGTGTACTCTTGATATTCAGGATTATAGAATATCATTTAATTTGTGTTTATTCTAACACTGTTATTTCATGGAAAATAAATAATTCAAAAAATATTTTCCTAAAAACGATTGCTTTTATCTCTTAGAAAAATTAATAGCTGAAAACTAATATCACATCTACGAAAAAATTTGGACTTAAATTTTCATCAATAATTAATTTTTTTTACTAACCACGTGGACTTATTAAGTTTCATTGGTTTTGCGAAAATTGAATATTTTAGAAAAGATTTTCCTAAAAACGATCGCTTGTATTTTTTAAAATAATTAATCAATGCAAAATGTATCTTCTTAGATAATAAAATTTTTTTTGTTCGGTTATTTTTATAAGCGATATGAACAATTAGTTTGAACAAAAATGTTTTCTCGATTATGAATTTTTCACGGAACAAGAGCTCTGGAGGACTGAGATTTGCATATTAAACCAGCCGGATCATAAGCAAGGAGGCCCGAAGAGGTCGATCGGGTCGGCCCGATTTGTCTTGATGGTGGGCTACCAAGTAACAGAGGCCCCCAAAAAATCTCAATGTGGCACAATCCAAAATGATTAGCTTCGTCCATTTTTTTTTCCGTTGTCAATGCAATTTATTTTGCATGCTCTCATCCAAAAGACTTCTTTTGTTTTGTTGCATCGATAGGGTGTTTGGCGCGTTTTGAGTACTCGGTTAATCGCAACAAAGTTTAATTTCAATACTCTTTCAATGCCACGCATATTGTGAATTACTGAAGACACTCAATTTATACATGTGAAATAACATCAAGAGAATGTGCAATTGCGATGATTTAAACTCGTACATTGAGCGAGGAAAACGAATACGCTTATCATTCGATCAAATCATTAAAATGGTGGGAATGAATATGCAAAATAAAAAATCAAATCCCAAATGGCTACGAATCGATAAATAAGAGAAAGACGATTCCAAACGCTATGGCTCCACTTTGACTGTGCATTGTGGGGGCGAATTGCATTTTACCCCCTCCAGATCGTGATATTTATTATGGATTGCCCCTGACTTTTTTCATTTTTTTTTACAATGTGCCCCGTGAAATCTCGAAAACGGTGATTTTCCATTTTTTGCAGTCTCTCCCATAAAATTCTTGAAATAAAGTTGTAACATCATTCCTAGCGCTGGCTCCGACCATCGTTCGCCCAGAGCTCTAAAAAGCCTCGGGACGTTCTTCGGTCAAATTGAAAAAGTTCAGGGCCAAAATTCTGAATAACCGTCAAAATCTGGGGCGAGAACGTAAATTACTCCAGCAGAGCTGGGGGCGTGCGCTAAAAAACCCGCGACTCGCGCTTTCTTCCTCGCCGAAACGACGGCGATGGCGAAGCTTCAGCTTCAGCTCCGGTTTCAGCTCCGGCAGCAACACTCGCCGGCGCTCTCGCCGCCGGCTCCGTCCCGAGCTCCCACTCCGAGGCTTCGCCTCCGGCCTCTGTCGAGCTCTTCCGCCGCCTTCCCCGCCGCCCCCGCCAGCGCCGCCCGTCCCGAGAGGCTCCGCGTCGTCCTCCTCCGTCCGGTCTCCGATCCCCGGCGCCGGCCGCCGTGTCGAATGAGCGGCTCGGGTAATCCCGACTTCCTTCGGCCTTGAAATTTGCGCGGGAATGGTGGGTTCGGGTTGGAGTCGCGTTCTGTGCGGACTTCTCGCGAGCAGCTGGTGTGCCTATTGTTGCATTGCGGCCGTTCGACTAAATTTTTGTTTTTTTGTTTTTTTTTTCCTGCTGATGTTTCTGTAATGAACTTTTGATGTGGAGCGAACTTGTGGAATGGGAAGGGAGGCGTGTGGAAGAAGACTAATCGTGTGTTTCTTAGATTTGATACCGCAGCTCGAGCTCGAGAAGCCGGAGCAGAGGCCGGCGAAACGCGCAAACGGGATTTTCTGGATTATACTCTTGAACCTTGGAATTTACGTGGCGGATCACTTGTTTCAGGTACTGGAATAATCGGGTTATCTCGTTTGCGAAGTAGAATGGTGCCGGCTTTGATTCCGACTTGTTTAATCTTGCTGCCGATTGTAAATCCTCGTCGTGGAGTGGCGAGTCGAAAAAGGGTGGAGCTTGCAATGTTGTGTCTGCAAATTACGCGTTAGGGAAGTGCTTCGAGTCTCAGGGCAATGCTGCAGCTCTGACAGAGAACTAAAGAGTTCTTGGAAGTGGAAGTAGATCTATCGAAAGCTAATCTTCGGATTGTGAAAGCGTCTTAGGCCTTAGGAACACTTCTCTGGTCTCCGCATTCGGTATGGTTACAGAAATGTAATCCTAAATGAGAAGATAAAAGGTTGTCTGCCTGTGTATCAGGGCTTAAGTTGTTCTGTGGTTGCACATGACGAAGTCTCTAGAGCTCGGAAGTCTAACACATGAATCAGATAATGAATGTTGGAACTTTAGGGAGGGGATCCTATTCAGGTGTTGCATGTCATGTTTGGTTGTACCATAAGAAATATGGATGCGGGGTCTCAATTGATATTGATGCTCACGTTTCTGGTTTAAGAGGACTCTATTCCATTCCTTAGTAGCACGTTACATGGGGTGCAGGCAGACTGATAAACTGATTTCTGTATCCTCTCTTTGCTTTTTTAGGTCCGCGGAATCAAAAGTCTCTACTTGTACCACAATTGGCCTACTTGGTACCAGTTTGTGACTGCAACATTCTGCCACGCCGATTGGTGAGGCTATCATGACAAGTTCCACTTAGAGTCTGAATTTGTAAGTCTGCTCATCGTGCCTCGTGTCTGCCTCAGGAACCATCTCTCAAGCAACCTCTTCTTCTTGTACATATTTGGTAAGGTCTTAACTTTCATATTGGGATGGATTCCTGGCTTGGATTCATGCTGAAATATGACTCTACTCTTTATCTATGGTTAGGTAAACTTGTTGAGGAAGAGGAAGGAAATTTCGCTTTATGGTTTTCCTACATCCTAACTGGGGCTGGAGCAAACCTCGTCTCATGGCTTCTTTTACCAAGAAATTCAGTTTCTGTTGGAGCCTCAGGTGCTGTTTTTGGATTATTTGCCATTAGTGTGCTTGTGAAGGTGAGCCATAGCATCATGAGCTGATCAGCAATTTATCCCTTGTGGAAATTTTTAACCCTCAATTTTTTTGATTGAAGATGTCATGGGACTGGAGGAAGATCCTTGAAGTGCTCATATTGGGCCAGTTTGTTATAAAGAGGGTAAGCATTCATTCTTCCAGTCATATTTTGAGCACTCAAGAAGACTGGTAAGTTGAATAAGAGTTTCTTGTGTAACTTCAGTCCATGTTTATGCTATTCTCGTGTCCTTGATAGGTGATGGAAGCAGCTCAAGCTTCGGCAGGGTTTTCAGCCTCTCTGCATGGAAATTATTCCTTACAGAGTATTAATCACATAGCGCATCTCTCTGGCGCTCTTATTGGCGTGCTTCTAGTATGGGTTCTCAGCAGAGTTCCGCCAGAATCTCCTAACCAGGATAAGTCGACTCTCCGGAGGAAAATGGATGGAAATTAAATAGTTGAATGTGATCATACGTGTAAAAGTTCCCCTTGTTGTAATTGTCTGATTGTCTCAAACTAGAACAGTCCCGATTCATAACTTCGATTCCTTTTACTTGCCAGTAAAATGTTCACGATGAACGGATCTTCACAAAGTGGCTGTCTACAGACTGTTACCCTTTTGAAGGTTCATTTTCATTTGTTTTGACATCTGTTGTGCACATGTATTATGTCAGTATTTTCTCCTGAAGTACCGAAATGCACACCTCCCATTTCCATTTCTATATCCGTTTTTGCGTTTCCTTGTAAATTACTTTTAGGCTGAAGCACCCATAGAGAAGAACACTTGCTAACATGATATTCTGGGCAGGTTTGGTTGACCAAGTTACTGATGCACAAGTGACGATTATACCGTGTGGCTTGGGTGCATGGTCAATAGAACAGATTGAGCTGCAAGGGGCATCTGGAAGCCAAGGATAACGAAGAGCATTCATGTTCAGAAGAAAGTTTCGGGCTTTTGAGTATCAAAGCAAAATATATAGGAGAGCAATGCAGCTGATATAAGACTGTTCAGTCGACTATACGAGTGCACCGCTCTTAATTCCTCCAAAGGATAGACCTAGTGCGATCCTAACGTGCTGAGAGAGTTGAGGGCTACTGTTTGCACTGACTGACTGGCAATCGTTGTGTGCTAGGTCTACTAATTCCTCCAAAGTCATAATTTCGACTAATACTAGGTCTACTAAAACTGTTTCAATAAAATGGATATTAAGACCGGTTTTACCTATCCTTACCCTTGCAAATTTCATCATTCTGGCAACTTCTTGCTGAACATACGACAAAATTGCACGTATGCGGTAATTCCAAGTAAAGCCATAAAAAAAATACTCGCGACATTTCACGTGCATTTGTACTTTTGAAGAAAAACAAAGAGTTACAGATAACAAAAAGCCAAAAGTAACGAAAACAACGAGCGAGATGCGGCAACTTCGCTTATGACATCTTACGTCTGACCTCTTAAAGTTTTCAATGCTAAATCTAAACCAAATGGCGGTGGCCCATTAAAAGTACCAACAGAATGTACTAAAAATTGCCTCAATTTTATAATAATGTCCATATCATCCTCTACAGGAAATGGAAAAACAGGGCCCCTATCACAAGAACCTTCGCAATGTTTCTCAATTGAACAAATGAAGCTGATGATCTGTTTTTCATTGATTATGAAACATTTCAGATATGACTGGGGAAGTTTATAGCCAATTTGCACCCCTGATAGGGCGTCGCAAGAAGCGCTCTGCAGTAGTACGCGATGATACTGCTCATCTGCAGCCCAAGGGGAAAGGTATAGCGTCATTCACTATTCGCCCTTCTTCTCGTGCAATTTATTACTAAGACTTCCTCCTCTCTTTTGATTTTCACCCTTCCCCAACAACGATGGCAATTGAACAGAGCATAACTCCCTCAGAAGCAAAATATTGGATACATGGCAGACCAAGTTCATTGTACACCAAATTTGGACAAGGCCGACTGGAATAGAGTCGAGAAGGTCTGAGACATACTCTGGTCATCAGCTTTGATCTTTACTTGTGCTTTAGCTGATGATGTGTTGACAATGCATTCCACCAGAAAATTTGAAGATTCTTCCGCTTTCTGAGCAAAGAAGAAAAACTTAAAATTAGGGGATTGACCACCTGATGCAATGCAGTGGATGGAATGGCCTTGCATGTGCCGAAGAAGGGCTTGGGGTGTGATCAATGCCGCAATTCCTTGTGGGCTTACCGAAAATTCCTGCCGCAGTTGATAATATGTCTATCAGAAATAAGAAATCATAAAATAGCACTACCTACTTCTCAATTAAAGAAAAACAAACTGATAAATGTAATACTGTTGTGTGCCAGCTACCCCGGTACAATAGACTCACTGATGCACATGCAGAAAGGTTTCTTAGCAGATGACTGTCATTTACTCAGTGCTGGTAACTGAATTGCAAACTAACTATATCGTTAACAAAAAAATGTCAAAAAAGGTTCCGGGTACTTAAATGGGTTGCAACATTGATAACAAATGTTAATCCTGGCATATGAGATTACTTGACTAGATTATCACGTTAAACATGAAAGTTGACGACAAAGAATTGACAACATCAATCAATAAAGCGTCAAAAACCTGAGTTAAGGATATCGGTAGCTGCCGCCACTTCTGCTGAAAAGTTCCTGGATCTAGAACAGCCTTTGGATTAAGGCTCATAGAAGGAGGTGAAGGGGCAGGTGCAGGAGTGACAGATAAACCAAGACCAAGTAAATCATCAATGGCCAAACTAGCAGCTGGCACGTGACCTGATAGACCGGATGTTAAATTTACTAGATCTGATTGGATCTGTGATGCAGGAACAGATGCAGGTGCGTCATATAGAGGAGCACTATATGCAGAACCGTTGCTGCTCAGAGCTCTGCCATCTTCCTTCTCAGTCTCAGAGGTACTCAAAAGCAAATCCTTGTCATTTGCATCAACTTGGTGCGCAGGAACTACAGTATCTGCAGCATCTGCTCCAATGGATAAGTTACCAAGCTCATCTGAGAACTCAAATGGGCCACGATGCTCCTTATCCGTAAACATGTAAGACGGCTGCAAGCAATTAGAAAGGAGTTAATTTGACTCCCCATTGTAAATCCTAGCATAACAGGTCAAAGTTTGAAAGGATTCAACACCAATATAACTTAGACAATCAGATTCAAGAGAGAAACTTTTGATAAGAAAAGATTAACAGATAAGGAACCAGTATGAACAGAATACTTCCTCATGAGAAAATATTTTGAACTCCCCCAGAACTTGGCGGGTACATGTAAAAATCTATTTTAGGGTAATCTGAGATTCACAATGAAAACAGATTGCTTCTTTCTGCATAGATCCAGACAATCTAAATGCAAAATAGATAAACACAAGTGACATTATGCTGGATTAAGCAAAAATAGATTGGATGGCCAGTAAATGAATTCGCTTAGCAGAATGTTTTGAATGTATGGAGACAGGAGAGTGACCTGGAAATGAAGCCAAAAGTCTAGAAAAATCATTTTTCCAGCTGAAGGCTTCATTAAAGACTAGTTCATTTCACAATAAAGATTGGCCCTACATCTTTTCTCTCAACAGGCTGTAACTCCAAAAGGAAGAGAAAGCAAAGTGTCTGATCATCCAGAAAGCAAATAGATAAACACAAGTGACATTATGCCGGATTAAGCAAAAATAGATTGGATGGCCAGTAAATGAATTCGCTTAGCAGAATGTTTTGAATGTATGGAGACAGGAGAGTGACCTGGAAATGAAGCCAAAAGTCTAGAAAAATCATTTTTCCAGCTGAAGGCTTCATTAAAGACTAGTTCATTTCACAATAAAGATTGGCCCTACATCTTTTCTCTCAACAGGCTGTAACTCCAAAAGGAAGAGAAAGCAAAGTGTCTGATCATCCAGGAATAAAAGAAATTTATACATTTCACTCAGAATATAAAACGAATTAAGGCAAAATTTGATCAAAACAGGCCAGGCAGACAGTTCCAGCTCTGTGGAAGGCACATATAATGGGAAAAGAGAATTGGAAGGAAAGTGCAGAAATATCAGCAAATAATAGGCATCTTATACATTTGACATAACTGTACCGGAGGGAGGCAATAAAGTAGAAGTTTCTTAGAAGATAGAACACTAGTTACCTTCTGGTACACGACAGATAGACTGTTGAACTCATCAAATATCCTATCTTTGATTTCACTGCTTTGAGTATCGGCGAAAACCGAAACAGCTTGCTTGGGAGGGTTCACGACACGTTCTGCTACAGTTACATTGTATTGCAATAGCCTGTAGTAGAACAAGGCTCTATCATGAACATCCTGCAATGGGAGATTGACAACAATTAGCAGGTCAAGATTTCATCGTCAAGCGTACTATGTCAACGCACAACTAACAATTCTCACCTGGTGAAAATCAGCAAGTCCTGCAGCTAATGCATCTCCAAGGGCCTTCTGAGTCTCTGGTGGCCTTTTGAAGAAGCATTTCATCACAGCTGTTAAGAGATGTAAACGGACCTGAGGGAATAAATGGCCCCAAAGGTTACCAAATGATATAGCTAAGAATATTAGTTTTAGATAATTGAACTTCGTCTGCAGAACCACAAAGTCAACTTTGTCTGTAGAACCACAACTGATTTGTGAGAATAATGCTCCTAGGATACAGCATAAGCCCAAATGCATATATATGAGAGTTCTGTTACTACTCTGATGTTCTGCGACACTTTTCTTTTCAGAAACACCAAATTTTCAAAGCAAATTGATCTCTTTGTTCCTTCCTTGATGTAGGTACATTGAGAGTTTCAACTCCATATTTCCACTTCCCAAACCATTAGAAAGGAAAGCAAAAAGAGAAAAAACATTAGACAACTTGTTCAAGCTAGTGCACACTTAACAAGCAACAGACATATCTAGAATACACCAAATGCGAGAGGCGATGTCTTGAAACCTGGTTACTACACTGTTATATGAAGTCAGCAACCAATAGGTATACCATGCAAGTTAGAACACTTCCAAGTATAAGAGAAGATACGAATTTGCTAATCGAGAAAGATAAATGATGATAATGAATCTACAATGCTTTTTCATGAGTGATCATAATAGCAAGAGGCTTGAAATTCCCGACAGCATACAAGATGAGGTACATATTGAATTAGAAAATGCAAACTCAGATAGTTAACAATTGCAAACTGCCGCTACGATATATGTTTTCAATTCCCCCGAAAGAGAATAGACATTCATTGAACCATCATGCAAAACCTAATCCATCAAGGGTGAGGAGATCCTTTGCCCTTTTACCTTGAGGTCGCATCATTATAAGCCCAACAAGCCACAAGGAAGGCTGTGGGCCATATAAACTAGCAGAGAACGAGACAATAATAGTGCAGTAAACCAGCGTCATATTACCTCAGAGGAGTGCTCATCTTCCCAATTTTCAATCAGGCTTTCCAATATATAAGGAGCATCATGCATATCCTGTGAATATTCCCCCAACATCCATATAAGAGCTGCCTTTGCCTTTGGCTCTTGGACATTTTTGGAACTGATATTTCCAACAACAGCAATACAGTCTTGGCTCCATTGAGGATATTTCCTTAGCAAATCTTTTACAAGAACCTGCACCACAATTGGACTCAGATCAATAAGGCCAATGTCACAGCCATAGCATGGACAAATTCTGATGAACAACTACCAGAGTCTCTGCCGTCACATAGTCCTTCTCCATTTCTAGAAACTGAAGAAGCCTATCCACAATGGCATTAACATCATACTGCTGAAGCGCAATCTTTCCAACAGCACGAATTGACTCCCTTGCCATAGGAATGTCAACATTCGCAGCATATTCACATAGCTCCGTCACTGAGATTGATTCAATAACACCACGAATCAGTAACAATCAAAAGAAACATGATAGAATGTGCATATATACTGACAAATTTTCCCTCCGCCAATACTCCGAGGTGACTCAGAGTGAGTCAACGTTGCGTTTACTCACCAATTTCATAAGTGTTGCTCTCATTTGCAACCGCTGTCAGCATCTCGAGCTTCAATTTCTTCACGTAAAATGGCTCATTGTATTGGCAGTAAAAGTGTTTGTAGTCCAAGGAAAATAAAATTGGTGCACGCATCACTAAGAGATGCAGATGGCTCAAAACCGCGTAAGATTGCTCTGGACTGCCAGAGCTCACAAGCGTCAGCAAAGGGGCTTTAATACGTTCATAGACCTAATGAAGCCAAAAATAAAACCACGTTCAAGGCTAGGAACTGCAAATTGCTGAGCAAATAAATGATAGCCACGCAACCAACTTACAAAATATTCATCTCAAACATAAAAAAATATAACATGCACTTCCGTAGTGTACATATATAAAGCCTGCAGACATATCGAACACATCAAAATAGATTGGAGTTAGAAATAGAAAATGAATAAATCAAGTCGGGATCTTGCCCACTAGCTTGAGAGCCATATATGCTACTTCGTCTATCTTCTTGGTAACTATATTATGTCTAGTCAGCACCTCTTTATTAGAAACTGATTTTAGTTTGTCATGAATGATGCGTTCACAAACATGACCAAAATCCAAGCAGGCTAGCACATCCAATATGTCATTTGGGCAACTCAATCTTGCAAGAACTAATGAGTCAGAGTTTCTCTTCAATTCTGGAAGTTTTCAATAGGCAATGACAGCAAATAACTGCTAGTACAATACCATATTTCCACATTTAACAAAGTTGCGATAGGCACCTGCTGATGAACGTCATTCATGGACAAGGTCAGCTGTAGAAAAAGCTTGATGGTGGCCAATACAACAGCACCATTAGCATGTTGAAGTCTATCTTCAAGGAGATTCATGATGTCAAATATCTCATTGCTATCCGACGGTACATACTTAGCAACTAACTCCAACACGAGAGATTGGGCCCACTCACTGAATTCCTTAATCCTGCATGCAACCAAACATTTACATTCTACTTATCTGCAATCCCACACTGTGAAGAGACTTATATTGCTCTAATGAAATGAGCCAATCGCTCAAGGAACAAAAGCATCATAATGCATCCTGACAGCATAATCCGAGCACAAAATATCCTCTTAAAGAAAACATTGACACAAAACAACATGGCTATACAACAAGTAGCAACACATTAGTCATTGCAGGGTATACTTATGCCAAATATGCCAATACTGAAAGCTTGCATTTCTGACTCCATAGAGAGTTTTCCATCTCAAAAATCCATATAACCAGGAACAAATTTAAACTTGTCAGAAAAGGCCCGATTAAGCAGATCGGGCAATTCTCGACCAAAAAAAAAAAAAAAGCAGATCGGGCAATTCTATCAATGGCCCATTAGCAGTTATATGTTATTTTTATTATATAAAAAGAAAAGAAAAAAAGACAAAAATTGGGGGCTTATTTAAGCAATCATCATTTGAACTTACTTCTATGTTAACTAAGTTAATACTTATAAGTGGCATGCATCCTCTAATATTAGTTTCTGACAACATTAGAGGTACATCATCTCGTGCTGATATTCACAGATACCAACTAAAGCAGGTTTATAGACAACCAAAACAGCTGGCCAGACCTCAGGCTACTGTCATCAAAGTACAAATTTCAATCAATTCTTACAAATTTCAATCAATTCTAGCTACAAAAGGAATTTGTACAAGAGGTAAAACATATGGCACTTGCAGATACCGATTCAAAAAGTAATAGATGAGTGGCTTGCTAAGTAAAGCTTCTCTCTCCCTCGATGCTTCCTCAGAGTTGCTTGCCTCCAAGGTCCATATCTCTTGCAATGCTGCCAAACAATTTGCAATGACCTAATAAGACAACAGTGTTAATCTCCTTCTGCAAGAGAATGGGAAAATACAACATATGTAGGTAAAAGGAGGCCTTTGAGCTAAGATTGGGGAGACATGATCCCACCTGGGTGTCAGGATCATTTAGCATCAAACGCTTAAGCATTGCTGGAAAGTCCGCATCAATACACGTCGCAGCTGATATATGATACAGTTTCAGAACCCCAAGCACTGCCACTGTTCTCACATAACTGTTACTGTCCCTTAAACCTGAACCCAATGGGCCAACCAAGTACTCCACCAAGTTGGCAACTCTCAATGAGCACAAGCTTCGCAGTGCAAGCCCACGAATCATTGGATCCTCATCCTTGCAGTCCCTCTGAAGAAAATTAATCGTTAAAAGTGCGAGATCTGGATTGACCTTGGCATAGTTCCCAACATAGAGATAACACATTTTCTTCAGGACTATATCTGAAGTTGCGGAGCACATGACCATTTCACCGAAGACAGATGAGACATCGATCCCTACAGTCATGTAGGATATCACTTTCTTGAACAAATCACGCTTGGAGTCATCAACACCAGGAGCTCGGCTACCAGCAAGCTGCCGGAGCTGTGATTTTAGATCCGAAACTTCACCTTTTCTGCCAGCATTCGGATTTACAGTGAGAAAAAGAAGTCCTCAAATCCCAAATACTTGTTGAAACAAAACCATCCTCAACATGACCAGTAAATAATGCAAAAACCCAATAAAACTTCCTTCTTGTCAAGCGACTAAAATACTTATTTAGGGGCTGTGTTCGAGAGGGCTAAATTATTAAGTCAAAATCAATAGCTAAAGCAAAAAAACCAATCACACCAAACAAGCCATTAGATTTACTTTTTCAGCTTTACTCACCAAACAGACCATTTGGGACTACTAAATCCTCCCATTCGCAGAAAGTGAAACATCGGAGCAGATGGAATCACGAAGATAGGAAAAATTTCAGTCTCACTAACTCGGCAATTCTCTTCTAGAGCTCCAGAAACTAACAGAAACATGAAATGTACCACAATCATCCGGATTATGGTCATGCATATCAAAACCAGGAGTTCTAACCATGTTCTTCTATCTCCATGCAAGAAACGCAATGCCGAGTAAATGCATATGCATCAGAACAATCAGAGAAGAGGGCTCGATGACGAAGGCAACCGCAATCGACAACAAGCGGAACACTGAACTAAAATTGCCAACTAGATTTTCTCGATCAACTCCAGGAAAACACATTATCCCGAGCCAGCATCGCTCCTAGGCATCTTCCCTACAGCGATGAAGCACGCGACATCGAATTGCACTAAGGACGACCGAAACCGCGACAATCACTCGAGATCGCAGCGGAGGCACTACGAAGCCGAAGCGATTTCCTCTTCCGCGAAGCCAAATCGAGCGCGGGACCGGGGCGAGGATCGGACCGGGGGAAGGACTCACCCGGAAGGCTGCGACGGCGACGGAGACCGCTGGGCCTGACCCGGCGGAGCCATGGCGGCGCCCGGACGCGGCGATTACGAGCTCCGACGGGGCGCCGGCGGGGGAGATCCGGCGATCGGAGAGAGCGAGAGGGAGGGAGAGAGAGATCTACGACGGGGAGCTCGAAGCGAGGAGGTCGAAGAAGAAGGGGGAGATGGATGACGGAATTTCCCCGTCGCGACGCCCCGTCCGTCACTGACTTTTTCCGTGAAGACGCTGCGCTGATATCGCGCTTCGCCGCCGTGCCGTTTTGGAAGCGAATGGGGGGCCTCTTCGCTAGTGGGAGGCTGACTGGAAGGTGAAACGACCCGCCGTTTCGGAGTTGAGCTACAGGTGACAATTGAAAGTATTAACAAATTCATCCAAAACTAATTTTTTAACGACAAAAAATTCAAAATCCATACATTTAGATAAATTTATCCTCCGTTAATTCATGTTAAATTAGATCGATGCCATAAATAAACTATAAATTGATACGCGCGTAACAAATTGAGGATAAAATTCTAAATTGGTACGTTTGTCAGTCGGCATGTGTCATTCAACTCAACAATTTAACGATAAAATTTAATGAAAGATTAACGTGGGATAAAATTATCATAAATGTATCGATTTTGGATTTTTCGTAATATCAACTTAAGTTGAAATGATATCTCATGCCCTTTGAGTTTTGATATCGTTGCACGATAGCCTCTAAAAATTGAGAATCACGAATTATCCCTGAACAATTGCCAAACTTGCAGCAGCCGGTAAATGGGTATGCAGGCGTGAACACAAATGGCCCCATAAAAAATCGTAACTCATGAGGGTAATAATCCGTAAATTTTCAATGTTGGGATGTTATTGTGCAATAAGACGAAGTTCATGGGGGTAATTCACAACTTTCAAGAGTTTAGAGCTTATTAGGTGACTGCACGAAAATTTGGAGGGATTTAGACGTAAGCTCGAGCTTTTAACGAGTAAATCTCTTGTCGAAGGAGTTTGGGCATTGATCTAATTAGGCATTTGCTCAAATTCATCCAGTGAAATTATACTCGAAGAAGCACTTTATCATAATCCACCCTACAAAATCTTGATAATGTGCCCATAGGAAAGTGCTCTAATTTATGGCTATAAGTACGTAAGCTTTCCTTCCTAAGAATTAACAAGGAATTTGAAGGAAATTTACCAATCCAAAAAAGTGTACATGTGTGCCAAATTAGAAAAATGTCTATATATGCTAAGGTGCGTTTGTTTCATTAAGAAATTACAGTAAAGGAAAATATTTTGTAGGAAAAATGAAAAAAAATGGCCATTGAATTTTATTTCAATGTATAATGTGATCCATAAATTTTTAATTTTTTTGATATGGTTTTTTAACTTAAGCCCAATATGAATATGGTCTCGAAATTTTTAATTTGTTTAAAGTGATTTTTGAAATTTTAATACATGTTCAATTTAGTTCTTATATTATATAAATATATTCAATTTTGTCCCCGAATTTGAACTAATGGAATGACAATATCGAACATTATATGCACCAAAATCTTGGAGACAACATTAAATTAATTGAAAGTTTAGGGATAACATTATATATTGACCAAAGTTTAAGGACCACATTGTATGTCAGATTAAAGTTCAATAATCATTTGTGCCATTATCCCTATTTTGTGTGGATTTTTTTTTTTAAGGAAAATGATTAATTTTCATTTATTTTGTGGTTTCTTTTTGTAAGGAGGGTAGAATGTTTTCCCCAAATATAAATTTTTATTTTCTATACATGAAAAGTACTTTTCTTAATTGAATTAGTTTTCCCCATCCAATATCAAAAATTCGGAAACAAATTTTTGAAAACAACTTTCCTTCAAATAAATGAACCCTACGGTGACAATTTCACGATAAAGAACGAATAAATTGTTTGTGAAAATTATTTTCAATGAATATTGTTAGTTTTTATTTGTTTGGTGGTTTAAAGAAAATGGCTTTCCCTTTTTTCTCTAGTTTTATTTCGCTGTTTTCAATCAATGGAAAATGTTTTTCTTTTTCAGTATATTGATTGGTCTTCCATCATTCAAATGCGGGAAATAAATGCATTCTCCCCCCAAAAAAATACAAAAAGAACGAATGCAAGTTTAGTAGAGCACGGATCCTCCATTGCTAACAAATGAAATTTGACTCTGACATTAAAATTCTCGAAACTTAAATATTGTGTCTGAATTGCTCGTCAAATGCTTGAGTAAATAAGAAAATGCTTGTGGTTTTTCTAGGCAATGTCACCGTGTGTAATATATGACATGAAAGGTCAAACATTTTTTTATCTTCCATGCCAAACAACAAGTCTCGTAACAAATTGATATGGAAAGGTCAGACATTTTTCTTAAAACGTTTTTGGACAAATGTAAGTAAAGTTTGACAAATCTTTTTGGGAGAGTTCTCAAAAAATGTAATTACATTTTCAAAACCCTCCAAAGCCTTTCAACTAGTGGGGAGTTACTGAAACTTTTCTTATTTCCTATCTAATCCTCATTTAATATTTGATTAATATTACGAAAAATCTCAAAATAATAAATTTACTATAAATTAATTTTTTAACCATTAAAAATCCCAAACTGACATATTATTGATAATTTTACTCTAAACTAGTTTCCGTTAAGCTAAATTAATACTTTGAAAAAACACAAATTAGTATACTTATGACAAATAAAGGGTAAAACGTGTCATCAAGCTCAGTAATTTGATAATAAAATTTAACGAAAATCAACGGACATTAAATTTATGGCGAATGTACTGATTTTGATTTTGGGTTTTTTTGTGACGTTAGTCCCTTAAATAATTCAAAATTCCCGTTTTATCCCTTATTTCCCGTTGCTACCCGCTAAAACATTCGACCGACATTCCAACCCCAGCCCGAGGCCCACTTTCAACGCCGCTAGAACTAGAAGCATCCGAGATCTTCATATATAAAAAAGGGCCGGCCCCCAAAAAATTAGGTCGCCGGAATTCGGGAGAAAGAAACACCGCCCCGGGAAAATCTCTTCTTCCTCCGGCAGACTCGGACCTGTTCCGCGACGGAGGGACGGCGGAGGGACGACGGAGAAGAGGCGGAGCTCCGCCGGTCCGACGCTCTACTGGCGAGTCGCTCTCTCCTTCGTCTTGCTTGCCCCTCCTCCTCTCGTTCTGGTCCCCCATTTTTCTTTTTTTCCCGAATGCGATGTTCAGTGGGAACTGCTCGTACTCTTCGATTCTCTTCGTTCCTTGTTCGTTTTTTCTTTTTCGTGCTGGTTTGTGTCCATCCAACTCCCTTTTGATTAAATTAGACGATTGGCGGCTGCTGCTTTGGCCTCGAACCGGCGCGGGTGTTTTGCGAACTCCTCTGTCGCGAGTGTTTGATCGGTGGTTGTGGGGACAAGTGGGTGTTGTGGAATTTGTGGAAGTGGTGGTCGGTTTGTTAGTTAATTAACTGGGGTATGCAATGTCGCGCCCCACCGAGCTCGGGGCTATGTAATGTTTGTTGTGTTAGTCCTCGCCTCTAGTTGCAGCTGTTGTCTGTTCTTATGCCGTATTAGAATTGGGTTTTCCTTCTTGCCTGAATGTCATGTTCGGTGGGAATTGTTCATTTTTTCTTTTCGTGTAGCTTTGTGTTCATCCAACTCCCTTCTGAGTAAGAAGATTGGCTGTTGCTTTGACCTCGAACCAGTGAGGGTGTTTTGCGAACTCCCCTGTTGCGGGTGTTTGATCGGTGGTTTTTTATTGTGGGGACAAGTGGGCGTCGTGGAATTTGTCGAAGCAGTGGTCGGGCTCTATAATGCTTGTTGTGTTAGTCCTCATGTCTAGTTGCACCGTTGTCTGTTCTTCTGCTGTATTGGAATCGGGTTTTCTTGCTTTTAGCATCCACGTTTTTCTGAGTCCCGGAAAATGGGCACAGCGCTGCTGCTTTCATTCACGTTCTTGTGGTCCATGTGGTCAGGTGGGAAAAGGTCTATTAGGAGAGCATGGTGGACACAAGCGATATTGGTTTCAAGTGGGGTACATTGAGAGGAGTTGGCGGAAAGAACCGAGAGTTCAAGTTTTACGAATCCTTCCATTTCGATGGCGTCGAGTACAATCTTTATGACGATGTTTACCTATATAAGGAAGGTGAGCCCGAGCCCTACATTGGGAAGCTCATAAGTATATGGGAAACCCCAAAGAAGACTAGGAGAGTGAGGGTACTGTGGTTTTTCCGTCCCTGTGAGATCGTCAAATACCTAGGAACTGAACAGCTGCTTGAGAATGAATTATTCCTGGCATCTGGTGAAGGTGTAGGTCTTGCAAATGTTAATCCTCTGGTAAGTACTTGTTTTACATTATGATCACAAATGCTGTCTTATACTTGATCAAAGTTGCTGTTTTGAAGTTTTCTACATGCTTGAGATCATTGCTGCGGCATGATTCTGTAGTTCTTATTACATTATAATATCTAAGGATGTCAATGATCTTATCTCTCTCATATGCCCATTGATGAGTGACATAGATTCTATTGATAATGGTAAGGAGACATCTCATGGAGTGAACTTTTTTTTGTGTAAATGTCTGTGTTAAGTTGAACTTCCAATTATTTAATGACACTGCTGTTTGTTTGTCTCATTGCCATATGAATGTCGAAAAGCAACTTGGAACAGCAGAATTCGGTCATTTTTTGTGCTTCCCATTACTTTGAGATCCTATAGTATGATCGTCTATGTCAGGGCATCCGAATACTATTCAAGCGCATCATTGTACTTGAGTTTTTTAAAAAGTTAGCAATAATTCCATGAAATTGACATGGTATTAGGTAAGATTGTTTAAATTTCTGGAGGTTTCTCATTCACTACTCCATTAGGGGGAGCATTTTACTTATTCTTGATGCTAAATTTCCATCTTTTCCACTACTTCACACCAGTACATCCTTCTAAAGTTGGACAAACCTTATAATTTTACTAAGAATAAAAGAAAAAAATTAAGCAAAAGCTTTGAATTCCCAATCTTGGGAATATTAATGCGATAAACATTAATCACAGTATTACCCAACAATTTTCTGCCCAGAGCCCCACCATTACTAGAGACCAAGGCTACTGAGCTTTTGACTTGTATGAATTTATTATTTTTTTTAACCATTGTATCATGCCACACTCATCATGTTTTTCAGTGTGGATTGAATTGATCCTGTTTGATACACCTATCAAAATAAGAAGAAAGAAAGAAATAACGAATTGAGCCTACTGAGTTCTGACGATTCTTTCATCATCTTTTATTTGAATGTTGGCCCTTTCTGATCTAGTGTTGTCACTATATTTTTTGGTTGAAGTTTTCTCCTCTATTAAAAGTATTTTGGTTTATAATCTAAGGTGCCGTCCTTTTGATTGTGGAAAAAATCTCGAGATTAGTATCTATACATCACATTCATCACTATACATGTGGGCATGAAGTAGATGCAGAAACTTTTTATGCCTTTTGACTCCCTAAGTAATAGATAATAAACAAGTAACTGAATAGAGTAAGCCTGTTCTTTGGCAAAATAGTAAAGGTTTTAATCTAGCTCGTTGTGCTTCTGTAATTGCAACTTATAAGTTCAATCTTCCAATCAAGTTTGAGTTGCACGTAGAGGGATCTCTAAGGATATTTTTGCGAGTCTACCTTAATAAGGATTGGATGATTGACTGAAGTTGCTGCCCTAAATTTGTTCTGACTGGATGTGGTGAATTATTAGATGATCATTAAACTTATCAATTCCTGTCTGTTCTATGAGCTTTTACAGGAGACACAGAGGCAGAATTAGCCATTAGTTTGCTTGAAGTTAAAATTTAGCTGCTAACTAACAAATGTACTGTTATAGGAAGCAATTGCTGGAAAATGCCACATCATCTGCACTTCAAAGGACACAAGGAATCCGCAACCTTCACATGAAAAGCTTCAAATAGCTGACTTTGTGTTTTCTCGTACATTTGATGTCGCGCATTGCAAAATAATGGATAAGATAGATGAAAAAATTGCTGGCATTGAAGGTATGTATTTTGCTTTTATATTCTAACATTGGATAATTTCTGTTTTTATTATTATTATTATTTTTTATTATTTGATAAGAGAGAAAAGGAGCTTTCTCTAGGTGGTACTGATACCTAGGGTTTATGGAAATTTCATTCTTAGTCATCACATGTAGGATGTTACTGTCACCTAGGCTTGATCCACCTTGATATAGAGCATAGCCAAAATGGCTTTTGTGTTTGACTTATGGACGAACTAAACATCTGTTAAGCTTACATAGATCCCAACAGAATTTTATGGAACCAGAATCTCAAAGTAGGCCAATATGATCAAAGGCACATATAGCGCTTGCTTAGGTGATGAGGCAAGGCAGGGCACTGAGATTCTACCTCTGTAAAGTTTGAATGAGGCCTGTTTAATGGCACACACTTTTGGGGCTTTTGTCATTAGGTGCTGTTCACATCTTTGCTCACTTGATGGAAAGGTGAAGAAGTAAAGAGCCCCGAACATAAAACAAGAACCCTTTTGTCCCTCTATCTGGAGTAGATAAATGCAATATGGGCCCCAATGGTGTAATTTTATTCAGTAAAATGATGGTAAACCTGTGAAGGCTGCCTCTTTTAGAAAAAAAAGACAAACAAACACTGGGTTTATTTGATTAAATTGAAATTTTAAGTACTGAAACGTTCGGTGAGTGCTAAAAAGCATGAGTCAAGTTTGTTTGGTATTCATTTAATATTAAATTAAGTAGGGGATTTTATAAAATTGTTTTATAAAATTGTTTGAAATGTTCGGTGAGTACTACTTTTTTATATTGCATAATAAACTTGCTCTAATTAGAAGTCCAATACAAATTTCCATCTGAGGATTTTTTCAGTCTGCTCTATTCACATTTATGGTTGTATCCTTGAATCTATAATGACACTGCCTTGAAACTTTTGAGATAGGTACAACCACCTAAAGCAATGGAACATAAAAAAGGGATTCATGAATTTAGATGTAAATTGAAGTGTATGTGCACTGTTTATGCTTTGATAGTGCTTGGTCTTATTAAGTGGGGATATATTTTTAGATATCCTTATTACTCGGATTAGTTGTTTCTCAAATCGTCACGTTCCACTCTAGCATCTTTGATTGGATTGGGTTCTCTTAACATGACCATAACTATGCGCTTATGTGGAGCTTAATTCATGGTCTGGAAATGCTATTCCTTGTCCATGGACAATGCAAGTTGAAGGCTGCTCAATTCTGTCCAGGGGAGCAACGCAACACTATGTGACTCCTACGGTGACTAAAGCAATGTTAATAGACGAACATAACGGGTGTGAGAAACCAACGTACATGTGGAATGAAAGGCATTTATCCAAAATGTGAGAATAGATGTATTTTAGTTAACAAGTGACTGTTCTTTATCTCAAAGTAAAGTTATAATTTTTGGGAATTCTAGTAAAACTTAAAGATCCGCTAAAAGACAAATGGTCGCTAAAGCCAAGTCATAACTAATTGTGTTCTTCTCTTTAATTAAGTAGGTCTGTTCCTACTTAAGCTTGCAAGTGCTCTCTTATTGAGATCATTATATAGTGTGCTGTTTATAGAGCACACTGAACATCATTTAGTAATGAAACCTTTAATTTCTAGTATGTAATAACAGGATTATTGGACAAAATGATAGAGGAGTACTTTTGTGTGTTAAAACATTTGAATATATATCATTTGATCAAACGTTTTTAATCATCGCAGTTAAGAACATCTTTAATAGAATCGGAAGTCCCAATCGCAATGGTGTTGAAAAGGTTCCTCTCGACAAAGAGGATGAAGACCCTCACAATAATGTGTTGCTAAGTGCGGCAATAGCTAAACCATCGGACGATCTCAATAGGCCATTGAAGAAACGAAAAGTGGATGCTTCAGAGATATTCTTGGGGAAGGAGCTCAAGAATGATGAAGGCAAGTCAACTGATGCTGTCGGGCATCAGGCTCCACTACAAAGTGGAAGTGCATCTGAGAATAAATTCAGAAATAAAAATCTCAATGAATCTCCAAGAGGAGAGAGAGACCTCTTTTTGAAGCCAGAGGAGAAATTGATGGAACTCTCATGTGGGAAGTTGGATGAAGTGTCCTGTCATCAATCTCCTCGAAAGGATGACAAAAACAACTACGAAGCATTGCAAGCTCCTTTGCCAATTGATGTTGTAAGTTCGCAGTTGGATATTTGTCGATTGAGTATATATTGTTTGTTTATGCTTCAACAGATATACTTTTGCGGCCTAATTTGTCAAGGAGTGCTATTATTGCATTTAAGAAACTTGCATTCCGTCTAAGAGATCCTCCAAATTCAAGTAAGATCATCAGTCAGTTGGAACTCAATTGGCAAGATTATGGAGCGGGTGAAGCTTGTT
Organism: Eucalyptus curtisii; assembly: GCA_017140595.1. Lineage (NCBI taxonomy): Eukaryota > Viridiplantae > Streptophyta > Magnoliopsida > Myrtales > Myrtaceae > Eucalyptus > Eucalyptus curtisii. The sequence goes on from CM029496.1 coordinate 11,135,328, forward strand.
TAGAATATGAAGGGTGCATTTGTTTCACTGAAAATTTCATGGTGAAGGAAAATTATTTCCATGGAAATCATTTTCAAGGACAATGATTAGTTTTCATCTATTTGGTGGTATAGAAAGTGAATTTCTTCTTGCCACAAGGGAAAGTCGTTTTCCCCCAACCTAAGCTTCCTGTTCTAAGTCCATGGAAAACTTTTTTCATAGATCAATCAGTTTCTGTCATCCAAACATTGGAAAGTCGGAAAACAATTTCTGGAATCAGTTTTCTTTCAAACAAGTGGACCTTAAATTGCAGATCGAATTTGACTCAAAACATAAGAAATCCATGTTGGGTCAAATATAAATGGTTGAGCTGGATGCAAAGGAGTTTTGTCTTCCAATGGCTTGGAGCTTGTGAATTCTAAGTTGTTTGGAATTGTACCTATGAAATCTATCAAGCTAATATCTTGACACCACCCTTGGGTGTAAGTTAGATTTGTACGAGATATAATGACATGAGAGGGGTTGTTGATATTTGAACCATTGGTGTGATAATTTGATACGATGAGATCGTTTTTTCCAAGAGGTTAAGTTGTCAATCAAGGTAACAGAGGAATGTATATCAAGCTTTGATCCTAATAGGGCTATTGGTAAGGCCTTTTGATTGAAGTGGTACTCATGTTTTGTTCTGCTAGTCTAATCTAATACTCAGGCAATTGTGTAATGTTTTGAGATTTGTTATGGAGATACTAGTATAAGATGCAACCAGATCTATTATTGAGATACAAGTATAAGATGCAACCATGGATCCAAGTAAAGGATGGAGTAAGCAGTTTGTTGAGATCATCACACGGTTATAATTCATTTTGTAGGTGTGAATCATAGATAACACAATAAACTAATCAAACAAATATTCAATCATACCTTTTTCTTGGGATTGAGCTGGACACCTATGATCGTGATTGTTGGCATTAATTGTTGTTGTGGGGCTTGGTTGCCACCAACGGTTTTGGTTGCAATGAAAATCCTTTTTGAGGTGTCACTTAGATGGGCTGTCAACAAGCCTATAATGAGCGTCCAACAATTCCTTTGACTAATAGATTGGAGAATATCACCTTGAATGATATGATCCATAAGTTCTTCATTGATTCATCTTTCACTTTTGTTGGTCACAATTTTGTAGTGATTGATGATCCTCAAATCTCTATTTTTCCATTTGATTTTATTATGAAGAGCCAAATTTTCTTAAAATGGAAAGTTCTACCTTTAGAATTAATTGTGGCCCTCAACTTGTGAAACTTTTTTGGAGTGAAGATATGAAGAAAATTGTCTTCCAACACTGTAGTCTCAAAAGTAGTTGGTAGCAGTCCTACATATTTTACATTTGTTTTATAGTGTTACATTTCAATGCTTAGTCTTTGGGAAAATCCTAAATGCTTGTGGGAGAGTTTTACAAGATTTAGAGAAGAAATTTCGGCTTCGTCTCATAGTTTAAATATTTTTAGTATTGTTACAATATTTAAATAATGAACCATGCCTTCATGTAACAATCTAAGTTTTTAGAACAGTTGGCAGTGGTTTGGCAAAATCTCACATGGTATCAAAGTCAGAAGCTCTCAAGTTTGAATCTTTTAGGCCTTTATTTGCCTCCCCATTCAAATATGTCCATGCTTAGTACTAGATGATCGGACAAAGCGTGAAAAGGAGTGTTATAATATTTAAATAATAGGGTTAATGTCACAAAAAATCTCAAATTGGTACACTTGTGACAAATTTAGTTAAACTGATTTTTTGACCATCAAAAACCCCAAACTGGTACACCTTTGACAAATTTACCAAAAATTGGTTCACTTATAACCTATTTATCCTCTATTAGTTTTTGTTAAATTTCATTGTTAAATTGCTGAGCTGGATGACACGTGACAGTTGAACGGCGTACCAATTTGAGATTTTACTTTACGTTTGTCATTGTTGTACTGGTTTTGTAGTTTTTTATGGTATTAATCCAATTTAACGAAGGGTATATTGTTAAATATATCAATTTGGGGTTTATGGCGGTCAAAAAAAGTAGATTGAGGTAAATTTGTCACAACTATACTAATTTAGTGTCTTTTGTGAGTATTTGGGATAAATTTGTTACAAATGTCTCAATTTGGGATTTTTTGTGGTAAAAAAAGTTTTGAGTAAATTTGTCACAAGTATACCAATTTGGAGTTTTTCGTGATAAATCCCTAAATAATAAACCACGCATTCATTTAACAGCTTAAGTTTTTAGAACAGTTTACAGTAATTCAACAAAATCTCACAAGTACAGTTGATCGTGGCCTCACAAAAATTCTTTAGTTTGATACTTGTGACTCTTAAGGTCATGGTAGTTTTGACTTTGAGAGGAATTTTGTGAGAATTTAATTGCTCATATGTTTTCTTGTTCCAACTCTTTAATTGTAGGCATTGATGTCATGTTTTCTTTTCCTTGTAGTCTCTCAACTAACTTCAATTTTCACTTTATAAATACTCTTACATGTTCAAACTTTTTGATAGGGGGTATCATTTGTTTTTCAAATCTCTTTTTAGGTCATTTGGGTTTTGAATTTTTTCTTGTTTAGGCTTTTTGGGTTGTGATAGAGATTTAGAGTAATGGCATAAAATAATTTATATAGCTATCCCTGCTCCGAGGGACAAGGTTCAGTTTGTTGTTGGTGTTGCCAGTGGTGGTGGCGGCATTTCGGGTTTGTCTTCAGAGGTTGCGCAATGGCATGATATTTGTTTCACTATACATTCACATTTGTTACTTCATAATATCTTTATTTTTGTCACCAATATAAGTTTTCTGAGATATCTATTTTTCAATTATTCTACAACGTTACTAACCTTTTGATTTACAATTCATATCTCAATTGAACAACATAGGAAGTCACACTTGGGCCATGCCCTTGTGGAATTACTAAGCTCCTTGTTTGGATGTGGCTGTGCGTTTACTTGCCTTGGGAACTATGGCACATTGTCCATGCTTATCCATTACTCGTATAACTTTTGTTCTCTATGATGGAGACTTTTTGGTCTTGTTGGACTAAGGTGATTAGATTGATAATGGGAAGGCATGAGGAAAGTCTTGTGCCTGATCTAATCACTCAAATTATCTTTAGTTTTGGTTGGGATGGGTCAATTATAGAGCAAAAAAATTCTTAGCCTATGCATATGACGTGACGTGCTGGACTTTGAAGCAACTTAGCTTATCATTTGATTTAGTTCAATTTTGCTGAGAAGAATTTGATGATCAAACCAGGCTGGAAAGCATACTTCATCTCACAAGGATGGACGACAATGTAGATTTTAACTTCCTATCCACTTGTGGGATCTAGGGTTGAGTTGGGGGTTTTACCATGGCTATTTTTTGACGATCCTTACCCCCTTTATTAGGGTATGACTACTACTTTTCAAGCATGGGAAAAAGTAATATGGTGCAGCTAATGACCTATCTATGTAATTCAAGAACCTGAGCTTGCCCCTTTCGTTGGTGGGGGGATAGTACCATTGTTGCCTTTTTCCCTCTATGTTATATTAGACTATAGTCAATAGGAATTTCCTACACATCCCATTCTGAAAGGAAGAATCTGAAAAAAAATAAAAAATTCTTTATACAAGATTGGGATATTGGATTGATTCACGAGAGAATGCTCCCTTGATAAAACTCACTCTTTGGTATGCTGTGTTCAACCTGCCATGGTCACTGCAAGCACGTTTTGTACTTTGTACAACTGGGAGGTCTAAATAGGAGAAGTTTTGGAAAAAAAAAGTTTCCTAAGACTGTCTACGGTGGGATTCAAGATGATAGTCCGATCAAAGAGGAAGTTTAGTATTCCCCTCATCTCACCCAAACAAAGGTGGATTGTTTTTATTCAAGTCGAACCAAACCTAACCAAAGTGAAGTTCTAGCATCTTAGCTTGGTTTTGGATTTTAATGATGAAATAAATCGTTCAAATGGAGATTGAATAAAACCAAATGGAAGTAATTGGTTTGACTTCAATGATGACTCCTTCGGTTTAGTTTGATATTGGTTTGTAGTTTTTGGTAACAATTGATGGGTATATATTTTGCTATGAAAATCCCTCAAATTGGATAGTGAACACCATTTTAGGAAGATTGCTACATGATTGTAAAGTTTGCTGCATATATTTAGGAGTCAAGGGTTTATTATTTTATAGTTATGTATCTTGTACATATGTTTGTACGTATGTACGTATGTGAAAGAGCACTAGGGGCTGCATTCCATTTATTACCTAGAAGCTAGAAAATATGTCTGACAAATAAAATAAAATAAAATAAAAGACATTGTCTAGAGGGCTGCCTCTTTAATGCCAAAATAAAGGTGGGAGGCGAAACCTTTGCAGCAGTTATAGAACTTTCCTCATTTTCAGTAGCCTGCCTATTAGAAATTTAAGGTTATATCATGTTTCTATGGTTGCTAAGAAAGATACTATATGAGTATCAGACTTTGAGCTTTAGCTCATTGAATAGAGAGCGGATGGTGCTGTTTGCAGTATTTTAGGTTGCATGATTATTTGAAGATTAATGGATTGGCTCGGTGGTCCTCCCCTTAATGTGGTGTGTGGTTCAATTTTTCTCTTTTTGCTGATGAGAAAAGCTTAAAAGAGTTGTGAATTGATATCACCAACCAAGGGAAAAAGGGGATAAAATAAGGTGAGAAGAATGGTGACCATAAAATGGATGAGTTCACTTGAAAAGAGAAGAAACAAAATTAGCATGGTTAAAATGGACCAGATTAGTAGTTTGGAATTTGCTATGGGTTTCTGATGATGCGTAATCTATATTTTTTACAATGATCTCTTACATTTTTAGTCATCATTAATTATTCATTTCTTGGATTAGTTAATGGTGATTCTTTGGTGTACCTATATTACCTTTAGTTCAAAATATTATAATTGGTGCAATATGATTAATTACCATTCATTTGTTATATGTTCCCTGGATTGAGTTTTTGATGTTTGCTCTTGGCTCTTTGGACAGGACAAGAACACATGGTTCAAGGAGCCTGTAAGTACTTTCGTCCCTGTTGTCTATTGGTCTTTATTTCTCTGTATTATCCCATTTTTTGCTAAGTAAAGAGAATTTCAGGCTGAGGTGCCAAAAGGTGCCAAACTATAAAAGTGTTCGAAGTCAAAAGAGAGCTTATCAAGACCAAGCCTTTACATCTAAGATTAAAACCCCCATATCCCAATATTGTGGAAGTTACAATTTTTAGTAAATGCTTGGACCAAGGACTCTTTTCCTTCAAAGGGCTCCCTTGATCCATTCTTTCCAACCAGCCAAATAACAGAAAGATGATAATTGACTTTGATATAGCATAATGTTATTTATAGTGCTAAAAGAGAAGCAAATATGAAGTTGACTTTGATTTAGCATGCGAGTATCTTGTTGCCAAGAGACTAAAGCTTCCAAGTGGCCCAAACTCTCTTTCTTTCCTTTTGGAATGGCCTGGGGATGTAATTTACATGTCAGAATAATTTTGTTACATTCTGTTTTCAGCCTTTTGAAGAAAGAATGCAGACTGCATGTGAGCAAGGAACACTTGTTCTGCTTCGTAATTTGGATCCAACTTATGTCTCGACTGAAGTTGAGGTAATCCCCAATAATGCAAACTTGGAAAATCTTTTGTTGAGTTTGGTTCAAGCAGCTAGTCACAACCCCTGTCATCAGAGAAGCTTGTCTGGCTAGCTAAACATTTGGCATCATTTAATATTCTAAGATCTTTTGCTAGTAACGCAAAATAACTATGAAGATCTTGTTCTGCTTTTGCTTGAGCTCGAGACAGTAAACTGGTACAAATTTGTACAGTTCTGAATGCTGTTACAAATAGGAAAATAAGGCACTTCTGAACTAGTTTTCTATGTTTGAATTGTCAAGAATTTCCATCTCTTTGCCAAGAGGGAGCTCAAATTAAATCAGTTTGTTGTTCTGTTACCTTACGTAGCTAAATACTGGTATGAGGTCTCTTACATAAAAGATATTTCCGAACATGCATGCGGTATTGGCATTTGGTGAGATTGGGATGAGGTTGCATTGATCTTTTAAGTTTGATTGGGCCTTATTTGATATCGTTTCTTTTTGCTAAAGTCACCACGTTAGCAGATTTTTCTGAAGTCACTATGTACTTTAAGGTTCTTTCCCATGGTTTACTCTTGTTTCCAAGGCTTGTAGTCTAGCGAGTGGAACCATTTTTCAGGGAGTACTATCCATTGGGGACTTCCCATTCTCTTAAAAGTTGTGTCAAAGCCCTTTGGCCGAGCGATTTCTTTGACTGGATTATTCCCACTGCAGTTTGTCACTACAATAGTGTATAACTTGCAGGATATAATTCGGCAAGGCTTGAAGGAGAAATGCTCAGCAAAGATGCTTCCACAGACTACAACTTCTAGCCCTCACTCTGGTAAGAAAAGCACAGAAATACCTGATTTTGTTGTATCAATTTTCAGTTGAAATATCGCAGTTAGTTAATGGTTTGCCACTCTGAGATGTATTTGTAATGTGTGAGGACTGGTATTTTTCCATCACCCTGACATAGGGCATTTCGGGATTGACTTTTACTTTTGCTTTTTTGCTTAATCAAGATCTTGGACCTCAATTTATTTTAATCTGGAACACCTGAAACTTTCATGATATATAAAAGTTGACACTTATGATTCACATATAACTTGTTAATAATTTTTAAATGTAGGTAATATTTAAATTTTAGCGGGAAAGCAAAAAATTACGTTTTGCTTTCGATTAATTGTGAACAAACATGCCTTTAATAATACTAAGTTACTATGCTTGGATGATAAAGGATCCTCATACATGAGGACATTCCACAATATCGTGGTTGTTGCTGAAACAAACTGTGTTGGAAAAAGGCTGGATTATACAGCTGCAAGTTGCTTTATGGTTTTACCTATTTGCCTTTCTATGGCCAATTTTTATTTTATATTAGTCATCATGCATCTAGCTGAGCTGGGTTATTGGGAAGCAGAATGTTTGACGGGCTGTGGAGTGGTGTGTTTGGATCTTAACTTTTGTTATGTTGGACCACTCTGATAGAAAAATCTATTCCAAATTGAATTTAAGATCAGCTTAACTCAGATCAATGTTGCATATCACATTTTCTCTTTCTCTCTCTCTCTCTCTTACCTGTGCCCACGCACTCATGCTTTTCTTTCTGGTTGGCCTCTCTTTCATCCTCCTCTTAGCTCTGTTAGCTTCCTTTTGTTTTTTTCTTTTTTCCTTGCCTTCAATTTTCAGGTAGCATTCTTTTTTAATGTGTCCACCGTCTATCTTACTGTTGCTTTTGCTGTACCCTACCCTTCTAATCATAAAATATTTGTGTACATCTTCTGGTTTATTGTCATCAAGATACCTTTAAGGGAGAGCTAGTTTTCTGGGCTGAGAGTGAAGGGAGGTTATACATATGGTTTGCCTTTATCGAGCAAATAGACCGGGGCACATCACTGTGGAGGGCCAATTTCTGATTTTTTTTTTTTTTTTTTTTTTTTTTTTTTTTTTTTTTTTTTTTTTTTTTTTTTTAAGGACTGAAGAATTTCAGTCGAAGATCATTGTTCACAGGTATATTTGGGTCGGTGGTGGAGTTGCAAGGTGGGGTGCCATGGTTTGTTCTGGCATGAAAATCAAAATTGCTGCTTTTGTTGTTGAAAGATACAGGCATGAACAAATAGTAATTTTGATGGAGTTCTAGATGGATAATCATGTTAGAGGGGTTCTTTTGCGGGATGGGGTAGTTACTTCATGAGAAGATGTGGTCATTTCAAAGGCCAATAACAAGTTCAATAACACAAGGATTGTGTGGGTTGGGCTGATAACACAGGATGCAGAAGTTTGGACTGCTCATATCGTCATTATCTGGCAGGTGCATAATCAGGGATTTTGTTTGAAGCTCTCCCCAGTTTCATTTGGACTTTGCCATAGATCTGTGCAGTAATCATGGAGGTGAACATGTTCTAGATTTAGTTTAGTGCTTTTGGCAATGTCTGGAGACACGAGTATTATCTTGAACTTTCTCCTGAGAATAGCCAACTTTAGGTAATCATGGTCACACTTTAGATAGTTGTTCATTAGGCGATTTGATGGATCTTGCTTTGGGTGAATTATAAATGGGGAAGTCCCAGTCATCTGTCTTTTGAGAGTGGGGCTTGAGCTTCAAATTACTTGTTGGATCCAAGTCGAAGATTGTTGGGGATGATGGATGTATTTATTATTCCTCTGTTAGGAAGGAGGATGGGGAAGACCTTTTCTCCATGTTGGTATTTTCCCTGTTTCTCATAGTTGAGAATCTTTGGATGGCGTGGGTAGGATTGATCCACAGAAGATTCTCGGGAGAAAGTGCTATTGCATATCATCTTCTCTCCTGCTGAGTGTAGTGATTTCCAGGTGAATAGGCATGAATCTCGAAGAATCTATTTTGGATTTTCCATCTTCAAAGTTAGTGACATTGCCAATCTCCTTTGCTTGACTTTATTGAACTTGTTTGTAAGTGTAACCACAAAAGGGTCAACCGCTTTGTTGGATTCTTTTCTTCATTTATTGACTAAGTGGTCTTCCAACTGTGATGACTTGAAACTTGAATGGATCTTAAGGCAATAGGTCTCCTTATATCGACACTTGCAAATGACACTGAGGTTTGTAAATTATGCTGTAGAAAACAGCACGAGTTATTATTGCATGATAGCAATGACACTATGGCGCAGAACATTCTGGCAGTTACTTAATGCTCTCTCCTAGCTCTCGGTAACTGAAAAAAGGAAACGTAGAATCTGTTTTCTACAACTTTGTCTTTGAGTATCTCACTTTTGGTTTGATGTTGGATTAGTTGTGGTAGTCCCAAAGTGGGAGCACGCCTTACAGGTCTCTTATAAATAGGTACTATAGATAGATATCCCTTATACTGCTGTATAGATGCTAGCTTTTTACAACATCTTACTTCTTGACAAGATCATTTGTTTTTGAATTAATAATATCAGTTTCATGAGGGATGATTGCTTTTTGTCAGGTCTAGATTTGTAGCACTATTGGTACAAATAGTTACGCAACCATATTACTCAAAAAGAAGTGTTTAATTTGGCTCAATCGATTCATACCATATCAATTCGAACCGAGGCTTTGGTTTGATGACCCCTTGTTTAGGGCTTAGTTTGATGTGTATAGCGATTTTCTTTCAATTTTTTTTTTTGAATTCATACATTTAATTGAGACAAATGAGGTGAGAACATCCCTTCCATTTAAACTTTATGTCAATGTAGTTGTTTTTACAATTATCCATTAGGTCATTACTGTTTTTTACTTTTGGATAGTAAATTTTGCAAATTTCTTCTGTTAACAATGCTTCATGCGCATGCTTGCTTACTTTTGACGATGTGAATTGGGAGATAGGTCGAGCTTTTGTGATATTCAAAACTAAGGACGCAGCAAAGAGAGCCATAGAAAAATTAGAGACTGGATGCTTGGTGTTACCTGATGGAAGGTATGTATGAAGATGGTCCTTTTAATTTGGTTGTCTCCTTTTTTCCCCCCTTTTTACCATTTTACAAGTTTAATTTTTAAAGGTGCCAAACCGTGTGAAAGGACAAAATGTTAATTTTGGTAATGCTACAAACACCAAACTTTTACTAATATATCCGTAGTAAATAACATGGCTGCCAATGTGGCATGTACCATGTCATTTAGTGTGTGTCGAGTTAGCAAGGAGAATAAGGAGTAGAAAAAGCAAACAAAATGCTAATTGGCCAACAAGAATTGAAGGAAAATGATGTTTCCTTTTCTACTATTCCTACTTCCTGAGATTCTAGATTGGAAAGTCCTTGCTGCCATTGAGTACAATAACACTTCAAGGCCTCCATTACTTATTTACAAATTTAGCACAAGAAGTAAAGCAGGAGAGATTCATCTCATCGTTGTTTTCTAATGTTTTCCAGCTTTGTTACTTCTGGTGCTTCCTAGGGTACATAATCTTGAATGGAGAGAGGTTAATGCAAAATGTTAGGAAAAATTCGACTAAGTGGAGCACGATATCCACTAACTAAAATATTTTAGGACTAATTTCCTGTGAGGGCTTTCTTTTCTTTTTTCTTCCTCTGATTTGAAGGTTATGAGCGATGTTGTGTAGCCTAAAAATTAGGCTTTGCCAAAATTCCTTAGAAAACTTTAATGTTTACTTTACTCATTTAATTAGCAGAACTCATCATCATTGCACTCGATTAACTATGTCCTTAGTTATTAATATTTGAGAAAATTTCAACTAGTCCTCTGAAGTGGGACTGTTTTCTCAAAAAAGTCCCCGAAGTGGATCTTGTCTCAATAAAGCCCCTGAAATGGTCTCAATCAGCCCTTCAGCTCACTGGTCGACCAATTTTTTGCCGGCTGACGAGCATGTGTGTCTCACATGGCACCTTGCAAGCCATTGCCAAGGGCATTTTCGTCCAGAGGCATTTTCTTTTTTTGGTTTTTTCTTTTTCTTTCTTCTTTCTCTCTGTCGTTTTCCTTTTTCCTTTAATCCAATCTATGAATTGTCTTCATCTTCCTAACCACGCATCCTCCTCACGCCTCCCATCTTCTTAGCTCTACATCACCTCAATCTCTGTCTTCAATACCTTCATCAGCCTCCCCCCACTAGAGAGCCTGTGAGCTTCGCATCCTTGCGCAGGCTCTCGTGGGACTCGGCAACGAGAAGCTGGATTGATTTGGGGAGGACATCATCCATCGACGCCTCTCACTTTATCAATCTCCTTCAAAGTTCCCCCTCTCTTTCCCTGACTGCCAACCTTGCCTTCAATGCCCTTGACCTCATCCGGCATTGCCATTGATAACAATTCCAGCACCTTTAGATTGAGGTTGATCCGAGCCCTAGATTCATGATCTACTGGGGCTCAGGTTGAGCATGAGCGAACTGAGACCTGATGCTTATGCTTGATTTGAGCTCCAGATCTCGGGCTCATGGTCTTGCTGTCTAGTTGTCAACAATGATCACAGCGGCGGGTGGAAAGAGAGATGGACATGGAGAGGGGCAGAAGGAGTGTGCACGGGGGGAGGGGGGTGACAATGGGTAATAGGAGGGATGGCAACAATGGACAATGAGGAGGCGTATGGCGAGGCAATCCTATGACGATGGTGGCAGTTGACGACAAGAAGATTTGATGTCCTTGGCGAGCTCTGGTTAGTTATTTGTTGTGGATTTGGGGGTGGGAAATGTAGTTCTTCTTGCAAGTGATTTCACTTCGACCATATGGACAAAGAACTCAAGCAGTTGAGGGTGGTCGCTTTTCCTCTTTTGAGCTCCTGCTTGGCAGTGCTTCAAAGTGTACTTTGCTGATTGAGGGTTGAAGGTGGCCAGCCTTGCCCTTGGGGTCCTGTTGCCGTTAAGCCGAAGCCACTGTGCACCATCATCTCAATAGCATGTAGGGCTTTCTTAAGGTTGCCGAGACGGCAAAGTCAGGCAATCAGCATGTCAAAGGTGCTCTTGCGGGGGACGCAGTGATTGAGGCAGGATAGGGCATGGAGGAAATCGTTGAGGGTGGAGAGGGGGTCCTGGCATGAGGTTGTGGAAGGAAGAATAAACAGAGAAAAAAAGAAAGAAAAGAAAAGAAAAAATATGATAAAAAAATAATCCTGGTTGAAAATGCCTTTGGCCTTCAGCTGGAAAGTGCCACAAGATTCGCATGTGCTCATTGGCCAGTGAAGAATTGGTGGGCCGGTGAGCTGGGTTTTGGGGGGGGGGGGGGGTATTTGTTACCAAGTCACCCACTTTTAATGGGCTTCTTTGAGACAAAGTTTAGTTTGGATACTCTTTTGAGAAAACGACTGCACTTCATGGGACCATTTGAAATTTTACCTTAATAAGGAGAGAAATGGACTTGATGCTCTTTAATTCAACTTGTTGGAATTTCCATATATAGAGAACACGTCTTAAAGCAGGTGAAGTTTCATTGACCAATAAATTCGTGATGTACTTCCCATGCAAAAGTTTAGGTTGACTAGCACTAAGTGAAAGTGTATGGAAATGATGGTGCTGTTCTAACTAATAAACTGTTCATTGTATATGTTTAAGGTCGTTCTTAATGTCTACAACTTGTTGAAAAAATGTCATTGTGCGTCAATTGTCTTGCAACTTAGGAAGGGCAAATATGCTAGAACGGGAAACATGTTTTTGCTCTAATAGGTTTTTCCTTCTGTCTTTTGTTTCCTTTGTCTACTCTTTGTTGTTAATTATGGCAGCTTGGGATGGGACTAAACTTTTGCTGAAAATGTTGGAAAAAGGAGTTTGTGCACTAACATATGCCATAAAGCTGTCGAGCCATTTCAGATGAGATGCAATAGAACTCAAATTTAGTTACTTTGATATTATTGGCTCCTTTAGGTCCATAATCCTCCCCTCTGGTCTATTCCCGTTAATTGCTTCTGTGAACATTGTAGCTAAATCTTCCATACATGGTCTGACATTACCCATACTAAATTACATGGTTGTACATAGGCTGCCTGTCACATAAATTTATCTTTCAATAAATGATTGGTCCTCGTAGGGGTACTCTGCGTTAATGTTAGCTCCAAATATATCTTCGGTGAATTGAGTGTTTGGGGCAATATGGAAATAGTAGTTTCTGGCATAACTTCAGTTCATGGAAATTTCCAGGGGACTTGAAAATGCAGATTACTTGCTTGGCCAATGTAGGTCTTGATCAGGTTGTCTTTTTTCATTTACCCATTTAATTTGGAAGACCAGTCGACAAATGTACCTCTTTACAGGTTTATCTTGAAGTGCTTTCTTAGCTATTTTACTCATCAACAAGGGGCAAAAGTGTGACAGGAGCTGCTTTGGACCTTTTGCTGCAAGAATATGCTTTTGTTTTTTTCGATGTTAATAATGCTCTCTCTCTCTGCTTTTGAGAACTTTGCTAGACCTCTTGTCGGCTGTGTTGAGACTCCTTGCTCTCCTGGGAAGCAGTCAACATTTACTGGCCATCTTGTAATTGGTAATCCAAGGCAGCCACAGACTCGGGGGACGGTATGTTCTCTTTCCTCCACTTCTCTCTCCCCCTTCATTATCAAGTTCCTGACTGGGCACAGTTGGACCTTTTTCTTATATTTGTGGCTCTTTCACTTTCTTTCAAGCAGAAGGAAGCTGTATCTACTTCACATTGTTCACAGCCTAACACCATAGTATATGATATGGCAATGGAGTGGTGTTTGCTACAACAAAAATCAGATTTTGTTTTGGACAAGTTATATAAGGTTTGTATTTTCCAGCTTTCAGGATGAGATGATTTCTCACCCTAGTATTTCTGAGGGTAACTGTTTTTTTGTGTATCCTACTGATCATGTGTTATACTATGCTGATGCTTCTTCATTTCGTTTCCCTTTGTTATAGCTACAAGGGGTGGAATTGAAAAAAGTCAAGGCCCTTTTGAAGTCCAAGTGATGTATAGCGCCATTCGGCCACTGAATAGGCAATTAGTGCTTCAACAAAAGCAAAGGTTTATATTTAGACTACATTTTATCCTCAATGTTGCTTTACATGTGAAATTTTATTCAGTAGCATGGTCTTTTTGCGCTTAAATTTAAAAGGACTGTTTCTACTGAACAATGTGCCTTTTGTTCTTGGTTCTAGACGTATGGGTTCGTGTCCCACTGTCTGTTTGCACCAATTGTCTTGTTCGCAGAAAACTTATCCAAACCAATGTATGTAAGATACAATTTGCTCGAGCAAGAAAGCTGCTTATTTTTTTACCCTCTATTTCAATTTTGCTTGCTAGAGCTTTTACTTTGAGGCTCCTCTCTAGCTCTAAAGTAACCTAGAAGTGCCACGCTCCCCTTTCAAAAATCTAGTCAAACTTTCTTGGCTTTGAGAAACTATAAGTTATCGGTATTTACTATTTAAGTACAAAAGAACTTTACTTTAACATGATGTTCTATGATATTTACCAGCGTGGTTTGCATGATTGGAATGCCCTTTATGCTCAAACTTTAATTGATTTGCTCTTTTGTATTTGTGCAGAGGAGAAGCAGAGGAGATTTTTTGGCATTTCTGCTCCACTATTTAGGCAGATTTTGGTAAGAGGCAAATGTAAAAAAGGCAAATGTAAAAATGCGCTGGGCTATCTGGTTGTAGGGATGCTGGGGAATTTTGACCAGTAACTTCGGTAATTTTCCAATCATCTGGCAACAACCGCTGGCTCTGGGCATTTTGAAACCAAACCTTTCGCTTCTCCTCCTATAACGTAGATGTGTATATACTTAGTCTACTCTTCCTGGTTCTTTTTTGGGCTGGTTTTAACTGTTCTTCTCCATCTGAGGCGTTTTTGTGAGGTTGATTTTTGGAATCCCTCAGAAGAGTCATTCCTTGAAGGATTGGTGGCAGTTAAGGCTTCAACAAAAATAGACGTCAGCCAAATTCTGGAGTTACTACATTTTGCGTTGCATGATGAGAAAATTCACTTGCGTGACGTGTTTACGCTGTAGATCGATGAAAGCTCCTTCACACGGTGCTGTCTGAATTGGGGAGGAGAATAGTGCAAGTGGTGTAATTTTCGTGCGGCATTTACTTAAATGTCACGATTTTTGTTTCGCTTACTTAAGTATGACATCGGAGTAAAATTATCGCTTGAGTGTCATTGCCGGCAAGGCATCCAATATGAATTTTTAATTTTTAATTTTTAATTTTTGATTTTGTTTTTGTTTTTAGTTTCCTTTATTTAAGGGTCGGTGCTGGACGCCAGCAACCCTTGCCTAGATTGGATGAGGCCGTGATGGCTGCCCAAATTTGGCTAGGGCCTTCGCGGCCGCACCTACAGCTGGTGAGGCTACATTGTCCTCGCCCAAGGCCTTTAGTGACTCGCGTTGACCCTATAGAAAAAGAAAAAAATAATAATAATAAATTAAAATTTTAAAAATAAAACGAAATAATATTAAAAAATTGTTTATATTAGCATCGATGAGATCAAGTCAAGTAAGACAATTGGTGTTTATGTTGGATTTTCTAACAAGTGAGTGATAAAAAAGTTATGACACTGAACGCTATAAATTGGCTCAATTTCAAGTGTTGTGGTTATAAAATTTATAATGCCGTGATTAAGGATGTCAATGGTTTGATTCGGATTGGGTTTTTAGGATAGTTGAATTGAACCAAATGGTAGAATGAGTGTTCAAACCAAACTAAATGCAATATAACTTCAATTGGAAGTTTGATTTGGTTCGGATTTCGGTTTTGAGATTACATTCTTTCTATTCTTTTTTTTTTATCTTGCAGGCTGGCCTATTTCCTCCACACCACTCGAGCACCTACCATGTAGACATATTGTGCCTCATAACCTCCAGCAATCATCTCATCGTCATAGGAGGTGATGGGGCTGACGATGGTTGGTGACTTGCTTGGTGATGGGCTTAAGCCGTCATAAATCTTTTAATAGTACTAATTTAATCATAATTTTTTTGATTTAAAGCCAATTCGGTCATTTTGATTAATTTTGGTTGAATATTACTTGATGTGATCACCAATCGGTTTGCTAGCATGACTAGGCACTAATGTGAACATGTTTTAGTAATATCTTAGTGATTTTTCAAATTTTATATGTATATTTTTTTATTGTTTTTTTTTCCTTCATTTGCTTCCTTCTTCCTTCCATTGGTTACTGATGTTCGACGACCAACTAGAGGCAAGGCCCGATGAGGTTGGCCTCGTCAATCACTGGGGAGGCTCAAGCCCTCGCTAGAGGCCTAGTCAAGGCACAACCTCGCTAGCCAGCCATTGCCTCCAGGTAGTCACCTAGGTCCGACAATTGATTAGAGGAAGAAAAATGGGAAAAAAAAAGAAAATTAAAAAATATTTAAAGTGTTCACTTTAGTGTCAATTATGTCATGTAAGTTGTCTAGTCAAAATTAGTTGAAATGATTCAATTAATTTTATGTCAAAATGCTTAGGAATAAACTAACACCGATATAATTGCCTTAGGACTTTTCCGACACTTTTCCTATAGAAAATAAAGTACTTGTCCCAAGACCATTAAATGGACCTAGATTTAGAACCAGGGAAGACGGTAATATACCTTCCCACAGTGGGTGAACAACTCCCCGTTCAAGCCCTTAACGGCTTTTAGTAGAAAATCACTATGCCATTTAGTTCAGAGCCTAGAGAGACTCAGAGATGCTATGATGATAATGTTTCTAACTATTTGAGCTACATTTCTTAGAGGATCCTACCAGACTGGAGAAGAAAGAAGTTTAGAAATGAGGGTTTTCACAAAACACTCACTTTACTTCAAGAAATTATGCCCAATACATTAATGTATTTGAGCAATTCAAACTCAACTAAATCTCATATTTCAAAAATCCGATCAAATCAAATATTTATATAAATATACAAAAAACATACCAATGTGATCATTTTTGTTTTCACGATTTGTTGATGTAATCATTAGACAATGAATTTGTGTCCTCACATTACACTCAAGGTATATAGGCAAAGTGTGCAAACCCGTTTCATGCAAATTTTCTGACTTTTTCCTCACTTTTGCTCTACGACTTTACCTTCGAAATTTGGAAATAAATAATACCATCTTAGTTATTGTAGATAAATTATGGATAAACTATATAAAACTCTTTAGATGTCTTTTGAGTTTCGAGAAATAATGGGAAAAACTTATCGAAAATTTTAGTAAATATATAACTATTTTTAAGGATATCAATTTTTTTTTTTTTTTTTTTGCAGTTAAAACGAACTTATCATGGTGTTAAATTCAGTTTAAGATAAAATTAATATACTTGCTAAAACATATATATATATATATAATCCTTTCCAAGGCGGTCACCACCGCCACCGGCATATCCCTCTCTCGCGTCAGCACCTTCGTCTTCCTCAGAATCGGACTGGCGAAGAAAACCCTAATTTCCATCGTCCCGTTCGCAAGCGAGCGAGCGCGCGCGTTTCCCCCAAACCCTATCGATTTGCGTTGCAGATACGCGAGCGCCAAGCTGCGATCCTCGGACACGCGCCGTCGCGGTCGCGGTGGGGGAAGATCGGCGGTGGTGTGTATAAATCCATGGAGAAGGAGCGCGTGAGGAAACGGCCTCGGCTCACCTGGGACGTCCCGCCGGCGGTATCGGAGGTCCGTCGAGGAGGGGTTGGCGTGCGGTTTTGCTTTTTTTGGGGGGGGGGCAGAGCTAGGGTTTCTGAATCGGGAGACTGGTTTTTCTCGAGGTTTTGATGAACGGTTTTTTTTTTTCTTTTTGTGTAGGCGTGGGACCAGTCTGGTTTGGCGGGTAATCAGGTGGCGGAACGGCACCCGTCGCCTCCGAAGAGGGACGACGACCGCGAGGGGCATTACGTGTACAGCCTCGGCGAGAACCTCACTCCGAGATGTACGTTTTCCGTGATCCGATGTCTGTCGTGTTGCGCTTGCCGTTTTGCCGTGACCGTGATTCGTTCCTCTGGTTTTGTGTCTGCTTCCTATCTTTTTGGAGCTTTGGTTGGCGAAGGAGTTCTGTTCCTCTGCACGTCGCTCGTTCAACAAAGCATGTTTTTTTTTTTTTTTTTTTGGGGGTATGTCCTGGTTTCGCTTGCGAAGTGGTTGTTATCTGCGTCTTTCATCGTTCTGTCATCTCTGTCTTTTCCGTTGCATTGGCAAAACCACTTGTGTTTGCTGGATGATTATGTATTCGATGGTTATGTTAGTCGAATGGGTCCAGCCTCAGGAGCTCCTTTTTGGCTCGGTTCCACAACGCTAGCTCAACTTAATGTTTTTGGCCCTTTTGGGTATTGTGAAATGAGGTCTCCGTGTCTGGTCTGTTGTCTTTCAATGTCCTCAGTCTGTTGATTTTGTGATTTGTGCTGTAATGTCTACTTATAAATTCAATTTGGCTAAGTTCTGGATTTTGTAATTTTTGGGATTGCTCTTCTTCTTTACATAAAAAAATTGGGTGTCTTCGAAAGGAAATTTGATATATTTGTCGTGAGCCTTCTTAGATTCGATGAATATGTTGTATCATGACTACAAATCTATTTGTGATTCAAGCAACCTTTTCAAATTATGTCTCGAATTTTATTCAATCCTACGGACGCCTGGTGTACTTTTACTGAATCCGGAGTTAAGTCTTGTATCTGGTGGCATTGTCTCTTAGTGGGTTAGTCCTAATTTCACATGCAATTTTAATGTGCAACAGATAAAATACTCAGCAAGATGGGTGAAGGTTAGCCTGTCGAGAGCTCCTGCTGTCCTCAAGATATTTGTTATTGAGATTCTGCTTGCATCATTCAACATTGTGCTAGTGCTGTAGGCACATTTGGGCGTGTCTTGGAATGTTGGGATCGCCAAACACGAGAATATGTGGCTGTTAAGGTTGTCCGAAGTATAAGGAAGTATCGCGATGCAGCAATGATTGAAGTGGATATACTTCAACTCATTGCCAAGAATGATAGGGGCAGCTCTCGGTATTATTTATGTGGTTTTGGCTTCTTGAATTGCTGGATCAGATAACATGGTCTAATTATGTGCATCTTCATTGCTCTGGACAGCTGTGTTCAAATTCGGAATTGGTTTGATTACCGCAATCACATATGCATAGTGAGTAATCCGGCTAACTTCTGTTGTTTTTATAGCTAATTTTGTTCTTTCCTCATGAAATCTCTCTTGAAACACTCTTTTAAACGTCCAGGCTGTGTTCTCATTCTTATGTTTAATAAAAATCATAACTGAAGTTGGTGATTTTTGTGTCCATGTGCTGATATCAAACTTGGGCATCTGGTTGAACCTGCCATTCTCGTGTGCTAGTAGTTTATCAATAACCATATTCATTCAATTGGAAACTAAACAGAAACCCTTTTGTTGGATGCATTTGAATGGTGTTATCAGGTGTTTGAGAAGCTTGGACCAAGCTTATATGATATTCTAAAGAGAAATAGATATCATCCATTTCCTGTGGATCTTGTTCGAGAATTTGGACGTCAGCTTTTGGAATCTGTAGCATGTCTGTGGATTATTCTTGGCTTTTGTTTTAGTTTCTCGTTCCAGTATTGTTCTCATAAATATTCCTCCGAAAGCCTCTTGCTTCACCTGGTTGCTTCCCCAGGTTTATGCTCTCTAACTGCTGCTATATGTGACATAGCGTCTGTGCTTTATTGCTTTGAGCAGATATGCACGATTTGCTCTTAATTCACACTGACTTGAAGCCTGAAAATATCCTTCTTGAATCTTCTGAATCCGTTAAGATTCCTGATTTTAAGGTACACGATCTCTTACAAATTGGAAATTGTGTCTTAACTAGGATAATTCTGTTTTATTAAAATTGTTGGATCATACAGAGGACGACCTCAGGTGCAATGCAGTATCGGTGCTTGCCCAAGTCTAGTGCCATTAAGGTGATTGATTTTGGTAGTACTGCGTATGATAATCAAAATCATAGCTCCATCGTTTCTACAAGGCATTACCGAGCACCGGAGGTTATCCTAGGTAACTGGCCATCCACACATTGAAACCTTTTGAACATTAGCTCATAAAAGTGTGCTTCCCCTGCTGTACTTGATTACTTTTGACGGTTTGTGTTCTGTTTCAATAAAGATTTTCATTTGATGTTGGTCTAGAAACTCTTAAATCCGTTATCCAAAAATATTTGATGTTGGTATAGAAACTCTTAAACTCGTTCCTGTTGATTTCTTAATGGAAGGATATAATGTAGTAGTGATTGTTGTAACAGAGGAAATTTACAATACTGTGACTATTGGGTTCCGTTTAAGAGCTCTGGTTGCGAGTGTCCTCGATGTTGGTGTTTGGAAAGTCACCAGTTTGAGGGATATAATGCTGCGGTTCATTGGTGAATTGCAAGTCGTCTTTCTTTTCCCAATCATATTAGATATTCAATTTATTGATGTTTTTTTATCTGTTGTCTGTTGCCTGATTGAATGGATGATGGAGTTATATGATTGGGAGAACGGATTCTATTGAGTGATCTAGGGGGTTACTAATTTTTCCATTCTTATTATTTATGGCCTTGGACTTTTTCCAAGTACCTGTATGCTAGCATCTGGAAACTTGTCGCCTTGAATTGTGATGGGAAGCTCTATAAAACTGATAGAAAGTGAAAAGAAAGTTAGGATTAAGCTTGACTTACATAGTGTAAGAACTGGCTATAGGATGGACATAGTTCTCTCTACATGACATTCGCCACTGTGCAGCCCGAAGCCTACTTGATTAGTATTAGGTCAGTTTAATCAGTACAATGATTGTTGATGTTTCTTTGCGTTTGTGGAGTTATTGGTTAGGTTCACATTTCAACTCTGAGTTTTTGTTTGGTGTGTGTTTAAAGTAGTGAATCAACGAGGTCGTTTTTATGCCTGAGCAGTTGGTGCTTAGTTGTTTTTGTGGATCAGGATTCTGCTTGTATGTTTGTGGTTATCGAATAAAATTGACTGTTTCAGCTGCCATTACGGTTTGTCAACATTTTAAGACTCACTTCTATTCCTTTCCAATTCCTTTTTTTTTTGGGTGTCTTTTACAGGTTTAGGATGGAGTTATCCTTGTGATTTATGGAGTCTCGGATGCATACTTATTGAACTATGCACGGTTAGTCTTGTTGTTCCAATTGTAGCTCAGATATCAAATCTGGTGGAGGAAGTCCTTTAAATTGGACCTGTGTTCTCAGGGGGAAGCTTTATTTCAAACCCATGAAAATCTCGAGCATTTGGCAATGATGGAGAGGGTGTTGGGACCTCTACCGGAGCATATGATTAGAGGAGCCAAGTAAGTTCCTTTTAACTTGTAAACCTTGTAGTTTTATTTGGTTCAATTGTTCCTTGGCTGACGTGTCCTTAAATTTCAAATTTTCCCCTGCTAAGAATGAGTTTGTGTAGCGAGAGATGTTTTTTAATGTTTATCCTGTATTTAAATTAAAACTCCTTTTATTTATGTTGGCAGTAGGGGAGCTGAAATGTATTTTAGACGAGGATCACGTTTAAATTGGCCTGAAGGGGCAGTTTCAAGGGAGAGTATTAGAGCTGTGAAAAAACTCGATTCTTTACAGGTTTGCTTTGGTCCATTCTCCTTGGAGTTGTGGAAATTGATTCATTGACTTACGCCGATGGAAATTTTGCTTGGTTTTGCTAATTTCGTTTATTGTACTGTGGCAGAACCTTGTAGCTCAAAATGCAGACTCCTCAAGATCTTCTCTCACCGATTTGTTGCGAGGTTTATTGAAGTACAATCCATCCGAACGGCTCACTGCTCAAGAAGCCCTAAAACACCCCTTTTTCAATGATATGGCCTGAGGTGTGTCACCACGGGTGTTCTACACTAAAGCTGCTCAGACTAAGGAGTTTTCTCTGTGCATCTTGTGAAAACTGGTTGGTCTGGAGCGAAAAAGGAACCCAAGAGGCGGTTGCCCTGGCTTTGTAACATTGTGCATTTGATGTGCCTCTTTTTCTATGGCTAAGGCTTAAAAGAAAACTCCCTCTTTTCTAATGGGAAAAGTTTGTGCTGTGGAAGCATAGAATTTTGATCAGGAAGTCATGTTAAAGGCCGTCAGGAAGATACCGTGACTGACTCTAACCCACGGAGTCAATTTAACAGAAACCCTCATGTGAAGTGTAGTTGCTGCTTATTGAAAGTACATTGTAGTCAAGCCCGGTCCTGAATTATACTCAAGACTCGTTCGACCTCGGGGCAGAGTGACGAGTCGAGATTGAGTGGAATGGTATCGGTAACAGGTAGGACAAAAGTATAATATGTCATAAACGAGTTTAGATGGAATGACAGTCGAAGATCTCTTATTATTTTGAGGTATATGAAAATTTTCTCAGGTTGGACTTGAGCATTCAGAGGACTAACATAACGTAGAATGCGACGTCTAACATAAAACCCAACATTACTAAGTTGCATACGGCAAAGTCAGTGTAGGGGCGTCTTGGCGTGTCTTAAATTGGACACGCTCCGAATCTAAGTATCTTTTACCTGTGAAGATATGACTGGGATGAGTCAAAGTTTTGCTAATTCCTTGTCGAGATAAAATGGTCTCTCGTCCTGTTATGAGATGACGCCTTGCGAATGGCCCATCATATACAACTTAACAAAAGTTAAACTTTGAATGCAAAGTAAGTATTTTCTCACATAAGCAAGGTTATTTTTAAGCTCAAATCAACTAATTTTGTGGTGCTACTTGTGCCGTGTCTTGATGTCTTGTAACTTTCAGGAAAAGTACTAAAAAAATTCTAAATCTATCGTATTGTGTTATGCCATTCAAAATTGGCCGGATAGACTAAATTGATACTAATTTGAAATTTTTTAGGACTAAATTGGTTCGATTAAAAAGTTTGGAATTGAATTGGTATAAATACGATAAATTGATGACTTTTTTGGTATTTTTCCACGAACCTTCTAACTCATGACATGGGGCTTCGAGAATATTTTATCAAAGCTAATAATATAGGGGAATGTGGGTGATTTGCGCAATGCCTTGTTTTGATAATTTGCACATTGATAGTGAGAAACCTTCTTTCACCATGTCAATAAAGATAAATTAGATGTGTGAAAATCTAATTTGGCGATTTTTATCGAAATGGAGAAAAAGGAACGACCAATTCAATGGTGGGCACACATGTATTTAAGGAGGTCATGATATCAGTAAATGACATTGATAATCTTCTCGGCCAGAGGGAAAGACGCTGCATTGCATCGGGCTCAAATTACTAAAAAACGCAAGAAGGAAAACATTGCGGCGGAAAATCTTGTCAGAAGTGGGATTTGAACCCACGCCCTCTTTCGAGGACCAGAACTTGAGTCTGGCGCCTTAGACCACTCGGCCATCCTGACTGGAGCGAAGGTGATGTCCCATAAAATTGATTAACTTGATTCATTTAGTCTAATATCCCCAATCAAAGAGATTAAGGAAAGGTGATTTCAATCAAAGAGGCCCCGTGGACACGAGCCGATATTCATAGGACAACTTTCAAGCATAAAAGAGGATTCCTACCTTCCTCATGGAAATTTTTGCCTTTCAATTTTTCCTAAAGCGCTCATTTGCACACACGTAATTACACGAGCAATAGACATCTGGTAATATGATTTTGATTAGAGTAAGCAATCCGTTGTGGGAATTTCGAAAAAAGATCAAAAATATCCGAGCTCCACAAATGAAGGCTAGGTAGCCGAGTTCGAGGTCAACTTTATAGTTCTTCATATGTTCTACCAACAAGAGCGGCTTAACGCCCAGGACTAGGAATCACGAGCTCAATTAGATCCTAGATGCCTTATTAGGGCTCAACAAAATTCAAGTATTAATAAGCTCCCACTCAACTGCAGCTTGATATCAAAATAGAAACCATGAACTACATGAATTATGATGAATCTGAATGGCATATAGGCTGAACTTGAATAATTTTCATTTGCACTAAGGCGAGCTTCGAAGGAGGTAGCTTACCTGAAAAGCAAGAAAAACAACTTGCTGCAAAAGCAGCCTATTTTACATCGCTGCTTGGAAGTTCTGCAGCTATCCAACATCCAAGACATCACATTATGGTTTACATAAGAGGATAAAAGAGAAAAGATACGGTATCCTACCATCACTCCTTTGAATGTTGTTGTTTGAAAAGGACGGTTGGAATTCAATGTGATATTGCATGTATCGATTACCGAGCAATAAACCAATCTTTTCTCGGAATTTTCCCCCCAGAGCCACATGGCAGCACGCAACTAACTAAATTATGCAAACCATATTACAATAGGCAAAAAACCACTCCTGACTCCATCAGCAGTAATATCATGAACAGTTACTTTCCTTTTGCAGAATTAAGAAAAGATGTCCTAAATCATTGTCCTGTCCTGGTAAGAGGGTGGTCAGGGTTGAAGGAACTTTCTCAATAGTAGTAGAAAGCATCCACAGAAAATTCTGCAAAAACTGACCTCCTCTGCCTGGAGATAATATGTGCAAAAAGGCACATCTTGTCATCCATGTACAATAAGACAATTTCCTTGCTAGATCGCAAAATTCAAGGAAACTAATGGGCCTTGCATGTAACCTGACTCGCCTAATAGTTACATTTCGGAAATGTCATCGTCGCTGTCACAAACCACAGCAGAGTCCAAAATGATCTTGCTGTTGGCGTTCCCTAATGGGTTTTCATCATCTGAATCTGGTATAATAGCCGAGTCTAGAGCAGAGTTTCTAGTGGGTCTTTGACTCAGCAACTTCTTCATGTGCAACGTCCCCATTTCCTCAACTGCGTGAGCAGCAGCTCCAGCTAACCTTTTGCTCCAGCGCGATCCAGCCACTCTATGAGCAACATGAATTTTCCTCTTCGGATGATTAATATTAGAAGGAGAATCGATTGTGCTACCAAGGCAGTCCTCATCCGAGTTTTTTGACCTACTGCTATCATCATCAATGTTTTTTCCATCATATTCCTCATCCGTGTTGTCATTTCTAGCTCCTTCAAGCCTGTTAATCTGAGTCTCAGAAACATCATAGATATTGATTCTATCAATCCCTTCGTGTGAATGTGTATCCTCGTTGTGGCTATCATCCTCTTTACTAAGCTCACGATGCTTGTCCTGTTTCCTTTGATCTTCAGCAGTCAACCTCCTGAACAACAGATTATGTAAATAGCTGGTGAGAGAATCTATACATTTTCTTATTTGGCATCGGCTCTATGAGACTGAGAATGCACATCAGCTTTGCATGAATGAAATGCATAACGCATGCAAATGAGAAAAAAACATGCTTTGTCAGAAAATAAGAGTAGACTGCCCTACGGTCCCACTTTTCAAAAAATTGCTCGCTTCCAACTCCTATAGCAGTTTTAGCAACCAACGATCTGGCAGAAATACAACTTTTTTTAGTGCAGCAACATGATAGAGCATTTCTTGTCGTATCATTCCTCAACTGGCATAGCCTCTATCATTGTTCTCACTGCTTTTCTTGTTGAAAGCTTAAAGGTTCTGAGACATTCAATGCAGACTATGCAAAAAGCAGATATGTCATGCCATGGTCTTTTGCATTTATACTTCAGAAAACTAACATACTGGCTCTAGAATATCCAGGCCGCAAGCCCCTACAGTCTACACTTGAGAAGAGCACTACTTAGCGGTGACACAACATGATCGTAAGGGAAAGATACTAATGGTACCAAGTCTACAGAAACTATGATTTTCAGCTGCTAAGCCAGTAAAAAACTCAAATCTAGAGATTCCCTGGCGACACCTGACTTTAGAAGGAGAGAGTAAGTTGTAATCCATAAAGTATCAAAAGCAATTCAGAGAACAAGATCTTACTGTGTGACTTGTATAGCCTCATTAATGGCCCGATCATACTCCTCTGCACATGGAGAAAGTTGGTTTAACTTCAAAAGCCAAATGACACCAAAAGTTCCGCCCAAACAATAGCAAGCTTATAGGTTGTAATTGAAAATCCATCATACCGAATGTGTAACTTATAGGCCGACGATTCCGGCAGGATCGAGGACGAGCAACTGCACAGGAACTCTTAAAATTATCTAGGGGCATCTTTTGTCTTTCTTTCCGCTTGAGTGCTCTTTCTTTTTTCTGTTTCAAAGCTGACTGATTCAGGTTTATATGATGAGAAAATGTAAATGTAGACAGGGGGGATAAAGTAAACATGAAACTTGGAGATCGAGTTCTTTCCAACAAAAATAGTAATAGTAACAAAAACAGGGCTGCATTTACATGAAGACCTTAGTAACACTTACCTTTTTTATTTTCTGTAGGACAGGTATTATATCAGATTGTATGATTCTACTGACGGCAACTTCAGCTACACCTTTGCTTGATGCAAGTGCTTCCTGTCATTGTTAGCATGAAATGGGTGACTCGTAGAAGCTTAAACTCCCCAAAAACTAGAAAATCCAGAAACTACTATCACTTCCTTACCACAACTTCAGAAAACTCATCGAGATTAGTGGCAAGTGTTTCCCACCGAAACATTCTGGATGGTAGAGGTGCACAGCGTTCATCCTTGTTGGTACCCTTCGACTTGGGAATACATACAGCCTTATATAGCCTGTACCCACCAGTTGCATTTCCGTCGTACCTACATGACCATCAGAGGAAACATCACCATTTGTCAAACCACTCATAATTAGGTCCAAAGTACACTCTTAGCAGTACCAGTAAGAAGTTCCATTTCCATGACTAGCAAGCTTTTCTTTGCGAAAACAAGATATGTGAGTTCCATCTTTAAGGGCGTCGTTTATGTAAGACACTGCATCATCTTGCTGCAGGACATTAAGGTTCAGTAATGAGTTAGTAAAGCTGATAGAGAAGAAGACACTAGGAAAACTCATCTACAAAGGACCAAATTTTGTTAGGTTCAGAAAATCTATTTGATATCAAGCGTTTAAAATTCAGAGTCACAGAGCAAAAATCTGTAGATATTTCAATAAAACTTCCATACAAAAGCATAGCGAGATCATCAGATGTATACGGAGCAAAAGGGAGAGAAAACATTACAATGGCTCGGAGTTCACATAGAGCTTTCAGTAAAAGTAATCGACCAACCGGATCAAGGTCTTTGTACTGAGATATTTCCTTCCTGATACAAGCACATAAGGCCACTTAAGCCTATACGAGTTTCAAGGGAAATTAAAGCAATCAAATAGATGGCGCGTGGAAATTACCCATTAGCCAGCGTTAATGGGATATTCCCCTCAGCAACCTGAAATTTGGCGGCCAGTCTCTCGTGGTCATCTACTCGTTCAGGTACTACATAGGAGAACCAGAAGCAGAGAACTAAAGAATTGACTTACCCACTGCCACCATGGATCCAGTTTCTTACAGAGTACAGTCGCCCATGCATCAGAACCATCCAATGCTTTGCTAAAAGGCCGAATTCCCTGCTTAGAGTGAATGTTATGCTAATAAACTAGCACCAAATACTGAATAGAGTCCAGCCCATAGAAGGATGAAAGAGAAAGTTGGCAAGTTGGGATATAGACAAGGCAAGCTAGTTGCTTTATTCTACTTATTAAAATAAAATAAAAAATGCCATGCGTTTATTCAGATTACATTGACATCAAATAAGCCACAGTATTGACGAATCTTCTGGGAAAACTAGAAAACAAGCTCTTGCTGACATTACCATGACAATCACAACTATAACCTGCTCTTGGGAAAACTGTGAGTAGACCATACCTCCAAAAGAAGTTCCAGCCAGCACCAAAATAATCTAGATTAGCTTAAAGAACGACATTCACAGGTGCAAGTTAAATATTCAACAGACTTTTATCTGAATAACAAGAGTCCAGAGAAAGCAAATTCGGTGCGCATATTTGCAGAAAATGCTTTCCTGCAGAAGTTACTAGATTTTTTTTAGTTAGCCTGTAAGACTTCTTTTCAAGCGGATGCCAGCATCTAATATTCCCACCAAATATTAACCTTAAGCTCGTTTTGAAAATTGTTTCCCTCTTAAAAGTTAGGCTTTTCATGTCTAGTTTTGACCCCGAAAATAAAAAATTCTAGTTTCTCCCCTAAAGCAGGGATCATTTCTGTGGAAATATCACACCATCCAGATAGAAAATCCCAAGCATGTGTTGATAAATGTAACAAGGCAACTGGAGGCAACAAGCTGAGTACAGACAAAACTATTTTCTAGCCGAGACGACAAGCTGAATAATCGTAGAAGCTACCAACGTAAGTGCAGGTTTGTGTAAGAACCTTCAAGAGCTTGATGTGTAGCTGCGCGATCGAAGAGTTCGGCCTGATCAGACCTCCTTCGATCTCCTCGGCGGACAACTTGAGATCATTCCCGATTACAGGCTCGAAAACCTGCAGGCAACGCAAACGATCATCATCGAATCGACGGCGAACTTCAAAAGCATTCCGTTCCGTTCCGTTCCTCGTTCCGGAACCAGGAGCGATCAAAGCGAAACGTGAAAAATCAACGAGAGCGATCGGAGCGCGAGACGGCCTACGCTTAAGAAGTTGAGAACGGACGCGAGCTCCCACCGCTCCCGCAGCTCCCGGAGGACCTCCGGGCCTGCTGCTTCTCCGCCGCCGGCCTCGTCCAGAATCGACGGCGGCGTCTCCCCCTCGCGACCGTCGGCCTCCGTTCCGCCGCCGCCGCCGCCTCCGGCGGCCGGAACCCGGCGTGGTCGAGGCATGGCGACTCTCTCCGGAGCAGGAAGGCGGGAGCGAAAACACCGCCGCAACGCGGAGGAGAAAGAAAGGCGATGAAGATTACTTCTGAGCACGGCGGTTCCCGCTCGAGAGAATGGAGGTAAAACCATTTCGGTTTCCCGCCTAAAAGCATTAACCACGGTTAATCCATTTTCACCACGGTTAATGCTAAGTACACCATAAACACAGATATGAGTTAACTGAAAAAATCTTGGCTGGTTTGTCCATATTTAAATCTTAAGAGTCAAACAATGATTATGTGCATATTTATGAGTCAATAATTGTAGGTAGTGAAGGTTGGAGATGTTTCGAATGTAAAATAAGAAGAAGAAGAAGAAGCAATTAAGTGAAAAGGGTCAATTTAAATAAGTCTTATTTTTAGCATACTCTAATATAAAGTTAAATTTTCGACCACTTCATTATAACGTTTGAGTAAAAATTTGGTCTTATTATATCCTATTGGCATTTATAAATTTTAAATATCGCAATTGAATCGTTAACAAAACATAATCTTACATGGTTTTAGATAAACATATGGGTGGGCTTCGAAATTTTATACCAACCCGCTTGACACACCTGAAAAATCCAATCGAAGTGACCCATCTTATGTGCGTTGCTGTGGATTATCAATCTATTGATCAAGTCTATTATAAAATGAATGTTCTAAATTTGAGAGCCACCCAACATGTGTTGGTAATTATGTAAACATCAAGGTTGTAATTCAACTTTCCGAAAATGATCTACGAAACTTTTTCCTATTCCCAACAAATTTGGATCATATTTTTTATCTCTTCATTGTTCTTGGGACAACGCATTTATTCTTTGAGTGGACCATGGATTCATTATTGTTCCACTTTTAATGACCTCGACCATACCCAAATCTACACTTGCGAAAATTTATGAGCCCATTGATATATTGTTGTAACTTCACTAGCGTTTAAAAAATAAAAGAACAGAAAATAATGTGCTCGATATAACAAGCGCGTGAAGTAATCGAAGTAAAAACCAGTTATTTGACAATGGAAAAGAAATTATCGACCACGGGAACATGAGTACAAGCTTCACAAAATAAATGTTCTTACTAGGTTGAAGTCGTTGAAATGGGAATCAAAATGATGTGAAGTTCGAGCAGCTCTGAAATTTTCAGACAGAGAGATGTAGTCTGCAAAACCGACACTTTCGCTTGTTGTCGTTCTCCACGGCCATCGCGTCCCTCCGATGTGCATCCAACTCTGATTTTTTAGGAAAATAGGATTGAAATGGCATTATTTTTGTTATTAACTGCAAGGAGGTGTCATGGGCCGGATGTCTTTTAGGAAAATAGGACTGAAGAGGTGGCTAGACCGGCCGAAAATAACTTTGAATTTTGCGTGGTCTAAAGTTTCTAGGGTGCTCTAGAATATTCTCAAGGGCATAGTGGGAAATGTTCACTTTATTTTAGAGAATTCTTATAATCAGCGGGGTATGTGGTAGATAAGGCGATTGCATTGTAACCGTATGATAAGGAAAAATCTATGGTGGTAATTTGATGGAATGTCCCACAAATACTAACACCAGGAGAGTACAAGAGCATTCTCTACATGATAATTATCTCTCTTTCATTTATGAGTCTGGGAGATTATCGCTTTTTACATGGAGGCGATCTCCATTGGAGGGTCACAATATAACGAGGTGGGGGATACAAAACACATTAAACCCGAAAAAGAGGGGGCCGAACGAGGAACTGATTGGGAAAAAAAGGAAGACAAAAATGAAAGAAAATAAAAGAGGTTTTTTTTTAATAAAAGAGGGGTTTCGCAAGCCAAGAAGATGGGTAGTTTTGCCTTTTTGTTTATCTCCTTCTCCTAAAAATAAATTTTTATCTTATCAAATCCAATGCTTCCTTCTTTTTTTCTTCTCTATCTCTCTTCGCGCGCGAGAAAATATTCAGTGGTTCGTGCACGCCACGTCATCCGCTGACTTGGCGCGCACAAACCACTCAGATACTAACACCTATAAGGGCTGGTTTTTGGGCGGCTCGGCTCGGCTCGAAAGGAGGATCAGCGTATTCCTCCCACTCAAAACTTTTCTCTCTCCTCACTTAAATGGGCGGGTTCTCTCTCCTCTCCTCATAAAAGAAAAAAGAACGCTCAAGCCTTGTTTCCTTCTCCGCGCATCCCACCTCCTCCGCCTCCGCCTCCGCCTCCGCCTCGGCCTGCACTTGCCCAAAAGCGTCGCTGGCCATCTGCCCCTGGCATCTCAGTCTCGTTCCCGAGTGGCACCAGGTTCCTCGCCGCTGACCGGCGCTGTCTGGCCCGCTCGGTCGCGAGGGAGATCTCGGCGGACTTGGGCGGGGTCGACAGTGCGGCGAAGAAGGAGAGGCCTGATGCATTTTCTCTCTCTTTTTTTCAATGGAGCGCGCGCTATTTCTTCCCGCTCCTGCCTCTCTCTTCCTCAAGCACTCCTCTCCTCTATGTCCCGAGCTCTCTCACTCACCCCAAGCGCCCCCCCTCCTCTCTGTCTCGAGCCCTCTCACTCACCCTAAGCGCTTCCCTCCTCGCCTCTGTCCTCGTCGCCGTCATCGACTTTCCAGCCACGGCTCCAGAAATCGCCGGCTGCTGATTAGCCTCTCAAGCTTCTTTGTCTTCTACTCCTTATTCGGTCCCGATTTCGGGCTCAAGTACGTAGGCAAGGATTTTGAAGCAAAAGAGGTTTGCGAGGCTAGATATACTAGTGGCGGACGGCGAGAGCACGATCGACCTAAGTCGTTACTCTTCGCTCGGTGATTTCAAGCTCGAAGTCGAAGCATAGAAGGAGGAAGAACAAGAACGAGATGAAGGAGAAGAAGGAGAAGATGGGTCCTTCCTTTTCTACTACTGGGTTTATCTCTTGAAGCCCGCCACTTTCCCTTGTACCATTTTTCGTCAGGTAGAGGAAAGCTGCCATTTTTCCATCTTTTTTCCGTCCCTTTTTGGTTCGTTGGTTTTTTATGGGAGGGACGGTGTTCGTTTCTCAATTCTGTGAATTTTTTTATGTTTGGAGAGGTTAGGTGTTATGAGTTGCTTGTTTGGCGGTTGTTTTAGCGATTGATCACTCATAGGTTGTTGGATTTTGTGATTTGGAGGGATGCTTGGCGTTGGTTTGGATCGATCACCGTTGCTTGGCTCTCGGATTGTGTCGGTCGGTCTGATTACGATGAGTTTGAATCATTGTGGAATTTTCCCAATAGTGTCTTTTCACGTTCACTGAAGTCTATTGTTGTGTTGCTCCTGTTAGATGGTATACTGAGTGTCAATGCCTGTTGTGGAACCAACGCTTATTGATTTTTGTGGATTTGTCTGGGATCAATCCTTTAGTCTTGTTTTTTTTTCCATCCCATCTATCTTCGCTTGT
This sequence comes from Eucalyptus curtisii, assembly GCA_017140595.1. Taxonomy (NCBI): domain Eukaryota; kingdom Viridiplantae; phylum Streptophyta; class Magnoliopsida; order Myrtales; family Myrtaceae; genus Eucalyptus; species Eucalyptus curtisii. Next base: position 11,166,843 of record CM029496.1, read on the forward strand.
GACACAAGGGACTATTCTTTTTTGTGGTATACATCATCCCTTAATCACCATTTTCGACTAGTCCCTTGTGTCACAAACGAAGATAGATGGGACGGAAAAAAAAAAGACTTGACGCATTACAAAGGATTGATCCCAGACAAATCCACAAAAATCAATAAGCGTTGGTTCCACCAACAGGCATTGACACTCAGTATACCATCTAACGAGAGCAACACAGCAAGAACGTGAAAAGACACTCTTGGGAAAATTCTAGAATGATTCAAACTCATCGTAAACCGGAGAGCCGAGCAACGGTGATCGATCCAAACCAACGCCAAGCATCCCTCCAAATCACAAAATCAAACAACCGGTGATCAATCGCTAAAACAACCGCCAAACAAGCAACTCATAACACCTAACCTCTCCAAACATAAAAAAATTCACAGAATTGAGAAACGAACACCGTCCCTCCCATAAAAAACCACCTCCCATAAAAAACCAACGAACCAAAAAGGGACGGAAAAAAGATGGAAAAATGGCAGCTTTCCTCTACCTGACGAAAAATGGTACAAGGGAAAGTGGCGGGCTTCAAGAGATAAACCCATAAGTAGAAAAGGAAGGACCCATCTTCTCCTTCTTCTCCTTCATCTCGTTCTTGTTCTTCCTCCTTCTATGCTTCGACTTCGAGCCTGAAATCACCGAGCGAAGAGTAACGACTTAGGTCGATCGTGCTCTCGCCGTCCGCCACCAGTATATGTAGCCTCGCAAACCTCTTTTGCTTCAAAATCCTTGCCTATGTACTTGAGCCCGAAATCGGGACCGAATAAGGAGTAGAAGACAAAGAAGCTTGAGAGGCTAATCGCGGCCGGCGATTTCGGAGCCGTCAATGACGGCGACGAGGACTGGCGAGGAGGGAAGCGATGAGGCGAGCGGGAAGCGCTTAGGGTGAGGCGAGGAGGGAAGCGCTTAGGGTGAGTGAGAGGGCTCGAGACAGAGAGGAGGGGGGCGCTTGGGGTGAGTGAGAGGGCTCGGGACATAGAGGCGAGGAGTGCTTGAGGAAGAGAGAGGCAGAAGCGGGAAGAAATAGCGCGCGCTCCGTTGAAAAAAAGAGAGAGAAAATGCATCGGGCCTCTCCTTCTTCGCCGCGCTGTTGACCTCGCCCAAGTCCGCCGAGATCTCCCTTGCGACCGAGAGGGCCAGCGTCAGGGACAGCGCCTGATCAGCGGCGGGGAGCTTGGTGCCACTCGGGAACGAGACCGAGATGCCAGAGGCAGATGGCTAGCGATGCTTTTGGGCAGGCGCAGGCCGAGGCGAAGCCGAGGCGGAGGCGGAGGAGGTGGGATGCGCGGAGAAGGAAACAGAGGAAGGCTCTGAGCGTTCTTTTTTCTTTTATGAGGAGAGGAGAGAGAGAACCGCCCATTTAAGTGAGGAGAGAGAAAAATTTTGAGTTGGAGGAATACGCTGATCCTTCTTTCGAGCCGAGCTAAGCCTCCCAAAAACCAGCCCTTTTCTCATTTTCGAGGGGGTCCCGCTCGGGATAGGTGTTAGTATCTGAGTGGTTTGTGCGCGCCAGGTCAGCGGATGACATGGCGCGCACGAACCACTGAATATTTTCTCCTTCGGGCGTGCTTATAGTGACTTGACGAGAGCTAGGGATTCGATTTTGAGCGAGTTTATGAGCAATGTTGTGACCTCTCTTGCCCATTGCCGATAAGGGTAAGCTGGCGGCCTTTGTCAACCCTTGGCATAAAAGGAAGTAAAGAACATAAAAGAAAAAAAAAGAACCAAAAACACTAAAAAAAAATTAAAGTATTATTAAAATATGTGAATATCAGCGCTATCTATGCCATATGGGATCACCGGCCTTCACATTAGCGATTTCTAACCAAAATTTACCGAATGGATTTAATTGACATGCGGACCCTTGGAGTGCCATAACTTGGCAGAAATGGACACTTAAGTGCCATAACTTACAAAAGATACACTTAAGTGCCAAAATCGAAGCAAAATGGATCACTTGAATGCCAATCCGGCCAAAAACGCCGACATGTCAATTTTCCGGCGAAGCGAGTGCAAAATGGCGTCGTTTTGGTGCTTTGACGTGGTAAAATATTTAATATAAAATTTAATTTAATTTAATTTAAAACTAAATTTATTTAAAAAATTTTAAAAATAAAAAAAATTAAAAACATTTAAAATATTCAAATATATTCAAAATTTAGAAAAATTTTAAAAAAAATTAAGAAAAATTGAGAAATTTAAAATTTAAAAAAATTTAAAATTTTTAAAATATTAAGAAATTTTTAAAAAATTTAAAAAATAAAAAATTTTAATTTTTTTTTGAAAAAAAGTGAGGCGGCCCCGGCCGACCCTCCCACACCTTCCGGCGACGGCGGCGAGGGCTCTGCCCTTAGCCTCCGGCTGCCTTCCTCCTCCTCCTCCTTCTCCTCCATTTTTTTTAAATAAATATAAATTATATTATTATTTTGTTTTAAATTTAATTTAATTAATTTTTATATTATATTAAATTTATATTATGCCAAAACAATGTCGTTTTGGCCGATTTAAGGGCTCTATTCCGGCCAACACCGAAACAACATCGTTTTGGTGCTGACGTGGTAAAAATTTTAATATAAAAATTTAATTTAAAACTAAATTTATTTAAAATATATAAAAATAAAATTTTAAAAATTTTAAAAATTTACAAAAATTTAAAAAAATTAAAAAAAAGGCGGTTGAGGGCTGAAATGTTTTGTAATTTTTTTAAAATTTTGTAAACTTTTAAAATTTTTTGTAAATTTTTTAATTTTTTTGTAAATTTTGTAAATTTTTTGTAAATTCTAAATTTTTTAAAGTTTTTAAAGTTTTTAAATTTATTTTTTAAAATTTTTAAAGAAATTTATTTTTAAATTTAATTTAAATAATTTTGATATTATATTAAATTTCAAATTATTCCAAAGCGACGTCGTTTTGGCCGATTTAAAAGTTTTATTTTGGCCAACACTCGAAACGACGTCGTTTTGGGTGAATTCGAGTTGACTCAGCTATCCGGCGAGACACCTAGGCGAGAAATATTAATATTTTAATGCCACGTATGATTTCCGGCCAACTTCGCCGGAGATGGCACTTCGGTGTCCCACTTTTCTTAAAATGTGGCACTTAAGTGTACCTTTCGTAAGTTATGGCACTTAAGTGTCCCTTTCTGCCAAGTTATAGCACTTGAAAGGTTCTTTTGCCGGATTTAATTGGTACAAATGTAAATATGTTTAGAACTAAATTGATTCAATTAAAAGGTTTCGGATTGAATTAGTACCAATATAATAAGATTTTCTTTTTGGTATTTTCCCTTGGATACTATGCAAGGAGGAATTCAAGAAAAATATATTGAGGGGCTGACAATAAATAACAAAGTCTTTCTTGTTTGCCCAAATTTAAGTATAACCTAGGAGTATTTTTTGTTTTGTTTTTGTTATTAATTATGTGCTATGGAAGTTACAGGTATTTTGAGTCAATAAAGTAAGAGGGCATGGGTAGAAAGATTTTGGTTAATAAAAAAAAGTAAAGTCAATTAAACATGTTATTTAAATTTTTTTTTTGAAAATATAAAGTAAAATTTCCGACCTATTCATGTATAATGATTTGATTAGAACAATACAAAAAAAATTATTTTTGAGCTAGATGGATGATAAGAAACTCGATAGCAAGTAATTTATAGGATTTTATTGGATGCATTTCTTTTCAATGCATCATAGTTATCAATTGGCATATTGTAATTTGATATAATGAATATACTTTGGTGTCTTGGTATATTTATCATGTGATAAGATCGTTAATTTAATATAATGATAAGGGATTACACTCACAAAATTATGATCTTTGTATAATTCAACAGAAAAAAATAAAATTAAAGATGATGTGGGCCTATCCACTCCGATTCTTGAAATTCCTAATTTTTAGGAGGAAAGAGGACAAAACTATGAATTCCAACTTAAAGAGTATTTTGGGCCTACCCACTCCAATTATATAAGGGCTTCACAATTTTCCTGGGAAGGGGCTGAGGCCCACTGGCCTTTTGTGGGCCCGATCTGGACGATCCGGATTAAATCCAATGGATACGATTTAATATGTTTTCATATATTATTTTAATGAAAAGTAATTTATAATTTTGTTAAAACGTCCCAACATTAGATTATATTTTATGAGGTTTTGTTTTTTGGTCAAAATATTTTATGAGGTTTATATTACACTTGGCTTGGCCCCATCTAGACATGTCAATATATTTAAGATTTGGATAGTATTAAGGCAATACATTAGGCATCATAGCAATATATCGGATTACATTACCAAATTAAGAAAATCTACCTTAAGATATTTCCTTGAAATCTTTCCAATAGCAATTCAAGCCAAAGTCAATCAACCTAAGTATCAAAAGACATTGAAATATGATATCGATAAAATTTGGCCAATGCCTATGTTGGCTGGGACATAAAAATAGTAAAACGTCTTCTCTTTACGTGTGTCGATCTATAGACTACAAATCCATTGAATTTCATTTCTCTGAATTTGTCATCCCAACTCGAGCTCATTCCAACTCTAAAACACAGCTGGCTACTGCTCAAGTTCGCAACATCCATTTGAGTATTGGTGAGCTCTAATTAAGACCTCGCGATCGCTCGAGCTTAAGGCAACTACAAAGCTCTTTACTAGAGCTCTCTGCCTCTTGAGCTTGCTGTGGCCACTAAACAAAAATGTTTAGTCGACAAAAAAAGAAAAATTTGAGCAAGCTCGAGTATTCAATAGTAATCGAATTCAATATGCATTTTCAACTTGTTGCACGTTGCTGGATTTGGCTGGATTTTAATGAAAATTTGTAGGACAAAAAATAACTCGATTTTATAAATTAAATTCTAATAATTAGAGAACAACGGATATATAGAGAGAGCTGTAGAAGTTTAAAAAAAAAAAAAAAAAAATAAAAATAAAAAAACGAACCAGCGCAACTACATTGCAGTTTCTCCGAGTACCGGAATTTTGTCGGGGAGGGGGTCGTCATCATCTCCTTCGAATCCACTCCGAAATCCTTTTCTCGCCTCCAGGATTCTCGAGAAAATTTCGACCCCCCTGCGCCCCGCAATTTTCTCTCACTTTCTCGCTCGCTTTCTCTCTCCCCGCGAATCGAACGCTTCTCTTCTCTCGCCGTCGATCGCCATGCTCGCTCCGGCTCCGGCCTTCCTCGCCGCCGCGGATCGCCGGACCGTCGATTGAGCATATCGCGCCGGATTCACCTCCCCCGCCTTCCCCTCCTTCCCTTTTCTTCCCGATGGAGAAGGTGGACAAGGAGACCGGGCTCCTCCTGCGCGTGGCCGCGAACCACCTCCACCTCGCCCAGTTCGAGCCGCTCCGGGCGATCCTCCTGACGCTCCGGGCGAAGGACCCGGACCTCGCGTTCGACGTCCTGCAGACGATCGTGAGCCGCGCCGGGCGGGTGGAGCACGTGCTGTGGTCGCCGTCGTGCCCGAACCCTTCGCTCCTCGCCTACCTGTGCGCGCTCGAGCTCCTGCGGTACGAGAGGCCGCTGACCGCGTGGAGCTTCGACCCCGAGGCCCTGCGGCTGCGCGTCGAGTTCCTGTTGTACGTGCAGAGCCTGAGCGACGCGGTTTTGGCGAAGATTCGGATGGGCGTGGATGGCCGAGGTGGTGGGGGGAGTGAGGGTGGTGATGATAGCACGTGGAGCGAGAGCAGAGATGAGGATCTCGGGGACGTAGATAGGAGATTGAATGATTGTGGTAGGGTTTTGGGTGTGTTGTTGGAGTTAGGTGTAAGGAGGTTGAAGGCGGATGTTGTGGAAAGTGAGGGTGTCGATAATGGTGGCGCAGGAGGCAGCGTGAGTGCTGGCACGTCCTCAATTGACGAAGAGGAGTTATCGTGTTTGGGGGCCATAGTTCCAGAATATGCGGAAATTTTTGATGCGTTGTGTTTGAACATACAGAGGCAACTGCAAGGTTGGGTGGTTGATGAATCTGGGTTAGCATTGATGGTGCACAGGCACGGGAAGACTCGGGCGGGTTTGTTGTTGGAGGAGGAAGATGTTAAGATTATGGGTTTGATGCAGAAGAGCATTCAGTTAGCTCATTTAAATGCAATGAGGGAGTGTGTCAGTGATGGGAATGAGGAAGGTGCAATTGACCATGTTCGTTTTCTTCACCTTGACCATGGAGTAGATGAAACGGAGTTCCGGTACGTACTCTTTTTCTTCCAGGAAGTTTAGGTGTTACCTTAGAGGTGGACACTATTTAATTGGTACCATACAAATTCTATGTCGACAGTTGGAGATTTATGCGTTTATTAAAGTTTCATTAGCTAGCTGTAATTATCTGCTCTACCCCTTGTCTTAACTAATGTCCAGGTGATGTGCAATTCATCTCCAGATTGGGTGAAGTTGCTGTTAGTTGGTGTATCAGTTTGATAATGTCCAAATAGCCATATCTTGTCTGGTTCTGCTTTAATGGTTTGTTGGACCAGGAGTTAGAAATACTCTCCTTTGGTTCTTCCTCTTATAGGGAGGAAAAATCACGTCGGGTATGCAGATGAAGCATGTCTGACCATGTCTGTTGGGACAGGAACTGTTCGGATGCTCCCTGGATGCTAGTTGATGAATATATCACCATTCATATCTTTTCACGTTCTAAATGAAAATCTTTGTGAACAACAAGCCTTCTAATTGGAGTTTGCTGTAAAGATCCTGATATATGCCAGGTTCTATATAGCATGCCATTGTTGAAGGGACTGAGATATTTAGATTCGGCCCTTTTTGTGAAGGTAGTAGTTTAGTCCTCTTGCAATTCCCCATATCTCATTTAAGGTGCCCCTTCATTGTAGAGTACCATCTGATCCTAAAGCTTTTTAATACACTACTTACATCATAGCACCTAGACAATGGTAGGGATAACTTTCTCCTGGATATACCCAATTTCAACTCTGTATCGTTATATTATTGGTATCAATATCATTGCTACTAAATGTGCTTATTGAACACCCTCATCTCTATTGCGGTTATCTATAATAAGGTTCAAAGTAAACCCCCATGATTGAGTCATTGAAAACTTGAACACTTTTTTCTTGCTGTTATTGAGCTTTATCTTGTGCAGTGGTGACCTCGAATGTCACACAAGATTCTGATGTGCAATTTTCACTATTCCTTATTCCTCATATTGAGTTGGCAACATCTTCATCATTCTTGTCCTTAAATAGATTAGATGTGCAGTGAAGCTGATCACTATTCCTAGATCCTAGTCCTTGCTGCTAGTTTTTCTCGTCCCATATTTTTTTTTTAACATTGAAAATTATTTTGTTCCCCTTTGGTTGTTGGTTTTGCTTAGTATTGGTTCCTCCTTAATACCCCTTTTGTTAGATTCCTATTTTCAATTTTATTTTGCTTGGTAATGGCTTTAAGTAAAAGGAGTACCTTTTACAACTCTGTCCTGTATAGATTGTTACATCATTAATACAATTTTGTTTTCTTATAGACAAAGTAAAACTGAATAAGAGCTGGAGAAAGAGCTCCTGTGGATCCGTATCCAAAGAATTGGACAAAGAATTGTTTTTGTTGTAAACCAAATTAGGCGTATATTTCTCCTTATTTGGTTTTGAAATTTTTGCACTTGACACTTCATATTTCGGCACAGGTAGGATGTAAGACTTGGGGAAAGTTCCTTTCTTTGTAGTAGCAGCAGCAGCAACGACACCGATGACAAGCCTCATCCCACCGAGTGGGGTCGGCTACACGAATTCCATTCTGCATTTGGTGTTTGATTTTTTAACCTTGGTCAAAGGTTGTTTGAGGGGTTTGGGGCATTTACATATGCTGGTGGGTGATAGAGTGGAGGAGGCTTGGTTGATGTATAGATTTAGTAGGGAGTAGAATATTTTGCTGGCATCGGGTGATTTAAGCACAGTATTTAGTTAATCTTTTTTGCTGTAACTTTTATAATTTGTGATCAGTTTGTGATCAGTTTTCGGGTTGGTATCATCTGGGGCATATATTCAGTTTTACTTATAAAGCCGTTATTTCTGTTTAATGTGACCCTGTTTTGCGGAGTTTGGATTGGGGGCTTATAAGCATTTTTTGACTCTTAACACTGTCAGATTATGACTGGTAAAACTGGAAAAAGTTCCAGTTTATTTAACTGAACATGTTTAGTGGAATCCCGTCTTTCTAGATTTTTTGATAATAAAAAATGGCTTTTGATTTTTGGAGAACAACCAGGCTTCCTCATTTCCAGATATTTGAAAATTAGAAAAAGCTTTGGAGATTTGGAAAAAATAAAATGCTCTGGTTTTATCTGCCAACTGAAATGGAAAATATTAATGTTGTGAAGAATTATTCTGGATTTCTTCATTTCCAACAAAAACTGGAACTGGAAGTTTGAAGGATTCTGAAACATGATAAATTGAAATTAATATACTTAAAAATCATTTCAAGAAAAGGGAAATCGATAACTGAAAACAGATTTCAGACAGTTTTGGGTAAAATTGACACTGGGAAGACTTCTCTACATCTTAACGCACACTCAAATTTTCTGTTGTCTTTTAGTCGAAAGTCATATTTTGGAAATATTTTTGACGATTGCCCTTAACTGAGGAAATGGAGCTTTAGTTTTACTAACTGTACAATTTATGAACTTCTGCATGTTTCTTTTCTTCTTTTACCTTTTCAGTGACTAATCTTCTTTCAATTCTTCTTAATGTACTCAAACTTCTAATGTCTTGATAGTGTGGTATTACAAGATCTCCTCAAGATGCTTTTGTCAAGAAAGGGAGGATCTTTTGACTCTTGGCTTGCTATGCGGGAAAAGTTGCTTTCCTTATATGCAAAAGCCCTTGCAGCAGACTGCCCACATCTTGTACAAATGATTCAGGTGCTATTCTTTTTTCTTGGTGATGAATTTGGTTGCCTTGGTCGACGGGACATTTGGAGTTGAAATCCATGGGGTTTATCTTAACTGGATTTGTTGATTGAGAAGCTTGAATTTGATTTATTTATAAGCTGATGGTTGGATGAAATTAAAAGCATCGGGCTTGGAACTCTATAAATTGTCCCCTGGTAAATTGTTGGCAATAGGATCTTGGGCGTATGCAACTTTCTCTATTCAGGGTTATGCTTAGGATGGGTCGTAAGTGGGTGTTTCTGGGACAGTGAATCTCAGTTCTGTGGGCTAATTACTTGATTGCCGTGTTTGACTGTCAGATAAAGCTGGTGAATTGTGTCTACTTAATCAGATCTAGTTTGAACTGGCCTGATGGCAGAATTGATTCAGTTCCAGGCCATGATGATTTGATTGAATTAGCCAATTTGATATTTTGGACATTCATCCTAGCATTGTCTTGCTTTATTATGCCAGTTAGATTGTAAGATGTCTTTCTAGTGAAAGAAAGTTAATTGGTTGTTTGTTGATACAGGTTATTCAGGATGAGTTGCTTTCTGAAGACATTGAGAAGTACAGAGCACTTGACAAGCAAATCCCGCTACCCCTTGATTGTTTTGAAAAATATATGGAGGAATCTGCACCAGACATGGACTTAAATGCTAAGTCCTCACAAATGAGAACGACTGTTGGTGCTTGCATGCGAGATATGTACCACTATGCGCGAGTTTGTAGGTTACATGTACTTGAGTGTGTCATGGATACGACTATATCTTTGGTGAAGAGACAACAGCTCGAAGAAGCTAGCAATGTACGTGTCCAGTCTTATCTTTAGCTGAATACGTGAGTACTGAATTGAATAGCTAATCTCTGTCATATTTACTTGTGAGTTGGTTACACTTGTAGCCTGCAGCTCTGACGCATATGTGGTGTTAAACCATGTTCGCTTAGTCTTATTTACATATGTCCCAGGTTCTTTTACTGTTTCCCCGGCTTCAACCACTAGTAGCTGCGATTGGTTGGGATCTCTTGCCTGGTAATACGTCAGCCCGTAGAAAATTGATGCAGTTGCTGTGGACAAGTAAATCACGAGTGATCCGTCTGGAAGAGTCAACTCTTTATGGGAGTCAATCGGATGAGGTACTCTTATTTATCATTTATCTGTTTTTATTTATTTTCTCAAACATGTATATCTGTGTCCTTATATCAAATACATATTTGTATGTCTTTGCATTTTGGCAGGTATCTCACGTGGAAAATCTTTGTGATTCATTATGTTATCAGCTTGATCTTGCTTCCTTTGTTGCTTGTGTGAATTCTGGTCGTACATGGAACTCAAAGTCCTCATTACTGTTGTCTGGAAAAGAAGATACTACATCTATGTCTGAAAATGCTGATTTGGACCCCTTTGTTGAGAACTTTGTATTGGAGAGGCTTTCTGCTCAAAGTCCTCTGCGGGTAAGACCATCTCTTGGAGCCTAGGCACCAGATCTTTTAACTGTATTGCAGTTTCCCTATTCGATGGAGTGGTCTATGGAGTTTAGATTGTAGTGTACCAACTATTTTTCCTTTCATTATTTACTATATTCTGGAACTCTGATTTTTAGCATATGAAAAAAGAAGTTGCTGATCTTATGGACATGCCCGAGTAAACAAATGCATTCTGAATGGGTTGATATGATGGTTATCAGTCTGCTCTTGTTTTTTTTTGCAGGCCTTTCTAGAATTTAGGATTCATATGATAGTGCATGTGCTATTGTGCGCTTATATGTTTGTCTTAAATGCTGTTTTTGCTAATTTGGGCACAATATTTTCTGGACAGGTCCTGTTCGATGTGGTTCCTGGTATCAAATTTCAAGATGCTATTGAATTGATAAGTATGCAACCCATTGCTTCTACTACTGCTGCCTGGAAGAGGTATATGCCTACGCTTCTTTAAATCAAGATTTTACAATAATTTAATTTTAAATCCTCATCGTTGTTTTTAGACTTTTAGCTTCGGCGATGGAGAAACTGATGGAAAGACTATTCGTGAACATAAAACCTGAGCATCAATTGGCTGATTAGCACTCGTGTAAATGAATCTTTCGTTGGTTAGCATGCAAGCACATTGTTAGCATTGCTGCTAAATGCTGAAGTGGGTTCCACTTCTTTTGGCCTATATAATTTTCAATTAATACTTATTTTACTAGTATGGTTCCTTAGACACTTCGAACAACTATTGAACTTAAATCTGTCTTGGTTCTCACTAATGATGTTCCATTTCTGTGTGCTAAAAGAATCTCTCTTTTAGGTTTTTGTGTTGAAGAATGGTCTAATGGCAGCTCATTATATACATTTCTGCCAATTCTTGCTTCTAGTGAGATTTTTTGGGGTCGTTTAAGACCTTTTGCGTGATCAGCGGATTTGTTATGTTAGAATATAACATGTCTGTAAAGTGGGCTCTGTATTGATATCTTCAGTGAGATGAATTTTGGCGTGGTCCATTTGGATCATTGGTGTCTTTTTATAATTTTTGCCTCTATTTGACAGCAAAGTGTACTCCCTCCGAATTGTGTGGTTTTTCTGTTTTCAATGTGGTTTAAAGTATTCTATCCAACTTGACTTGCTATTTGCAGTTTTTTCTTTTACCTAATACCATGCAAAACTTATTGATTAAAGCAAACTGTGAGGGGAACTTGTTTGTTCTTGTTGCATCAACTGCCATCTGCAAAAGTTTCTTTATGAATAGTCACTAGCTTGTGAGTTCACTGTTTCATCCTGAGATGCATATTAACTGTTTGTAGGATGCAAGATATTGAGCTTATGCACATGAGATATGCTTTGGAATCCACTGTTCTTGCTCTTGGAGCGATGGAAAAGACTGTGCATAATGAAGGAGAAGATCATGGACAAGTGGCACTTCATCATCTAAATGACTTGCGTAATCACTTGGAGGCGATCAAATATGTTCCACGCAAGGTCATCTGATCCTCTTTTTCTTTTCCCTCTCTCAATATCCTTTCTCCTCATTTTATCCTGACCATCTTCTGGTATGTGTGAATTTAAAACCTTCTTTTAGTTATTTGTGCCTTGTCATTGCTTTCAAGCATATATTTTGAATCTCTGTTTTTTGTTCACCACTTCTACCAAACATCTAAATTTTTATTTGACGTCAAAGTAAACTCCTGTGGGCCCATCTGTCATTATAAAGTATGTGGAGTGTGCTCTTGAGAATGGGTTTCCTTGTTTAGGTGGGTTTGGGGGATGTGTCAGATATGATTTGTTGTTATTAGAAGGATTCAGCACGAATAGTTTCTTTAGTGACTGAGATATGTCTCTCTCTCTCTCTCTCTCTCTCTCCCCCACACACACACACCCCTTTCAGATATTAATTGCACAATGTGCTGATTACGTATATCTTCTCTGATGATTCTTTTTGCTTCTTGGTCCTCATATAAGCTGGTGTTCCACCTTCCTCAGTTAGGAATAATAGATTGAAAACTAGAGAAAAATGGTTATATAGAAAGATCCTTTGCTGGTGCTTGGGAACTAATTTTCTAGGGAATTTACTTGTGTCAAAAGAAGCAGATTGTGGAGACAAAGCTTGTTAGAAATTAGATCATGGTTGGCTCTGCATGCTATCTCTTTAGTGGGAACTAATTAGTGCACTATTCATAGTGCAATTCGTTTTTAAATCTTTTAATTAATCGGTGAAGTACTAAAACTTTTTAGAATGGCGCAACTTAGGGATTCCAACTGGTTCAGCCAGATTTGTCTCTGGAAGTCCGACGATTTTTCAACTGAAAATATCCTCCTGGCTAACAAGATGTGGGGAATGCTAATTATCCATATCTATTTCACTTAAACATTGCTGATTCTAATTACTAACAATTTAGTTCGAACCATATATTATAAATTGAATTGCAAAAATCCCTATGCCTCATTTGAATTTCCACTTTCATGATTGTTACTCACTTTCCCTAATGATGAGGAAATGAAACGTGGTAATCATCTCAATTAAGTTTTAGTTATCTCCCGACAGCCAAATAGGACAATTTTGGAGAGAAATATGATTTTTCAAACACGAGTTCCTGCCAAACCTCTTGGAATTCCACATTGCATCTTTAGGAATTTTTCTGGAGTTAACCATCCAATTGAATCCAATTGAAAAGAATTAGGACTGAGTTGCACTTCATACTCAGTTTCTTGATCGCTCTATGTAGTGTTCTAGCTTTAAGAAAGTTCAGTGTATTTGACTTCTATGACTCTGTTTCTCACCTGTTGCACAGTCCTGGCTGAAGATGTGCTTTTATTATTTAATAAGACGGGGGGTGATAATTGTGGTAGTATCAAGCTTGTAAAATGGGATGGCGGTGATTTTTAATGTCTCCATGAGTTTTTTCAATGCTTCTCCAGGGATTTGTATAGCTTCTTCTTATTGACATTGGTCATTTAATTTGTTTGTAACCCTTACGCAATATTAAATTTTTCTAATGCAGATACTTATGATAAATGTGATTATCTCTCTTTTACACATGGATAATCTCTCTCTCAATCTGACACATTGTGCGTCACCAAAAGGCTATCATGGATCGCCTGATTCATGTGCTGGGAAGCATACTGACTTTACTGCTGTTGAAGGGGCAAATGAGACTGTTATATCATTCACTGGATTTCTGCTTGATATATTACGTCGAAATCTACCATCATCTTTATCTGATCAAGAACATCTTATGAGTGATGGGTTAAGTACTGAAGGAAAACAGGCCTTGGAGTGGAGGATCACTATGTCTAAGCATTTCATTGAAGATTGGGAATGGCGATTGTCTATTTTGCAGCAGCTTCTACCACTCTATGAACGCCAGTGGAGTTGGAAGGAGGCACTGACTGTGTTACGTGCAGCCCCATCCAAGCTACTCAACCTGTGAGTCTGTGTTTAACTTTATTTAGAAGCATTTAAGCAGACTGGCTCTCATTTATGTTCAGGCGAATGGCTGCTAACATATAGTGATTACGAAGGTTACTGTCAACAGGAATCGTCCCTGTATTTTTGTATCAATATTGAGCTATTTGAGTCAGTTCCAAGAAGACTGAAGCAATCTAAAATTTATTGAACAAGCCATTTTTTTTTGCTTAACTGTGACATAGAAGAGGTGTTGTGTTGGCCATTTGCTTCTAGTGTTTGGTACCAGGAAGAGAGATTTGTGAACATGCACGTACATAACACATAACACTACATGTCCTCAGCTAAAAATGAAGTCTGGTAAGAAGGCCCTAATATTGCTTAAATTTGATGAGACATCTTTAGGGGCCCCTAGATAACATCTACATCCACCCCAGCCAATCTTGGCCTGGCATCTGGTATGAACTTTTTTTCTTTAGAAATTGAAATGTGGTAATTGGCTTGGACTGATGAGAATGCTGTGCTTAGGGAGCATCTTAAAATTTTCTCGGGTTTGACATGGGACTTAACTCACTTCTCAAATATGAAGGTGCATGTGATTACAGATGTACTATCTAGATGCTGTAGAAGCTTGATTGTGAAGCTGGGCGATAAGGGAAAACTTGAAATATGTGCCTTTTACTTTATGCAAGGAATCTAGATTACTGCCTGATAACATAAAGTTCTACAAAAGTATTGTCTTTGTTTTCCACCATTGGTATTTGTTTCGTTTCTCTCCCTCCCTCTCTCTCTTTCTTTTTTTTTTTTGGGGGTTGGGGGGGGGGGGGGGGTTTGGGGCTGTTGTTTAGATTTAGATCTATCTTCTGGTGTTAATTTCCCTTGGTTATCTTTAAGAACTTTCTTAAACTGAGTCAGAGTAACAACACTGCCCTATGTTTGTTTGGTTGTCTTATTGGTGAGAAAGGTAATCCACCTTAGCATACTAAACATAGTTAAATGTCTCAACATTTCTGGTTTCTATTAGAAATTTCCTGGTTGTAATTTCTTTAAGAAAGTATTATTCTCTTGGTGTTTGATTATTTCGATTTACTTTTATGCAGCTGCATGCAGAGGGCTAAGTATGACCTAGGAGAAGAAGCAGTTCATCGATTTTCATTGTCTGCTGAAGATAAAGCTACCTTGGAATTGTCAGAATGGGTGGATACTGCATTCAAAAGAGCATCTGTACGGTCCACATTGATCACTTTATCAACTGTTGATACTACTTTTTTTTTTTTTTTTTTTTAGGGTTGGTTATAAATGGACACATGTAGGGACAGAGTAACTTTCTTGCATGAGGCATTGCATGTTATTATGTTCTTTTTTTGGTCAAATCCATCACATAGAATTGCTGTGGGGTTTCTATCCACTCATTATAGAGATTGGTAGAAAGGCATAAGGATAGACAAGAGGGTGGTCTGGATGGATTGGGTAAAGCATATGACAAGGTTCCAAGACAACTTTGGAGATTCAATAGAAGAAATGAGCATGAAGTACTTAAGCACAAGCTCTGAAGGATATGTTTTATGGAACCATCATTTTCATCGTCCATAGGGATACAAAATGGTCAAAACTGTAAATCCTTAATGTTTTACTTTAGTAATGGATGAGCTCGTTAAGAATATCCCAGATGATGTTCCTTTATGGGTGCTTGCTGATGACGTAGTGCTGCGAGATTGAACTCGGGTTGAACTACACAGGGAGCTTGAAATATGGAGGGAGTGTCAGGACTAAAAGTTTCCTTTTAAATTGGTGAGATATGGTGCATATGGGGTGTCAGTTAAGGTTCAGGCTGGATGGAATGACAGGATGATGGAAAGTGCAGAAAGTGAAGGCCCAAAGAGTGAAGGTTTTCAATAGCTGACTTGATGCAAAATGGACGGAGAAATAGATGGATTATCTTACCCATTGATTGACTGGATGTAATGGAAAAATGCTGACCTTATTTATAGACTGTGAAACTACCCGTGCGGAAAATTCTAGAGATTTGGCAATAAACCCTGAGATGCTTAATGGTAGGAACAATTAGGCAGTCAAACACCAACACTTTCACCAAATGAGTGTATCGGAGATGAGGATGCTTAGTTGGGTGGGTGAACCCTCGAGAAATAATAGGATTATTAATGTATGCATTCAGGAAAGGATAGGGGTCATTGACATTGATATCAGATGGGAGGAGCTCGTTTATGGTTTAGTTTGGGCACGTAGGCTTCTGGGTGTGCCATTGAGAAGATGCTAGTATATGATGAGGGTGCAAATTGAAAGGGATAGGGAATCATGTGAAAGAATGTGGAGTAAAGACTTAAGAGTACCTAAACCTTATGGAATTCTTGATATGGAATGAAACACGTAGATATAGAAGAATTGTATAGTGGATGTAAACTTAGTTGTATAAGAAAAAATTGAATAACTTAGAGTGTCTACATTTACACAGAACTAGAGGAGACACTTTAATTTTTACTTTTAAGTTGGTGATTTATTTATTAAACCTTGTTTAACAGCAATGTTGGTGATTGGTGATGATGTGTCAGTGAATTGGAAGTTGCTTATGAAAGACTGGCATTTCAAAGATTGATTGTCCACAGAGACTATCCTGTTCAGCTAAGGGTTACCAACCAAGCCAAGTATATAAAATAGTTCCATAGAGAGTGTGTGCTGCAGTTCTGGTGAAGGTAGATCACTGTAGGAGACTTCTACGAAATTTTTCCTTGTATTTGGGAATATAATGAAAGTCCTTAGGGTAAGGAAGTTCAGAAAACAAATTTGCCTGCAGGAAAAGTTTGCTTTTGGCATTTGCTGTTTTTCACTGTACTAGCCATCTATTTGGGCATACTTGAACCAGTAGGGTGACAAGTTTACCCTTGGAGTTCTATTTTCCATTGGTAAGATACAATTATATGATTGAAGCGCAATGCGGCCATCTGGTAGGAATGTCTAGTGATCAGTGGCTCTCGTTTTTATAAGGCTTTTGTGGAGAACTTTGGCTTCTGCCATATTTCCGCTATATAGACCTTCGGTATGAGTCATTTCTGCTTTGACTTTCTCAAGCAACTTGCTTGCCTCGTCCATTTCCTTTCAGTGGTGTCATCAAATCTTGTGAATTTTTCTATGAAGTTGAATGTGCTGAAAAACAACATGTTGGAGTATAATATCAGTCCATTTTAGCCCGCTTTATTTGTATATATTGGCATTAAAGCAGGTTTGTGATTTGGCATGCCTGAGTACTATACTTTTGTTGCCTCTACTTGAGGGGCTATTGATTCTAAAACGAACAATCTATGTGGTACAATTACCTTGAGTTCCTATTCCAAATAATGTTTTTTTCCCCTAGATTGTTTTGGTGGTGTCCATTTCTGATTGAAATTTGTTCTTCTTAGGTAGAAGATGCTGTTTCTCGTGCTGCTGATGGAACATCCTCTGTTCAAGATCTTGATTTTACGTCGTTACGTTCCCAGTTAGGTCCTCTGGCTATAGTAAGTATGAGAAGGACTGATTTTATTTCAATTGATCGTACTCTGGTCATGTCGTTCAGAAAATCCTAATAATGGTAACAATGTGCAAAGAATGTGCTATGGCATTGTGCCTGACATTTCTCATATGCTAACAGATTCTTTTATGCATCGACATGGCTGCGACATCTGCAAAATCTGCAAATTTGTGCCTAGAGCTTTTGGATCAGGTAAATTTTGAAGCTCAAATTTGATATATTGACCAAAAATGTCTGTTTATACCGATTGATTATGTTCACGCCCCTTTGAGATTTTTAATGTTCGAGGAAGAGCTAGTACGATTTATAAATAAAGGCTGTACTTTTTGCTTGGATTCTTGATGTCATTATTTGAAGATTTGTTGAGTGACATATTTCTAATCTAGAGGATGCAGGTGGAGGTTTATGCTTTTACAAATTCAATTGTTCTTGGTCCTACTTGTGTTACGTCATGTCGAATGCCAACTTTTCTCATTGTTGCTTCAAGGGAATGTAACAGGGCTGTGAATTTGCTCACTGGCCAGTATCAGATTTCTTGCACGCAGTGCCGTTATAGTGTTTGCCAGGTCTATTATCAAGTGACTGCAGCATATGCAGGCTCCAACCAGGTTTTTCTACCTTGTTTCAGGCTCAAGTTATGCTGTCTGAGATTTATCCAGGAAAGTCTCCAAAAGGGGGCCCTACCTACTGGGACCAGATTAATGAAGCGGGAGTAATATCTGTGTCAAGGCATGTGCTCAAGCGTCTCCATGAATTCTTGGAACAGGTCAGGTTTGAATTTGTCAAGTCGCAAGTAGACAAAATGTTAGAAGCAATGTTGGTTACTGCCCTTAGCATATCTTCAGAAGTGACCAAACCATGTAAAATGCGAGAGTACCATGTAGTTATAGATTTTACCTTCTTTAGTTGTTAGATTATATAAAGGATATGTTAACAAGTGCCTCAAGGGCACTTCTTAAGCAACCCGTTCATTGCCTCGTGTTATGCACATCATTGCCTTGAAAATTGGATTATCCCAAATAAAGTATACTCAACAAGTGTCCTAGGGGCACTTGTTAACGTGGCCCTAATATATACATATATGTTTGTACATATATATATTGCCGGTTAATGTCTTATGTTAAAATTTTAGGTGAAGGTTTGCACGATATAGTTCTAAATCTGTGGAGACCCAATTCCCTATATGATCCCTCAATATACCTTTGTGTGAAAAAGTAATTTTGCTTTGAAAGACTGAACTGTACTGTTTACTATTAGGGAAGTTAAATGATGCTAATTATTGGCCACGTGATAAGAAGTTCCATTAAAAAGGTTTTCTGGGAAAAGGCATTCTTATAACTCATATTTCCTGAATTGTAAGCATTGTGGGGAGACTGGATCTCTGGAAAGGGGGTGAAGTTGTTGCCATAGATGTACTCCCAAGAAAAGGAACCGAATCATTGTGTAATCCTTATGATAAGAAAATTGGAACTGGGGTACGAACTTGTGGGTATCAATTGCAAACAGGATGGTATCTATGGCAAATCTCTGGGCTTGGACGGGGTTACACTCCACTTATTTTTGGAAGGTAAAGAAAAAATGGACAGCAAGGGGTGCAAAACCACATAAAAACAGAGTTTAAAGAACCAAATAAAGCTCACGCTAAAGAGAAAGGCATAGGCAATGTCAATCAATGCATTTACATCGGCCAGTAATTTCCCTACACTTGTGGGATTTTGGGCCAATTTTCAATTATTACAGAAACAGAATACTCCTCTTCTTCAAAGGCTCTCTTGTTCCTCTCTTTCCAAATCAATAAAAACATCAGAGAGAAATTGTGGAAATCCTTCTCTTCTTGCTGCTTGTCAATTGAATGCAGCCCATAATTTTTCCTCAATAGATTCTGCTATAACTCTGCCTGGTTCATGCATGATTAGCTGGATAAATCATTCTCCTTGAAGGACCATGAAGGAGAAGATGCCTCATCAATTCTGGCTTTTTTGGATAGAATAGGAAGAATCAATTGACTAGCACCTTGCCTCTTTTATACTGATTAACTAAGGCGAGAATCCATCGCAAGATTACTTCTAAAACAAGAAAAAGAGACTCTGTAGCTATTACTTGTGACATAGAAAAGTATTCTTGTTGGTATTCTTGACTTTTCAAATATCTTTTCAAGAAAATGCTATTACCAGTATCGACTTTCTTGTTGACAGCCTCTAGGTTGACTTCCACATAAAAGAAGTTCTTTCTTCCAATTCCAAAACAAGACACCCTTGGAGGTGGGAACAATCTTCAAAATCATATAATAAAGGTTAAAGATTAGCAAAGCTTCGCACTCCCAATCTTGAGCATGTCCCAAGATATCAATCCCTCAAGTGATTCTTCCATCATTGAATTAACATCTCAAGAAATCAGTCCCCTGCAAAAAGATTTGGAAAGTGTTATTTTAATGGTCCTTTTCCAGACCAATTGTTCAGCTTAACATAGATGTAAATCCCATTGTTCACTCTCAAATTTAATTAAAAGAAACTCACACCAATCCTCCTCAAGACGATGGTGCCATGTGTTTATCCCCTGCTTTTTGAACCCATCTTGTTTTTCTCAAGGACAAAATTTGCAACTTTCAAGGATAAAAAGATTGATCATGTTTGATGGTGGTGATCATTTTTTATGTGTATCCCTGTGGCCATTTTCCCCAAGGAGACTTATTAAGTAACAAAGGCTTCACTCCTCAGTACAATCCCCAATTCCCCCACCCCACCCAAAAAAAAGAAAAAAACTGCACATGGACAGAACAAAAGATTGCTTGATTGCTTTCCAATCCACCAAATGAAATTACATGTCACATCTGTATCACCCCACAAAAATGACTCTGAATGAGATGACTCCTGACCGAGAGTAAGGAATCTGAGAGATGTGAAATAAATTGGAATTCAAGGGTTGCTGTTTATAATAGGTTTGTCTTCTCCTTTTGAAAGGGGACGTCTATTACAAGCTGTCAACTTGTTCCCAGGTTCCTTGACAATTGGCTCCCAACTCTGCTAATTCATGAAGCTAGTGCCTAAAGGGAGTCCTAAGTTAGTGTTTGGGAATAAAACTTACGCCACAAAACTTAGGATGATGAAGTATTATTCAGTCCTTCCCCTAGTGAAATCATTTGCTCAAATTGATCTTGAGCCTGGCAACCGCCTTAGTACATGGGATAATGCTCCACTAGTATAGTAACTATTGAACATTTGGATGGGGTTATGAATCAAGTAGCTGTTGAAGATGGACATATCCTTTTCTTTTCAAAAGGGGTGGATGTGGTTGCTGATGCTTAGGTTTTCATTCTGTGGATCTTCATTGTTGGGGCAGTTGCTTGTAGACTTGTTAATAGTAGAAATTGTAGACAATTGCTATGAATGTGGTTTGCATCTGATCTCTCCTGCTGCCTTTCTATTACTGTAGAGTATAAGCGAGCAACAAAATATAGTTGTCCAGCAGTCATAAATTGGGGGAAGTTCACTGCTTTTGCAGATGCTGAGACTCTTGAGAGTTTTTTATTGTGTTTCCTGTATGCTCGAGAGATACTAATTCTATCTGAATTTCATGAATTTCCATCTTCTGGTACCCCTTATTTTTCCAGACCAAGGCCTTCTACACTTGTCAGGGCGTGTTCTGTTTGGACATTGCTTATTTTACTCTTGTGACTGTGTGATTCTGTTGATTGAAGTCTTGAATCTATATGGGATCTGCCTGCTTCTTCCATTGTTATGACTGGGGGAGCTCCAGAACAAACATGCTTGATGATGTTTTCTTAAGCCAACTATGAGAAATGGATTTTAGGATGCAATTAAACAGATCCTAGTTTTGTTTAGCTCTTGCAAAGTTGGTGGCCATCTTTTTCACATTTTGCATTGTGCATCCCTGTTTTATATCTCCAATTAACATCCTCATTTTTGGAATTAAGTAATAGCTATAACATGATTTCTACCTGTACGATTCTGATTGACCTTTTGGTTGCATAATCTTTGTTTCACACCAGGATAATCCTCCTGCTATTCAGGCAATTCTGTCCGGGCAAATAGTCATCTCATCATCTAAGGATTCTCACCGACAAGGGCAGAGGGAGCGTGCTCTTGGTTTGTTACATCAGATGATTGAAGATGCTTACAGGGGCAAGCGACAGTTTCTAAGTGGTACATTTTCTTTATGTGCTGGGAGATTGCTGTCATCTTTTTCGTGAACTATGACTTTCTTATTCTTTTTTCTACGTTTAGGCAAGCTATATAACCTGGCAAGAGCCATTGCTGATGAAGAAAAGGATGCCAATTCCAGCAGAGAGGGAGCTGTATCTGCTGATCATAAAAGTCTTTCACACCTAAATAAGGATGGAGTTCTTGGCCTTGGGTTAAAAACTGTCAAAGAGACGTCACTGAATTCAATGACCACAGAAAAGAATTTGCAGGCTAACAATTATGATCTGAAGGACACTGGAAAGAGAATATATGGCCCTTTAACTTCCAAGCCAACAACATATCTTTCGCAGTTCATACTACACATTGCTGCAATTGGTGACATAGTTGATGGGACGGACACAACTCATGATTTCAACTTTTTCTCTATCGTCTACGAATGGCCTAAAGATGTATGTCTTAGTTTTTTTTTTTTTTTTTTCAAAATGTCTGTGTGTTCTCATTCAGGATAATACAGTATCTAATTGCTTTTTACAGTTGGCATTCATTCCGATTACATGTGATAGCTTCTGGTTCATAATGCATGTATTGTCTGTGGTTTCTTGAAGTTCCTGAAAATTCAAACTAAGAATATGGTGCGGTTCTCCTGTGAAAAGATTTTGTAGAGTATGGAATATCGTTTTGGAACCCTGAGAAAGTCTTCGTTGTGGCACACTGCATGGGTGGGATTCCCCAAAGTTTGTTAAGACCACATTTATTGAACGTTGGAGATATATGTACATATTTGATCATCTGAAACCTGCTTCTCTCGCATTAAATTTGTGAATAAATTTACTTCCTTGGCACTGAATGTGCAAGCTGAAGCCGGGTTGTGTGCACATGTATCTCTAGAAACTCTAGCGTTTAAGCCTTCCATCAAAAAATAAAACATTTCTGTCTTCTTTTTTGTCTTTATCTCATCTTGGGTAAATTATGCTTTAGTAGTCTTAATATGTGAAAGCAGCCACCTGTCTATTTTATTCCGGCTAGGAGTTTGTTTTAGTCTTTCTAATTTCAAGTATCAGATGTGAGGTGATCATCTCAGAGAAGTGTTACTACTGAACTTGCTTAAGTAAAGTGACGGTGACTATTCTAGGTGGTAGGTTTTCACATCATGAAAACAATCTTAATATAGTACTCGATGAAGACTCATGTGTTTCAGCTATTGTGGAAAGTCAAATTTACTCATTTGCTGGAAGATTATTCATGAGTCGTCTTCTTTATTTTCAATTTCTTCGTCTGATGATTAATAGTGACTATTGGATTATGGCTTTCCTTCATGGTAATTCCATAAAAATCTGGGCAAGATGTGGACTTCATTGATAAGTTAAACTTCACAATCACAAAATACTCATCTGTTTCCCTGCAGCTTTTGACTCGTCTGGTGTTTGACCGCGGAAACACCGATGCAGCGGCAAAAGTGGCAGAGATAATGCGTGCTGATTTTGTCCATGAAGTAATTTCTGCCTGTGTGCCTCCAGTTTATCCACCACGTTCTGGCCGTGGATGGGCATGCATTCCTGTTATTACTATGTTCTCTAGGAGTCACTTGGAGAAAATTCTCACTCCCTCTTCTAGAGAAGCTAAGGGCAACTCCTTTAATTGTTCCCCTGGAGCACCTGGCTTGCCACTATTCTCTCTTCAGTTGGATATCATAAAACATCTGGCAAAAGTTTCTCCCGTAAGGGCTGTACTAGCATGTGTATTTGGGAGCAGTATCTTATACAATGGCAGTGACTCGTCTATTTCCAGTTCCTTCAACAATGGTTTACTGCAGTCATCTGACGCAGATCGTTTGTTCTATGAATTTGCTCTTGATCAATCTGAAAGGTAATGCAGTCATTGGTATCTTATTTGTTTTCTGATTTCCATTGTTAACTATATTTTGATGATGTATAGATTTCCAACCTTAAACCGTTGGATTCAGATGCAAACCAACCTTCATCGAGTTTCAGAGTTTGCCGTGACAACTGAGCGAACAGCTGATGATGGCAAAGTTAGGTTTGAGCAGAGAACTGCTATAAAACGAGCCCGTGAGCATGACAGTGACACGGAGTCTGAACTTGATGAAAGTGGTGGTGGAAGTAGGATCCCTATCGGTCTGACAGATGTCAATCATCAAAGTGGGGGACCTGCAGAAACCTGTGATGACTCTCTAAAGTCTGATCGTACCGACTCTGACATGGCGGTGCATCTTTCATTTGACTGGGAGAATGAAGAACCTTACGAGAAAGCCGTTGAGAGGTAGTTTCTCCTGTTTCACTTCTTTTAAGTGCATTCCTAGCTTGCTTATAGTTGTCCTTTATGGACTTATGTGTCTTCTTTATTGGTCAAAATTCACTTCTATAGAATTGAATGATTTATAGCAAGATTTAGTTAGCTAGACTTTTTACTGGAGGTGATTACATCAAGTAAGCTTAATCCTACTGAGTAGTGTCAGCATACTCCGAAATGATTCAGTAGAAAAAAATTGGGTCAGATTAATTACACTACACTATATGCATTCATAGCCTTTGTGCTATGATAGTATTCTGCCGATGTATCATGGTTTATGTGACATTAATCCAACTATGAAATGATGCTTTTGTGCTGAAATACACACTAATTGTGGTTTCTCAGTTTCCTTGCCTTGTCCTTTTAGCTTTACCATCAAATTCGCTTATAATATATGTAATAATGGTGCTGCCCAGTACCTCTATCATTATAATACTTGTACTTTCAGGTCTGGTATATGGAAGCATGTGATTTTCAATAAAACATCCCTTCTCCCACACGATTTTTGAACTTACGGAATACTTTTTTTTTAGAGTAAATTGTTTACACGTATAAATACATGCTTTTAACATATTTTATATATTTTCATTAGTCAATTAATTGTTGGACATGTTAATTATTGTAACTATACAAAAAGTTATCAAATGCATGTGATTAAACAGAATATCTGAAATATTGTGAGATGGCGCAGAGTAGTAACAAATTCAATTATAAGTTTTTGTAAAAGATTTTATTTTAAATAGATCAATTTTTATATACAAGTTCTTGTCAATGGTAATGTGATTGGTGTAACCTCATGATGGCATGGGGCCATTTCTTTCACATGGTCTTAAGGAAGATTATATAAACCCATTCGTATCTCACACAATGTGTATAATCACTAACAGAGCTTAACACCATGGAGTGGAGACCTTGTTCTTGGGCAAAAAATATATCTTATATAAAGTGTCAATTTGAGTTGCACTGATATTTGGAGAGAGAGCCTTCATAAGGATTCATAGTCTGGACGGTGTTTATGATCCTTCCCCTTTTGTATATTCAAATAACATAACTTAGCTTCTTTTCTGTTGCAAATCAAACTGCAATAGTGTTGGATTGTCAATTCAAATTAAGTTTGGCTGGTTGGTTTTATAGTAGACCTGATTGAATGAGGCAATCAAGATAGTAAAATATATAAGGCAAGGCATGTGCAAGTCATCTGCAAATTTTGCGTTTTGTAGGATTGTTTTTCTTTTAAGGGTCAAAACATCATATAGGGTTGTTAATTTCACTTTATATCTCAATAAAATTATTGAGTTGAAGTGTCTTCCCTATTTTAAATGTGGTAGCAGACATAAATTGTGGTGGTCTATTATTAGTAACTGGAGTTTTATTTAATGGTGCTCTAGTGGTATAAAATGCTGCAGGGATCATTTCAAAATTTCCCACGTGGAATCAATCTTCATATTATGTATGTTGCGCTGATAGCGATCTATTGCATCTTCAAACATGTCTCATTGATGAGTTTGTAATTTATAATAGAACTGGAAAGGCAGCCTTGCTGTGCACATTGTTTCTCTTCTAATATGTTTCTCTCCTTTTGTCTTCAAAGATTTAAGACATCATACTTGTCTTTTCAACTTTTACTTTCTCTGTGTTTCCTCAATTCTGGATACGATGAAATTGTGAAACGTGTGATTAATTGTCTACAAGTCTGATTTGTTAACTGCATTATCCAATCTTGTTGGTTAAATATCTTGTGTCAGTTCTAGAGTTTTCAAGATTCAAATTGCTATTCCCTTAATTTTTATTATTTTTTTCCTATTCTCAGAAACAAATCACGATCTGTCTTTTACAAATCTTGTAAAAGCAATATACTTTTTTTTTATTTCTGACATTATTATTGTGTGTTTGGCCTATCTTTTGCCATATGGGATGCCAGCTGTAGCGGCACATCTATTAACGAATGACTGCAACAATGTCATAAAGGAGAAACATATCACATGACCTGACTACAAAATATGATGTGAGGGTGATGTTATAAAACATCACATGTAGTCTTTAAAAAGAAACAGGCTTAGATGCTGACATCTGGGTTTTTTTATCCTTTGCTTCAATAACTCCTTCGTGTAGGTTATGTCACTTGTAGGATAGAATTTTGACATTTTAATTGGGTCTTTATTTTGCTCTATTGGCACGTATCATTACAAATATTAATTGATTGGTGGCATGCCTTTTAGCTTTATATCAAGAAGTATGAACATATTTGCTTGATGATAATTTTAGATGGATTTATGATATTTTTAGGGATAAGTCCATATCTAATTATCTAACTCGCAGCATTGTTGCAATTAAGTCAAAACTTTTAATTGGTGCAATTGAGTCCTTTAATTTGTCTGCTTTGTGTAACCAAATTCTTTCGTCGTTTGCACAGTTAATTATGTGTAAATGTGGAAATGGAGATACATTTAAATTCTTAAAAATCAGCTTAGTAAAACATAAGAAAAAGAAAATGAAAAGCAAGAAATAGAAGACAATGTGCAGTGGAGATCTACAGCCGTCGTCACCTATGACGCTGAAGACTTGTTGCGGTGCCACCACTCCATCTCCTTCACCACTAGCTGGACCTACCAGCATAGCCAACGCCTCCATGGAGATAAACATTGACAAGATGGGTGCGATGGTGATGATGGATAATGGACAATCTTCTGATTGAGAGGACCTCCGATCCTGAATTCCACATTTTTTTCTCCAATTGAGAGTCGAGGACCCAGCCTTGAGTACATAGCACCAAGAAAGAGGTTCAAACTGATATGTGGTGGCGAATATGTTTGCCAAGCCTGATGAGCTCAATAGGATACTCTGTGGTGTTGGCTTTACATGGCGTACAATTGGAGGAGTTGATTAAGCTGGATTCATAAATGTTGCTGGCATTTGCTCCAATTGATGAGTTATGGTGAATCACGTGAAAAGTTTCAGCGATTGATCAATTTTTTATGCGACGTCATGATGTTCTAGCATTCTAGGCAAACTGTAGTGTCTGTGGACGATAGAGGTTGACTTTGGTGGTGGGAGCACTAGGATGCGTTACTATTGTTAATGGTAGAGATGGCGATGCCTGCCTGGCGGCAGTATCACAATCTCTTCCTTTCTCCCTTCGCCTTCCCTCTTGCATTATTTCTTTTTCTCGTTTTGCTATTTTTATTTCTTTATCAAAAATCTTAGATAATACCATGTCAGCTGCCGTGTTAACATGATTAAATGTGTTGGTGAAGGGGCTTGATGTACTACTCATAAAAGTTAGAGGATTCGATTGCACCAATTAAAAGCTTGAGGACTTAATTGCTGAAACAGTGCAACTTACAGTGCTAAATGTGGCCTCATCTCTATAATCCAATTTTGTATTGCACTTAGTATGATATTCTACTTATGATTTCATCACGGGTTACTTTTGAATCTCACTGATCTTCTTCTACAGATTAATTGATGAAGGAAAACTAATGGATGCTCTTGCTCTATCCGATCGTTTTCTATGTAATGGTACCTCAGACCGCTTACTTCAGTTATTAATTGAGCGTGGTGAAGAAAATCATTCAATATCTGGTCAAGCACAAAGTTATAGTGGCCACAGCATCTGGAGTAACAGTTGGCAGTATTGCTTGCGGTTGAAGGATAAACAACTGGCAGCTAAACTTGCTCTTAAGTATGTTTAGGGCCAATAAGACTTTTTAATGTAGATGAGCTGATTTGAGTTCTCAATATTCCAAAAATAGCCGTACGTGGTCATCGCCAATTTTCCTTATTTGGTCATTTGCATTTGAATATTTTCTATCAGGTATATGCACGGATGGGAACTCGATGCCGCCTTGGACGTTCTCACCATGTGCAGCTGCCATCTGCCACATAGCGACCCAGTCAGAAATGAGGTGGAATTAGATTTACTTGGTTCAATCTTCTCCTATAGGCGGAACTTGTTTTATTTTCACTTAAGAATTTGTTTTCATGATTCTTCATCAGCACTCTTTTCAGCCTCGAGTTCTTCTCGTGTAACAAGTTTGTTTTGATTCAGATTTTGCAAATGAGACAAGCTTTGCAGAAATACAGTCATATATTAAGTGCTGACGATCATTATAGCAGCTGGCAACAGGTCATTTGTCCTAAACTGATTCACGCAGATTGTTTAAGAGTAATCAAAGTGAATTTTTGCTTGAGTAATAATTGTAGTTGTTTAGATGCTTAAACTTTCAGATTACTCTGGTTAGGTTGAAGCTGCGTGTAAAGCAGATCCGGAGGGCTTGGCTCTTAGATTGGCTGAAAAGGGGGCTGTTTCTGCTGCTTTAAAAGTGGCTGAGAGTGCTGGTTTATCGGTAGATATGCGGAGAGAGCTACAGGCTCAACAACTTGTGAAACTTCTAACAGCAGATCCTCTGAATGGTGGGGGTCCAGCGGAAGCCTCTCGATTTCTTTCCTCCCTACGTGACTCTGAAGATGCTTTACCAGTGGCAATGAGTGCCATGCAGTTGTTACCCAACTTGCGCTCCAAGCAGCTTCTGGTAATTGCTCTTGTTTCTTTCTTGCTTGTATGTTTTACAATTCCATGTTGTCCCTTGGGTACTAATTTTGTTTGTTGATATTATGGAGGTTCACTTCTTCCTGAAGCGGAGAGATGGGAAATTGTCAGATGTCGAGGTCTCCAGGCTTAACTCTTGGGCCTTAGGTCTCCGTGTTCTTGCTGCCCTGCCACTGCCATGGCAGCAAAGATGTTCTTCTCTGCACGAGCACCCTCATCTAATTCTTGAGGTTCTCCTTATGAGGAAGCAGCTGCAATCTGCATCTCTGGTATTTTACTTCTCAAGAAGATGATTTTCAGTATGATACTTATTTATAGTCTGCATCGCAAATAAAAAGCCTAATCTTAGGGGGTGAAAATCCTTATCTAGCATTGAGAGAGAGTTTATCATGGATGAATGCGACTGGTGATTATTAGATTATTTTTACCACTCTGTATCTGATAATTGAATCATGTTTTTACAGATTCTTAAAGAATTTCCTTCCTTGAGAGACAATTCTATGGTTGTCACATATGCTGCTAAAGCTATTGTGGTCAGCATAAGCTCTCCTTCCAGGGAACCTCGTGTGTCAGTTTCTGGAACTAGGTCAAAACCGAAAACAAGAGCAGGTGCCTCGACGAGGTCATCTTTTTCGAATAGTTTGAGCAACTTGCAGAAAGAGGCCCGGCGAGCTTTTTCTTGGGGCCCTCGAAATGCTGGAGAAAAGAATGCTTCAAAAGATGTTCAACGGAAGAGAAAGAGTTCGGGATTATCGCCATCTGAAAGAGTTGCTTGGGAGGCAATGGCAGGTATTCAGGAAGATTCATTGACTTCTCTTTCTGCTGAGGGGCAAGACCGACTTCCACCTGTTTCCATAGTTGATGAATGGATGTTAACTGGGGATCCAAGTAAGGATGAAGCTGTCAGATCATCCCATCGGTATGAAAGTGCCCCTGATGTTATTCTCTTCAAGGTAAGTGTCTCGATAGATCACTTGATGAATTTGTGGATCCAGGGGGCTTTTTTCATTATTGAAATTGCTGAAAGCCTTAGTAAAATAGGCCTCATTTTGCCAGTGCCAAAAAGCTGAAAATAAGGAATCAGGAAAATCTGGGTTGAGGTAGGAGCGTCTCAAATGCATCCAGATTGCCTGTTAAGTGAGCTTGAAAGCAGATCAATCAATCCATGTTAGTAAAGTTCAGGTTTTGAGGAGTCAAATCTTATGGGACCATTGCCAACTAATCTAGAAACTTAAGCTGCTAAATAAAGGCGTGATTTAATATTTTTAGATGTTCTAAGACTCCTGTAAATTGGCCTAGCAAGGGAGAAAAATGTGTTTGAGGGTTTTTATTTCTCCACATGCACAGAAATTCTTCGTCAGATTTTGACTTAATAGCTGCTTCAACCTAAGTGTCCACAGAAAAGCCACAGTAAGTGGGTGTTTCTAATTTGAAATTTGACCTTGAGGAAAACCATTTTCCATCCTCTAGCTTCTCTAATGATGAGTTCCTTCTCTTGGTACATCAATTCTTGAGTTTCATTAGGATCCTCAGCTACCACATACATGTCTTAAACCAAAAGATAAGATGGATGTCACATGTTGTGGACGTGTCTTGTTGAATAGACATCTTGACTAATCCTGTAGAATAGCAACATTATCCATAGATGTGGCTAAGACAGAGAATAGAGTATACTGGTGGTTTTCTTTCTGTGATTCTTCTATAGTGCATTGACTGTTTGGTTTGGTAATACATTTGAAATTGTTTAATTATGCACTTTTGCTTAGCTGTGTTGAAATTATCAAGATCTTCTACACTTTGAATAGATGCTTGTTGCGAACATATAGTGTGTTAAAGGTGGTAAACAGATCGTGTGATGTCACTTTCTTGCACCTTTCTTCTTAACGGAAAATTTGGATCTAATGTTTTAGGCATTGCTTTCATTGTGTTCGGATGAGATCGTGTCCGCCAAAAGTGCTCTTGAATTGTGCGTCAATCAGATGAAAAATGTGTTAAGCTGCCAACAGTTGCCTGAGAGTTCATCCATGGAGACAATTGGACGGGCATATCATGCAACAGACACATTTGTGCAGGTTTGCTCTTTGCTTAGTGAAGGAAAGAAGTATTTAAAATAGAGGAAAAAGTTCCATATCTTTCATTAAATTATGTTAATCTGAGAAATCTTATAAGAAGGCACTTAAATGTAAGGTCAAGGTGCTAGCTCTCTCAGCTAGCAGTCCTTTGTTGGTCATACCATTTTTTTGGGGCTAGTGCTTCTTTCATCATGAATTGGTTCAGGGAGCATGACTACTGATCACTGTTGTATAATCCCTTAATTGGACAAAATGGCACAACTTTGTGTGAAGTTGTAGTACTATAATTGAAAGTACATCTTATCCAGGTTGAACTAATGTAATAACGTTTCTTATAAGCAGGGATTATTCTATGCTAAATCTCTTCTTAGAAAGCTGGCTGGGGCTAGTGAGTTGTCTGGCAATCCTGAGAGAAATAAGGATGCAGATGACACATCATCAGATGCTGGTAGCTCGAGTGTAGGCAGTCAGTCTACAGATGAGCCCACTGAACTTCTTCTGCAGACGGATATATGGCTTGGACGTGCCGAACTGCTTCAGAGTCTCCTAGGATCTGGGATTGCTGCTTCCCTTGATGATATTGCTGACAAGGAGTCATCTGATCGTCTTCGAGACAGGTTAATTGCAGATGAACGGTATAGTATGGCTGTCTACACTTGTAAGAAGTGCAAGGTAATTTCTGTTTCTGCAACATAGTCACGTGTTGTGCTATTCAGACTAGTTCAATGGTTAAATATGTCTCCCCTGTTGCAGATAGATGTCTTTCCTGTATGGAATGCTTGGGGACATGCTTTAATTCGAACGGAACACTATGAACAAGCTCGAGTGAAGTTTAAGTATGTTTTCCTTTTGAAAAAATAGTTTTGCACGAATATAATAATTTACACATGTTTATCAGTTCTGATATGCATCTTTCTCGCTCTCTCTCCAGGCAAGCACTTCAGTTGTATAAGGGTGATGCTACACCTGTCATTTTGGAGATTATTAATACCATTGAAGGAGGTCCGCCTGTTGATGTGTCAGCAGTCCGTTCAATGTAAGATGTGTAATTGACTAGAAGTGTGTTACATGTGTTGATTGCTGGTCTTCTGAGGATACTTGTCAGTACATTGACGAATCCAGTCGCTTTGCTTGTGTTCACTTCCCTTGCCATTCCTTATTTCACCTTCTTCCTTACGGTGTCCTCTTCTATCCTTTCTTTGGCAATTATTCTTTCTCTGCTATCCCTTTCTGGCGGAGCCAACAAGTGAATTAGAGGTTGAGCTGACATATGTGGAAGTTGGAAGCCTTTCTGGGCTTGATTTTCAATAGGTTCAAGCCCCCGGTTCTGATGAAGATGGCTCTTCTTTTCATTCCTTACTTTTCTTTTGCTTAGTAGTGTGTTTTCTTTCCTGGTGGTGATTCGAAGGGTTAACCTGCTCTCTAATTAGGCAAGCGGCACTTTTTCAATTTCATGAGTAGTAGATAAGGGAACTGTAGCGAGAGCAAGTCCTTAGATATACAGCTTTTAGGTAGTCTGGAGGTCCTCCTGAAACTTGTGGGCATGCTAGGAGAAATCTTTTATGCTGCCTGGGTGGGGTGAGTTGGTTGGCTTCTGGAGACTTAGGACAGCTTTCCGTGTGAAAAAGGGAGGGAGGAAGCACGAGAGATCCTCATGGCAGACTTCAATGAGAATGGCTCCTTTGTTGTGGTCAGCAAAGGAATGGGTTTATTCTCTGAAGGACGTGAAGGTAAATGATTTTTATTCTTGAAGGCTGGCAAAGGAAAGAAAGGAATGCACTTGAACTTGAAAGCTGGCCTTTTCCGTCAGCAGCGGGACCGCTCAATATTAACATCGAAGAGAGGAAAGAACTTGTCTTAAATAGGTCTATCCTGTTCAAATTTTTTTGGTAGCTAAAAGAAATCTAGTCTTTATAGGCATATTGAACTAAGAAGATATAAGAGGGGTGGCGACGAACGAACTTGGTTCTGACAAGAGTTGGAGTGGGACAGTTTCATGATCACACTGAGAAGAGTATTTTGAAATTTTAGGGGTTTAGAATTCCTTCAGTTGTGCCTTTTCCCTTGGGTGTTTATGGGGTTTGGACACGTGGAATGGCCTTTGGGTCTTCCAACTAAATTGTGAAACTGTAAGATGGAAGTACGGTCAGTAGGTTATAAGGAGCAGGGTAAGATTTATAACACGTGGAATGAGACAATGATAAAGATCTTGTTATGTAATAGAACTTTATGTTTCCAAGCCACATAGTGGGATAAGGTTGAGTTACCTGCATTTCTTTAGGAAAGTGTGCTGTCATAATTTGCAGGATATGTTTCAGATTTTGGTGACGGAGTTTTCTCATCAGTAAGTCTGGAAATTTGTGAGCACCTGTTTTGTGGGTGGATCATTTGGTTTAATATAGGACTGACTCTGTGCCAGCAGGATTTCACTAAGTTTATCTTCTTCCTTTTTTGGATTATTTGGAGGGAGTGCTTGGTGTAGCTCCAGGATCCTGCCCTTAAATTCTTGTTTGGGAGTAAGAGAAATGTAGAGATTGTAACCTATTCAAACATGGACAGGATGCCTCTTGCTTTTGTCCATTTCAATTTCTGGTGGATGTTTTAGGGATTTGAATGCATGTCCTTTTAAGGGTTTAAATTTCCTCCTTATTGTTAAGATGAAAATTTATTGTTAGTGAGAACTGTTTAAGTACATGCTATACATTACAAAATATTCAAGAACAGGAGGAAGGGACTAACAAGAGAAACGTTAATTCATCAGGAGATAGAACACGAAATCCATGAAAGCTTAGAATTAGCAAAAACTGAATGAAGAGAATATCCAGATGCTTTGAGTAGTTTCCTAACTCATTCCTTCCAAATGCACCACATGAGGCAAAGAGGAGCAGCAACTCATGTAGGACTGTTCTTGAATGCAAATTTCTTCATGTGCTAAAAGGAAATGGATCTACTATTTGGGGAATTCACTTGATCAAAAGATTCTAGAGAAGAGTAAAGCAGGAGAAAGAGATGGAGTTTGATGAATTAAAAGAATGAGGCTTAGTTATAGCTGCCTTATTCCAACTGGACTGTAATTTTCCCTCTCAACTACTAATAAAGGGAGCTGATACTCCATATTATATGTGATGCTTCCCTTGACTTTAATCTTTTAATGAAGATCTTTCAAGAACTAAATCTCTCAGGCTATGGTACTTGGTGTATGATCAATGAGTCTTGAAGGAAGTGTTGGTAGCATGCAGATGGCATCTTTTGGTGAAGCATAGGGGGAGACACATTCATGAAAAGCGAGAAGCCGTGCCGTGGGGGACTGACCAACTATGAATAGATCTTACTTAGGGCTAAGAGTAGGAACATCTATTAGTCCGTATCGTGGGTCTACTTGTTACAAAAAACAACCTTTGTATGCTTTCTGGACCCGTTATGTCTCTCAAAGGGAAAAAAAAGAATGAGAAATGTCCAAGGAAGCCAACTAATTCATTGAGTCACTTGAACCTGACATCCTGTCCATGTTTGAATAGGTTATGAACAAATATTTCTTGCATTGTCTTTGGATGAAGTTTATCAAGGAAGTGAACTTTCCAGCTCATCTTGTGTTTTGCTTCTATTTAGACATGTTTGGCACAATAAATGTGCTTTGTACTCTTGAACTCTTGTTCATGTTTATGTTATGATTCCCTTTCCGCATTACAAAATTGAGGTTACTTCACATGCTTGCTGAGACAGGTTGTGAATGATGGATTTCTAATTGCAGGTATGACCATTTGGCTAAAAGTGCTCCAGCTATATTAGATGATTCGCTTTCTGCTGATTCCTATCTTAATGTCCTGTACATGCCATCTACGTTCCCACGTTCAGAGATGTCTAGACGTTCATCAAACTCTCCAAATGACTCTAATTTCCTGGATTTGGAAGAGGGACCCCGAAGCAATCTAGATAGTACTCGGTATTTTGAATGTGTTAATTATCTACAGGAGGTAAACTAATCTTTGACACATATGATCTGTTTCTGGAATGCTTTAATTATTCATAGGATGTAGACTAGCCTTTGATATTTTATGTGCTTTGGCGTGATATTCACTTTGCTCTATTTCTCTTAGTGCGCACCCTATGTGGGCTTTCTTAATGCAAATTGTCTGATTATTATTTGCATGCAGAACTTATGTATAGATGTATATGGAAGATTTATTTGTGCAACTTCCCCTCATCTGTAGATTCTAGCAGAATATTTCTAATTGAAGCTTTTTTCATGGGATACTTGGCCCTGGGTATATTTTGTATGTGGAAAATTGTCTTGACACCTATTGGTTGGGGCATTTGCAAAGTGGCTACGTAAATTTGGCAATTTTGCTCTTTTACTTGTCATATTTGTGGAAATAGCCCTGCTGTTGATCTTCATTTGAGATCTTTAATGAAGTCATCTAGATAGTAACTCAGCGTATGTCTTGTCAAACAACTCCACTAGAAATCGGTAAAGTGAAGATGAACAGAAGGTTCAACTTCAAATATTAGAAGTACAAAGTGTGTATGGACATGTTATCTTCCTTAAAGCTGTCATTAATTTTCTGGTTCATCCTTGCTTTCTTCCTTCCATTGACAGCCCATGACTCTATGTATATTTTTTTGAAATGCAGTATGCTCCGCAGCATTCGCTTAATTTTATATTTAGGCATGGCCATTTCAGGGATGGGTGTATGTTATTCTTTCCACTGGTTGATGTTCCTCATGGTGTTGTTACTTCATCTTCATCTCCACAAAGGCCAGATCCTCTGGCAACTGATTATGGCACAATTGATGATTTGTGTGACTACTGCATTGGCTATGGTGCCATGCCTGTTTTGGAAGAAGTAATTTCGTCGAGACTCTCATCAAGTTCAAAAGATGTGGTCAATCATACAGAAGCAGTCCTTGCTCGAATCTGCCTTTATTGTGAAACTCATAAGCATTTCAATTACTTATACAAGTTTCAGGTATAATTTACTCCTTGTGTAGTAAATTCTTTGGACTTTGGTGCATGCTTGTGAGAATATAGTCCTTTTTAGATGGTCAAGCAAATAGAGTGGCAATTTCGTGTTATGCTGTCTATTTCATTAGTGGCAGTCGGCTTATTTTGAAGGTTCTTTATGTTTTTATTTATGATTTAGTAGCACAATATTGTGAGCGTTAGGAACCCCCGTGGCCCCAAAAACAAAAATGTAAATGTTAAAACCTCAAAAATATTTTTTACTTATATGCAGTTGGATTAACCATATGTGTCTTTTTAGCTTACTGTTAACTTGTGGAACCAAAGGGTAACCATTAATTGGAAAAATGTTACTCCTTTTGATCCATACTTCAACATGACATTCATGTTTTTGGTGGTAATTTAATATAAACGAGATTTCTAGGTGTGATTATTGCTGTTTACTATAAATTTTTTGTAACTTTAGAGGAGATAATCATCACTTTTGTCCTGTCGGTTGAGAAACTGTGTTTTTACTTCCACAATAAGATTTACCTTTGCTCTTACATAAAGTTTTTCAATTCCACTAAGTATTTTTGTGAATATAACAAAAATATGTCTGCTTTAAATTGATTTTTTTACATTGTGAGGCTAACTTTGTGTCAGTGATGATTATATTTATTGCCCTTTGTCCCCACTCCCAGCCCACATGCCATTGGGCTAATTTGCTGTGGTTAGGTTTGTCTTTTTGGCTCCAAACACTTCTTGGGGTTGTAATTAAGGTTCGCTTCATGAGTTGTTTTCTCTTCTCTCTGTGATTCAGGTTATCAAGAAGGACCACGTCGCAGCTGGGCTATGCTGTATTCAACTATTTATGAATTCCGCCACGCAGGAAGAAGCCATCAAACATTTGGAGCATGCTAAGGTATTTCCTAGTATCTAAAGTTTGTTAGCTTTGTTTCACTGATAACTCTGGGCCTTTGTGCCTAGTGTATCACTTATAAAAGATAAATGCTAAGGGCTTTCCTCATACTAGTTCCAGTACATTTGATTGTCATTTGGTGCTATCAATTTCTTCATCAAATGTGAGAATTCCGCTGCTGTGGAGAAATAAACTCAAAAGAATATTGAAGTAGAGAAGGTGGGGCCAACATGAAAGACAATGTTATCCTATGAGCAATGTAACAAATTGTAAAATTCTGACAGGTGTGGGTGTGTTGGACGTCCTGGTATACAAAGTAAGCAAGATAAATAATCATTTAGCAAAATGTACATACAATTCTAGTGATGTCCAATGATGATTGAGGAAAAAAATGTTGCTGACATTGTTTTTCTCTATTTGGCAGGAAAAGATGAGTAAGCTTTGTAATGTAAAGAGAGTGGTTATGTAGCTTAAACTTGGTTCGCGATTGGTGTTCTTACTAGTTTGAATGAATTTGTAGACTTACTAGAAAGATATCTTTCTTATGAGTAATCTTGACCTGCAATGCAATTCATTTATGATGTAATTTCCTTCGACATGTAGATGCATTTTGATGAAGGTCTTTCGGCACGACATAAAGGTGGAGATTCTACTAAAGTAGTCACAAAGGGCCTGAGAGGAAAAAGTGCTTCCGAAAAGCTCACTGAAGAAGGACTTGTCAAATTTTCTGCTCGTGTGGCAATACAAGTAAATAACTATATTCGCTTTCTAGTGGTCTCTTTTCTCTGCTCCTCAAAACCATCTGTGCTGGCAATATGATTACCTATTTGAAATGGTTTTCCATCTACACATTGAAATGCTCTGCAAGAAAATAGGATTCTCAGTTGGAAAGTTCTTGAATGACAGAGAATGTGCTGTTGCAAATGACCATCATTTCCGCGTGAAATCATAAATGAAGCTCGATGTCTACTTACTAGTCGATTAGTTCTTTGAATCTGGGTCTGTGCAATGTACTTTAGAAATCTTTTCCTCTGTGCTTGTATATGTCCTCTCTTTTTCTGCCACATGTGCTTAAAAGGGAATGGATAACTCTTTTAGAGATAATTAGCACCCGAGAACTGAAAAAAAATATTCAATAACTTTTCCTGAGCATTTATCAGACTATATAACGTACATAATTTGATGTTAAAAGAGTCTTCCAGTTTGAAGTTTCGAGCTCTTTTTGGCAATTTAGTAGTCGATCAACTGACATCTTTGCTGT
The DNA here is from genome assembly GCA_017140595.1 of Eucalyptus curtisii. Classification (NCBI taxonomy): domain Eukaryota; kingdom Viridiplantae; phylum Streptophyta; class Magnoliopsida; order Myrtales; family Myrtaceae; genus Eucalyptus; species Eucalyptus curtisii. The sequence goes on from CM029496.1 coordinate 11,204,373, forward strand.
GGATTAATAATCTCCCAGATGGATGTTGTCAAATCATTCAATGACTCAGATGGGCCCCAATGGAAGCATTCTCTTTTTGGGAACCCAAATGACCCTGACACGTTCAGGTGTGTTCCTTCTTCAGATGAAAGTGCTCAAACCAAGATCTAAACACTGTCCTTTGAAGAAAATATGTTTTTTCTTATGGAAGTTGGGAACTTTCTTTTTTGTCTGGTTTGGAGCTTTGGATAAGTCCACATTCTTACTCATGGATGTATTACTTTTTATCAAGAGAGGTGTTGTTGGAAAAGTCATAAAGCTGCTTTCTCTCCAAAGTTGAATGACATTTCTCGCCTAACATGTCAGTCCATCATAATTATATAGCAGCAGTAGCAGCTGTGAAAGCTGATATGCAACAGCAATCCTTAGACCTTGCCTGCATTTAATTAAGACTCTCATAATGATATGTAAAATGTTGCATATTTTAGACCTAACTTTCCTGATTACTTATAATATGTTGGTTTTGACTTTTAAATAGTACTTTATCTAATTCTTGCATTTCCTGTTTGTATATATTGAAAGTTTTCTGGTGTTTTGTGATAAGTAAAAGTCTAATTGTGAGTATCACAAAATTTAGAAAAAGTAAAGCTTAAAACCACTCCATACAAACCAATGAGAAATGGTTACTATGAGGCTTTGTTGTCATTTGGAAAGTGAAACATATTGATATGTCTTGAAAGAGAGAGACTTTATGTGATGTTGTTCTCTCTTTATGAATTGCAGGAGAAGGTGTGAGATTGCAGAGACTCTTACTGAGAGGAACTTCGATTTAGCTTTTCAAGTGATATATGAATTTAACCTTCCTGGTAACTAAAAATGACTTCTTTTGGCATGAGCTGTCTATATATTCAACTGTACTTTAGTCGTGTTGCTAAGCTAATACTAATATATCATACAGCCGTGGATATTTATGCTGCGGTAGCTGCATCACTTGCGGAAAGGAAAAAAGGAGGCCAGTTGACAGAGTTTTTCCGAAATATCAAAGGCACTATTGTTTATGACGACTGGGATCAGGTGATATAATGTCCATCAAAAACATGATAGCATGGCACTTAGCTGGTTTAAGTTTCCAAAGCAGTTCACATAAAATGTTAGTGAAACTTTCAACAGATGCAGCTATTAGGGCACAACAAAGATTAATGCTAGTGCTGACATTGTTAAACTTGTTAGGAGAAAGTCAATATTGAGGTTGAAACACTTTAAGCTTCTCCTTTTTCTTTCTCAAGCTATTTGAAATTCCCACTTGATTTTTGGGGATTTACCTGTTATGTTTACTAGAAATATGCAATTAACGTGGTACTGCTGACCTGGGTGTTGAAGGTCAACAATACCATTGCATATCCTTTGGGTGATTTGCTCGAGTTTTATGTGTTAATTTACAATTTTTTGCAATGTTTTCTTCTCTTGTATTCTGCAAAATCTTGTTAGAAGATGAGTAGCGAAGCCTTTTTTATGTCATCTTCATCTCAATAAACATTATCTTTGGAACATGTTGTAGGTGTTAGGAGCTGCAATAAACGTATATGCCAATAAGCACAAAGAACGTCCTGACCGTTTGATAGACATGTTAACCAGCAGCCACAGGTATGATTTAGTTTGTCTTACCATGGACTTTATGATGGATCTCTTATGTGTTTATGGAAGACAGAGAAATCATGGCAATTTTTGTGAATAATACACTTCATTATCCCTAGTAGGTGTAGGTTTCTTGTCCCAATGTCGTATATATCATGTTCTTTAATTGCTTTTTCCTCTAGAAGAATTATCTGGTAATTCGAAAAGCAAAGTGGAGTTAACCATTCTACTGGGAATAGAAGGATGTTTGGCAATAATCGGAAGGCTACTCATATAATGGATAGAAATCTCTTCCAATGAAGAGGTGAGAGAAGATGTTAACTGATCATGCAAGTGGGGACGCATGAATTGTTGCATTTTGTTAGGATCCAATTCTCATTTTGGTGTATGTGAATGCTACATTTACTATATGCACCTACAACCTTACTCTGTGATTAGAGTGTTGCAAGTACTTCTGCCCAATGATCTGTTCTTCAGCATGTTAGGTAAAAATTAGCCTTTTAGTGGGACTGGGTTGAATTATTGTTAAAATGTGGTGTATCCACGTTGGGCATTATTTTGGCTTATTAGTTGCTTCGATTTGATGATATAGCTGATGCAGTTATTCATTTCTTTATCTTTTTGAGGGTTTTGACAATAGTCCAAATTTAATGATTTTGCTAACAGAAAGGTGCTGGCTTGCGTGATCTGTGGTCGCCTCAAAAGTGCATTCCAAATTGCTTCACGGAGTGGAAGTGTTGCTGACGTGCAATATGTAGCACATCAGGTTATTTCCCTTCTCAATTTAGGTTAAAGTTTCCAAGAATTTATACCTGTATCCTCATCAAACTTACAAAACCAAAATCACACTAGAAAGTCACCTTTCTAACTGATAGGCCTAGTTTTTTCTCATTTCTAGTTGTTTGTCCTTTTAACCCTTGGAAATGTTAAAGACATTTTTTATGTTAGTATTGCATGGCTGAAAAATAGTAACGTGATGGTGATTCATGGGTTATAGTACACCGGACATTCTGGGCTTTCATCATCTTCTGATTGCCATGTTGAAACTTGTGAAAAGGATCCTCGCATTCTTTCCTGATGCATTGGTAATAATAGGGAAGAGGATCTCTCCTTACAATCGATATCCTATCTAGAAATGCTATGCTCTTCAGAGGACTTGTAGGGAGCTGACACATATTCCATTCCTTGGCTGACTCATGTCCCACTTCAAATTTCTGTTCCTTTCACTTTTTTTCCTTCTTTGACAGATGTAACATACTCATCATTTTTTCAATGCATTTATTTAAAAAAAATTAATTTGTTCTTTAGTTTAATATGGACTTTCCTAATTTGTCTACAACCTTTATGGACTTTGACCATATTGTCCTTTTTCTTAATTATCCACTCTATATTGGAAAAAAATTAATTTCTTTGAAAGTTTAAGATTGATTATTTCTTAATCTTAAATGATTTTTATATATATATCCTGTTAGTGTATGTCAAAGAAATACATTAACGATTCCATTTCCTTTTTCCACCTATTATCATTTTGTTAGAATCAAAGTAACATTCTGGGGAATCTATTGATCATCTCTTTTTCATTGTGACTTTGCTTTCAAGCTTTGGAATTATCCTTGTCTAAGGTGGCATTGATAATGCCAAGTCCTGCCATCGATCTTTTTAGCTGTTGGAATGTTAACAATAGAAGGCTCAATTTCTAAGAAGTCTTAAGAGTGCTGTACCACTTTGTTTCACATGGTGCAGTGCGAAGGAATGCAACAGACGATCGTTTGAGGGTTTTGGAATCCTCGGTTGCTTCTGTCTTGAATTCTTTTATTTGGCTTTGGACATCTTGCTTTAACTTCTTGTAGCCTTGTGATGTTGTTTTCCATTTTTTCCTTTTACGTTGATGATGTATTTGAATTTTTTATTCTAATAAGATCCTTTGTTACCTGTCAAAAAAAAATCACCGATATCTTAAAAAATAGCACAAATAAGAAGCGTGCATCATTTATTTTACTTCTTCCATATTGCTACAGAATATCACAGAAGCCCAAATGTAATTAACTAATACTGACCCTAGAGATAACTTTTGTAATAACCAACCCTATTTAGGAGGAGTTTTTAAAATTTCCTACATTTGAGAATCCTTGTAATCGATATTGCATTACCAAAGTTAAAGAAATTAACAGAGAAGATTTGATAGACTAATTGACAAGATTAAAAGTGATTCAATGAATACCTTTAAACTCAATGAAACTTCTGCAATCTAGATATTGGTGTCTAGATAATAATTTTCCCCTTATCCCAATCAGATGAAGGACAATGATTACCAAAATCAGTAGAAGAAATTGAAACTATCATTTTGCAAAGTAAGAATGATCACTTTTATTGTTAAGAGTAGCAAGTTGATCTTCACAGTTTAAAAAACAAGGGAAGGAGAGCTTCTGAGTCGATGTTTATTTTTGCTTCTTGTATTGTTTTTCGCTTTATTGAGGTAAACTGATATAAGTTAAAAAAAATGAGATGAAAGGTATCTAATGAAATCAATAAGTGACACTGGAAGAGCTCTTGTTGCATATCATTTTATTGGCCGTTAAAAGATCATGATATAAATGATCTTCAAAATGTGGGGGAAAAAAAGAAGGATGATGAATAGCAAATTAAAATTGGTACGAGAATACATGCATGCTGATTTTGCGCATCTTACAAAATTGTTAATTGCATTCTTTGAAAGACATAGTTCAGTCTAGATCTTCCTATGCAGAGCACAGGTTTTCTTACTCATGTCCAATCATTTTGTTACTAATTACTGATCCATGTGTTGCATCTCAATCTTCCTTGTCATTCTTTTTTCTGTGGGAAAGGAGGTTTTGACGTAGAGGCACAGATACATGAATCTTTTTTGTCCATGTTTCAAAGTGAATTCACTTTCTTCACTGACCTTGATTTCATAACTTACAATTGGTACAAATGCTAACAATTCAAAGTTATCACTTTCCAACAGTTGCTGTTGCTTGATGCTGTGCCTGCTGGTATTGTTGATGAATTTGTGAGAGAGCCAGTTATTTTTTTGGATCCTGAAATGCTATGCCAACTCTTTTCTGCAGGCATTACATGCAAATGCTCTCCCTGTGCTTGATATGTGCAAGCAATGGTTAGCCCAATATATGTAACATCTAGCTCATGCAGATGAGGGTTTAATCCAGTTGCTTTTGCCTAACGCTTGCACATCTGACGGGCTTGCAACTCTGTGAAGAGCATTTCAGAATATTAGGGCCATTATGCTCATCAGAGTACTGATATGCATTTGAAAGCATGCTATTACTTTCGTTTCAAGTCTGATGCGATGATTTGAGGAACCGTCCAAGTCTTTTCAGGTAAAGAAAACTTGCGATGGACAACCATTTTATTGGGAGGCCTGCCATGGGCAAAGCATCCGTACGTGGGACCTATGGAGCTTTACTTATGCTTCGGCATTGGGTATGTCCGAGCAGAGTCAAATTTTTGCGGGAAAATGTAATTACATGGAAAGACATTATGGGGAGCTTGCAACTTTTGGGCTCAGTGAAAGCTGTATGGCTCGTGCGACTTGATGATCAAACATTATATATATACAGTAGCCGCTTTTATATTGAAATAATCCCAGTGCCAAATATAGTGACTGTGTTCGGCTACATGGTGGCTTGTCTGAAAAAGAGATGATGCCAGTGGTGTGAAAATATGATTTTGTACAGATGGCCTTTTCAAACAAGTTGGCCTCCTGAACCTGTTTGTGTCACTGCAGTGTTTGGTTTTTGTTTTTGTTTATGGGTCGAAATTGCGGTGTATGGTTTGATCGCTCGACTTGTTTTCCTTGAAAGAACGTGCATGAGACATAATAAGAATGCGGCTGCTTTATTTGAAGAAATAAAGCTTGTTTTGACCTCCTCACTTGCATTGTGTTGCAAAACGGGTTACATTTTCATTGTCGCGGAAAATCATACAGCCCAATTCTTGGGACATCCATTGGTTGCTCCATTTTGGAGACTAAATTGAGTTTCCATGGAGGCAGAAGTGATTGCTTCATGTATGTTTGTCAGTTTGGATGAACTTTCGGTGTCTTTCCTGATTGATTCGCAAAAGAATTGCGACAATATGTTCTAGGGTATAGGGGCATGAAGCTAGAGGAATGCGGCAGGCAGATACTGATTTACCGTCATCGTTCGGCATACACTGGATTTCTTTGTTGTTTGTTTCGCGTCACGAGTGAAAAGGTAGCAAGGAACAACTTATCGGGGACAGAGCTGGTAGGCGAAGTCCTCCGTATGCATTGCTTGTGATTGATGCTATTTTGCAGGGCAGCCAAAAGAAGACGTGAGAACTAAGAAGACAACGGATACTTCTCCGAGGAAGGCATTGACTTCAGAAGTCCTCTGATTGTGGCCGAGCATGGAAGACTCGATCTTTAAAGATTTCTTCGGCAGAGAACGAATGAGAGCTTTACCCCAATTAGAAGGCAGTATCTTGAGCTAGTATAAGTAGGACTACGATAATTTGAGGTTTGGCGGTTCAAATAATTCACCCGCGAACTCTAAAAGGTTTCACTGCAGAGGGGAAATCTCTCCATGGCAAGAACATGATAATGGTGGGGTTGGAGACGACAAGGAGACATATCGATTGTTGGTAGTTTGTTTGTAAAACAAACTAAAATGTGTTTTATCCCACATCGAAAAGATATAAATGCGGACGTGAATGAAATTTGGCACTATTATTATTTTTTTATTCATTAAAATTTGGGTTTATATTTATAAAACATTAACCATAGCGTCTTATTAGAACAATACGACTATTCACGAAGGAATTACGATTATCTTTTATTAATTTAATTCTGAATTTCAATTTTTTGGTTGTGATTATTTCAAAAATCATATCTATTCATACATAACTTCTTAATCTTTGAAAGATTGTGTTTGTTTGGATATATAATCTTGTCTTTTACTGTTAATTACAAAATTTGTATGTTCAATACTAATCTTCTTCTCCAAAATGTTCAATATTAAAATTGTCATATGGTATTCTCAATCGAGATTTTATTGTATCCTGAAGGATTTTTGCTAGCAACCATTAGCAACGCTATGAGATAAATAATTCTTTAAAGCAAGTGTTATCTTGCTTCAAAGTCTGCTTTATTGGTCTTCTTGATCGATCGATTGTAATTTCTCAACATTTTTAGGAATTATTTTTTGCAAGAATGGAGTAGAATCCATCAAAGTTCACGTTTTGCCAGTGTAGTTCTGCTCGAATTAGTCTGTAAAAGCATGCTCTTCTCTAGCTCTCAAAGTAGGGGTGATCGATTTTTGGTCTAGTCCGATTCTAAGGTACAACTAGAAATCGGATTGGGAGGATTGGTTCCTAATTTTAAGAACTGAGGATCGGAATGTTTGGTTCTAGGATTGGGAATTGGACTGGACCGTCATTTTTTGTTTGGTCCAATGAAACTGGGCACTTTTTTTTTCCCCACTAAAGCGCGGCTATATACAATGAGAGAGTGACAAATCTAAAGATATTAATGGAAGCAACAATAGTGAAAAGTTATTGTGCCACCGTACCATTGGATGAGATAATATATAGTTCATATTTTACTCTATTTTTGAACAAATAAAAAAAAAGTATTTGTAGTCAGTCCCGTCCGGTTCCCTTTAGAATTGGGAATTAGACCGCTCGGACACCGGTTCCAGTTTAAGAATCAGGAATCTGACTAACACTCCCAAGAACTGAATTGACACTCCCAAGAACCGGTCTAGGTGGTTCCTGATTTGGGCGGTTCATTTTGCACAGCCCTATTCACAATCAGCCATTGAAACGCTTACTGATCCGTCATCACCCGCCATTGATAGAGAACCGGGGTAGAGGCCATTAATGGCTTAAATTGGTGGAACTTTGTAGCGTATTGTGGCAGGGACATTGATATAACTTACGCACAAATTGGTATAGCATCACTGGTGGGGTGAAGGATATTATGCAAGCTGAGGACAAGGATAACTGTGTCTTGGAGGAAGCAATCAGTGAAGGAAAATCCTGATGGGCATCAGCCGATACCCACGAGAAAAAACAACAAAAAAAAAAAAAGAGATGTGTATACGGAGGAGGAGACTTGGAATTCTTTGGCCAAGGAAACGATTATCTCTTAGTGATAACAAGCCTGGTGACGCTACTAAATCCAAAGAAGGCTCAAGCGAAGAAAAATCGGAAAGGACCATGACTTCCTGCGTGTTGATCTGTTCCATGTGGGCGTGATGTTCGGCGACAAGCACAGACGTGAGGTCCACGTGCTGCACCATGAACTTGGTTGAGCAAGGGCTCGGAGTGGTCGGAATAGAAACCTTCTCAAAATGGGAGAGAGAAGTTTCTACATCTGGATTAGATTAGAAGAGAAAACCTCCCCAAACGGAAGGAAAATATGGAAAACAAAACAGAGAACTGAATCAAATAAAAAAGGAAGGGAGAGGGAGAGATCTAGTTCAAACCCTTCCCTCCACAGGTTAAGGAAGAAAGTTGTGTGGAGATGAGAAGATTAGGCTGTCGGTTAGAGTTGCCCCAAAAGGTCTTTCGTCTTGGTGTGTGCACATTTCGTATGAAATCTAGATGGTTTAACAATTTGGATGCATCATATGTACGTGCAACCGGTACACTAAATAATGGCTCCTCTAAGTCAAAAAATGATCATCCATGAACTTTGGGCTGAATATAGTGAAAGTATCAATTTTAATCAGGATATTCAAACAATTCTAAATTTCGCAAAAAACTTGATATGGCGAATGGACAAACTTCATTCTATCAACTGTGTTCCTCCTAATTGCGTAAGTGAAAAAGTAGCCCTATGCTTGTGCGAACTTTCACACTCTCATTTCAGAATAAAATCCCCATAGTTTCCGTGCAAACAACTCTATTTCAAATAATATCTGCATCGTTATGTCTTGACTTTATTCATTATTAATATATTTTACAATGAGTTCGAAGTAAACTAGACATGTTTATACCATTGTGGTTAAAGTGGATGACCCCATTTTCACTCGATGATTTGGTGAAAAACACAGTCCGATTAAAGGACCTTTTGAAGACACCAAACATCACGTGCTTTACCATATTTAGAAGTCTTCCATTAATGAAAAAATTACCGATCGGCGGACAGATTCTCCTATCCAAAACCTAAATTACAGATTTATGCCAACTCCTAACAAAAACAGATCATTTTTCTCCCCGTTACTTAATCCTCTGTTACCAGGGACGTAGCAAATAGATCTCTTTATCACGAATTATTTTCCTTGGTTAACAATAATTGTACTTTTGCCGATATTCGCAGGTTCTTTAATTCGCCTAGCAGCACGACACTTGTATTACTCTCCCACAACCCTGTTTTCATGGTTTAGGCTGCTCCCATTTCGCTCGCCGCTACTACGGGAATCACTTTTGCTTTCTTTTCCTCTGACCCAATAATAAAAAAAATGTTATTTGCTTTCGAAAGGTTGCCGCAAATTTTAGCATTAGAAGCCCGACTAGCTACAATGGGAGTATGTTCATCTATGCGTTGTGCTATTCTATTCTATTTTTATTTAGTTATTTCGGCTTATCTAACGTTTCTAAATATAGAAAACACTTGAGAGAAGTTAATGCCAAATAAAAAAAAAATGTAATATCCTTCAATGTCAAAATTTGTAAAAAGAAAAAAAACGTAATGTAATTACATCGACCATAATATCACAGCACCAAAAAGCACTATTTTAGTATTTTATAGTATGAAAAAACTACAATGACGTAGAAGGAAGAATGAATACTTTACGACCCATATTTCCGGCTGTTTACGTCAATTAAGAAAGGGTAAGTACCATTAAAAAAAAAATTTAAACCATGCTCGCTGTAACATAAATATCTCAATTTTCTTTTTTGTGTCGGAAAAAACCCTAAACTTAATAACCAAACTTTTTTTTTTTTGTGTCATGGAAAAACCCAAACTTATACTTATGCGACATATATACTCTCTATTACAATCGGGGTTTTTTAATGACGCAAAAAAAGTCTAGGATATTTATATCACAATAGGCAATTTTGGGGCTTTTAGTGACACAAATATAAAGTTTGGGGTATTTGTATTATAATTGACATAGTTTAAGGTTTTTAGTGGCATGAACCCTTAAAGAAAACGCAATACATTATGCTTTCTAGAACATATAATCCCACCTGTTTTATTGCCTGATCTACCTCTTCGAATTAAACACCTAAGCACATTTAGTTAGTTTTTACTCACCAATTTAAATTTGCTTTTTGGTTCAATAAAAAAAAAAAGTTGCGCTCGCATGGACTAAGAAATTCATAGAGGAGCTTGCTTCCTTTCTCATGAATTGATCCTGGTCGGTCGCATCGAGGGCGTGCACGCATTGAATACGAGGCCTCGCCTTTCTTGAGCATACGATGTCTGTAGCTCAACACCCAATCAAGTCCTTGGTTTTAAATAGCAACGGACAAGCAGAACTGTGGACGCTATGTTTGGGACTTACCATCGCAAAGCAACGGGATTTTCTTAAGCTTATCATTGAGATGGACTCCAAAATTGTTGCAGAACTTGTTAGCCAAGAGAGAATAGCGGATAATACCGGATTAACACTTCTTAAGGATATCGGAGACTTTTGAGCTCTCATTTTGAATTTAAAATTCGTCACATTTTTTGGCAAGGCAATCGGCTTGCTGATATACTTGCCAATATTGGCATAGTGAAGCGTTTAGATACTACATTCTACTGGCAGCCTTTTAGAGAATTAGCTCATGCTTTGTTTAGTGATAAAGTTAGAATTGTAGATTTTAGATTTTAATTTTTATTAGTTTTTTTTTTGGTAAAGATTTTTTTTTCTCTTAGTTTTGTACCTTATATTTACCCAAAAAAAAAAAATAGCAACAAACATTCATTAGAATAAATCTAGCCCTTCGATTCATTCAAAGACATGTCTTCCGTGTTTAAGACTAGTGGGTGTCTACTATATACTTTCTTGTAGCTTGATGGTCAAGTTGCTGTATTAGCAATAAATTATGATAGAAATTGAGGCCTCATATCTTTTGAGGTACAAGATTCTAGTCGTTTTGCCATGGGCCCTTGGTTAGTAAATTCGGGCGCGATTGGCTAACTCCACCTCTTTGGCTCAATCAAGGTTTATCATCCAAGCTCCTTTATCGGATTCGTATAGAACTGCTTCTTTATAGTATGATCACAAATTATTATGCCAGGTAATTATCAACTCAAAACCTCATGTTTCTCGATTTGGCCAGGACTTCAATTCCATAGCCGTTGCATTAGATTTAATTTCTATTGATTCATTCTATACACTTCGAAATCCTAAAAGTATTTTTTCCTTTTTCTTAAATCTTATAAAAAATATCAATAATTGTTTCGCCTTTTTTATTTATTGGGTGCTCATTTCTATCATTTGAGAATATAAATGATTTTATCTCAAATGAAAACAAATATGCGGTGTCTATTTAATATGGTCATTAATTATAAAGACTAATCTTTTGACATTTGGCCCCTATCAAGTATGACATTAATCAACAACTTAAAAGGAAAAAAAACATAAAAAAGAAAATGTCTTGCAAGAAGCTTTTACTTTGCATAAAAATGAAGTATTATAAGTTGCAAGTACATCGTACATTTCGAAAGTACTCAATTAAAAAAGCTAAAATAAAAAAGAAGAAAGTACTCAATTAAAGTGTTCTCATGGTCACTTTACAAAATAAAAGAAAAGTCAATAGTACTCGACAACTATTTGTCCGGGATGCGAGTGTTGAATTTGGAGTAAGAAAGTCCCCGTACATTTAAAGAAGGGCAATCGAATAAGCCAGCCACACCCAATAGCAAATAATGAAAAAAGAAGAAGAAGATAAAGCAAGCAAGAAACACAGCACGGGATTCGTGGGGCAATTTTTCATCACAAGCATTGATCAAAAAGCAGTGAAAAAAATAATCAGAGTTCAGGACCATAATTAAACATGTTCAGCCCTTAGAACTGAGGCGGTTTCATAGCTAAGGCAAGAAAAGTTAAGAATTACTATAACATTAAAGTTTGTAAGGTTAATGCTAAAGTAACAACAACCCCTTTTATAACATTGAAAAATGTTAAAAAAGTATTCCAGGTATTCATCAAATCTTATTAAATATCTTTTGAAAATGTAAAATCTTTTACTTAAAGTAACTTTTCTACGGCATGGTTTTCCGATTTCAAGTCTTTCTCGAAAAATACGATTATGAACATTGATTTTTTTCCCCGGCCAAAATATGCTCATTGACACTATGGTTTTTTCTTTTAATACAAACAGTATGAGGCAGAAAAGAATTGTGGGAAGACCTAATGGCGTTGATCATAGCTGATGAGCAATCCTATCTATGAAGTTGAAAGTGGGCATTAGTTATTCTCTCTTTTAGTAGAGCAGTGAAATAAAATGAAGTGCATCGTTAGGACCAAAAGTGGCAGGACCGCCTATTAATTACATGTCTTAATTGAGGAAAACAATTCTCTATAAATTTAAACATTCTTGGACAAAATTTCTGCATAATAACACAAAGTTGTTGTTTAAATGGTTTGTTTCTGGTGGTCTTTGTTTACTTCTTGAATAACTTGCACATTAAAATGCTAACTAAATATATCCCCAAAATGATTATGTCTTTTGCAACCTTACCTCGATTGCAACACCTAGAGTTTGGTTAATATATTGGTAAGTCCAAACTTAACTCGGACTTTCCAAATTCATATTAATTCACGATTTAGATTCAAGTTCTTAATATACAAATGATTTTTAATAAAGAGTCGGCACTAATTAGTTTATGATGTTAGAAATCCAAGTAAAGATGCTTGAGATTATTTAATCAAGGGACATATTGAAAATTTTGGATGAGGGAAGCATGCATTATGACCTTGATGCAAGCCAGGTCGATCTTCTTGGTCGAGAGAGCAAGTCTTTAATGCGGGCTGCATCAGACCCAAATGTTGATGAAAAAGGAGATTTTTATTACTATTGGCAACATTACAAGAAATGCTTTCTTCAAAAAATCTAAATCTCCTAAAGAATTAATCCAGAAATATAGTCCTTATGTGACTTTATCTAAGCCCATCGGTTTGTCAGTCGTATGGTCTTGAAACAAACAATTTTTGAAATTGAATATGACATGACAAGAATTATCTACATAGACTTTGAGATAGAAAGAAGATTGAATTCAAAGTTGAGAAATGAATAGGACATTTTTTATGATGAAATTTGGACTGAGATGGATAGTGCCGATTTTAGTAACATAGATCACATTCTTATTAGGAAGACGTATGGACATGGAACATTGTGGTCCTTTGTCAACATGGGAAAATAAATGCTCATTCTAAATTATGTGTTCTTTGGCATCCAAATCGAGTATCCATACATCAATTAAAATTGAATTCGTCTTGTAAAGAAATGTACCTAAGAAACTTGCATTCTAGGGGTGAGTGGTTCCGGGTTTTTTTATAGGTTCCACTTGGAACCTAGAACCTACCCATTGAAATTTTGAACATAGAATCTATCCCGTCACAGATTTCAAGGTCGGTTCCAGGTTCTAACATACATATTATATATATATAAATAAATATATAATACGATCACGTTCCACCATCTAGTGCATTCAACTCATACAATAATTGAGCTTCTTTGTGCTTTTTTGTGTATATATTGTGACATCTCAGATTTTCACTTCTGTTTTTTACTTAATAAATCGGGCATTTCTTTGACGCGCCTATAGGGCTGTTCTCAGAGCTGATCACTCTCGAGATAACTAGACTATTAGGGGAAACCATTAAGAATTTTAAGGCAAATAGACTTGAGAATTCGACCAGAAATCGGCTACTCGACCGTGCTCATCTTTAGAGGTCATTACGGCATGGATATAAATCGATTTGAGATCAGAGATAGGTCGGTTCGACTGAGATGTGTGGCTAATCGTGGGTGACACCACTAAATTGGAAAATGCTCGTCGGCCGACACTAGACTGAGTTTCTTGTTGTTTTGGTATCTTGTGTCCGTATTTGAACCCTCGAGATTTTCACGACAACCGAGAGTCGCCAATGTGTTGAGTGGGTTCATAGTGGCTCGAAGAAAATCGACCACGGGTCATTTGCACTAAAAATGCATGAAAGTTACCTGGTAGACTAGGTCATGCTAAAAACGCGCCAAGTGAAATTAACTGTGAATTCAAGTCTGATTTCAGAAATTGAAGTTTTTATTAGGTCACAATAAATTCTAGGAATGTCGACTCAGTCTCAGAAGATTTTTCAGAGATTCCGAGATTTTTACGGAAAATCGATTCGGACGTCGCGGAAAATTGACGGAAATTCGGATGGGCTTAATTGAAGGGGATCGAGACTTCCAAGTCGAGCCTTTGAGTGTCGGGGGATTATAGAAAATTGTTCGGGATTTTTTCTACATCAAATTTGGACATCAAATTGAAGAATTTGGATGGGAATTGAAGCTTAAATTGAAGAATTCGGATCTATGGTGAGGGCAGCATTTGTGGGCATCAAAATGAGTTTAATTGTGAAGATTATTGCAAGAAAGTATCGTGAGACCAAGGGATAATATCGAGCACTATTTGGGGGACCAAGCAATTAAGTTTTGGATAGGTTTATGGACTTTTCTCTCTCTCCCCCAAAGCTTCAGTCGGACGCCTCATCCGATTCCCCCTCCATCGCGCGAGCATCACAATCCTCCACGGAAGTCGTCGGCTTCTGTTTCATTTTCATTTCTTGCAGCTTCATCTTCTTTCTCTCCCACCGCCTGTTCATCCACCAAAGTTTGTTCCCCACCCCACGAGTCAAATTTTCCCATCTTAACTCAATTGTTGACCGGCCCCTCATCTCCTTGCGCCTGTCATCCCCACGTTCAGTCAGCTTCAGCCCTTAACGAAGCCATTCGTTGACCCTCTTCGACCCCATCTTTGCTTCGGTGTGTTGTTTGCTTCGCACGTCCACGCGTCCACAGCAGCATCCTTCGAGTCAAGTCCAGCGCATCTTGAAGACCGCCGACGCCATCAGCTGCTCCTCTCTTCCGTCGCCAGCTCGCCACAGCTTCTCCACCGCTTCGTATCATCAACGTCCACCGAAGATTGACTGAAGACTTGCTGCAGCGAAGCCCGAAGCCCGAAGCCCACCATTTCTTCTTGCTTTTGTTTCCTTCGAAGACGCTTGCCGCGCGTCCTTCACCCATCCACCGAGTGCTCCTCAGCAATCCTAGTCGGCCAGCTCCAGTTTGGCCGCATCTTCACGATCCCATCTCCAAGCGTGGTCTTCTCCACGCCCGAGCGACGCCAGCAGCTCTTGCATGCCTTCTTGTTCGGCCCATCCCACCGAAGCAGCCCAACTTCCATTCCATCTCAGCCAGTGAAATGCAACCCATCTTGAAGTCCACGAGCCCGGCTTCGAAGCAAGCCCAGCCCAACTCGATAACAAATCTCAATTTGGGCCGAGATTTGTTGGGCTAAGTTCAAGGCCCGGTCCAAGCCCGCCGGTATCGTCGAAAGCCTGATTTCGACCGCCATCGCGTCGCCGTTGCGGTTCTGGGTCTTTGCATTTGTCATGTGAGTTTTACTCACTAATGCTTTCTTAGTTTGCTAATTATGCTTAATGGTTGATTAAATTTAATTAAGTGCAATTAAGTGGTTAGATTAGTTTAGAACAATTAAATTAGTGACTGAATGATGCATGTTAGGTGGTTAGACTTAGTCATTAGTAAGTAAAAATGTTCGGTTATTTATTGAACGAGTCTCGGTAATTTTCCAGACTTGACTCGGCTTCCAATCAGGCATTACGGGCCTAAATTGGATTTATTGCTAATTAATAATTAATTTCGAAATTAATTAATTATTTTTCCGGAAATTCAACCAGGATGGCCGGTGACCAGAATTTTGTGCTGATTGTCGTGGTGCAGTCCATTTATTTATTTGAGCTCTACGTTGTGCTGAATTGAATTGATTGTGCAATTTGAGAAATTATTCCTAAATTGATTAAAATTGAGTGGGATTGAATGATTGATTGGTAGATGGCCGAGTATGGTTATTTAGCATTAATAATGCCTTGTTGAGTTGTAAAGTGAAGAGAATTGTGAGAATGGATTGGGAATACTCTTTGCTGAGACCGATCAGGTACGAGGCATAGACATACATGGTTCGGTGATAAGGAAGTCACCAGTGAAAATGGTGCCTTAAAGAACGCACGAGTGCTGTCTAGTACCTGCATTAGTATAGACATACGTGGTTCGGTGGTAAGGAAGTCACTGGTGAAAACGACGCCTTAAAGAACGCACGACTGCTGTCTACTGTATGCATCATTATGGACATACGTGGTTCGGTGATTAAGGATATCACTGGTGAAAACGTCGCCTTAAAGAACGCACGAGTGCTGTCCATTACATACGTCACCTTGGCGAAAACGACGCCCGAGAGCATAAATGTAGCTCTGTGACTAAGTGTACTATTGGAGGTTATATAGTGGGGAATTGAATGACCTAGAGATGGTCCGACTGACATGTAATCGACTAAGTCGATTGATCAATACTTTGATGCGATGTCATAATTTGATTGAACAATTGAGGTGATATATGAAGCATTTGTGTATAACCTTGAATTGCAGGTTGGGACTGAGGCCAAGGTAAGTCCTCTGACTCGTGTTGTGTTTAGGCAACCGTATGGCGTATTAGTTTACTAATCGAGTCTTAGGGGGTAGAACTTGCTGAGACATAGTCTCATCCCAGTTGTGGGATAATATTTCAGGCCCCTAGATCACCTGAGGATAAGCCGGCATCCGAAGCCGAGGATGAGCAAGAAGAAGAAGATGAAGAGTTTGAAGAAAATGAACCTAGTGATGAAGGATCTGAGGAGGATCGGGATGATGATCCCGAGTATGATCCAGATGAGGACTGAGATCCTATCCTCTTTTGTGAACCCTGTACATGTGTGAATAAAGTGAGACTAGAAAGTTGTGATTAGCTTTGTGAAGCACTTTGAGTTATGCTCTGTATAAAAGTGTGGTTGTGAATTGCAATATGAAAAATATGGTCTGCTTTTCTATCCCATTGTTTTATTGTCTGGAGATTTATAACTGCTTTCGCATGTGCATATATAAATGAAAGGGTTGGCGATACATAGTCCTGGGATATCGCATTTTAAAATCGACCAAGTAAAAGGATGTGTGCGTTCTTGAGGATCGGGGCGTGACATATACACTAGTTTTTGACACTATCATAAGTATGGACTCTCACAAACATCACTTTTATGCCATCTGAGCCTCTAGATAAGGAACCCATGAGTAACGTAAAGCAAAACAAGGATGGCAACAATATGATTTGCAATTATTGGAAAACCTGAAGCCAAAATCATTACTTCCACTCATTCTAAAATTCAAATATGAGATCGTTGACATGAAACAAAAAAATCGAGATAACCAAAAAGGGTTACAAAGTTCTAAAAGGATGAAGTTGAGAAATCAAAATTACAGATATTTAATTTCACTCATCATCCTCGTCGTCGTTGTCTTCTCTAATAGCTGAGTTGAGGGCACTTAGGCACTCTATCAACTTCTGTTTCCTTTCCTCATAGGTTTGCTTCTTCAAGTTAAACCAATTCAAAGATTGAAAGGGAAGTGTTATGTGGCTAGTCAGAAAAACAAACAAAAGATCCATTCAAATATCCAATTGGCACTCATGAACAATTGGACAAAAATAAAAATAAAGAAAACCAAAGTACTAAGACAATCTATATTTATTTGCTGGTAAACTAAAATAAGTATTAGAAAGCCTTACCACATATGTTCATTTTGCTTTAATTGGTAAACTCTATTTATGGACGATAATCTACTCATTAAGACAATCCATATCTAATAAAAAAGAGATTAAATAAAATATTCACTTATTAGATATATAAAAGGAATTAGAATGAATAAAGATATAAACATCACTTACCTTACTCAAATTTTTCTGCATTCTTGATGCACTCTTCAACATTAATTGGCACACGAAAGGCTCTCAACCAATTTTAAGCGCAAATCAAAGCTTCAACTACTTTGAGAGTTAAAGAACTTTGAAAGCCTTTAAGTACACGATCCGATGTACTAAAAGTTGACTCTGAAGCAATGATGGTTACATGAATAAACAAAACATCATGAGCTATCAAAGAAATGATCTTATAATTTGGGCCACTAGTCTTCCACCACACAAAAAGGTCAAGATAAAAAATATTTTCATTTTAAAAAAAAAAAAAAAAATAATTAAGCTCGGATTTGTTGTTGTTGCACTTTTGTTGGTTCGAGCGCATAAGCATTTTTTGCTAAGCTTGTGCGTCATATTCCTTTATACCTTCATTACCACTTACATCGTCATTGGAACCACCACTACTTGCACTAAAACTTTGGTTATCAAAATTTCAATCACTAGAAACAAGAGAAGATTGCTCATAAAATTCATACAAACGCTTCAATAAGTCCTTCACCTTGTAATGCATCTTATTAGTTTTTGATTCATCATTATAAATTTGTCAATATAAGAAATTCACATAATTTAACTTAGCTCTAGGATCTAATACAATGACAGTCAATATCATCATATTCACTTTATTCAAATTACCATAATATTTGTCAAATTTTTCTTTTATTTTCATACTCATAGCTTGAAGCTTAGGATTTGAAGCATTCGTTGCATCTTTCAAATATCTATGCGAAAGAGCTATCCCTTTAAAATAATCATTTGAGGTAACATATGAATTTCTCGACATCCAATTGGTGGCATCATAAAATATTTTTAGAAATTTTGAAAGAATAATAACATTTTCCCAATCATCATCTTTAGGAAGATTATAATTAAGCTTACTTGCAAAAGATAGATTGTCTTCTTCCATCATTTTAAAAGTTTTTCTGAATTTTATAGCGGTGTCTAACATTAGGTAAGTGGAGTTCCATTTAGTGGCAACATCAAGAATAATCGAACCCTTGTAAGTAATCCATTCACTCTCAATGCAAAATTGAAATGCTTTGGCTATTGTGGGAGAACTCCTTATATATCTAACCGCATTTCGGATACGTGCAATAGAGTCACGTACTGTAATCAAGCTATTTCTCACAATTCAATTTATCATATGAACCATGTACCTTATGTGCAAAACACTACCATCTAATATTAACAATATTTCTTTGGAAAGTTTTTCTTTCAAATAATCAACTGTAATATCGTTCAAACTAGCATTGTCCATGGTAATTATGAATATTTTTTTTTTTGCTTTTCCTATTTTTCATTTGTAAATGCTTTTCTCCACTATTTTAACAATCTCATTAATCCTGTGACTTTGCATCACCATAAAAGTGATGATTCTTTTGTTCAACCTCCAATTTTCATTAATAAAACGTGTAGTGAGATACAAATAATTCAGGTTTTGAATGGAACTCCATGTATCCATCGTGAGTGCGATCTTAGAATTATTTTTTTCAAAATAAGTCTTCAAACAAGTTCTTTCACAAAAATATAGTTTCATGCAATCTTTAACCACTGTAAAACATGATAAATATTTGAAGAGAGGTTGTAACTCATTGAAAAATTCACGAAATCTAACATGCTCGACCAAGGAAAAAGGTTGTTCATCTCACTAGACCAAATTTTAAAAAGTTTTTTAATCAAATGACCATGTCGATAAGACACTACCAATATTAGAATCTCCCATTGCCTTGCCAGCCATGTCTACATTACATGATGCAAAGAATCTTTGCCTCTTATCTACATGGTGATGAAACTTTTTGTTCGTGGTCAAGTGCTTTCTCATTGCAAAAGTATCGTTAGTAACACAATATTTACATATAGAGCTACAATGACGCACTATACTTAATATTTATCCATCTTTATCATTGATTCTCACATAATGATTTTAGTATTTAGATGTATATTTCTTATCATGAGGAGGAAGACGAGAATCAAGTATCTTGTTTGTGGCACCCATAGTAGGGGATGGCTCTTCTTCATTTTCACTGCCAGACAGTTCTAATTCTGAGATCGGAGTCATCTCTTCACATCCCTTCACCTCTATTGACATGTTACTTTGATACATTAACTTCACACATACACAACAATAATAGAATATAATTAGAATTTTTTTAAAAAAAAGATCAAACATTTATAAAAAAAGATAGGCAAACAATTGAATTGAATTATCAACCACATAAATGCTTGAGAGCCGAGTTAGCTAAACTTCCTTAAATCAATAAACAAGGAGCGAGAAGGACTAAGATGAACAAAAAGACAAAAGGTTATAAGGTTTACACCTACACGTTCAAGCAACTCAAAATCGGGAGAAATATGTACGGCCTTGGTCTAAACATTTTGTCAAACATGTGATAGACATCAAATGAAAGGAAACACGGACATGAACAAGACTCGATTCCGAACATGAATCAATGGGGAATGTTCAACGTCAATGAAGGACAGCATAAGTGAACCTGAAATGCATTGCTCAGCTTAGTAGCTCATGCAAAAACATGAGAGAATAGGGCAAAAGCACGGCATAAAAGGGGGGGCGATGGAGGGTCCCAACTCGACTTGGCAATGGCGAATGGAGGGCAAGCTCGATAGATTGGACCACGTCTACTCACCTCGCACAACTCCGAGCCGAGATCCTTGGAAAAACGGCTCATACCGCAAAAAATCAAAAAATCAAAAGAAGAAAAGGAACGTAAACTATCGAAGTGTTGGCTTGGGGAGTGGGAGTTGCGGGCATAAGAGCACAGCCGAGAGTCGTCGAACGAGGGTCAAGCATGGCTAGATTGCCAGAGATCTCCTTGCTCTCAAACTCTCTCGCTTGGCTGCTCTTATGGTCTCTCCTCCTCTGAATCTCTCTAGAATGAACCCCTTGAAGAAGCTCTTCGCTCTCTTCCTCTCCAGTTCTCCCTCTCTGCTAGCTCTCTTTTGGCTAGAACCCCGTTGAGCTCTCTCTTTTTTGTCAAGATGAACGAGAAAGGGTAAAAAGGAGGAAACGAAGCCAAATTAGGGTTTGAGGTGTTTTGGGTTTTGGAGTCCCGGTTCTCAGATTTCGGTTCCGGTCCCCATTCTCAATTCCGGTTCCGATTTTGGTTTCAGTTCCCGTTGAAACTAGGAACCAAACCAGGAACTGCCAATTCCTAAGAAAAGGGAAGCAAGAACCTACCCGTTCGTATATAGAATAGGGAACTAAACCGGACCCGTCAATCTCGTTCTTCGATTCCTAGTTCTACCTTAGATTGCACTCACCTTTATTGCATTCTTGTTGCTGGTCCTCAATTGACTCAAATTTTTTATAATATTTTGGTATTGGTCTTGAGTAATTATTTGACGTGCCCCATCGTTTCTTTGTGTAGAAACCTGCTAAGCATTTGGTTTCTCATGTAGTTTCCGACATGTGTCAATAGTGTGGTGTGGGCACTTGCAATATTCACAATATTTATTTTATTTTTTAATTTTTGCCCATTAACCTTCCTTGATGATGTGGCATTTTACGGACTGTTGGATGCCTTATTAGCTGGTGCGATGTGGTCTGATGAGAGCCATTAGATTCTGTTAGGGCTAACAATACAACATAAACGGGGTGAATAGGTTGTTAAAGAACTATGAAAACATTTGCAAAAGAAAACGAGTTCAATTTCAAACATTGACAAAAACAAATTGCAAAAAATTAGGTGCGCGTATTGCTATTTAATAGGTGGTGATGATGAACGGGTAATGTAAATAGTGAAGAGATAGAATATATTGCAAGTACAAATATAAAGTGGTTCGAATTTATCCCCAAGCCTAATCCACTCCCAACACTAACAGCCATAACAAGGCTGGAATCCACTAATAATCTTCAAGATAAGTTACAATAAGCAAGTACTACATTTTCAGTAGATCACACTACCAAGACTTACGTACTGCCATTATTCTCATACACATAGCTCTAGGTCATGTTCAAATTTCATATTTTTCATGCATTGTTTAGGCGGCTTATCAAGTCAATCATCATGCATCATTTTCTAGCTTGCTTATGATTGATTTACACGCTTTTGTGATTGTCACTATTCGATCAACTCGACATCTTTTAGAAAGTCTTAGCATACGTCTTAACCTTTCCAATGACGCCAATTTTGTATTATTTGCATGTCATTTGACTTGTTTTTATATTTTTGTCAAGTTTGCCAAGAAATCTGTTTCTAGTGAAATGCGGAATGCTTACTCTACTTTTGTTGAGTCGTATCTATTTTTATTTTTGTATGAATTCTTCGATGGGGATTATGAGTCAAGTCCTTAACGAAGTTTGTTCATCTTTCTCTTGTTTATATTGTGATAAAATTTCAGATCTTTTAGACTTCATTTACTAGGACAAATCATTATTGATATATCATGATACTTTGCTTTGTGTTCTTGAATTTTTATAAATTCTTACGTACCTCATCTTAGGGAAGTCTTTTCATGAAAGGGTACTGATAGAAATGTTAACATAACCCAAGTTCCCGAAGGCTAGAATCTCCAGTTGTGTAAATATCGAAGGACCACTCCTGATTCTCGATTGGTTTTTCTACCTGGCCCCCAAAACGAGGCCAGTGGCGACTCCTAACTTTTATCTAGATTGTCTTAAACAACTAATAGATAATAAATGAATATGTCGTGAGGGGTATTGGTCTTGATAAGATTCACCGTAATTTAGTGTTGACACCTAAATTTTGGACAACCCATTTAGTCATTTATGGCACAAAAATTAGGGATTAATTTTTAACCCCTAAAAAAGAAAAAAGAAAAAAAAGGCTAAGTCAGTGTGGTGTTT
Source organism: Eucalyptus curtisii (assembly GCA_017140595.1). Lineage (NCBI taxonomy): Eukaryota > Viridiplantae > Streptophyta > Magnoliopsida > Myrtales > Myrtaceae > Eucalyptus > Eucalyptus curtisii. The sequence continues at coordinate 11,226,814 of CM029496.1, forward strand.
TGGTGCTATTTGATGCAAAACCACTAGATGTGTTTGGATAGAAGCGTAGATAGCTCACATGCTACAGTATGTAAACATTGTCAAGACAGGGTCGAAACTGACTAGTTCCAAGCTAATTTAGGAAATTCATAGTTCAATGTGTTAGATTGCATACATGTATAAAAGCTTGTCATGATTGTCACATGGTGTTATCATCAGTCAACTCACTATTATCACTGACTTTTCATCCCTTTTCGGTTTGGAATGTATTGACGCCATCAAGTCTATTTCATGTTTCATTGCATGAGTGCCGAATCTTATATTTGTGTAGCCATCTTTCCTTGTACTCCTGTAACAGGAAAAATAGGAAAGCCCAATTTTGCGAGGGAGTTGAATCGCGATGCCCTTACACCGTTACACATTGTGTCGGCCACGGGGGATTTGAAAATCACGAGGGAGCTTCTAATAGTAGGTCCTGATCTTTGCATGATCGAGAACAAAGGTGGCTGGACACCGTTCCACTACGTGACCATCAAGCGTAGGGTCAAGTGAAGAATGATCAGTCCGATGCACTCAAGAAGTTGTCGAAGATGGAGATGCGGACGACCTTGTAGGATGACGATGGGAACACAATCTCACAGCTGGCTGCGGCTTCGAAACATCTCCAGTCTACTGGACGGCAAAATGGGGTCAAGCTCATTGAAAGGTTATGATGACCGCACCTTTTAATGCCAGAGTTTCAATTCTGTTAAGCGAAAGTTTTGACCTATTGACCCATGCAAAAATTCTTTCAATTTCGTGTGGGCACACGACTTTCAATAATTAAGGAAAGGAAAGATTTGGTGGAGACGTCTTTGAGGAAACAAAAGCTGGTAGAGAATAGGAAAGAAAAGGGACACGGGCGAGAAAGTTGAAAGAATCAATATATTGGTAGATTTGGAGGAATAAAGAATCTCGGTCAGCTAGTGTGATATTTATGCTTCATTATTTCTTGTTTTAAAACAAGAAAGAGTGCACCGTCAAAGAAATCGCATGCATCCATAAGCTTGAGCAAAAAGGAAACGAATTCTCTGCACCAACTCAAGGACAAAGAAAGAAATATTGTTGGATATACTCGTGGCTCTATTCACAGCAAGAAAGGGAAGAAATCGACGAACTTGCGAACTGATATTCAATTTAAAGAAATAAAATCAAAAGAGAATATTCAGCACGTATTCGACCGACTTGGAGCTGCCATATTATAAATAGAGTAGTAAACTCTGAGAAATGGGGGATTCCGAATTTCAAAGAGACACACGTGAGAGAGAGAGCAGACACGAGGAATCTCAACCAACTCTTGGCCGAGACGCTCCTTCCACGCATCCGCCCCTTCCACGGCCAATCCTGTGGTCGTGCTTCTGTCTTCATCACCGCTACATCGTGTTGCTCCCCTGGTGAGGTGTCGACGACGGCCAAGCTACTCCCTGCACACGTGCCACCTGAGAAGTCAACTGAGTCCGAGCTGTTGCACCCAACCGCGTTGCTGCTTTAGTTTCGTTATTGCTGTGTGTTGGCGCCGTTGCTTCCTGAACACTGTTGAACGTTACCCCACCGAGTTGGTGGTCTTTTGTGCATTTATTTTCAGGTTCACGCGAGTCCCAGTGTCACTTGAGTACCCCTGAGTTACGTCGGCGACCAGCCCTGGACGTTCAAATCCTCACGCCAACAATCCTCCTTTTTGCTGTTCAAGTCTTCTGGTGGACGTCCCCTTGCTGTGTTGGTCAAACTTTGTGACTTTGTCAGGCCGAATCAATGAAGCATCAGCCACCACTCGAAATTTGCTATTGCTTACTGAGCGAGGCACCATCTTTGAGAAGTACGTGGTCTTGAACTGCCGCCCGTGAGTCATCCCGTTGTCCGTTGCTTGACCGAACTCAGCAACGTGATCCACGTGACACTAAATATTACGTAAGAATCTCTTTTAATTCAAATTTCATATATCCTTATTGACTAATTTATGGGATTATCTCATACGAATATTTGAATGATGCCATCATATCCACAAAATACCGATTAGCTTTTTAAATTGGGAAATCTTCCTAATTTCGCAACGTACGTATGATTGACGGTCCGATTTCACGCTCGAAATACGACCCGCAATCCTACGGAAAAATCACCAATCCGATCTCAAGCTCGAGATATGATTCGTGATTTTATTCAAATTAGCAAATCCGATCTCATGCACGAGATACAATTCGTCAATTTATTTCCTGAAATTAAATGGACATGGATGATATCTTGCTTGATATTTGGTGCCGTGCTATTCTTGATGCCTTTATTTGATTGCTCCCGTAAAGGAAAAACCCAAAAAATATTTGAGTTAGATTAGGTTCATGTTAGAACATTACTTGTTTTAGGTTTATTTTGCATGTTTAGAATAGGAAATTTATTTATTTCGAATTTTTTTAAAAAAATACCAAAAACATTAATTTAGGATGTTAGATTTTTTTTTTTCATTAATCTGGATTGCATGTTTAATTATTCGGCAATTTTAATTTCGAATTTAAAAAAAATGAAAAAACAACAAAAAAATCATCATGCATATGTCATGTAGAGTTAGGGCATATTTTGCACGTCATTGCATATTATGGTGAAATTGCACTTATTTTAATTTTAGATAATATTTTTTTTTCTTAATTTATTATATGTTTAGGTATTTTCTTAAATAGATTGCATTTTAGGATTATTTGGGTTAAGATAATATTTTAGTTTAAATTAGGATTTGGCTAAACCTAATTCCTAATATAAATTGAATAGGATCTTAATCTAGCTAGGTAATTTTCACATTTTACCTAATTTCGAATTTCATGAAAAATACAAAAAATGTCTTAGAATAAATTAGTTTTATTTTCTAGAATAGATTGCATTCTTTTAGTAAAAAGAAAGAAAAAAAGAAAAGAAAAATGTCATATGCATGTTATTAGGATTAGATTCATTGAAATGCATGTCATAAAGTAGTTGTTGCTAGGTCCATTCAATTAGAAATTACATGTCATTAGAATTAGGTCATTTAGTCAATATTGCATCGCATATTGCATAATTTTCATTAAATAAGTGAAAACAAAAAAAAAAGGGGAAATTGCATGTTAATTAGAAATCATATCTAGGGTTGTTGATGTGAATTCTGAATTAACATTATAGATGCTTTTGTTACTTTGAGATAAGTTTTGCAATTTATTCATTATTTATCTGGGTGTTAAATTGGTGAATTGCGCACCCGTATGATCGCCTTACGTGTTAGGGAAATAGATTTAAAATCAATTTAAGCTGCCTGCAAAAGCATTTTTTGAAAATAAAAGAATGGTACCGAAAGGGCATTAGAAAAATCTATTGTAACCAAGTCCCCGTACCCGAAATCTCTGGTTCGTAGAAGTAAAGTAAATCTCCCGTTACTTTACTTGGGTTTCTAATCGACCCACCAAAAATAAATTAGTGGCGACTCCTAGTTAAAAATCAATTGCATGTTAAAATTTGAACCTAAGTCGCGAATTAGTATGGACTTGGGAGAGCCCGAGTTAAGTCTAGGCTTAACAATCCATTAGCCAAACCCTAGGTATTTCACCCCGAAAAACTGGTCGTGACATTTAGCATACTTGATGTGGAAATCTCCTAAAGGATGAAGTAATGACATCTTTATAGATGAGAGTACTATTGAGAGAGCTAACGATACCCGTAAATTCGATATTCACATCCGATCTCCTTTTCAAGGTGTATCGTTCGTGTGGATGCGAATCATGACAACTTCCACTATCATGCGAGGTACGTTCTTGGGAGAGCTCATGACCTTGATTGAGCGAATGCACGTGGTCAATCTTAAAAGATGAAGTGATGACATCTTTTAGGACACGTAGCGTGAGAGATCGTCTATGGTCAAGTACCTCCAAACTTAACCTCTTTCTCCCCCTGCCAAGGGACATGAGGGGTCAGGTCGCGACACTTGGAAAAGTCTTCAGTCATCGGATAGTAAGACACAGATACTCGTCCCGTTGAGGTAGCTAAGTCGCTACTAAAGAATTACGCATTCCCTCATACCCGCTTGAAATCTCCCCTTTGCGATACTTGTTAGATGCAAATTGCGCAAGCCCAAGATCTCCATAACCAGAACAAGAACGTGCATAATTGAGAAGATAGATTAACGCACCTGTTTTGGAATCCATCGTTCTTGAAGCGAAAGCGGAAACACAATGTTCTATGCACAAGTCATTCTCCTCTATTGCCCTCCGTATCATTGGCTCAATGAGGCGGCCCCCTTACCTTTAGCGTTAGGTAAACGCTCCTTATATGAGGATACATGTGAGAATTAGGGTTAGAGGAGAGACTTGAGCACTATTTATAGAGTTTCCAGCCAGGTCCGCTCATTACAGGCCAAGCTCAACTTGGCCCACACTAGCCAGCCCCATATTAGACTAATTAAGAAACATTCTATCTCACCTTAGACCAAACTCCGTAAAACGGTAACTGTTAAACGGTAAATTACAATATCAATTAATGCAGTCTACATTATGAAAACTCTTATATTCTTCCACTTGGACTATATTAATTGAAATCATATTGTATGTGCGCACTTTGGTCTAGAGATAATTCTTAATAGTTAATCATATCCCATAAAGTCTCAAACACCGAATCATGGCGGTAACTGCATGTATACACACAAAGCCTTCCATGGTCACGAATGTTCTCAACTTTATTGATATGGATTCAATATGGTAATGTGTCAAATGGATAACATCTCTCATAGAGAGATCCCATTTATCAGTCACCATTCTCTTACCTTAAGCGTCACAAAAACTTGTGCTACTAGAGAATGTCCATTCTCTTACCTTAAGCGTCACAAAAAGCTTGTGCCACCAGAGAATGTCTTTATGGTTCCAATGAACCCACATATGCCTTGTCCTTACGATTAACCTTTCTTTATGTATAATAAGGCATATGCACAAGGCTAATAACCGGATGCTCCTAACCTTCACTCAAGGTTTATACAATACCTTCAGACTTTATCAATATGTATTCAACATAATAACAACACATTCAAAAATATTTTATTGAATGCAAAAGTTGATACATATCAAACCGTTACTAAATGTAACGAACACAGATGTAAACTTTATCAGAGTAAAGCCAAAATAATTCCCACTAAACAACAGCATCTCATGATGCTCCTAGCCCATGCTAATGACATGTCACTCAAATACACATGGGCATAGGCATTTAGTTAGTGGATCTGCAACCATATCATCTATGGAAATATGATAACGTCACCTTTCTGTACCGTTTCTATATAATCAAAAATTTGACTGCTATATATTTAGACCCTTTGAGACCTCTGTAGTTAATAAATAATACTACATATATATTGTCTCAATACAACTGTATGGGTCTATCCATAAAGTTAAAAACGGTTAACTCCTTAATGAGGTTCCGGAGTCTAATAGTCCAAGTAACAATATAAAAGAATGTTACTAACTCTACTTACATAGTAGAAGATGCCATAGAGCTTTATTTACTACACTTCCTGTTAACATAAATATGTATTCTATTATTGATCTCATGTCATCATAATAGCCAGCAAAGTTTACATCTAAATACCCTACTAACTGCAAGAACTGAACATGTCTGTTCCCGTCGCAAAGACGATATTTAGTCTAGTGCAAATTTGAGTATACATAATACTTTTAAGTGCACTAACACAATGTACACCCTTTAACTAGATTTTCTCAATATCTAAATAAGGACAATATAATGGATTCGGCCCATCACCCTTAACGACATGAGCAATTCCTGGCTTGCAATGATGTATATTGAATATTTCCAAAATACGATCAGCAAATGTCCTCTGAGATAAATCTAATAAAATATGGCAAGAACAATCCTTACAGATCTTAGTGCAAAGAACAAGAGATGCCTTAATATCACTACTTGTAAACGAAATATCATGTTCATAGAGTATGAGAAAAATAAATTTCCTCCCGTTGACCTTGCAGTATATATGTATATATTGAATTACTTTGTTCCCAACTGAATAAAGTAACAACACTATGAAACTTTAATAATATTATCTTGAAACTTGCTTAAGATCATGAATAAGACTTTTCAGTCTACACACAAGTTTACTTAAAACATGTGCTGCAAAATCTTCCGATTGCACTATATATATTTTGTATTTATTTGGCGTAATTCCATATCAAAAAATAAACTATTAATATCACGTTCACTCCGAAAGAATTTTTAAAAGATACTAGAAATAAATAATTATTTCTTCACTATAAACTATCCACCCCTATTTCAGAGTGAAGACTTTATCATCTTTTATGACATCTAATCACATACTTGACTGAGAACAAGAAACGACATTTATATATATGTCGCTAAATCAACCATGTAGTGGATATTGTAATCATACTCTCATAAATAGACTATATAGTCTGATGGTATAACTGATCGTCTTTCCCTAACAAATCTCCTAATACAACCACTTCATTCCGCACTTGAGAGGTTTGAGAAATTTCATCATAAACTATATCAATAATAGTACCTTAAACCTCAACAAGTTTTGTCTATAATATAGGAGATTCCACAATTGTCTGTACCACAATTGTCTGTATAGGCAAAGACAAAGACACAGTAATCTTCCATCATACTATTATCCTTAATAGTCTGAGAGCAGCTATCCTCTACAATTACATCGAACTTTAGAAACTTTACTGTATGTGATTCCATAATTCTTGTACCTTTATTAGGGTCATAAAAATTAATACCCCTTTGAACAATCTGAGTAAGATACAAAATAATTTCGAGTGGATCTAAATTCCAACACACTTAATATTGGATTAGATAATCCCACTTCTACATGACACCTCTAAATTTAATATGATTCAAGTAATTTATATCCATTCCATAACTCAAACGAAGTTTATGAAACAACTTTGGTAAGAAAACACCTTTTGTATGTGAAAAGATTTGCTTTAAAAATATCAACCCACAGAAGACTGAATAAATTAGTCTTACTCATCATTCTCATCACCATGTTCATTATGGTGTACTTATGCCTTTCGGCCAAATCTTTTGTCAGGATTTTCAGGCAAATGACCTTTTAAGCTATTCCGCATTATCATACTTGCCAAAATACTCACTGCCACTATTAAGCCTGACAACATTCAAGACTAATTCTAACCAATTTATCCTTTATCTCGGTCATTTAACTTCCACAATAATCTATAGAAGTCTTTAAATAACCGTTAAGAGTAGACTGAATATCAACATTGTCAACTTTTCTACTCTTTCTTTAAACATGTATGAGATTATTTCTTAAATAGAAAACTTTTGGAAACAACATTTTCAACCGTATACAAGACGTATATATCATTAGGACTTAAACACAATCTTTGCAGATGTGTCCTAATTTCGGTATTAGACAAGACATAATTTCAAGCCACTAAGGCTTCCTTCATCTTTTAGCAGTGTAGTCAGTTGGTAAACCACTTTTAGTGTTCCAGAATGGAACGCTTAATGGACAGTAAGCAAATTCTATTGCTATTTTCCCAAACAGTAAAGCATATGTCCACAACTTCAAATTTAAAGTAGTAAAAATCTCAATAATAGTTGAGTTATTAATTATAGAAAATGTGACTAAAATAACAAGTAATGTACATAATTAGCATTATGTGAGCACTGTGTAACTTGACGTACAAGTATACATCCATAGAGTTACACGCATAATCATATAATCACTTTTGGGCAGAATATATGACATGCAATTGTACACTTTCCACATGATATCGGTTATGAGAATATATTTCAATCTTCGTGAATTTATCACCTTTGGGCATATGAACCACTAGGATTAGTCACTCCTCCACCACACCATCATGTATCCCTCCATGAACTAATACACAATCACCTCCTTTGGGAGTATGACTACGCATTAGACCAGGAGACATCCCAATCAATATACGAGACCGAAATTTCTCAAATCCAATCAAGCGTGCCACTTTGGCGGTCACTACTCAATTGAATCATTGAAACTCTCTCATACTAGGGATATAAACCTTATTGATCACATAACAAGCAATGTATGTAATTAGCATCATGTGAGCACTGTGTAACTTGACGTACAAGTACACATCCAAAGAGTTACATGCAAAATCATATAATCACCTTTGGGCAGAATACATGACATGCAATTGTACACTCCTCACATGACGGCGGTTATGAGAATATATTCTAATCTTCATGAATTCATCATCTTTAGGCATATGAACCACTGGGATCAGTCACTCCTCCACCATACCATCATGTATCCCTCCATGAAATCATCAAACATGTAGAATAAACACATCACAAGATAGAGGATACTTATACGAGTCGAACGCCGCCGGCCACACGCGGATCGGAGCCTCCACGCGCCCGCACGTGCCGCCTGAGTGCGAGGCGCGTGGAGCTCACGCACTGGCGTCAATGGCCGGTCAAAACCGGTTTGACTGGTGGCGGTCCGACCGGTTCCCGGTCCAACCTCCCGATTTGATCGGTTGACCGGTTCGGTCAATGGTTGATCGGGTTGGGTCAGGTCAACGGGTCGGGTTGATCGCCAATTTGGTTGGATTAGGTCCGAATTGCTGATGTCATCGTGACGTCAGCACCCGCGTGAGTCACACGCGCGAGCCGCGCCCCGCACATGGAAGGGCGTGAGGGTGCGTGACCGCGCGTGGGGCGCGTGCTCGACGCCCTAGTGGCGCATGGCCGCGCGTGAGGGCGCGTGGGGCCTCCCCCGGCGACGCGCCGCCCATGGTTTTGCTTGTCTCACCGAGCCCAGTCCGAATGTTTGATTTAATTTTATTTTTATTGAACAAAAAATCTCGAAAATCACAAATTAGGGCAAAAACTTTATGTGTTCAAGTTCTAGGGTTATAATTGCTCTGATACCACATGTTATATGCAAATTGCGCAACCCCAAGATCTCTATAACTAGAACAAGAACATGCATAATTGAGAAGAAAGATTAATGCACCTGTTTTGGAATCCATCGTTCTTGAAGTGGAAGCGGAAACACAATGTTCCATGCGCAAATCATTCTTCTCTATTGCCCTCCGTATCACTAGCTCAATGAGGCAGCCCCATCACTTTTAGCGTTAGGTAAACGCTCCTTATGTGAGGATACATGTGAGAATTAGGGTTAGATGAGAGATTTAAGCACTATTTATAGAGTTTCCAGCCAGGCCCCCTCATTACGAGCCAGGTTCAACTCAGCCCACACTAGCCAGCCCCATATTAGACTAATTAAGAAACATTCTATCTCACCTTAGACCAAACCCCGTAAAACGGTAACTGTTAAACGGTAAATTACAATATCAATTAATGTAGTCCACGTTAGGAAAACTCTTACAATACTAGCTCCAAATGTTGTTTTTGAGATTGGAGTAGACCCCCAAGATACCAAACCCTTTGGGAAAACCGGATAGTGTTCTCTGAACCTTCAAGCTTCTGCTTCAGCTACAGGAAGATTCTGGAAGGGGGAAAATATATTTTAGGTACAGGTCCGATAATTGTACTACTATGCATTGCGAGCTTTATTTATATAATGTGTATAAATTTCCAGAAAAATGGACATCTTTTGATATTTTTAAAGCATGCGTAAAGTTTGAGTGATTTTCTGGAAAACGCCCTGAAATGCCATGACTTTCCAGAAAACGCTCTATAATTCCAGGTTCAAAATAGAACAACTTTATTTTGAAAATTTGAGACGGTTCAAAAGTCCTTTTATACAAAATCTCTAAATTTTAAAAATGTTCATTGTGGTCTGATTTAGTAGCCGTAAAATTTGAGGTCCTGATTGCAAGATTGAGAGGTCCTTGTGTGCAATAAATCGAACGAAGTCTGTTTGGCCTTCGAAACTGTTTTTCAACTTAGTCTTGGGCGAAAGGGAAAATCGGTTGGTTTTTAGCAAAAGTTCAAAACATAAAAGCTGTGGAGGGCACATTTTCCTAACTGCCTGTGAATTTTGGTGCGCTTTTGAATGTGTGTGATATTTTTCTCGCATTTTTTGAATTCACAGATCAAAACCGGGTCAAATTTGAATCACTAAGTCTTTTTGCATAAATTCAGATTTTTCGGGTTAGAACCAGTCAGAGTAGTCTTCATGAATTTTTGAGTGGACACTCTAAGCTTTCTAACCATGCGTGAACCTTTGTGATTGGACTTCGTTTGATGGGTCAATCCCATTAAACCGATTTCGTCCGGTTTGGCAATTAAACTGAATAAGGGACCCTTTAATGGTTCACTCACTCTTGTTTGATTGAGAATCAAGGTCGATGGATGTATGTATGTATGTATGTTTACTTTGATATCTATGCATGTGATTTTTAGATGTATGGATAGGTGTGATGCATGGCCTGATGGGTAGCCACTTGGGATTGATTAGATCCGAATTTAGGGGTTAATTGATCTTGACCATCGTTATGTGAATGCAAATGGTGGCCGGTTGTCAATAACCATTAATTAATCAATCCTAGTCAATAGTGGGTTTGGATAATCGAAATGCATGAAAGCAAAGGCCAATCTCGAGGCCAAGTCATTGTTTGTTGAATGAATGGTCTTCGTTTACCTTGCTTGCATATTATTTGTTTAGATTAAATGGAGGATTAGACATATAATCCACATCCATGAGATGATCTGTGGAGTTGGTGGCTCAAACTCTTGAAGATGGCGGTTTAAGATCGATGTCCAATCCAGTCACGTTTTATAACACCGACATTGTCTTGGGTTTTCAATCGGTTTTATAATAATTGCCTAACGAGTTGCAAGTTTTCTTTCATTGCACTTAGAATAGCTTGTTCTTTCCTTACATTGATTTTTTTATTATCACAATGTCTTTCTTCACGTTGTGGGTTTCATTTATTGAAGTTAAGATTAGAAATAGCCTGGATTTTAAATGAACCCACCTACAAGCATGTTGCATGATCTCTTAGTGAATTTTGGACCCCTTTACCATGAAAATGATAAATACAAATGCATGGTCACTTAGGTAACATCCCAACAAGTTTGCTACTGAAATGGCATTAATAGAGACGTTAGTGTAACCTAAGTTGCTAAACCCAATAATCTCTAGTTCCGTAGAAATCAAGAAGAACCTCCCACTTTTCTATTGGGTATTTAGCCAATCCCTAAAAATGAGGCTAGTGGTGACTCATAGATGATATTCAAGGTGTCTAAAAGAACTCTAAAATTAAACTCTTGTCACACGAGGTATGGGCTTGGAAGAGCCCATATTTATGATAGATAACCCGTTTGTAGTGTTAGCAAATGATGGTCCGTCCGAATTTGTTGTTTGTACAAACCATTTGAGCTGTCTCATAAGCAATTTCCTCTAAATCCCCAATGCCTGAGGGGCCGAAACCCCACGCGACGGACGAGGGTCGCGACAGCAGTAGCTCTGCTAATTTCAGCAAATTGACTAGGTCATACATATACCGAACTGTGAGTTCTCCTATGTCTTTTACGACATCTGAGATTCTCATGAGAGTCAGGATCCAATGGCTGAAAATTGACATGCTTATTCCGGATGAGTTTCAGCGTGATAACAAACAAGAAGACTGGTCGCTTTAATTTTGACTGCCCAAGATTCATGCAAGTGGATCACTAGATTACTCTCGGATCTCTGGTACAACCTAATGGGAATCAATATTATGTTTATATGTAACCCAGGTAACGGAAATTGTCCATTTAGGGAAATGATAGGCTCTTTCGTGTTCCTCGTTTAGTTTTCTTGTCATAATAGATCATATGATGTTGCCAGTTATAAGGAAATTTAAAGGCGTAATTTAATTATATTGGGGGTGATGCAAACGTGAATGTACTGAGTATATTTGTCTTTTTATTAGATGTCCCCGGATCCGGACATTGGTGGCTTCAATTGGCGAATGCCGACATAGGATATTGGCCCAAAGAAATATTTACTTTTTCAAGCACAAGTGCGGATTGGGGTCACTTGGGGCAAAGAGAGTCAACATGGAACCTGATGGTAATCATACGACAACGCAAATTGTAGCGGCCACTTTCCTTCTGAAGGATTCGGGAAATCGTCCAATTTTCTCCACCTTCAATATTTTGATGCCAATTTGATGAACAAGGATGCAGACAATGCTGTAACGATAGCGACGAACCGAGTACTATGATTTGCAGATCATGGGCAAGACTCCCCAATACGGGGTCAATGTCTTCAACGGTGGTCCTGGGTTTTCAACTCAGTGTTTGAAGCAGTAATTAGCGGCTAAGCCATAGAAAAGACCTCCCTGGACCATACATTATGCCCAAATAGTTTTGAAATGGTGTCCGGAAGTTACTATCTTTTATTGTTTTTGGAAGTACAATCACATTGCTTTTATATGCATTGTCGGTTTAGGATTTCAGTTGACGAGCTAGCATTAACAGGAAATCAGTTGTGAGTTTCCACCAGAGCCCCGGGAAGTTCATGTCTTAGCACATCTCCCTCAAGAGATGGCATATTATGTCTAGAACGTTATTTTCTTCCGTGTTTCAATATTAGAGGGGCGTAGATTCTCAGCAGAAGCTTTGCAGCTTTGGCTATCATTTGTTGCATCTTCATGTATTGTTAACGTGTTTTTTTTTTTTTGGATATTGGAGTTTCATTACCATTTTCGAAGAAGGAAGGAATTGAGAGTTCTTGCCCTTTGCCACTGAGGCAATTTCACTCATTACCATACATATATTATAATGTATATGTTATATGTATATATACTTGCCATCAATGCGACATTTTGATTGCCACTCCCAAATGAGAATCCTTTAGACGTACAAAAATTGATCGGTTTTTTTTCATATGTGGAAATAGAAGGAGAAATCCTGGACGCATAATTCCTTTCGATTACCAAATCTTGAACATTTCCTTTCATGTGCAAAAGCCATATCCATACTTGCCGAAAGAAGACTCATTTTCTTCCCTTCAATTACCAATTCTTGAACATTTTCTTTCACGTGCAAAATCCTAATATATACTTGCCGAAAGAAGATTCATTTTCTTCCTTTCGATTACCAAATCTTGAACATTTTCTTCCTTTTGGAAACGGTATTCCACGGCAGGCTGTCAATGATGATTACCGGGATTTAGGTTTGACCGTTTGAGGTCTACCAAGGGGATGATTTATGTGTATATAAGGAAGAACATTGTCTTGTCTCATTTTCAAAAACACTCTGTTCTACAATGGCAATCGTAAGTCCACGAATGCACCTTTCCAAATGGTTGGTTTTGATGATAAGTATTATTAGTATGATGAGCAATGGGCGTGCTCGATCGAGAATCCTTGTATCAAACAAAGTTACAGGTTTCGAGAAGCCTAAAGGAACAGTAAAAACCATTGAGGTCATTCCTAAACTCTACCCGTTGCTATTTCAACTTTTTTTTTTTGTTGCTTTTAATTATGTTTTCTTTGCTAAAATAATTTATGAGAACTTACTGCAGAGTCATGAAAGTGGTGAAGTGATCGATTGTGTTGACATTTTCAAGCAACCCGCTTTTGATCATCCGCTTCGCAAGAATCGCACCATACAGGTTTTTGTTCCCTCACTTGCACCGGTATTCTGTCCAGTGCTGCTCTTGCGAAATTTGTAGTTAACAGTAGAAAGGGCAGCGATGACGGTATGAGTACCTTAATGATGAGGGCCATCACAGAGCAATTCTAGGAGAAAGATATTTCGATATTATAGGTTGTCTAAGAAATTCAGGTTGTTCTAAGTCGGAAGAATTGTCATCCGACCTTATATATGTTCGCCCACCTTATTTGATAATCGCTGAAGCTGGCACGTTTATGAATAGACGAACCCAAGCTCCAATCGGAAAGCGAATGAAACGGGATATGCGAGAGGTGCAGTCACTCAAGTTTGGTGGAAATACGGTAAATGCCCTAAAGGAACGGTCCCCATCAGAAGAGTGCAAAATGGTACCACTCGTCACGTTAAACGGTGGACTTCACGCCTGAAGCGGCTCAATTTGAGCGAGAATGAATCCAATGATGATGATGATGGTGAACATAGAGTATGTGCAAATACATCACGATATCACTTATTGTGGCGTTAATTTTCAGTTGAGTTTTCGTTTATGTGCTGATCCTTAAAGTTCACTTCCTTAAGAGTTTGTTGTATATTGGTCAGTACGCCACAGTAAGTATGACCGGCGGCAAGTACATGGGAGCTCAAGCATACCTTAATGTGTGGCAACCTGCAGTAGTGGACGATGAATTCAGTTTGGCTCAACTTTGGGTCACAGCAGGCCCTCCTAAGGAAGTGAACACTGTGGAGGCCGGATGGATGGTAAGAACTAAGAATGATTGAATCCAAAGATTTTAGCATAAATGGCATTCTAAATGTGTAGATTTAGAAGTTGAGAATTTGTTTTTTTATTTTAGGTTAACAGACAACGAAGTGATAGCGGGCTCCCAGAGCTTTTCGTATTCTATACGGTGAGTTCATAACTCTTCTGACAGCTTACGATTCACCAAGCTTTCATAAACATATTAAACATCGACATGCTTTTCTTGGGTGGACTTTAGGGTAATGGCTATCAGACAGGCTGCTACAATACAGACTGCGGTGGATTCGTACAAACATCTGACCAATTTGCTTTGGGTGCTGCGCTTGAAGGAGTTTCCACCTATTATGGATCTCAATATGAAATATTAATAGCCTTGATTAAGGTAATGGAACAATCTTCTAGGTAAATATACACTGGATACTTTCGAGCCTTCTGTCTTATAACAAAAATATTTCAGAATCAGTATACTGGATCGTGGTGGCTGCAAATTGAGGACATGAGTATAGGATATTGGAAAAATGATGTCTTCACTCATCTAAATGGCTATGCCGATCGAATTGACTTTGGCGGAGAGGTAGCCAGGAAACAAAAGGGTGCTACACCTACGTCAACGCACATGGGGAGCGGCCATTTCCCTTCTGAAGGCTTTGCAAAGGCGGCCTATTTCCGCAGTCTTAAATTCTACGACGACGGATTAAATATAAGAGACCCGCTGGATTTCAAGAAGTTTGTGGACAAACCCGAATGCTATGACCTCAACATGCAATACGACGACATATATCACGTTCATTTCTATTATGGGGGCCCCGGATTTTCAGCTCAGTGTGCAAGTTATTGAACATATGATAAGATGCTTCATTTATTTATTTATGAATAAAGGCTCTATCAAATGTTTTGCAGTGAGTACACCAATGCTTTTGAAGGAACCACTGCTCGGTGGTTCGACGTACTTAATGTTCTTAAAGTCACTTATGAACCGGTAATCATTTTGAAAAGAGAGTATATTGGTCATAATCACGCTTTTCAATTACAGCTCCTTCTTTTGAATAAAGTACCTGAAACGGTTGGAATGAATGGAGCAAACAATCACAGCTCAGTAGTGTATCTCTTTTAAACGGATCGAATATTCACTATGCATACTTATAAAAACCATACTATAAACTCAATAATCCCAAATCCGGTAGATAATATAAGCACAACTTTAGATATAAATTATTTCCTTTCAGTAGATGTTCATACTCATACGATCAAAATGAACAGTGAAATACGCGTTCACATGAAAGGTAAAATACTTAAATACTCATTATTCTCAAATTTATTTCATATATGTACAGTAACCAGAGCGGGTAATATCTTTCCACAAAACTTTATACATATTATAAACTCATTTAAAGCAACAACATCAAATCATATGTTAATGAGCTATACCTTTGATCAATTTCATATTGGATATCAATGGTCTATATCATTAATCAATCTCATGCTCCAAATATCAACAAATTTACTTGAAGAGTTATGCAAATCGACTCTTATTTACTGCATAAAAACCTTCAACTACTCATGTTCTTACTAACACGTTGAGTGAGATCATTGATCACTTTATTTCAAAATTTGTTCATCTTGCATCACGGACAAGTAACTCCTAATGCACCCAAGACAGGATTCATAAGGTCGTCATATTAAAATGATCATTGTGCATTACAATCGCAACACTAACATAAAGATCAACTTCTTTGAATTCCAACCTCAGTTGTCTCCGAAGGCAAGTTGTCTCTAGCATAAGTGGTTTCCAAACTAGAACTTATCTTTAATCCACAAATCTTAATAAACAATTTATCACTTAAAAGATCATCACTTAATATTCACTGCCCATAACTTCCTAGATAACCGGGATAAGAACTTATCTATTTTTCATCAAATTCAAGGAATCTCCAATTCTCAAACATAAAAGGTTCATCACTTGCCACATCTGATTTAAGCACTTGCATTACATCATAATTTCAAACAATAATACAACTGAAATTGACCATGCCTAGTAGTTCCACGAAGCTCTTTAACCTCTTCGTTGTTCCAGGTAGATGAAGGTTCTAGTTCCGACAGATGGACAAGGGCTTCCCTATATTGGACCATGAGTTCTTTAATATTTTCAAAACTTACAACTTGCAAGATTCAGGACCCAAACTTGGCATGTCTATTTTGGATAGATTATAGGTTGATGACCATGAAGACACCGGTTGTTACAATCTTGAATGTCCTGGGTTCGTGCAAATCAATTGTAACCTGCCCAGTGCCCCAGCACGTAGGCTCGAGTTCACAAAAGCTGAGCGCGGGATCTAGGTACTCGAGCTTGGATCCCAACACCCAAGCCCGAGTCCACGAAGGCTGTGCCCTGATCCATCGAGGTTGGGCCAAGGACCCGAGTGCCCACACTTAAGTCCATCAAGACTAGGCCCTAGATCTCAGTGTCCATGCCCTAATCCCTAGTGCCTTGGTTGAGGTCCATCAATGTCGGATCTAGGATTCTAGTGTCCATACCCAGATCCCCGGCTATCCATACGCGAGTTACCAACTTTCGAATAGTGCATGTCTATTTAGAAAAATAAAATTAGATATTCAATACCCAAACGATGAGAAATATTTTCTAGTTCATTATTAAGTTTAAATCAAACACAAGAAATGGAGCCAAAATCTCTCTCTTGGAAGACTGAACTACTTTATTTACTGCCTTAATTAAATAGGCAGATATGCCATTTGTCCACGCCATCAGAAGTTCTTCTCTAGTCCGGCCAGATATGCTTTCATATACGAGTTTTCAATTTTATTACTTTTCCGTATGTTAATAAAAGAGAATATTTATGTTCAATCAATGCAATGAATACAGAGGAATAATACAAGGGGTTCAGATGAAAATATTATTGTGTTGACGTTGTTTCATTGCGTCTTCGGAAAGTAAAAGCTTCTGATTATTTACTTGAAATTTTTCTATTTAAAATTGATTTCTTTTGCTGTGATTGGAGAAAAAAGAGAAGATTTTGTCAAGCAATAGAAGGGCGAAGAGATGAATTCATTCGACCAAAAAAAGATTGATGAATTCTATCTTTTTTATTATCACAGATGGGTTGTAGGACATAAACGCCCATATTCCTGGAGTCAACCTATGCTATATTGCACGCATAGACGAAATGAACGATGGAATAAATGTGTGTGTGTGTGTGTGTGAGAGAGAGAGAGAGAGAGAGAGAGAGAGAGAGAGAGAGGAGTGCAGTACAAGTGCAGTACAAGTGTTCTCACAAGCACACGAGAGCTTGAGAAGAACACGTTTTTAGCTGCATTTGGATCTCCTTGTTCATCTTCTTCTTCTTCTTAACATTATCATCTCTGGAGAAGTTCGTGTAGGAATGAAAAAAGAAAATGCCCAGGTGGGTTCTTTTGTTTTTCACTCTCTTTGCTCTTCCCTTTTGTCTAACAGATTATGCTATAAATCTTCTTGGAATGTCCAAATGAACGATCGAAGGTCCTTATTAGGGTGCACGAGGTGTGGAATTTCTGGTGTTCTTGTCCATGAAAATATTATTAAAAATATCCACGATAAAGCCGTCCACGTAAGTAATTTTCAGCCAAAATTAGTCGGATGGACTCATTTGGCAAAATGTAAAAATTTTTAGGACGCAATTAAAAAGATTAATATATTTATGACTGAATTGACAAAATTACAATATATCTAGACTTTTTGGATAATTTTTCCTAATTTGTCTCGAACCCAAAGAAGGTTTTGAACATAGAAAAGCTCTTAAAGGTCTTTCGTTTAGTGTGTGCACTTTTGGCGTGAAATCTGGATGGTTCGACATCTTAGACGCATCATAGATGTACATACAACCATTACACTAAAAAATGTCTCATGCTAAACATCATTTATCAACTATTTGGACAGATTGAAAAGTATCGATTTTAGTCAGGAGAAAATTCAGACAACTGTAAATTTCACTGAAGACATGATATCGCAAATGGACAAACATCATTCTATCAACCATGTTCCTCCCTAATTGTATAAGTGAAAGCAGCCCTACACTTGTGCGAACTTTCACCCTCTCATTTCGGAATAAAAGCGCAATTATTTTCATTTGAACGACTCTCCTTCTCAAATAATATCTATATCGTGTGTCTTGACTTCATTCGCTTGTAATGCGTTTTACACTGAGTTCATAGTAAATTAGACAAGTTTATACGATTGTGTTTAAATCGTGCAAGCCCCATTTTCACTGAATTATTTTGTGAAAAACCCAATCTGATCATAGAACCTTGCAGAGAGACCTAACAGCATGTGCTTTGCCATATTAAGAATTCTTCAATTAATTTTAAGAAAAAAAAAGGACAAATCGGCGGACAGATTCTCCTACCCTAAACCTAAGATAAGGTTTTATGCCAAGTCCAAAAACAAACAGATCATTTTCCTCCTCTTTACTCAATCCTCTGCTTCCTGCAACCCTAACAAGTATATTGCAATCTGATTAACTAATTTATTCATGTGATGATTACTAAGTGCTTAAGTCATATATACATTAGCATATAGACCATATCTTAGACTAGGACAATGTGCCGGTGCCTAGCGCATTAAAATAGTGAATTGCCGATTATTTTTGCAATTTAATTCCCCCTACGGTTGGAATTTTTCGGTACTTGTGGCGGGGTTAAAAAGCTTTATTATAAAGAAACAGAGCAGATGTATTTTTGTAATTCGATAATAAAATGAATTGAAATTGGGGTTAATGATTAATTAGTATGATGTCATTCACTTTTTGTCAGGTAGATAAGTGGCAACGTCAGACAGCTAAATTATTTTATATATGGAAGGAAAAAAAGGAGAAGCCAAAGTCCAATGTGAGTGCAAGGGTAAATTTGTTGTTCACTCTTCACACCCCCATCTTTTCAGTGGTCCCATCTCATTTCTAAATTCTTCATTCAGTGAACACTCATAAATAGACAAAGGGATGGAATAAATTCTTCTGTCCTCTAATCATATATAATATATAAATATATATGTATGTGTATGTGTATACATATTTATGGCAATATTGACTTTCACTATTATGCAGTTGGGCTATAATTGCTTGATTTCTTTCTTTCTTTTTTTCCATCCAGTTAGAATCTAGTGCTCTTTGTTTTATTTACATTTGGGTCTCCTTACCTTTTCTAGATCATGTTAATACAAGGATAATTAATTCAATTTACCACTTAAGATACCATGACATTCAGAATATAAATCTAACTATGTATCCTAAGGAATCTCAACTAATTACATCCTTTTTAAGTTTAGATTGCATCAAATGATGCGTCAATCAAATGGTTTTGCTTTCGAGAAGCTGCGCAAATTCTAGTATATGGGGGTATTCTCATCTGTGAGTTGTGCTATTCCATTCTATTTTTTATATTTAGCTACTTTTACTGATCTAAAGTTTCCAAATATAGAAAATACTCAAGAGAAGTTAATGCCAAATCACATACAAAAAATGTAATTTTCTTCAATGTCAGTATTTGTAAAAAATGAAAAACGTAATGTCATTACATCTATAAATTATCACAGCACCAAAAGCACTAAACCTAGTAAAGAATGAGTACTGTTTTTTTGGGGCTTGAAAAAGAGTGAGTACTTCACGGCCCACATTTCCAGTGGTTTACGTCAATTAAGAAAACGTAATACATTATACTATTAGTTGTGCTATTCCATTCTATTTTTATATTTAGTTACTTTTGCTGATCTAAAGTTTCCTAAAACACAAAACCCCAGTAGTTTTATAATTCAATCTACCTCTTCGAATTAAACACCAAAGCACATTTGGTTAGCTTTTACTGAAAAAAAAAACAAGTCTTCTTTTTGCTTCAATAAAAAACCGGTTGCGCACGCAAGGACTACGAAATTCATGAGGAACTTACTTGCTAGACCTCGCCTTTCTTGAGCATAAGATCTCAACGGTTCAGCACCCAACCAACTCCTTGGTTTTAAATATGAATGGGCATTCACCGGAATAAATCTAGCTCTAATTCGTTCAAAGGCGGGTTATTTGTGCTAAGAAGAGCAAACGCGGTATACTTTCTTATAGCTCGATGTTGAGTGGTTGTATTAGCTATAAAGTAGAATTGAAATTGAGGTCTCGTATCTTCTAAGGTAGTACAAAATTCTAGTCGTTTTGCTATGGGCCCTTGGTCAATTAATTCGAGTGCGATCGACTGACTCAACCTCTGTTGGTCAATAACGGTAGATCTGACAAGCTCGTTCATCGGATTCGTATAGAACTACGTTCTTATGGTATGATAGATTGCAATGCCAAATGAGAATCAACTCGAGACCTCCTGCTTCTCAAGGGATTTGGCCAAAACGCCAATTCCATAGCCCTCGCATTCGAGTTAATTTCTATTAATTCATTCTATACACCTTGAAATCGTATAAATATCTTCTCGTGCCTAATTAAGTGCGATCAAGATAATGCTAAATAGTGACAATTGAAAGCATCTAATACGACATGGTTTTTACAATTGAAACCACGTTAGTTATGTCTACTCGCATTTCATGTGGATCTCATTTCGTGTCACCCAATCTAGGACATGAAACCCGCACACCCTCCAACACGTGTGACGAGCCCTTCCTAAATCATTCGTTTTTGTAGTATGAGAAGTCAAGGGTCACTGTCCCTTCACTCTCATCTCTTGGGAATTTGAAATCCTCGATTCCGACTCCCATCTCGAGCCGTGGAATGGACTAAAGATCAGTATACCAATAACGAGAATGGGTTGTGAGTCAATTCTAGAGATTGTTTACAAGCCAATTAGCTGATTAGGGACAAGATGACTCTAGATCAAGATTACATTAGACTAGAGTGTTCAACTATGAAAAGACTATTTGACCATAAGCATTGATGTGGACGATCATATGCCATCACAAATTAATCAATGGATAAGTATATATCAATTCGGTTCAAGTACATACCGGTTGTGGGTGACTCCGCACGGTCACTATCCCGTTCATGAATGACACTAATTCGATTCCACGCGATCATGAGCTAAGACAAGTCGATTGATCCTACACGATTACATGACAATTGAGGATCATTCATGGATTGATCAAGCTTAAACATAGATTACGCGTAGAATCTTGGATAGGCACCGAACTCAGTTCGGGTTTGGCTACGCGAGCACTGCCGATGCCGCTTAATTAGCTTAAGTCACGTTAGGGCCATTTTCAATCAAAATGTGGTCACCAACCCAATCCGATTACTAGTGCAGATCATAGGTGATCTCAAGGTATTCCTACCCTGTTAATACAATAATTATATAGTCCTTTTTGTTATATCTAGCCCTCTTGAATTTGGATTAATTGAGCGTGAACTTGGAAGCCAATGAGACCCCCTTTTACACACCTAAATGAAATGAACTTGCGGAGCAAGTTGTCTTGCAAGGTTTTAAATCATCCTTAGCATTTTGGAGGTTAGTCCATTAGTGCAATAATTGGAAGCATGTGCTAATTTATGAACATAGACCTTGATGACCTAGAGGTGAGACTAGTTTAGCTTATTCAGATTAAATTAAGATGAGACAAAAATCTAGTGGCCTTACAAGGAGGGATAGGTGCCACTTAAGAGGTAAATAGGGGGAGGAACAAATCTAGTTTTGGGGTAACTAGACTAGTTCTCTTGCAACTAAGCATTAATTGGACATTGAAGATTGAAAAGCGAGCTTGGACAAGAAGAGAGCATAGGGTGACACTTGTAAGGTGGAGATCAATCCTTGCTCACCAAGTTTAGGAAAGTCATCATTTCAAGTCCAATAATTGAGCTAGCACTTAATGCATTTGGAAGACCCATTTCTCTCTCTCCTTTCTACTTCTTCTCCAAGTTCTTTTTTTCCTCTAGTTTCTCCCTCTCTTACTCACTCAACCCCCCCCCCTCCCCCCCGGAAAAAAAATCCCTCTAGCTCTCTCATGCCTCTTTCCCTCTTTCTCTCCTTCTCGATTTGCTCGCCACCGCTGCCCTACATCGTTGTTTGTCGCTGCCTTGCATTCCACCTTGCCGCACCGCCTTGTTGTTGTCGTGAGCCGCAAGCCACCGCCGTCCATGTCTTGTTCTTGTCCCGGTTTTCATAATGGGCTCCCCTAAACGCTAGATAGGCTGTTATGTTATGTAACTCAATAATTTAGATTGGTTTTTGTTTGTGTTAGTAGATAGGATCAAGCTATCTTAGAAAGTTTAGAACATGTGCTAATTTTCTATGGTTTGCTCATGAGATTACTTGGGTTATGAGATTCGAGGTAGGCGAGGAAAGGTTATGTTATTGTCAAGGTTGTATGGTTGTTGTCGTTAGTGGAAACAACTTGTTTATGTTCACATCCATTCTTGGTTTCAAGAAGTCATTATTCTAACATGCGATTCAGTTTTTGTTGTTGTCTAGGTTGAAATATATGGAAAAATTGTTGTTATTGGATGTGTTTATTCTATGTAATGTTAATTAGTATTAATGGTAATGTTTTATATGTGTTTATTTGAAATTGTATATATATAGATCCACATGTCTATAGTCCATAGTCGATACTTGAGAACACCCTCAACCTTTGAGATGAGATTTGCGATGATTCTTGGACGTGCATGCTAGCACACCGGGCCAAGTCTCTTTTTTGGTTTGATGATATTGAGGCATATCGTTTTCGATCTGGATTGGATTTAAGCTGGTGCTTGCGAGTAACGCGTCAAATCACGGATTCTCGTTTTGTGCTCGGCATACATTATTGATGTAATATCGATAGGCCATGAAATACACACACCACTTGGCATGTCTTTGAGGTACACATGCATTGGACTAAAGAGGAAGATAAGAACCAGTTGTATGCTTAATTCATGTGGTCATATGAGGAATCTATCACTAATGGATTTCAGGGTGATACTCGATGGATTTCGGATGCTCGATGGATTTTGAACGCCGTGTTCAACGGGACATGATGATGCCCCGGGGGTTTTTAGAAGAGCTGTAGGGCTTTGACTATGTGTGTATAATAAATAAACTCGATATGGCATAATATTATGGGGTATTATGTGATTCTCGAGACGAAAATTGTATGCTTGGCATTTGAATGTTACATGCATACTTTTGAAGTTATTATACATCACATGCATATTTGATATGGTATTATTTGAGACGTGATATGTGACATCCTCGTTCCGATTTAGCTTTCAGAATGGAATTATTCTGGCAAGTAATTGCCGAACGAGAGCGTCTTGAGGATCGATAGGCCACAAGGACATCAGAAAGACCATTTAGGGGTGAAAAACTTGGTTTTTCATCGGCAATGGCACATGAGTACAGAAAAGTGAAAACGGGACACGGACGAGACTCATTGGGCTCGGGCCCAAGTGGGCAGCCCAAGGCCCACATGCCCAAGGGGTGGGCGGCCAAGAAAGGCCCATGGGTCCCTCAAGGCCCATCAAGTCCTTTTGACAAAATATTGGCATTAAATGCACAAAAGAACGTGAATAATGCATGAATAGTGCGAGATCTTGGTGAAATGACCGAAATGCCTTTCAATTGGACTAAAGACTAAAGGACAAAAATGGAAGAAGGGTAAGGAAGGGGCGGCCATGCATGTGGGTGGCAAAGGAGGATTTGAATCCAACCTACCTAGTCTAATCTAGTCCTATAAAGTCACTTGAGTGCAAATCCTTCCATTAAATACTAGATCTTGCTTCCAAATGAGGGAACCTTGATGGACAAGAGACAAGGGAAGTGATGGGGCATTGATGAGAGACAATACCTCTCTCTCCTCCCTTTATCCCCCCTCATGCTAGCACCCTCTCTCTCCCTCATTCTCTCTCATTTTTCCTCACTTGCAATTTTGAAAACACACACTCTCTCTCCCTAGCCTTAGCCGAACTCCACCCTTCCATTTCTCTCTTCTTCAAGCTTGTTTCTTCCATTTTTCCTCTTATTTTCCTCGCGGGCGACCACCTGTCGAAGCCCCAACGCCGGACCGCCCTCTTGCTCCGTCGTACTGCCATCGAATCACCGCTGTGCAACCATTGGACCGCCATCCAATTGTTGTTTGACCTTGTAGCCCTCTCCCTCGACATTTTTCGAAGCTCGAGTCGTCCATGAATGGCTTTCTAGCCTTTGATTAGGGTTTTTGTTGCATTTAGGGAGTAGTTTAGGGCAGATTAGTGGTAATCTATATTATTTAAGTGATGTGCCATATGGATTAGTGGTTAACCATGTTATTTATGTTATGTGCCATGTGTTTTTGTGGTTGAACATGTTATTTAGGTTATGTGCCATGTGGTTTATGGGTTAAACATGATATTTGGATGATGTGCCATGTGGATTAGTGGTTAACCATGTTATTTGGGTTATGTGCTATGCAGTTTAGGGGTTAAACATAATATTTGGATGATGTGCCATGTGGTTTTGTGGTTGAACATGTTATTTAGGTTATGTGCCATGTGGTTTAGGGGTTAGACATGTTGTTTGGATGATGTGCCATGTGGTTTTGTAGTTGAACATGTCATTTAGATTATGTGCCATGTGGTTTAGGGGTTAAACATGATATTTGGATGATGTGCCATGTGGATTAGTGATTAACTATGTTATTTGGGTTATGTGCCATATGGTTTAGGGGTTAAACATGAAACTAGTTGATTAACCCTTAAACTAGTGTTATATGAGACGTTGACTCGTAATGCTCTTCTATATATATGAATATGTTTTTGACTATCCCTAGTGTTTGATGATTGGAGATTTGCTTGCGTTTCCGCTTGTGCATTTTAATGTTATTATGATTTGGGTTGGTGACGCCTCCTTTGACGTCGCAATTGAATAACCAAAGGATAAGTAAAGGTTTGATGAGCGTGGGTTGTTGTGCGGCCGTAGAGGTTCGGGGCGTGACATGATAGACATGTGCATAATTTATTTGTCATTATTAGTGATTTGGAGGGCACGTGCATGATATAATTGTCATTAATTGTGGCGTGAGAGACATGTGGATGTTTCATAAGTCATTATTTGAGACTCGAAGGCCATGCTAATATTTTAGAAGCTAATATTTGACATATGAAAATTTTATAGACTATTATTTGTATTGTATGAGGCACGTGTAAATTTTTATGTCATTATTTAGGGCTCGAGAAGCACGTGTACATTGTTGAAGTTATTAATTGTCATGTTTAGAATTTTTATGAGTAGGTATAGGTTCTTGATAGGGCAGATATCTAGATAGTTGAGAACTTCTCATCATGTACATAGTTAAGGCAAAACAAAGGCTTTACTATTAATTTACCATCGACAAATTGGCGTCGGATTTAATAGATTTTCGAAACGAGGCATCCGCCTATACGATGTTAAGGCAATTTACTTATTGAGTTTTCAATTCATTTGTTGTTGTTTCACCTTTTTCAGGCCTGTAGTTATGAGTCATCCCCCGACTCGTTACTGTCTACTAATGCAAATGGAGGTAGTGATACTCGATATAGAGAATGTGGTATCCGACATCGTGCATCAGAGGTGCACCACGACGGTGTGGGTTGATGAGGGCCTAGGATAGTCGATCCCCAATTTTTTCAAGGTATGGTTCGTGTGGGTTGATGAGGTCTTTGAGCCCCTCCGTGGTTTCGACAGTCCACCCAATGGTCCTGATAGTTCGGTGGTGAACCCTCCTGACGAAGCCTAGATGACCTCAACTTCAACCCGGATTACGACATTGAGCCCGAGCCGTGAGGAGCCGACCTCTTGATGGGAACCATTTTTAATAGTTTCCCCCGTGGAGGTGCTGGGACTAACTCTCCTTTTGGATGTATATCAGATTGGCCCAATAAACGGGCTTGTACATTAAATGATCCGATCTAATGAAGTAGTATACATAAGTTGTATATTTGCGTACATGTTTTCCTCGCTATCTCGTTGTTATTTGTTGGTTAGATGTTGATGTTGTACGCTTCCGCATGTGTTTAATTAAAAGATGAAAATCTATGGGATGGCAACACTTTTTAGGATGACGCATAATTAACTCCCGCGGACGTCACGTTCTCAAGACAGGGGAACAGGTTTGAGACATGAGAAGGAATCTCCTATTTCTTGTCGTTAGATCTCCCCGACATTTACCTATCGACTTGCACAACAAAATAAGATAATACCTTAAAGTGAACAAAAGGATAATTACAAGCAGAGAGTGATAACCCTCGATGTTAGTTTCTGTTCACTAGGGTCAGGTTAAAAGTGGCTTTCCACTAACGTGGCACGTGAAAGGTTGAGAGGTTGAATAATGTGGGTCGACTCGACGATGGCAATGGCGTGTTTTTGTAATTGATATTAACTATGTGTGATGTTGGATCAATCACCACCTCTCTCTCTAGATTACTCTTCATCCTTCGCCCCCCCCCCCCCTCTCCCTAGAATTTTCTAGTGAAGGCTACAAGACTCTAGGTTGTTTGTGGTAGGTAGAGTCTATGGCTGTAAATTGTCCAACATGAAAGATAGAAGCAAAAATCTCCCTTGTGTTAGAGATAATTATCTGAGAGAGTTGGTGGACGAAGGCTATAAATAGCCTTGCCTCATCCACTTGAGTTCACGCATCAAATAGAAGAACGGAGGCCTTGTGTAGTAAGTGGTTCTTCAAGTGTGGTGTGTAGAATGTGCTGAGCATGTGTGAGAAGTGAGTGATAATGGTGAATGTAGCGTGTTTAGTGAGTGGCGTGAGTGTGAGAGTCCATTTTGTGCTTAGAGGGAGTGGTGTAATTAAGTGATTTTATGTTTATTATAGTCACGCTTTTGCAACTCAACAAGTGGTATCAGAGCTCAGGTGGTCGAGGACCATATCAAAGCAGGCGGTCAAGGACCATGAACCCAGCAATCGAGATTGTCATACGTGAAGACAATGATCGGGGACCATTGTACGTGAGCAAGCGATCGGGGATTGTCGAGCCAATGAGCAGAGTACGCCGGAGTTCTGCTAGTGCACAATTTGAGATTGTGAAGTCGGTTGGTTTGGTATTCGGCTTACTTGGTATAGTGCGGGCATTATACTAAAGTCACAATGGTAGATTTCTCAAGTTCGATGAACGGCGTTCAAAAACTCAACAACTTTAATCATTATAATTGGAGTATCCGCATGTAGTATCAATTGCAGGGTCAAGATTTATAGGAGATCGTTGGCAGTAGCAACACCACACCACCCATGAACGATAGTGAATTGAGAAAGTGGAACGTCAAATCAGATAATGATCTTTATGTTCTTGCCGTGACTATTGAAGATGAGTTATTGCAGTATATAAAAAGTGCAAAGACCTTGAAAGAGGCCTAGGATAACTTGGCAGCACTGTTCACAAGGACGAATGATGCCAGGTTACAACGATTGGAGAATTAGCTCCTCTCAACTTCACAAGAAAATGTGATAGTAAGTCAATACTTTTCCAAAGTTAAATCTATTTGTGAAGAAATTTTAAAGTTAGATCCTCAGAATGCCATCTTTGAGACAATGATGAGAAGAATAATAATTCACGGGTTAAGGCTGGAGTATAACGATATTGTTACGGCCACCCATGGATGGGCAAATGAGCCAACACTGATTGAGTTGGAAAATATATTAGCCAATCAAGAGGCCTTAGATAGATAAATGCCTAAGATCTCAATTAAAGAAGATGAAAGTTCCCTCTTTAGTAATAAGAGAAGGCTTAAAAGCAAGAGTTGATATGATGATGGCACTGAAGATTGCGAACGGAGGGTCATGGAAATTGGAAGAGGAAACAAGAATGGAGAAGCACTCAGCCAAGAGGAGCTCGTTGAGATCACAACGATAGCGATGATGAAGACAAGAACAACAGAAGATGTAGCAAACGGTGCTACATTTGTGGCAAGGTAGGACATATTGTCAGAGTTTGTTGGAACAAGCAAGAAGGAGATGTCGTCACTTCCTGCAAGAAGGAGAGTGAAAGCGAAAGAAGAATGAGACTTTCAAGTGCCTGTTGCATTGAAGGATCGAGAAAATTTGGCAACTGCTTGTATAGTTGAGTCAAATGATTCAACAATTCCTGTCACGTCCCTGAAGAAGAGCAAGCCAATGGAGAACTCAAAGAAGCAACTAATGACACTAATAAGGACTTGTGAGAAGGAATTGCAAGAGATGCGGGAGATGATAAAGAAGCTGAGAGTGGAAAATGTGAAGATGGAAAAGATGTTGAAAATGAGAGATAAAATGCTCAAGGAAAAAGAAAGGAGCTAGAGAAGTTCTGATGTGAGTTTAAGATGTTGCAGAAGCTTAAGGAAATCAAGCCCACTATGATGTTTCCAATTGGTCAAACTAGGAGAAACAATAAACACATGAAGGAGAAAAAACCAATCGGTCAAACTAGGAGAAACAATAAACACATGAAGGAGAATTTATTTGAGAAAAGGGGGCCATCTCGATCTTATATCCCATGATGGGAGGATTGATGGAATAAAATCAAGGAGAAGAAATCCTTTGAGAAAAAGGATCAAAATGTCTCCATTGAAGTGCTTTGTATGGGACTGAATCCGTTGAAGCATGAAATGAAACTCACGAATGAGAGGGTTGATCAAATAAGTTATAATCTCAAAATTCTTACAGGAGATATGTCGAAGACGAAAGACTGAATTGAGTGAGAAGAAGGAAAAGGAGACTAAAGCACAAGCTGAATTGACACTGCAGAAACCCAAGCTTCATAAAACCCGATGGAAAGTCACAACAGGAGAAGCAGCTAAAGATAGAACCATAGAGCCATCCACATATGAGAAAGCTTCGCAAGGTGCAGAATAGAAGAAGACAGTTGAAGAGTTTGAAAGCAATATTGGCACGGCTACTATATCTAAATTAAGAGAGAGTTGTCGGTGAAGGGCAGTGGTGGATCAATCACCGCCTCTCTCTAGATTATTCTTCATCTTGACAAGTTCGGCCCTCTCTCTTTCTTCCCTTAGAATTTTCTAGTAAATGCTAGTAGACACTAGGTTGTTTGTGGTAGGTAGAGCTTGTGGCTATAAATTGTCCAACATGAAAGATGGAAGCAAAAATCTCCCTCGTGTCAAAGATAATTTGTTGAGAGAGTCGGTGGATGAAGGCTATAAATAGCCTAGCCTCATCCACCTGAGTTCACGCCTCAAATAGAAGGACAGGGGTCTTGTGTAGTAAGTGGTCCTCAAGTGTAGTGTGTAGAGTGTGCTGAGTATGTGTGAGAAGTGAGTGATAGTGGTGTATGTAGCGTGTTTAGTGAGTGGCGTGAGTGTGAGAGTCTATCGTGTGCTTAATAAGAGTGGTGTAATGAAATGGTTTTGTAATATTAATAAAGTGTTTATTATAGTCACGCTTTCGCAACTCAACATGTGATTTGGTATTATTTTTGTTATGAGTAAAGTTATAGCTGTTCTAAAAAGTGTTACTTCTTTAGCTTAATGAATCAATAACACTAAATGAAAATATTTTGGGAGGTATCTATTTAATATCAATCTTAATAGTAAACACTAATCTTTTGACATGTCGCACCTTTCAAGTACGACATTAATCAATGGTCTTAAAAGGAAGAAAACATTACAAAAAAATGGTCTAGCAAGAAGCCTTCACTTTGCATACAACTAAAATATTACGGGTTGCAAGTACAACACATTCTTTTGAATGTACTCGATTAAAGTGTTCTCGTGGTCACTTTACAAAAATAAATAGAAAAGTGAATAATAATTTAGAACTATTTGTCGGTGATGCAAGTGTTGATTTTGGAGGAAAAAGGTTACCCTACGTTAAACAAAAAAAAAAAAAAAAAGAAAGGAAGAAAGGGCAATTGATTAAGCTAGATACACTCAATAGCAAATAATTAAATGAACGAATAAACAAATAAAGCAAGAAACACAGCATGTGACTCACGGGGTAATTGTTCATCAGAAGCATCGGGTCAAAAAGCAATGAAAAAAATATTTAGAGTTTGGGACCATAATTAACCATGTTCACCAATTAGAACTTCGGTGATTTCATACCTAAGGCAAGGAAAGTTGAGGGGTATCCTAACATTAAAGTTTGTGTGATTAATGCACATGCGAACAACCCCTTTTATAAAAATTGAAAAATGTTAAAAGAGAAATCCTGGGTATTGGACAATTTGTCGAGTCTTATTAAATATACTTTGAAAACCCCTCAATGAATGTGTTTTTGGTCGATTTCTAAACTCTCTTGAAAATTATGATATCCACTTTTAATTAGCATTATTAATACCATGGGGCTGTTAATAAGATGCTAAAATATTTTTCAAATATCAACTTTTTGCTCGACCAAAATATGCTCATGGACACTACTAAATTGATTTTTCAAAATAATCATTTATGAGGCAGAAAAAATAATTGTGGGAAGGCGTGATGGCATTGATCATAGCTGATAAGCAATTCAAGGCATGAGGCTGAAAGTGGCGCTTATTTTCTCTTTTAGCAGTGCAGTGAAATAAAGCGAAATGCATCATTGGGAGTCAAAGTGGCTAGGACCCACAAACCATTTTTATTGTAGAAATAAATTCTTACTATCAATTGCATTTCTTGAACGACAAAATCTTTTGCAAAAATTTTAATTTCTTTCGGACAACATTTAGCAATTGGCACAAACTTGATGTTTCCCTAGTTTGCTTGTGTTGAAATTTGATTGGTTCTTGAATTACTTATGCATGAAAATGCTAACTATATGTTTCCCAAAATGATATTATTATTACACGTTATTCAGATCCCCAATATTTTTGTGTGATTTGCTTGCATATATAATTATGCATGACATAAATACAACTAATTCTTTACAGATCAATTTTCATTATACATGTATATATTTTTGTGGCATACGGTCATGTAGAGCACTATAGCAATATCATATATTGAAGTGAAAGCTACATTATTGAAATTATGGAGCTAGTCCATTCTCGGATTTGTTGAGATAAGCCGATTCTATTAAAAATAAGGGACAATGACTTCAACCTTTTTGTCTCATTTTAAAAATGAAGAGGGTAGTTGAAAATTGAGATGGAGCGACATACATTCAGTTAGATTATACATAGGTTGTAAATATCCTCTTATATAATTTGAAGTTATATAGTAAGAAGAATTAACATCAGCTAGTGCTATGTGCATGTTCATGGCACTACAACTATCATTACATACGTAATAACTTCCACAAATACCTTGATTTAGGAAATAGTGGGCGTGAGTTACCAAGGGAACTTTTTAGTTAAAGGCTTTTTAGATTAAAAAAAAGTTAAGAGAGAGACCATAAATTATAAGCTCTTCCATATTAGCGGCGATAAATCCGATCTATGCCAGTTTTGAAAAATCATTACACATTCATCATTAAACAAGCAACATGTATGTTTGTGGTTAGTTAACTATCCGAATTCTCTCACTTGCATCTGAGAGGGAATGTGTAACTTATTTTTTTACACCAATGGCGAACCTAAAAATCCATAAATAATTCAGTCAATCTCACTTATTTCTTTAATTGACTAATTATTTCGAATGATACAATGAACCATTCTTAAAAATATTTTTTAAATCGTTTATTTTTCACGAAATATACGCTAGCTGAAAATAAGAATACGACTTAGACTAATATTATATGATATAGTTTTGGTCCTCCAAAAAAATACATTTTGGGGTGTCTGATTTTCGCTCTTAGAATTTTTCTATACATCACTCTAAATTCACTGGTCTCAGATTTCATATATATACCCTAAGAAATGAAAATGACAAAAGTATCCAAATCATGGGTTCTTTGTTTTCTCCCAATTTGCTTGCGAGTTGCCTGGGCAGGTTTAGCAGCGCCCAGGAGTAAGAAAGAAAAAAAAAACTTTGGTTTTTTCGAGAAATAAATAAATAAATAAAATTCACTGTAATTCAGCTATTCATCTTTTCTATTTGGGAAAAAAGATAGAGAGAGAAAAAAGGGGAGGTGGACGAGGGATAAATCCAGAATTTCGACTAGGCGTGGAAAATAAAGAAAAAACGGAAATGAATTAAACGTCCGTTTAAGCTGACCGTTGGTCAGCGGCATGACTGAGGAGCCTTTTTTTACCACGTACGCTTTGTCGTTTTGTGGTGACTACCCTTTAAAAAAAAAAAAAAGGCCTTTTTCATTTAAGTTTTCCGAAAGCAAAAAGAAAAAGGAAATCCCAAAAAAATGGAAATCTCCCTCGCTTCCCTCTCACGTACGGTTTGTCGTTTTGCGAGGACTCACCCTTCAAAAGCTTTTTCATTTAATTTCTCAAAAAGAGAGAAAAGAAATATCGAAAAATAAAATCTAACTCTCTCTCTCTCTCTCTCTCTCAAAAGACTGAACCCCACTTTATTTTTTAAGGCCTTTATTGTCCCACCGACCCGAATTTCTTCTCTGGTTCGGCCACGTGGGCATGCACCAAGGAGTTTTGCCAATTTCTTAATTTTCCATTATGTAAATGAAAGATAATATATATATGTATATATATATATATGTACACACGCGTACAATCAATGGATATGGAGGTAACGGACATGGGTTTTTGATGAAAATTTTTTTATGGTGTCGATGTTGTTTCATCGCGTCTTCGAAAAGCAGAAGTCGTCCGGCTATCTCCTTGGAATTTATTTAATCGAAATGGGTTTCTGCTCGCTATGGAGTTGGACATGAAAGAAGAAAATTCCGATATCAGAAGAGGGAAAGAGAAGTCGAAATCGGGAAACTCGACTGGCAAAAGCAATTAGATGGCAAAGAGATGGATTCTGGCTTTTTAATTATTACAGAGATGGCTCTGTAAGGATTACAGACACGCGTAGTCCTGTAGTCAAACGACGGTGCATTGCACGCACATACGAAATGAATGAACAGATGGGGAAAGGGGGAGAGAGAGAGAGGGAGAGAGAGGAGTATATGACAAGCTCCCTGGTTCGCTGAATGTGAGGCATATTTCGGGGAGAGAGAGAGAGAGGGGGAGGGAGGGAGGGAGGGTAGTACAAGTGTACTCACAAGCACAAGAACTTGACAAGAACTCGTTTTTAGCTGCATTTGGGTCTTCTTGTTCATCTTCCTCATTCTTCTTCTCTCTGGATATTATCATCTCTGGACAAGTTCCTGGAGGAAGGACAAAAGAAAAACGCAGAATACCCAGGTGGGTTTTTCTTCATTTTTTTTTTCATTGTCTCTTTGCTCTATTCCCTTTTATTTTACAGATTATGCTACAGATTTTCTTGGAATGTCCAGATGAATGATCGAAGGTCTCTTTTAGAGTGCATGAGGTGTGAAGTTTTTGGTGTTCGTTGGCAGCTCTCGTTTGCCTTTCTTCTTTCACTTTCATCCTGGTTAATGTCTTTTGCTGCAATGTTGTTCTTAGATTTCTCTCATAGCTATATGGAAATGACTGAGTTGGTGTCAGTTTAATCTAGAGTGTATCGTTTTTGTTTTTGTTCTTTTTTGTGGGTTTGATCTTTTCTACCTTCAAAGCCATGTACTATTTGAGGGAATAAACAGGAGAAAAAACATCAGATTTCTTCTATTTTATGTGGATCGAAACTTTTGACCATCTTTTTATGTAATTTCAGACTGAAATGGTCGTTTTAATTTATTATTGCATGGTTTTGATTGTCTCACTTCTTCTTCAACCCCTTCACTGTCATGTGTGGATGAGGTTTTTCTGGTGATTCCAGGTGGATTTTTCCCCTATTGAGGTTCTTTAGCTCGCCCTTTTCCATTACTAATGTGGCCGAAAGGGGGAAAATACTCTCTCTCAATACTCTCTCTCTCTCTCTCTCTCTCTCTCTCTCTCAATGCCCAATGACTCGCTTATTCAAACACATTTCATCATGATGCAGCTAATCTTTCTTGGTGATTTGAAGCAGTGGGACTTTTTGAGACATTTTTTGGGATAATGCTTGGAAAAAGGGCCAGGTCAGTGCTGAAAGATCGCCAGATGGCTCAAAGAACAGTTGCTAATCCTGATTGTGAGCTTAATTTGAATTCTAAAAGCAATACCTTATTCAATCTCCCTGGCCTTTTTGTGGGTTTGACCCCTAAGAGACTATCAGACTCTGAATCAGCCAATAGTCCTACCTCTCCTCTTGATTTCAAGGCATTCTCAACTCTGACCAACCCTAACAAGTCCCCTAAATCACCAAAACACAAAAAAAATTGGGATCGTGACAAAGTGGGCTTAAGCATTGTAGATTCTCTTGATGATCATGCTAAAGCATTGCCTGGAAAAGTTCATCAGTCATCAAATAGCAAGAACTTTCTTCACGGTCTCCAGATGAGGCCTAAAAATCCGAACTTTGACACAGATACTCGTCCCGTTGAGGCAGCTAAGTCGCTGCCAAAGAATTATGCATTCTCTCATGCCCACTTGAAATCTCCCCTCCGTGATACTAGCTCCGACGTTGTTTTTGAGATTGGAGTAGACCCTCAAGATACTGGACCTTTTGGGAAAACCCGGTCGTGTTCTCTGAATTCTTGCACTGTTGTGAATTCTTCTTCCAAATTGAGCAAATCGAATCCAAAATCAAACAACTTCTTCCGTGCTGACCAGAGTTCCTTGTTGGTGTCACCTGGCTCTGGAAATGGAATTAATGGACTCATTGCTTCTCTCCCGAAGAATGAGATTGAGCTCTCTGAGGACTATACATGTATAACCTTACATGGCCCTAACAAGAAGACAACCCACATTTTTGGTGACTGTATTTTGGAATGCCAATCTAATGGAACAATGGATATTCATGGGACCAGTCAGAACAATCGGCTGAGTTCACTGAGTAAGACTTCTGAAGCTCTGGCATTGGATCCATCAGACATCTTCTTGAGCTTCTGCTTCGCTTGCAAGAAGATTCTGGAAGAGGGAAAAGATATCTACATGTACAGGTTCGATCATCATACTACCATGCATTGGGAGCTTTATTTATATATTATGTGATTTCCACTGGCAGTGCTTATGAATTGCTTGAAGTGGTTGCTCGAGCTGATGTACTTTGTCTTTTATCTTCGATGCAGAGGTGAAAAAGCATTTTGCAGTTCAGAATGCCGTTCAGCAGAGATCATGATCGACGAGGTAATGGAGAAACCCATGAATACTACTGCTCCTGGGGACTCATCTGATTCGTACAATGGCCATGGCAACCTTTTTGAGACTGATCTCGAAGAAACGGAGTAATCAAAGCTGCTTCCCATCAGAGCGTCTCCTCCACCACTAGCCCTCCAGATCGTCCGTTCACAAAGAGCTGTTTCCATGTGCATTTAATCTGCAGCCATGGATGATCGTCAATCAAACCCCTTTTTTATACATTGCCTCAGGTTTCACTGCTTGGTGCTTCTATACTTGGTGGTATAGGTGGTGGGGAGTCTTCTTTTGGCATTGAGAGATAATTGAGACGTTTTGAGTTTTGTTTCTTTGCTTTTGTTGTTGTCATTTTGTTCCAAAGAAAGGGGGCGGTATGCCGGTTTTCATGGCTCCCCAATTTTCTGTCCCTCTAGAGGAATATCAGAGTTCATGTATGAGCATCCAAATGAACTTGAGCTTTTTGCCTTAAACAATATAAACTTGCTCTTATAGTTTCGTTTACAAATTTGCTTGCGAACTCATGTTTATGAGAGCACAACTAATCGATCCCGAGATCTCTATAGATGCAAGGATTTCCTTTTTTATGGCATTCGATTCAAATGTCGGTTTGTTTCGCGGAAAATATTTTTCAGGAAAATGTTTTCCAGATTTTCCGGCGTTCGTTTCAAGGAAAATGAATTCTCAAAGGAAAATGTTTTCCATGGAAGGGAAAAAAGTCTTTTAAATTGAGGGAAAATGTTTTCCACAAAAAGTGGAAAACATTTTCCTCACTTGATCTTTCTTATCTCACACATTTACAAATCATCACTTCCTCCTCTTCTTTCTTCTTCTTCTTCTTTTCTTTTTTTATTCGAATTATTTTTAAATTGTATTTTTCTTTTTTTATTCAAATTATTTTTAATTTTCTATTTCCTTTCTATTTCTTTTTTTCTTTTTTTCTTTTTCTTTTTCTTTTTCTTTTCTTTGTTTCCCATCTTCTTCTTTCTTGGCTAGTCGTCGGTTGTCACCAGGTGAACCTCAAGGTCGTTGATCTCAAGCTTGCGCTCGTCGATCTGGCGAGCCTCGAGCTTGACGCTCGCGCTCGCCAATCTGGGAAGCGGAAAATGTTTTCCTTACCGAACATCGGAAAATATTTTCCGAAACATTCTCAGGTTTTAGCCGAACACCAAAAAATATTGTCATTTTTCCGGAAAATGACTTTAAAAATATTTTCCTGGAAATGGCCTATTTTCCACAAAACGAACGGACCTCAAATGTCGGTGTTTTCTCTTCGTGCATATCTTGGTTTCAATGAACGATTCTACACCTATCGATGCGCTTCCAGACCGGTCTCCAACATTTGCGGTTTCGCATTGTTTAGACGGACCGCCATTGTCAGAGGACAATTAGGGCCTACGACGGATGGAGTTCTATTGATCTTAGGCTACCATTTATGAACACGCAACCCACCCAAATTAGGGGTGATCGGTTCTTGATTCGGTCCGGTCCCACTCAAGAACTATATTGCTTCGTCTTGGGAAAGAAAAGGTGGGTTTTGCCAAAGATTCATTAGCTGAAAATGCAAGGCTTTGAGTAGGAGAAAAAAAAAGTTTCTTTTTCCCAATTTATTTTAACAGTGTTGTTCTTTAAGAAACCAAAAAAATAAAAAAATATATATTCGACCGGTTTTAATTTTACGAAACTAGGAACCAGACCAACATCCCTTGGAACTGTCCAAAACATGTCAGTTTAGTCTAAACTAGGCGGTTCCCGGCTCAGGCGATCCTCTCCGCTCACCCCAAACCAAAATATCCACGCCAATAGTGGTGATGTTCTAGAGAGTTTGCCTAAGGCGAGGCCAGAATATATTCCGGCGAAAAGAAGATCGCGACTGGTCTCAGTCGTCACCAACAAGGATCCAGAAGAGTGAACGCGACGCCTACTCGTTCTCAAACAATTCAAATCCTGTCCCCTCTTGGCCAGGAAGAGAACAAAAGAGCTTTGCGCGTCTTGTAACATCTCAGATTCTTCTTTATGGCTCGAGACAAAGTTCCACGCCCCAAAAGTCTCGCGACGAAAGAGAAACAAGAAAGGTAGGTAAAGGCAGCTGAAATTCGCCCGAGGGTTCCCTCAGAAAAAAGAAAATAAAGACGATGAAAGTTGTCCTGTTTCGACCCGAATGGGGCCTTCGTCACGAAACTAGCGGACCATGGTCTAAAAAACTCGGGTCCAAATCAAAAGTCTGAACAATTTTGTCCTGGACGGCATCGTGGTGGTCCTCGATCTATCGACGCGTAAAGCCCCCCTGTTGACGTCTATTTGGTACCCCCCTGTTGCAATCTCTTTTGTCCCTCTCAATTTACCTCGATATTCGTAGCTTTCTCGCTTTATCACGTACCGAATCTCAGGTCACAGCTTTGCTTAAGTTGAGATAAATATTTTGAAAATTCTCAAACTTGTCAACAAAGTACAATTTATTCTTAGAACTTTCAAAAGTACCATTAAATCCTAAATTTTATCAAAAATATAATTAAATCCTAAATATTTTAAAACATTATGAAAAAATAGACTTTATTTGATCAATTTGACGAATTTTAAAATTTAATTACTTTTTTTCAAAATTTTAAAATTTCATTTTACTTTCATGAAAAATTTTAAAATTTAATTATACTTTTTAAATATTTTAACACTTAAATTTTAATACTTAATTATACTTTTTTGAAAATTTTTAAGATTCATTACGAATTTGAGGATTTTTAATACATTTATTCCTAAATTTGCTGAGTAATTCGACAGCATAATTTTTACACACGTCTCTCACACCTTGAAGGTAAAGAAAGGCGAAGATGAGCAAGCAGCTCGATTTCATATTAAATCATTTGCCATTCTGCTCGGATAAATATCTAAATGGCCGTTCTCTTTCTGAGCTTGCGAACCGACCAAAGGATCGAAGCACGCCGAGCCACCACTCCCCCTCCAGACATGTAGCACTTTGTATAGAAACAATAGCGTCCTCAAGAGAGATTATATCATGGTGCACTCGATCCCTTGAGAGGCAAGCATATCTTGTAGTGTTGCCTAGGCCCTACGGGATTCCCTCCGAAGATTATGTACTCTGCTCAGATGATGTATTGCTAACACCGCAGCTACCGTTTGCTAGATAAAGAACACTGAACAGAAATGGGGAAAGCTAGCGAACCGAAAAGCCGCAACAAGAAGAGCAGAAGAGCGACTGCACATTCCTTCATTTCCATGATATGAATAAACAAACCCAGGAAAAGATTTTGGAGAGGACAAGAAAAAGGAAGGTCGAGACCCCCTCGAGTTTCAAGAACTACACATCCTTCATTTCCATGAATTGAATAAACAAACCCAGGAAAAGATTTTGGAGAGGACAAGAAGAAGAAGGAAGGTCGAGACCCCCCTCGCGTTTCAATTGCTTGATCATTTTGCATGTCTAGCACACCTCACAAGCGACCCAACTCGATGGTCGTACCGACTATACAGCCTGCTGTAAGGACATTGGTAAACATCACAATTCCTTGAGTCCCAGCCACAAGGTCAGCCACGTGTTTGGCGAGTATTATAGGACTTGCAATGGGCGCATTTCTGCGCGACTACATGGAATTGGACCTGAGACGATTTTCCGCAGTCGTTGCAGAGGATCCAAACCTGTTGAACGGCAAACAAACTTTCAGCTTCAGCAGCGGTTCTTCACTAATCACGGAACTTGACTAACATAACCTCAAGAAGGAAAAGATAAATATAACAAGTCCTCCTACACCCACCATTTTGTTTTGATAAGGCTCTGGCATTGGCGTGGCTGCAATCTCCGTGTCGAATTTCTCCCAAACCTTTGACATATCACAGACAGACTTCGAGCAGATTGGGCAGGCATACCTATTGCAATAATCACCAAATTAAATCCTGTATGAAGAAAAGTTAAGCCCGAGAACTTACGTCCATGAAAATCCTTGAGATACTCACTGGTGATGTTCTCTCATCTCTTTTAAGCAGTTCTTATGAATTGTGTGCCCGCAAGGCAAGACTGTCACGTCATTTCTCGAATCAAATAGAAACTGCACATCACCATTTCCAGAGACTTTCAGTATATACATCCATTGCAATGCATGCAGAATAACCATTAAATCACAGAGCTTTACCTCAAAGCAAACAGGACAATCATGATGCATCGCTCCTTCCACACAAGGATGGCTGTTTTTCAGCAACATTGAATAGCAGCAACCTGTACAGCATGACAAACAGTGAAGCAGATTAACTTCCGTTCTTTCCATTACTATATATGCTGGCGCAAGCACAGGGTAACTGAAGCTCACCACACTTGTAGCAGTGGAAGAAATTCTCTCGTCCCCCAATTCTGAGAAAGAAAATACAGTCAGACATGTACAAACATGCAACATCATCAATGACAAAGAAATGATGAGAGCAACACCTAGAAGGGGGGAACTTCTGTGTAAATTGACATAGAAATTCCTAGAAGAAACCAATAATATTCTCCCAGGGTGATGATTGACAGAAAATGAGACACATCTACAAATTTCATCTAACATCCTGAAACTACTAGTTCGGATCATTGACTCATATCATATCTAGTCATCTAGCTATTATTTGTGAATATAGGGTCTCTTGAAACATGACATCTTCCATCTACTCTGACCAATCTCCTTGTGCCAAATGTCCCTGAATTTTTCTTATTTTCTCACAAATACTAGCACTGCCCAACCAGAGATTGAATTGGTAAACAGTAATGTCGTGCATTGAAACACCAAAAAACCTCCCATTATTCACATGGATAAATGCTTTGACACTGTTGAATATTAATGATAACAGTTGCCATACCTGCAAATGCCACATCCATTGCAATGATACTGCTTTTTTGATGTCTGCAGAAAAAATAAAGTAAGATGTCAGGTCCATGCGATCATATCGTCTTCCACTGCAGGATATAACACCTCACACTTTTGACAATCTGTAAAATACGGATAAGAAACTTCCTTTTTCACATGCTTGCCCATTATACAGCATTTTTATGCTATTTGCTAGGGGGAGCGGGCAGAGAGAGAGAGAGAGAGAGAGTAGACCAATGTCACTGTAGTAAATTGAGCAGCCAGATAAGAAAAAGATTTGACTCACATCGTCATCGAAAAGCTTACAAGTCCCACAAAAGTACTTGCCCATGCAAACACCACAGTTAATGCACACCTGCCGGACCTGTCAACATGGGAACCAAAGGTTGAGAATCAACATCTGCAAAACCTAAAATATTGATGGCCAAACATGATACTGCACCGTAGTTTATTCTTGGCTATCTTTCTAAACAACTTCACATTTTCACCTACTTTGCATAGCTCTTAGTGCAACCAAAACTGGTAATGAAGGAAAGAATATTTAAACTTACCTCTTGTTCAGTACCACAGAGTGAACATACAACCTGAAACCAAAAAAAGGTAGGTAAGTGGGACCATCAAGTAATAAGTGAGTCTTTAAACATGTTAGAAATTACATCGCATCCACCTGTTGAACTTGATGGCGAGGCAACTCATGTCGCTGCTTTTGATTTACATTGATATTATTCTGCACGTAAGAGAACAGTATGTCGCGTTATGGTGAGAACATAGGTAGAACATCAAAGAATAAAATACTTGTCAGATTTAGCAAACTAAACTACTTATCCGAACACAATCAACATGGCGACTTTCATTTATGATGAAAAGAAACTCTGATGCCATTAATAAGTCAATTAACTTCTAGAGAATATCAGTGGCAACTTCTACGCATATCTGTCACACAATAATGGCAAACTGCGCAAATCACAATATAAGGGCACACACTTCAAAGTTAACATCAGGTTAGAATGCAGTCTCATTTCAAGATAACTCATGTCACTAGAGCCCAAAATCTACAAGCAGATGAAGCGGTACCTAAATTTGGGTGAACGATCATTCCCTAGCATATGGCAAGTGAAAAGTTAATCAACTAACCTTACTCTAAAGTATCTCCTAGATATCTAGTGACCCTCTTCATGTCATAATAAAGGATGTTATCAAGCATACTTAAGTCTATGAGGGGCACAAGGAATCACCTTTGCATCATTATGACAGTGACGGCAATCAAAAATCTCGTTGCAACAGGGGGCTCTAATGCGGCACCTTCGACGGTAATGAGGACATCTGCAACAGTAGCAACTTTGATATTAACTGAAAGTTGACACGAATTAAACTTGAAGTAACATTGCTCAAGAAAGAGCTGAGACATTACCCATACTGCAAATGCCCACTCTCTAGCAGCTTGGTAGCTCTAGCATCATCTTTAGATTTTTCAACAGGCATCTGCTCCCCATTCATCTGCCGAAGGACTGCGAACTCATTGTCCATCTGGCTCTCTTTATAGGAGGCATGCTGACGGTTTTCCGCATCAAAATGTTGAAACCCTGGCCCTTCAACGGCTAGTTCACCCATTTTAATTTGACTCTGCTGAGACTACCAACTACCTAGAAGCTAGAAGCACCTGCAGATATGAGCAAACTTAGCGACATTCCATAACCTCCTAAGAATTTTACTTGGCCAGTCATGCAAGGAGACACTGCAACATTGATTTCTTCTACAAGGCTCAACACCATTTGATATCGGCAACAAGACAGTCCAATGCATGTTGAACAGCTCCGATCAGCAGTGCTCCAACAGAAGGAATCATCGAAACAAGCAGATCTAAAAAACCCCACGTAATAATATAAGTGAAGCATTGAGGAACTCCAGGGCATCCAGCAGTGGATAATAAGGAATTGTGTGTCATGATCACTGATTCCTTGAAGTCTGGAACAAACTATACCAGAAACGACCACGTACGAGCCAATCTCTGGTGAAAGCCAACAAAATCACACGATTAACTGCTCTTGAACGTAGTAAGATAACAAAATATGTTGAAAGATTGAAGGATCAAGCTGGTCCATCAAGGATATACCTCCTCCTGCAATTCTGCTTGAAGCTTTCTTTGAGGACTGCTAATAGCTCAAGCCTTAGACTTTTGACTGTATTGAAACTCGTTTTACTTTTGCAGTCAGAAGGCTCTTCCAACTAAACAAATACCCTCAAGTTATCTAAATGATTCCACACATGCCGGCAGAACCACATACTATATGACTTCTGAAGACGGACATCAATGTCCTTAAGTAAAAGCCTTCACGAAGAAGGTATTTACTCAGGTTAATGGACCAACTTTTCTGTCCATTCCGACCTCTGGCTTTAAGGGGCCCTTCAGTATCCAAGCAACACCTAATCTTACAAGTCACTTATAGTCCATCAAAATTTGATTTAACATTCTACATGTTACAAGAGTGAACACAATACAAATTGATTTTCCCAATTCTAGTCCAATATTTCCTATTTCATGTGGTGTGACCATCTGCTTCTTCCATGTGCATGAATCAAGTTCATGGGTTCAGTTGGAAGGAGGCATGGAGAGAGTGAGAGGAAGAATGTCTTGTTTTTAAAGTCCAGAATCACAAATGAAACCCCACTAGACAGAATCATAGCTCACACTGAGAAATTTTGCCTAACTTCGAGAAATCTCTACTAGAATAGTAGGCTTTTAGCCAGATTTAAGATTAATGAATGGTGCAGACACTGTATTTTTGGTTTCAAAGTAGAATTGAGGGATCTCTGTGCGCATGCTCAACCTGTTTTACAGAGTATGCATTTGTGATCTAGGGCAAAGGTCAGAAAGCACATTATTTGAATGAGAAAAAAGCTTGGAAACTACACCTCCGTATGTTATACAGAGTATGCATTCGTGCAAATATGGATCTGAAAATTACTCTTCAAATGAATATAACATATCATTTGACATGTTTATCGCTCACTCTCGTGAAGTTTAGATTCTAAATTAGCCAGCAAATTTCCAGGACAAAAAAAATGGGGGAAAACTGCTGCAGTCAATAGGTTGTCCCCTTGAGCCAAGACCTTGGTCATATGAGGAAAAGAGGAAAACATGAAAGGCAGTTGTATCCACTCCATCTTCCCCTAAATACCAAATTTCCAAGGACTCCTGAAGGGAGAAAACAACATCTTATAAAAGATGGAAAAGGCTGGCTTTCACATCTTAACCATCATAAACATTCTTCACTTGAGAATCAAATCATCAGACAAGGCCAGCCATAGATAACAGATAATACGCGGTGTAAAAGGGAAGTGAGTTGTTTATCCTCATCATCTTCTTGCAAGGAACTCATTTAATTAGGTGAATCTGCATCCGCATTCACCTTGGCTCCCATTTCTCAGTTAACAAAAGCCATGTAGCTTTCGTTTGCTATCAAATTGCTTCGCATAACCTAGACACAGACATTGCATTCGGCAACCAACAACCAAATTGCAACCTCAAATTCTAACAACGCTACAGCACGCCATGCTTTTCACCAGATCCTACACAAAAGATGGGATTTCCAGATATACCGCGTCCCATCATAACTAATCTCTAATGTATGTGCCAAGTCATCACCCGACACATTGTCCCTAATGAACCCGGATGAGAGCGACCTGCTCCTACAATTCGGAAATCGATCAGAACGGCACATCCTTGGACCTTAATCGCACGAATTAGTAGCAAAACAAAGAAAAAGCAGCAGGGGGGGTTCCATCATTTCGACAAAGTAAAAGAACAACACCATGCTAGTCCTCTAGTTATCAAACGGCACCATCAAACGCCAGCACCTATAACAACGCAAGGAGTCCGTTTCAAGATCCTATGATCATTCAAACCGCGTCGGAAATCAAGAAAAGTCAGCAAGCGCCTGAATGCCGCCGAACCATCCTCATTCCCCCGCCTCCACACGGCAGGGACAAAACCCAGAATCGGTTCCCATCCCACACTTCCATCCTTCCCCACAGAAAGGAAAAAAACCGAAAGAGTAAAGAGAAATTTC
Organism: Eucalyptus curtisii; assembly: GCA_017140595.1. Lineage (NCBI taxonomy): Eukaryota > Viridiplantae > Streptophyta > Magnoliopsida > Myrtales > Myrtaceae > Eucalyptus > Eucalyptus curtisii. The sequence continues at coordinate 11,271,143 of CM029496.1, forward strand.
AACGCGAAGCACCACCTTACCTCCCACCTAAAGAGAGCTAGAGCTTAGCTAACCAAACGCACGCACGCAAAGCAGCAGAGAACGCGAAAGCAGAAGCTGGGTTTAACTAACGGTACGAGGGCTCTTTCGGGAACAACGAACTTTCGAAATCCGAACTCCGCCCGATCCTCCGGCCAAAGCGACGACGCAGCCCGCGGCTGAAGCTCCGATTTAATGAGTGATGGAGGGATTTTTCTGGTATCCTTGTGCAGAGTCTTCCTTCCGGCGACGGAGATGGTCAGTGATGAGAGAGAAAGCGAGCGGGAGCTCGCGTTTTATAGAGAGAGAGAGAGAGAGAGAGAGAGAGAAAGGGGACGCGCTACCGGAGGAGGGTTCCAGAGAGTTCGGATTTGGCTCTGCTGGTGGGGACGTTCGTGGAAAATGAAGGGAAAGCAGACAAGGGAAGATGGAGTCGACTGCAAGAATGACGTGTGAAGATAGAGATCGGACAGGTGGGGTGGCGTGTCCGAAGGCGACCTCGCGTCGGATTGGACGGTGCCGTACCATGAACCGGGTCAAAATAGGGAAACGCCCTCCTTTGCAATATAAATTGATTATTTTGATTCAAGTTATGACTTTTACTTTCTTTTCTTGTTTTTTGCTCGGACAAGTTATGCCTTTTGGACGAGCTATAATTAAATAGGCTCGAGATATTAAGGCATCGCAGGTTCTTTACTTTGTTTTGTTTTAAATTATTCAATTAGGTCTCTGAATTTCGTTTTTGTAGGATTGGGGTCTTAAATTTATTATGTGCTTTTTATTTGAGTTGGTCATTTCGTCGATATGAATACAAAAGTATTGATGTTGACTGACGTATTAACGCGATATAACACTGAATGAATAAATGGTACTTACGGGCTTGCCAAGGCCAAATCTAGCCTAGGGACTTGACTATGGATTGCCGAGGTTGCTCAATACTCTCTACAAGCCGCCGTTGAGGTCTCGCATCCCTTAGCCAGTAGTGGTTGCTAGGGGTGTCAAAAACCGAACCGAATCGAAAATTTGATTTTTTCGATTCGATTTTCATTTGATTCAGTTCTCATTAAAAATAAAAATAAAAATTTATCAGTTAATCGAACCGAATCGAACCGACAAACCGATAAAAGATTATCTCTTGGAAACGGAAAATATATACAACGAAAAAAAAAACAAAAAATCGAAAATCAAAAACCAAAAAAATCAAACAAACCGAACCGTTGACACCTCTTTAGTTGCGCACCCCGCCTCCTTTCTTGTCTCTTCCTTTTTTCATATTTCCTTTTTCCTTAATCTTTTAAATATTTATATTTCTTTTTTTCTTCATTATTTTTTTCATTTTCTAAATATCACATAAAACGTCACATCAACATTTCCATTCATAATTTTGATGGAACAATGAACTTGAGTATAAAGTTCATGGACCCAATTGAACTAAATAAATATTTCAAAAACATAATTGAACAATTTGAAAAGATTTAAAAATCTACGTTGTTTTTATCTCAATAATAAAAATGTTGAATAAATATGTTATATCCATCAATTCAACATATTTATGTACATTAAAGACAAGTATATATAAATTGAAACTCTTTTTTAATAAAGCCAGTAATACTATGTAAAAATGCTTATTTAGTTTGAATTTTCAACGCAATGATTTGTCTCTTATTAAATCATTTCTTTCCTTTTTACCCATTCAAATCGTGGGAAGACTTGGAAGTCGTTTCACAATTGTCCAAGTAACCGGTTCTTCATGCTTGCACTATTGGGTTAGAAAATATTAAAAAAAAAAAATGGGGGCACCGTCGAATTGGAGGGAATGATTGGCGCTAATGGATAAGGTCAAGGCAATCGCACGGCTAAGAACGATGTCATCGGAGCTCATCACTCCAACGGGTTGCATTTCGACACGTGTCAAGAGAGTATCATTTTGGCGGGGCCTATGGTCCCCCGACACGTGTGGTGGCGGCCCCGGAACGGTCAAGAATAGTGATTTTCTCGGAAGGGGACAGGGACGGTCGAGAATCTAGAAGGATACTATCCCCCAATGTAATATCCACCAAAAGCTAGATTTGACAATGATGTCATTATTACTATAAGTGGAAGAGTGACGTGGCATCGTTTCGGGTTCGACCGCTTGATACAATCACTCGTCATTTTAATGGCAGATTTTTTTGTGCTCTTACAGCAAAAGAGAAGGCTCCGCGAGGACGAGGTAGGACCTCAAATGCAGGGGTCAAGGGATGTAACAAAATAAGAGTAGGTGAGGTAACCCTTGAGAAATCTATCCAAAAATTCTTCAACCTGCTATGTTTTGAATTGTTCAATTGTATCAATTTTATTCTAAATATTTAACTCATTCATTAAATTAATCTTAAATCTTTTAATAAATTGTCAACTTAGTCATTCTGACTAATTTTGACCAGACATTAATAATGTGGTAGCTAGTCAGCGTCGGTTCTCTTACATGGCGTGATCGACGCTCATATGAATAATTTTTTATTGATATTTTCTTTTCTTTTTTCCCTTTTAACCCATGACCGATGGGGTCGCAAAGCCCTTACCGATGGTGGGTAGAGGCCCTCACTAGATCTTGCAAGAGCTCGAAAGCCCTTGTTGTGGCAGTGAGGACTTGGGCAAGGGTTGCAACACACTCGCCTCACCAAATCTATCAAGGGCATCATGGCCCTTGCTTGATTTGGCAAGGGCGTCACAAGCTCTTGCCCTAACCCTCGCTAGAGTTGACAATGGCCTAGGCGAGAGTCGTGACGCCTCTTTGGGGTTGGTGACGGCCTACACAAGGGCTACGAAGCCCTCGACGGCAATGAGCAACCCTGCTGGCCCTTGCTCAATGGCCGATGGAGGTTGCTGGCTCTCGGCCAATGGCTGGCCTCGCTAGCCATGTGTAAGAAAAGGCTAGCATGGGCTATTACACTAGCGATGTCCGGTCAAAATTATTCGGGATGACTAATTTGGAAATTTGTTAAAAGGTTGAGGACTAGTTTAGCAAATCGTTTAAAGAATTACGACTAAATTAACACAATTGAAAGGTTTAAGACCAAATTGGTTATCGTAAAACAAGCATAGGACGTTTCTACCAATTTTTTTGATACTATGTAGTAGTCAAATATGAGGGCAGTGCTACCCTTAAAATTCAGGGGGATTTTGCATAATTTTTCCTAAGTTAATGAAATGCGAACCATAATTTAATTACATACATAATTGGATCTTGGACCAAACTCAATTGCGAACTTCCCCCCTGCATGCGGCCCAACTACATGTACGTCCTCTTCATGCCCCAGATTCTAAAGATTAAGAAAATCTACCACATATAATAGAGCCCAAACTAAAGAAAGTAAATATGTAGGACTAGTAAAATAGTCCACGGTTCCTATTGAAGATGACATAGGTGAGAGTAGCTTGCACAAAGAAAGGAGTACCTTGTTATATGACATGATTCGGGCCTACAAAATTAGTTCTGCAAATTTATCTAAGATAATTTCGTTATATATATGATTCGGGCCTAAGATAATTTTTTAAGGTTTGCAAAACTAAAAGATTAGTTTTGCGAGGGATTGATTATTCTCCATATGAAACTTTTTGTCAATCCATCAAGTTAGCATTAATCAACCCTAGACATATACATAACAATTAAAGCAAATTTTGTCACATGATATTTTTGTTATCGAGGCCTTTTCCCTTTTTATTTAGTTGTTGTTTATTATATTTCTTAAAATCTCTTAGGGAAAATTCCAAATAAGACCCAAAGTACCATCGTTTTTTTTTTTTTTTTTTTTTTTTTTTTTTTTTTTTTTTTTTTTAAATAAGGGCCTAAAATAAACATTATTTCAAATAATGATTTTATTTTATCAGTCTCAAATAAGCGTCTAATGTGGTTACGGCTCTTTCAAATAAGGGCTTAGATTTGCTTACTCGCCAGCCAGTAAAAAATTATAGCCGAACAAGGAAATTTTTGCCCAAATGCAATTTAAATTTAAATTTAAATTATATTAAAAAAAAAAGGCAACAAACAAAAGTGGGACAGGCCTCCCACTTGTGGCTGCTGCCTTATCACCGGTGGGGCAGCGGCTATGGCCAGTGGGGTCATCGGTGCTTGGATGAGGGCCAACGACCCTCTCAAAGGTGGCCAGTAGGCCCTTGCTAGAGATGAGAGCCCTCACCCAGGCACCAATGACCTCGCTGGCCATCACCTTATCCCACCAGTAGTGGGGCGGTAGCCACAGACCCCTCCTATGTGCTTTTCTTTTTTTATAATTTTTTTTTTTAGTTTGGAAAAAAAAGGAAAATATTTAAAAGAGGAAATTGCCATTCATCAAACAGTGAATTCGGGTCCTTATTTGAAATTGATATGGCTACTTTATACCTTTATTTGTCTACTTTAGCCTATTATTTGCAAAAATGATGACACTTTAAGTCTTTATTTGAAATAATGCCCACTTTAGACCATTATTTGAGAAAATGAAGGCACATTTAAGCTTTTATTTGGAATTTTCTTAATTTCTTATTTAGTTATATCAGGGTGGCTATATTTGTTAACAAACTCTTAGGCTACGTTTGGTAATTGGGATACAATTCATATTATGATAAAATTTATCATATTTTGCGTTTGGTACCTACTCAATATAGTATAAAGTCGGATATAAGGGAGATATAAAGTAGATAAAATTATCTCATAAATGAGGTGTGATAAATGTGGCTGTGATTTCTAACATCTATAATAGGAAAATTATTTTTCTTGAATGACAATCTTTTTAAATTAACAAAATTAAAATTATATTTGACTATAAATAATATTTGAATTCTATTATAAGAAATTCAAAATAATAAAAATATAAAATTTAGTTATTTTAATTTAATATTATTTTTATTTATATATTCGAATTTAATTCTATTTTATAATATAAATTCTATATATAAATATAAATATATATTTATATTTATTACATATTTTAGGTATTTTAGTATTTTAGGTATATTAGTATAGTTTACTTTTTAATAAAATTTATTAGAGAATGATGGAAGGGGAAGAAAGAAATAAAAAAAAAAATTAATTTAAAAAGGAGAGGAAAATAAAATTAAAAAATCAAATAAAAATAAAGTAGATAAAAGTATCACAAGAAATTTTTACCATATCCGTTTATAAGATTTTTTATTCATTTGTATTAATATGCCGTTTATACTAAATAATTTATATAATTTGATATAAATATATTCGATTTTATTACTATAATCACCAAACATTGGATATGATATAACAAAGTCCATGATTTCATATCATATTCTATTTAGTTATATCTTAATTATAAATTTGAGCAACCAAACACAACTTTACCGTTTAAAATAACTATGGTTGTGTTCGATAGTCCAAATTTGAATCCGGATAGTATTTTCGAAAAAAATCCTTATTTAGTTTGAATTGACGGTTTGCCTCTCACCTGCCAATCCAAAGTAATCCAATTCCATGAGACTTGCAGGTTATTTCGTAATTGTCCAAGGAACTAGTTTCTCGTGCCCGTACTATTGGTTAGAAAATAAAAAATTGAGGGCATTCTCGAAATGGGGGGCATGACTGGCGCTAATGGATAAGGTCGTGCGGCTAAGAATGGTGTCGTCGGAACTTATCATGCTAACAGGTTCCATTTAGAAATGTGCCAAAAAAGCATCATTTTAGTGGAGCCCGTGGCCCAGCGACATGTGTAGGTTGGCCCGGAAAGGTTAAGAGCAAGGATTTTCTCGGAAGGAGACAAGGACGGTCGAGAATCTAGACGGATACTATTAAAGAAAAGATATGTCTCCCAATGTAATATCCACCAAAAGCTAGCAAGATTTGACAATGATATTATTGTTATTATTATTGTAAATGGAAGAGTGACGTGGCAACGTTTTGGGTTCAATCGCTTGATACAATCACTTGTCATGATAATGGCAGATTTTTTGTGCTCTCAAAGCCAAAATAGAAGACTCGCGAGGTAGGAGCCCAAGGCAGGGCTCAAGGGATGTAACAAAATAAAAATCACGAGGTATTACGTGGGAAAATCATTCAAAAAATCTTAAATTTATTATACAATGATCTATTCAATTTGAAAATTTTTAATTGTGTTAATTTTATTTTAAACATTTAATCGATTTGTCAAACTAATCCTAAGCCTTTTAAAGAATTGCCAGTTTAGTTATTTCGATTAATTTTGATTAGATATCACTGGTGTGACAACTCAATCAATGCTAGTCTTTTACATGGTGCGGTCAACACTGACGTAGACAATTTTTTAATTTTAAAAAAAATGTTCTAATTTTTCATTGATGTTTTCTTTTCTTTTTATTTTTCTTTTTTTACACATGGCCGGCAGTGTCATGCAACCCTTAGGCGAGGGCCGCGAAGCCCTCACAAGGAGGGTAGTGACCCTTGCTAGATTTGGCAAGGACTTGCAAGCCCTCGCTATGGCAACAAGGGCTTAAGCAAGGGTCGTGACGCTCTCACCTTACTAGATCTGTCGAGGGTGTCGTGGCCCTCACGGGTTTGGCAAGGGCATTGCAAGCTCTCACCTAGGCCCTCCCTAACAATGGCCTAGGCAAGGGCCGTGACGCCTTCGCTTGGGTTGGCAATGGCTGTAAAGCCCTTGCTGGTGATGAGCAATGGCTCACAAGCCCTTCCCGGCAACCCTACTAGCCTTTGCTTAGTGGCTAACAGAGGTTGTTAGCTCTTGGCCAATGGCCGATAGCCTTGTCGCCAGCCATGTGTAAAAAGCGGGAGGAAAAAAAAGAAAGAAAATAAAATAAAATAGATAAAAAAATGAATTTAATTAGAAAAATTGTCTACATCAATGCCGTCTATGCCATGTAGGAAGATTGGCACTAGCGAGATTGTCGCGCCAATAATGTCTAGTCAAAATTAGCCGGAATAACTAAATTGATAATTCGTTAAAAGGTTTAAGATTAGTTTGACAAATTGTTTAAAGGTTAACAACTAAATTGACACAATCAATATATTTAGGATTGAATTAATCACCATACAATAAATTTAGGACTTTTTGAATAATTTTCTTGATATTATGTAGTAGTCAAAAAATTGAGGGCAGTACTACCCATGAAACTCAGGGGGATTTTGCTTATTTTCCCTAATTTAATGAAATGCGAACCATAATTACTTACATAATTGGATCTTGGACAAAACTCGATTGCCAACTTCCCCTCTGCATGCGGCCCAACTATATGTATGTCCTCTTCATGTCCCAGATTCTAAAGATTAAGAAACTTTACATCATATAATAGAGCCCAAACTAACAAAATAAATATGTAGAAATCAGCATAATAGTACAAGGTTTATATTTAAGATGATACAGGTGAGAGTAGCCTGCACAGACAAAGTGGTACCTTGATATATGATATGATTCGCGCCTAAAAAATTAGTTCTGCAATTTGTTTCTGCAACTGCAAACTTATCTAAAAACCAAAATAAATTTTAAATTTTTTTGAATTACTATAGATGCGAAGGCACTTTTTAGTTCATGATGCCCGTCATATGTGTTGCGCGCGCATACGTAAAGCTCTTCCTTCAGGATTACCTCTAAAAGGGACACAATTTGCAAGGGATTGATTATTCTCCATGTAAATTTTTTTGTTAATCAATCAAATTTACATTAACTAACCCTCGAAATATACATAATGATTATAGCAAATTTTGTCACATGATCTTACGAGGCCTTTTCCCTTTCTGTTTAGTTGTTGTTTATTATATTTCTTAAAATTTCTTGTTTAGTTATATCAAAGTGGCTATTTTTATTAAATAGTAACAAACTCTTACCGTTTAATATAATTATGGATGTGTTTGGTAGTCCGATTTTGAATCCGGATAGGATAACAAATTATCTCATCCAATATTTGGTGACATTTTTTGAACCGGATAAACTTGGATACATTCGGATAAAATGCCGAATAAGAAATCCAGTCTACAAGATGGGATAAACCCGAATTAGATATAACTTTTTTTTAAAAAAATCATTAATAGAGTGACACATCATATATTGCTTTGTCGACGGCATTGCATGAGGACACCACCAAGATAGTTGATCATCATCACTTTCGACCACAGGATGATCAATGTCACCTCACCAGGTTGATTGTCACCACCAACTGGCAATCGTGTTTTGACAATGTTGCGTTAGGTTTGCGTAGATCATCCTTTCCACCCCAATTCCATACGTCCTTCATGTCGAGCTCAACCTTTCACGCATGACTCACAAGCCGGTTGTTCATCCGTTGGTCAATAAAGAACGGCCAACACACCATTGGCTTCATGGGGACCTTGCTCTCAAGCACTGAGTTCCAATTGACGTGCATCAAGAATGCCACAATGGCACCGTGATGCGGAATTTCCTCTCACGGGCCTTTTTCAGTGATGAAGTATGGTTGTACAACCCATAGAAAGTGCCTCTCGTTGTTCACGAGACTGTCCCAGAATTACCCGAGCTCGTGTTAGTTGGGAGCCGTCATGCATCGAGATCGACTTTCCGACTAACCACGTGATTGGAAAGGTTTGAAGCCCTAAGGTGATAGGATTTCAAATATTTTCAAAGATTTTCAATCCTATTTTAGGTTGCAGATTTTTAAATATTTTCAAAGATTTTTTAGAAAAGATTTCAAAGCCTATCTTAGGTAGCACAAAACATATAACGGAATATCTTGGCAGTTCGGTAAAATTTTGAGGATTTCAAATCCTCATTTATCCAATCCTATTTCAATTGAAATTTGGACAACCAAATGCAATCTATAGATATTTATTTTTTCGACTATTAGTATTATACACAAATTGTTTTTCTTTAATTTTCTATATTTTTCATTTAGCTTACGTCAATTAAGGGTAACCGAGAGATTTTCTTAGAAAAAAGAGATGAAAAAAAAAATACTTCTATATTTTGAAAGTCACGTGCATTGCACAGCCTAATGAAAAAAATTAACGGAGAATGAAAGTTAAGAGGGTAATAGTAGAAAATTTGGGGACTAAAATATACTACCCCAAAGATTCGGAGGGGTTTGGTGGAAGTGGTCATGCATGCTGGCCATGATTATGTGATGTTGCTAACTGTTAGGAGAGAAATTCCTTGAGCAGGAGAAATGCTTACTAAACCCTTTTTTCTTTCAATTACGATGGAGCAGCTCAAAATCAAACACGACCATACCAAATTTAGGCTACCCTTGAATTGGGTCATTTGGTCTAATGCATGTGGATTTGGCATGAGGAGTTATCATCACGAGACTTTGCGAGTGAGGGTGTCTACGGTCGGGGCAGCAATGTTGTCATGCTCGGAGTGCAACATCAATTTTGGGAAGCTACAATCTTCTCCTTAATTGAAAGACAAATCAAGAAGAATATACATATTGGTATAAATATATTAATAAACAGGCTTTTTGATAAATTAAGGGGCGTCTCTATCAATGGTTGATATGCCTTGTTCGGTTATGAGAAAAAAAGTTACAATAATTGTTGATATTTGATACTCATTGGCCCACTAAAAATTAGTGGCCATCGCCCCATCACTAGTGGGGCGGCAATGATGGCTGGTGAGGTTGTTTGGATGAGTGCTGGTGACCCAACAAGAGGTGAGGGCGTGAGACGAGAGCCCTCCCCTCTTGTCGGTGAGGGTGTCAGCCCTTGCCTCGCCATTTGTGATTTTGCTGGCCATCGCTGCCACCCCACTAATGAAGGGGTGGTGGCCACAAATGGGAGTGAGCCCTTCCTCCTGTGTGTGATCTTTTTTTTTTTTTTTAATTTTTTTTGAGTTTGGAAAAAAAAACCGGAAAGAAAATATTTAAAAGACGAAATTGTCATCCATCAAACAGCGAGTACATATCCTTATTTGAGAAAATGATAACATTTTAAGCTTTTATCTAAAATAATGTCCACTTCATATCATTATTTAAAAAATGAAGATATCTTAGGTTTTTACTTAAAATTTTCTCAATTTCTTATTTATTTATATTAGTGGTTGTATTTATTAAATGCTAATAAGCTGTTAGCGTTTAAAATAATTATGGATGTGTTTGGTAGTCCAAATTTGAATTTAGATAGCTTTTTCAAAAAGAATCTTTGTTTAGTTTGAATTGACGATTTGCCTCTCACCATATATCTTTCTTTTTTTTTCGCCAATTCATAGTAATCCAAATCCATCAGGCTTGCAAGTTGTTTCATAATTGTCCAAGTAAACGGTTTTTCGTGCCCATACTATTGGGTTAGAAAATAAAAAAAAAATGAGGGCATCGTCGGATTGGGGAGCATGATTGGCGCTAATGGATAAGGTTATCGTGCGGCTAAGAATGATGTTGTCGGAGCTTATCATTCTAACGGGTTACATTTCGACATGTGTCAAAAGAGCATCATTTTGGCGGGGCCTATGGTCCGGTGACACGTGCAGTGTCGGCCCCGGAGCGGTCAAGGACATGGATTTTCTCGGATGGAGACAGGGACGGTCCAGAACCTAGACGGATACAATTAAAGAAAAGACCCGTCTGCCAATGAAATATCCACCAAAAGCTAGCAAGATATGACAATGATTTTATTATTATCGTAAGTGGGACAGTGAAGTGGCATCATTTCGGGTTCAATCGCTTGATACAAATCATTTGTCGTTTTAATGGCAGATTTTTTGTGCTCTTACAGCAAAATGGAAGACTCGCGAGGTCGGACCTCAAGGGCAGGGTTCAAGGGATGTAAGAAAACAAAAGTACGTGAGTTATTTGGTGACATACTTGTCTAAAAAAATTTAAATTTATTATATGAAAATCAATTCAATTCGAAACTTTTTTATTATACTAATTTTATTTTAAATATTTAAACGATTTGTCAAACAATTCATAAACTTTTTAAAAAACAATCAAATTATTGATGTTTTCTTTTCTTTTCATTTTCCTTTTTTCACACATGGCCAATGGGGTCTCGCAACCCCTAGGCAAGGGCCGCAAAGCCCTCATTAAGTGGGCAGTGGCCCTCACTAGATCTGGCAAGGGCTTGCCACAGCGAGAGCTAAGGCAAGGGTCGCGATGCCTTTGCCTCACCAGATCTATTGAGGGCATTGTGGCCCTTAATGGGTTTGGTAAGGAAATTGCAAACTCTCACCTAGGCCCTCGCTAACGATGGCTTGGGCAAGGGCCATGACGCCCTCGTTAGGGTTGGCAAAGCCTGCAACGCCCTTGTTGGCAATGAGCAATGACTCACAAGCCCTTCCCAATGACTCTACTAGCCTTTACTTGGTGGCTGACAAAGGTTGCTAGCTCTGGATTGCTGCGGGCCATGTGTAAAAAAGGGAGAAAAAAAAATAAAAATTGAATTTAATTAAAAAAAATTGTCTATGTTATCATCACCTGTGCTACATAGGAAGATTGGCAGTAACGGGGCTGTCATGCCAACGACATCTAGTCTAAATTAGTCGAATGACTAAATTGACAATTCGTTAAAAGGTTTAAGACTAGTTTGACAAATTGTTTAAAGGTCTACAGCTAAATTAACACAATCCAAATGTTTTTTTTTTTTGGTGAATGCACAATCGAAATGTTTATGATTGAATTAGTTATTATACAATAAATTTAGGATTTTTTGAATAATTTTTCTGATATTATGTAGTAGTCAAAAAATTGAGGGCCGTACTACCTATAAAACTCAAGGGGATTTTGCTTATTTTTCCTAATTTAATGAAATGAGAATCATAATTACTTACATAATTGGATCTTGGACCAAACTCGATTGCCAAATTCTCCCCCCTCCCCAACCTCATGAGGCCCAACCATGTGTATGTCCTCTTTCATGTCCCAGGTTCTAAAGATTAAGAAACTCTACCGCATATAATACAGCCCAAAAGAAAGTAAATATGAAGGAACAGCAAAATAGCTCAAGATTCCTACTTAAGATGATATAGGTGAGAGTAGCCTGCACAAAGAAAGTGCTAATTGTTATATGATATGGTTCGGGCCTAAAAATTTAGGTCTGCAATTCGTATCTGCAAATTTACCTAAAATAATCTTGTAATATGATATGATTAGAGCCTAAGATAATTTTTTTTAGTTTTGCATAACCAAAAAATTAGTTCTGCAAGGGAGAAATATGATGCATGAGCCGAAAATGGAGCGAGTTATATCTGCCTTCGCATCCGAGAAGGTGCTAATCTGCAAACTTATCTAAAAACAAAAAGGATTTTTTGAAATTTTTGAAATTTTTGAATTACTTTAGATGCGAAGGCACTTTTTAGTTCACGATGCCCGTCATATATGTGTTGCGCGCGCATATGTAAATCTCTTCCTTAAGGATTACCTCTAAAAGGGTCACAATTTGCAAGGGATCGATTATTCTTCATGTAAAATTCTTTGTTAATCAATCAAATTTACATTAATTAACCCCTGAAATATACATAACGATGAAAGCAAATTTTGTCACATGATCTTACGAGGCCTTTTCCATTTTCGTTTAGTTGTTGTTTATTATAATTCTTAAAATTTCTTATTTAGTTATATCGGAGTGGCTATTTTTATTAAATAGTGACAAATTCTTACCGTTTAATATAATTATGGCTGTATTTGGTAGTCCAATTTTGAATTTGGATAGGATAACAAATTATCTCATCCGATATTTGGTGATGTTTTATGAACCGGATAAACTTGGATACATTAAAATAAAATGCCGAATAAGAAATCCAGTCGAGGGGATGGGACAAACGTATATATATATAATCACTAATATAGTGACGCATCAATATATTGCTCAACCTTTCAGGTGTGACTCACAAGCCACTTGTTCACTAGTTGGTCGACAAAGAACGGCCAACACACCATTGGCTTCATGGGGACCTTTCTCTCAAGCATGGAGTTCCCATTGATGTGCATCAAGAATGCCACAATGGCACCGTGATGTGGAATCTCCTCTCGCGAGCCTTCTTCGGTGATGAAGTCCGGTTGTACAACCCACAAGAAGTGCCTCTCGTTATCCACAGAGGCTTTTCCAAAAATTACGTGAACTCGTGTCGGTTGGGAGCTGTCATGCATCGAGATCGATTTTCCAACTAACTACGTGATTGGGAAGGTTTGAAGCCCTAAGGAGATGGGAATTTCAAACGCTAAGGATTTTCAAAGATTAACAATCCTATTAGGTTGTAGATTTTCAAATATTTTCAAAGATTTTTTAAAAAAAGATTTCAAATCCTATCTTAGGTAGCAGAAAACATATAATGGGATATCTTTGCAATCTAGGGATATTTGGAGGATTTCAAATTCCCCTTTATCCAATCTTATTCCAATTGGAATTTGGACGATTAGATGCAATTTATAGATATTTTATTATTATTATTATTAGTATTATATACAATTTATTTTTCTTTAATTTTCATTTAGTTTACATCAAATAAGAGTAAATGAGAGATTTTCTTTTAAAAAAAAAGAAGAAGAGAGAGATGAAAAAAATACTTCCATCTTTTGAAAGTCACGTGCATTGAATAGGTTAACGAAAAAACTAAAGGAGCCTTCACAGTTCAAACAAAATGAAAGTTAAGAGGGTATTATATAATAGTAGAAAATTTGGGGACTAACATATAATATCCCAAAGGTTCGGAGGGGTTTGGTGGAAGTGGCCATGCTTGTTGGCCATGATTATGTAACGTTGCTAACTGTTGGAGAGAAATTCCTCGAGCAGGAGAAATGCTTGCTAAACCCTTTTTTCTTTCAATTACGATGGAGCAGCTCAAAATCAAACACGACCACACCAAATTTAGGCTACCCTTGAATTGGGTCATTTGGTCTAACGCGTTTGGATTTGGCATGAGGAGTTAGCGTCACGAGACTTTGCGAGTGAGGGTGTCTACAGTCGGGGCAGCAATGTCGTCATGCTTGGAGTGCAGCATCAATTTCGGGAAGCTACAATCTTCTCCTTAATTGAAAGACAAATCAGGAAGAAGACACATGTTGGTATAAAAATATATATATATATATATATATATTTTTTTTTGGTAAAGGTAAGATATATATTGACTTTTAACCAAGAAAGCTATATAGCAAAAGAGTCTTGGCACCAACAAAACTTACACTCACAAAGACAAACCGTTGGTATAAATATATTAATAAACGGCCTTTTTGATAAATTAGGGGGCGTCTCAATTAATTGTTGATATGCCTTGTCTGGTTATGAGAAAAAAAAAAAGTTACAGTAATTATTTATATTTGAAATTCTTTAGCTCGCTAAAAATTAGTGTCTACGCCTTTTATGAATTACAATCGTTTTCTTTCCCAAAATATCTTCAAATAATTATTTTGTGAATATTCCTATCAATGGAAAAATGCCTAAATTAATGATTTCACTTTGCCTTCCACGTATTTCAATTATAAAGTTTTTAATCCTTTTTATCCGATAAGTTATAAATAATCTTGCAAAAGAAATTCCATTGTTGAAATAGTTTTCACCTTCCACGTATACATTGTACACAAGTCTGGCATATTGCACCAACAATCTAATTCCGATTATCAATTATTTAAATAATTTTTAATTTTACTATTAGTATTAGAAGAAGCCTTACTACTGATTATAGATATTATGTATTAGTACGCTCAAATGTATCGACTAGAAAAAAAAAGAGGAATTATTTTTTCTTAATGGAAAGAGAAATAATAGTTTTATTCATCAAGAAAGCTTTGACGAATAATACTTTCATTTACTCAATTTGATGATATAAGCTTGGTTATTTTTTCCCTCTATTTTTGATAACATATATAATCAAACTAAACACATACAGGCTTTGGTGCTCAAAGACATTGCATTCAAGAAACATTCTTCTCTCCCCAAAAATAAAAATTGAATTAACGTTCATAATTCCATTATAGTTTTTCGCATGGCATATTCTCCGTTCCTTATCCATATCGTAACCTGTTTGTTTTTATACTACCCAAGCAATCGCACCTCAAATAAGACTTATATTAGCAAATCGAGTAAATAAAAGTATTATTCTTCGAAACTTTTTGGTGAGCAAGACTACTATTTCTCTTTTCTAGAAAAAAGAAAAGGAAGCTTTTTCTCCTCTCTTTTTTTCTTTACTTAGTAGGGCAATGTAAGATTTAATATTTAATTAGTACGATGTAAAATTTCAAATTACTAAGCTTATACTATCGCATAGAATAAATAAAAGTACGCTTATTTTTCTCAATTTTAAAATTTTTTTAGTGACAACAGTGCATTATAAAAGTTTGAAATTTACAGCAAACCCAGAAAGAACCGAGAGAATCGCTCTCATCTAACCGACGCCCCATAATGACTCTTCTTTCTTCCAGAACAAAGTCAATCCGACAGGCGTGCGTAGAGATGGCGACCGAGAGAAGCGCTCTCATCTTAACTGACCGAGACTTTTGGGGGGCATTCGTTGGGGGGGATACGATTCACAGCCGAGAGAACACCAGAGCAAGAAGACAGAGCATCAGTTTTGGAGTTGCAATGAGTCCCTATAAAGCTCTCACGGGTTTTGTTTTAGATTTTGCAGACCTTTACCACCTCTCTGTTCGTCCCTGTTCCGCCAGAGGGTAGTCCGGAAAGCTCAGATCTCGGTCGAGATTTCTTCCCCCCACGGCCCGGACCATCGGTGGAGATGCTCCCGGGACTTTTGAGTTCTCCGTTCGATCGTTGTTCGTGACCATCTACTGCATCTCCAAGGGAATTATTGCATCTCTGCTCTGCTCTGGTGGGTCAAGTCCTAGTTATGTGACCGAGGCTTGAGGGGAAAAACCATACTGATTGAGGGTCTAACGGTAGTTTAAACACACTTTGATCCCATCGCTTTCCAGAAGCTTCTTCACGGTTAATTGACATCAGCATTCACGGTCCACCATCTCAGGATGTCGTTACCCCGCCTCCAGCGGCTATTCGTCATCGCCGAGCTGCTCTGGAATTTTCCTGCTTGTCCCTGTTTTTGGAGTGCCATTGTTGAATGAAGAGTTCGACCAGTTGCTGCCATTGACTCCCTCGCAGATTCAAGCCTTCTAGGGCGCCTCTCAAAGCCATCGGCGTCGCTGCTGGTAATCACATTTTGCTAGATCTAACTGAGTATCTTCTGGTTTAGATGTATGAAAATGAAAACAGAGGATGAGAATCTAGTTCTTCCTAGCTTTAAAATCATACACGTCAGAGCTTATATCCGTGATCTCAACTCTACCGTGATAGTTTCATGTTGAACGTGTCTTGATTTCCACCAACTTGTCATCGTGTTGTTCTCTGACTTGATGCTTAATAATTATTCGTTGAAATGTCTGAACTGCGTTACTAATAGACGTAACCTCAGGTCTGACCATGATCACCTCATCTGTTTTATTCATCCACTGCGCTAGTTGCATAGGCTAGATGAATTCATTTGTTAGTTAATTCCAAGAATCTCGATTCTAATAAGCCTCCCATGTTTGCACGTGTTAAGCTCGATTCTCTAGAATAATTTGGTAATGTCAGTGTGGTAATTTGAGAAAGTTTGGTGGTTATTGCTGGAGAATTCATTAGGCATATACTGAAATTGAAGAATTATATTATCGAGTGTGAGAGTCAATTAGATATCTCCCGCGTATGTGTTTGTTATGACATATTAGATCACAAATTGTCTTTGCAGAATGTGTCTTCTGTATAAGTGTCGTTTGAGTGAATGCACTTTCAATATATGCAGATACATGCGTTCTCTCTCTCCATGTGTTCTGGGTGTATCTCTTTTCTTTGTGTGCACACGACACTTGCCTCCAAATTCAAGGGTTTAAGGGTGCAGATATGAGTGAATTGCTTGAAGAATGGTGAGCGAGTTGAGCGAGAATGAGAGAAAAGATTAATGGAGGTTTGAAGAGATGAGAGCTTCCTGAACTTGAGAGTGAAAAGTGGTCTGGGTAAAAGAATAATGAAGAGAAGATTAATTTGTTTAGGGATGAAGGGACTAAATAAAAAACACAAAGAAAGGCCAGAAGTTCCGTGCACATAAAGATATGAAATAATAATAAAGAAGTAGAGTTCCCAATTAATTGGTAAGGAATAATGAGCTTCAGTACTAGACTTAAATTGAATTTCATATAGTTGAGGATGTTGTCTTCTGTTATTTCACTCAACATGAGTTTCTCTTGTAACTACTGTACACCACTGATTAACTTGCCCAAGGTGTTAATTGACTTACTTTGCAAGTCTTAGAAGACAAATCTAGTGATTTTTAAAGTTGATGGAAATATCTAACCTAAGTTGATCGAGGACTTCCATCCTCCAGTAAAGCTGCATCAGAAGAAATATGCCCTTGCCTGTGCTGTTGTGGCCTCTGTGAGCTCCCTTTTGCTCGGTTATGGTCAATCCCCCAATCAAAAGGGGGGTCACGGAGGCCACTATGGCACAAGCAAATACGTGCTTATTTAGGTGCAGCTTCACTGGAGGATTAGAGTTTTTGTCGACCTTGAACGTTGCCATCGACTTTGAAATCATTATGTATGTCTTTTGATACTTGCAAAGTAAGTTAATTGGCACCTTAGGTAAGTCAATTAATGATGTACACCTGCAAAAGAAACTTGTATTGAGTGAAGTAACTGAAGGTAGCAGACCAAAAACAAAAAAAGATGACAAATGATACGAGAGAACATGATTCCCTGCAAAAAAAAAAAAAAATCTCACCATAAAAAAAGGAAGAGAAAAAGCAAACTTACATTGATTAATTTTCTGCGAGCTTCTTGAAGCTCATAATTGTGATTATGCACCTTTACTATGATAGCTCGATTCAGCGCTTCTACATCCTCAAGATTCCCCTCTTTTCCCCTCATATCCGCTAGCAAAATAATTAATTTCAAAATTTCAGTATCATCCTCGTCTTTCATGTGCTTCATGACATTTAATGATCTTCTCAACTGTTCAATTTCCAATTTCAAGGTTTGTTTTTGCATCAAGTTGCTTTTCCAGTTGAATCATCTGATTGGAGAGTTACTCTTTTTGTCTCCGAAACACCAAAAGTTTCAAAAAGGAAGAATATGAAAAATATGTGTATTTACTTCAAGAGAGAAAAATATATGAAAAGAACATCTTCTATTATATTTAGCTAGTTTCAAGAAATACAAAAAAATTTTTTATAAAAAAAACAAATAAATTTTAAAAAAAAATTGCTCCAAAGCAACTAATTTTGTTGGGAGCTAATAATACAACCTAGAGGGGGTGAACAGGTTTTTTAAGAAAACTTGATAATTTTTCGCGGAAATTAGCTAATGCTAAGTAAAAAGATCAAGTCAAGATGATGTTTCAAAGTTTGTGATCTGTGAATAGATTTTTTAAGAAAACTTGACAATTTTTCGAGAGTAATGCTAGAAAAAGTAAATGCTTCAAAGTTTGTGATCAAGAGTAACACACAATAATATATAGTGATTCGGCTTTATCTCCAAGTTTACGTTCACTCTTCAGACTAATAGCCATAAGTCGGGCTGGATTGCATGTGTAAGCTACTCAGACAATTACAATAGGCAAACACTAGTCCTATTATAAGATAGATCACACTATCAAGACCCAACTGCTATTCTTACCCTTCTACATTTAATCTAGAACACAATTACTCAAATAGCATGAATACAAAACTTAATGAAACACTTTGGGCAAGAGCGTATAGTTAGGAACAAAACAGAATGCAAATCTTTAGATAATGTTGTTCTCTTTCTCCTTCTTGGCTTCTTAGGTCTTCTCTCTTATATTCATCTCCAATTTGTTTGTTAAGAGAAGATCAAAGAAGCAAGGAACCATTGGATTCTATCCAAGAATAGAACTGCCCATACAGTTCTTTTTTCCTGAACATTTGTAGTCTACTTAAGGATAGCATTTGCCATTGTCCCGTCACTGCAGTCTCTGATAGACTTATCAGACGACTTGGCTTCTCAAATTACTACTTTCAATTGGATTATGTTGCTGTGCAAATCCTTAGTCACAACGGCTAATTTGCTGACCCAACAAACTTCATCAGATGTTCATGGTTGTTATAACAACAACGACTTGATATTTGTAGCTGCGATATAAACATCGTCATCAGTTGATCTTTAGGTCCGTTGGTAGTATTTACACAAAAATTGTTTCCGGACTTGTTGCATACTTTCATATACTAGATCACACCATCAATATTGCATAATCCTTTCTATATATATATGCATATGTGTGTGTGTGTGTGTGTGTGTGTGTCGTAGTAAACATTATATTAAGGATAGTTTGGATATCATCAAAATCACTTGTAGATTTTTCTCCAATAAATTTAAGCGAAATATTTTTAAGGTATTCTAACTTGTTCTAATGTAAAAAGGACGTTAGCCTTACTAGATTGATATACCCTAGAAAGCATGCATATATAATCTCACAATACCGAAAGTCATTTGTAATGACAAATAGTCTATCAGTCGGTGTCAATTTGTGAGCAGCTTGTAAATTTAAAGATATAAATGTCTTGAGTTGTTATCTTATGTCACACATGCACGGACATATGACCATACTACATCCATATAACCAAACTATATGGACAAAAATGGATCAGAAAAAGTACATATTCCAAAATTGAAAACTAAACTCAAATGCAAGTGTAAAAGAAAAAGTGAAGGTTTACACATATTTGTGAATTGTTGGAGCATGCATTTACAAAGAAGTGAAATAGGGCCAGGAACTCTTGAGAAATAAATTTTCCTATATATGAGAACATCGGGCCTACTCGGCATAATTTCCAAAAACTTTAGAGAGTGCAACATTCAAAAGGCCGTCGTATTTGTTGAGATTAACGATACAACCTAAATATGGGTGAATATGTTGTATAATAATATTATTTTAGATTTTCACAAGTTATTTGAAATTGGACTTGGATATAAGCAGGGAAAGCTTGATGTTTTTTTTTTTTTTGGTCGAAAACGGAGAAATATTGTATAATCTAACCAAGAGTGCCGCCGTTTGCCAAAATATCAGTACAAAGAAGGTCCAAAAGAGGTTGTGGAGGGGAAACGACCCAGTTCATGGGGAGAATTTAGAGCCCATGGGCTTTAGCGGCCCAATCAGCAATGTGATTTGCTTCTCTCCTACAATGCACGATTCGGAAATTAGGGAAATGGGGGAGTAGCATCACCGCCTTTGAGAATAGCGCTCGGATCTCCCATGGCGTTGAACAAGGAAGATGCATAGCTTCTACGAGTACCAAGTAGTCAGATTCCAAGATAAGTGGTTCCTTTTTCATCCCTTTCGTAACAGGTTTTGGAGTGTGAGTGTGAGGGCTTGTACCTCTGTTTGCAGAGCCGAAGAGGCTATAATACTGCTAGTGAATCCATCAACGACCCGGCCGAAGTGATCTCGACAGACAGACGCCACAGAACCCTCATTTGGTGCAGTAGGAAAGGCTTCGTCGATGTTGATCTTTAGAGTTCCAGGCTTGGGCACCACACCTGATCTGAATCTGAGGAGCGAAACCGAGATCCCGAGGTTACTCCATTACAGTGTCAAGCAACGTGGTCATTCACGAAAGACACTACAACAACCTGTGCTGGATCAGGGAGAAGCTTGCGAAAGACAAAGTTATTCCTAGATTTCCAGATCTGCCACAATAGATGCGCAACAATCTCCAAATCAAGTAATAAGTCTTGTTGTTCTATTAGTTATGTTAGCTAAGCATCGATTAGCTGTGTTTGATATGCTGCTGGTGTGATTTGAACCTGCGGGTGAGACTAGATATTTCGTGTCCATAGACATAATAGGAATATATGCTCTATTGTTTCTGGGATGTGCGTGTGACATAGTTGACACACTGGATCTAGAATGATACATCTGTGGTAGAGATTATCCCTTGTAGATATAGCATTGTGACATAAGGACCACAAAAATATTTGAAGCTTCGGGGGGGGGGGGGTCTTCATATTCCATATCTTGCGCCAAAGCTTTTGTGGAGTTTGATAGGAGGAGGAGGCGCAGCTGTGTGCAGTAGTGTTTTCTTTATTTATGAGGGAATTGTAACCATTTTTTACAGTATACACGCCATTTGAGTTCCCTTCCAAATGAGTTGATCGGCTGTACGATGAGTGCGAAGTTGAATAGTAAGGATTTCCTCGACAAATTGATCATCGAAACTGCTGCGCAGTTGTCACGACCCGATCTCGCCGCCCTTCGATTGGTCAAAGGAGGGAAAGGTCAGGTTTAGGGATACTTGATCATAAGATCACGAGCTCTCCTGCTCATACCCGCGTGATGACGAATTTTGTATAGTCTAATTATTTATAACAACCTAAAAATAGACGGGAGTCGCCACTAGCCTCGTTTTGGGGGTTGGCTAGAAAACCCAATCGAGAGTTGGGAGTGTTCCCTCGATTCCTACGTAACCAAATATCTAGGTTCGGGGACTTGGGTTACGCTAATATTTCTATTAACGCCCTTTCGGTACTTAACAGTATGTTGTGTTTTTCCTAACATGTCCATGCGTTTCTTTTTACATTTTCAGGATCAATCCTAAACTAAGTGATCATGCGTGGTTGGATCATTTTCATTCTATTCTATTTCTAGAAAATGAAAAGAAAACAATCAATGAAATTGAAATTGCGGGACATGTAGTAAACAATCAAGAAAAACAGTAAATCTATCATGCAATCCTAAAAATATAAAAGACCCGCAACTCGTCGGGTTTTATACAACAAATGGAACCCCGAGACATATGTCGGGAAAATGAGTATTACATAATAACGGTCGGAATGGACCTCGACCTCCACCACCTCCACGCCTTTTCTATCTTCAGGGTCCTAATCTAAACCTAATCTAAGAAGCATGTGAATAGGTGCATACAAATGAAAGAAACAAATTTCTAAACCAAATGATATGTAAATGATGCAAAATTAACATCATCGAAAGATTAAGATGAATCTTAAGATTTCCTAATAGGGTTTAAATCCAATCAAGATCTAATTGATGGTCAACAATTGATATTTGTGAAATCTCGCATATCAGCAACAAACAAAACAAAATATAATGCACGTTTAATAGTTCGTAAGACCACCTAGACAATGCACAAAAATGTGAAACTTGCACATGACCTAAGGTTGAATGCGAAAAAAGGTTTGGGTAAACATTTAACCCTAAATCAGAATGCAAAGAAGTCACACAAGTCATTAACATTGCAAAGTGACTTAGAACTAAGAATGTCATGCTTGACAAATTTCAATTGCAATTAGCCAAATGGATGCATGATATTCACATCAAACAAGATTCAAATATGATATGCCATGCATTGATGCGAAACTTGTAACATGTGTTTCAAATGTCAAGAAGACAATGAGGCATGACTTGGCCCTTAACACAAAGAACCCGCAAAATCAGTATACAAAGAAACAACAAAAACGGCACATCAATGACACAACTAAACAATTTCACACACCAGGACATATGAACAGCAAACACATAAAGAATAGACACAATCTTTGCAAGAAGAGTTAGGCAAGGCTAACGATGGCCAAATCGCACATATAATATGTCTATGGAAAGCTCAAGAAGTCTATTACAAATCTCCAGAAGACATTAAGTCCTAATAACATCATCTATCAGCTCATTCCAGTTAAAACAGAAAATCGCAGTAAGTCAGAACAGCAAATCATTCTGAAAAAATTACTGCAGAATCAATAAACTTTGTAGGTGTTTTTCACTGACCAAACGACATCTATTACGGGTGTGCGACATATCAAATCGAAGCTTGAGAAGTCTACTTACTATGTCTAAAAGGGCTCAAGACCAGAAAGCCTCATCTATCACCTCATTTAAGCCAAAACAGAAAGTGACATATCAGGCATACAAAATTGCAGATCAAGGCAAATCAAGTTCAATCAATTTTAAGTTCATCATCAATACTCATCAACTCATTGCAAATCATGCAAGATCATCATCATAGGAAAGATTAAAACGAGCCTACTTCTTAAGAGAAGTTGAGTCCAATTGACGTCAAATTGATAGTCGAAAAATGATCATCATAAGGACATACAAATCAGCCACAAGAAAAGACAACATTTCCCTTTTGAACATTCACAAAATGCAAGTCCAAACAAAAAGGTTATGTATCGACACAACATTTTATTCTATTTTCCTGTAAATTGTATAGAGAGAGGTGCTTCCAACGGCTCAAGCCATTTTCATTTGAGAAAAGTGTAATTAATATACCCTTTTATTCACCTCCTGATGTTTTTACTACCTTTATGGATACATGCATGATCTAGCAACAATGAGCTCAAACTTCAGTGGTAAAGCCGAGAGCAAAGCACCTGCTAGGCGTTAATACAAGTTTCACGTACTTCCCATGTTGGACATGCCATACTCAGTATAAGGATCATTTCAAGCTGTTCTAGTTATTGATCATGTACATGGCAATCAAAGTAATAAAAGAACCGCCCAGTTGCAGAAGTGAGAAGGTTTCATGGAGAAATATGTACCCGAAAATTGAAGCAAAGCAAGCTAATTTTAAGTCTAAATGTTAAGATCAGACATCTTAACCAAAATCTATACAGAGAAAAATCACTCAAAAGGAAAAAAAAAACGTAATTGAAGCCACAGTCATGGAAAACAAAAGGAAAACACATACAAACCCAACAACATCAATAACCAATAGAGATCATGGCACATACACCTTCTAGTACTCATCATCCTCATCAGCCTCAGAGGACTCACCCTCCTCCATACCCTCGCCCACATACCAGTGCACGAAGACATGCTTAGCATACATCAAATCAAATCAAACTTGTGGTCAATGCGCGAGAAGACTTTAGCAACACTTGTCGAGTTGGAGATCATGCACACGAGACAGAATGATCAGGAGGGAGAAAGGACCTGATTGGGCTATATACAGAGAGCCTCTGTTGCTGAGGGGTTCCGGAGATCTGTCCTTGGAGCTGAACCGAGACCTCCTACTCGACGCAGACCCGAACCCTGATCAGGCGAGCGAGCGTCCGATTGAGAGAGCCCGCTCGAGAGAGAGAGAGCGGAATCTCCGATCGATTCAGAGAGAGAACCCGATCCAGAGTCAGCGAGATCCCCGTCCGAGAGCGAGATCTCGAGCACCTCCAATCCTCGTCAGCAATCGTCCGTCCGATCTCCAGATTTGCTGGCGTCGTCGTCGATGTCGCCGATCCTCACCGGTCGGCTTCGTATCGGGTCAGATCCGGCGAGCAAAACCGCTGGCGTCGTCGTCGTCGTGACTGCTGTCGCCTTTCCTCACCGGTCGGCTTCAATCGATCAAAATCCCTAAAACCGAACGGATTTGTGGAGAGATTCCGACGGAGAGAGCCTGCGAGCTTGAGAGAGTAAATCCCTGGAGGACGAGAAACCAGAGAGCAGTTCTCCGCCTCCTCGCGTCGACGAACTCCCGGCGGCGAAATCCTCAACGAACTCCCCAAAATCCTTCGCCGAGCCCCCGAGACACCCCCCCAGAGATCAAGCGAGAGCCCTCCTCCCGAGAATAGAGAGAGATCCCGAGATTTAGGGTTTCCTCCCCTCTGCCTCCGTTCGTTTAGCCCCCCTTTCCATTTTTGTTGCTTTTTTTTTTTTCCTTTTTTTTTTGGTTTTCTTTTCTTTTTTATGTTTTCATTCATTTTCTTTATTTCTCTCTTTTTTATTTCTTTTCTTCTTTCTCTTTTTTTTTTTTTAAATTTTTGCAAAATGGATGTTTAAAATGTCGACGAAATTTCAGGTGTCAACATCAGTAAGGATTCATTCTAGCTGTTCTGACCCGGTAGGATGAAGTCTACAAACCTTCACAGGTTCTCCTCTGGGCGTAGACCCACCAATTATACCTCTAGAAAGCCATTTATCTTCTCTTATTGAGATTTGTTTTCCATCCCCAACTGACCATTGTATGTGATTCAATATAGAGTCTCGGCCAGTCAGTATACTCTGCCAGCCCCAGGATGGTCTAGCCCATTTTTCGGCATTCCAAAACTCCTTTGAATGCTAGTAAAGACCTTTAAAAAGTTGACTCCACAAGGTGGATGGATTTTGTATGAGAAGCCACGCTTGTTTTCCCAGTAAGGCTTTATTAAAGGTGATGAGGTCGCGAAAGCCAAGTCCCCCGGTATCCTTTCTAGTCTTAAGTGTATCCCATCTTTTCCAATAGATGCCTGACTTGCTGCTATGATTTTGCCACCATAATTTGGCAATTTTCCGCTCAATAGATTTACAAAGAGACACAGGAATCTTAAAGATAGACATGACATACTAAGGAATTGCCTAGACTACTGTCTTAATTAAAGTTTCCTTACCACCCTTGGAAATGAACTGCTCTTTCCAGCCTTCTAGTTTTGAATTCACTCGACCCAATATCCAGGCGAACACCTCCTTTTTTTTATCTCCCCCAATCATATGGTATTCCTAGGTACTTTCCAAACTTGGTAAGCACAGGTACTCGAAGTTCTTGGGCCAAGTTTTCCTGTAGATGAACGGGACACGCCTTACTAAAGAAAATGCTGGATTTGTTCCGGTTCACAGCTTGACCTGTTGCTAAACTATATTGGTTGAGGATATTAGCTAAATTCTGACATTCCTGTAGTTTGCCATCTAGGAAAAATATAGTATCATCTACGAAAAATAAATGAGAAAGGATATGACACCACATATTTAATTGAATACCTTTGATGTTTCCTATGCCCACAGCTTGATGGATAAGTATGGATAGAACATTCACCACCAGAATGAAAAGGTATGGAGAGAGATGGTCTCCCTATCTGAGCCCCCTTGATGGATTAAAATAAGTTAGATTTTCTCCATTGAATTTAACACTGAGCGAAGCGGTTGTAATGCATTGCATCACCCATTGGACCCATTTGGCTTGGAAACCCAATTGGAGTAAATAATCCTGAAGGAAATCCCATTCAACTTGGTCATAGGCCTTCTGTATATCTAACTTCAGAACTGCCTGAAAAGTTTTCTTTTTATTTCTGATCCTAAGCTGATGGAGGACCTCTTGGACGACTAATATATTATCTTGGATCTATCGACCACTAACAAAGGCGGATTGCTCCATGGAAATTAGCTCAGGTAACCAAGGTTTAAGGCGGTTCGCTAATACCTTAGAGATAATTTTGTATACAAAATTGCAAAGGCTAATCGGGCGGTATTGGTCCAGACGTTCTGGGTTTGGTATTTTGGGGAGCAAAGATACAGATGTCTGATTAAACTCAGGTCGCATAACTCCAGTGTTGAAAAATTCTTGCATTGAGAGGAAATGATCTTCATGTATAATATCCCAATGATGTTGGTAGAAAAGTCCATTCAATCCATCCGGCCTTGGCACTTTTGTGGCTCCCAACTGAAAAGCTGCTTGTCTTATTTCCTCTTGAGTCACCGCGGCTGTGAGAGTAGTATTCATGTCCTCCATTACCACATGTGGACATTGCATCAGGATAGGCCCATAGTCATGATGTCCCATTGAGGTGTACAACCTTTTAAAGAAATCCAATGTCATTTCCTTCAGTCGCTTTGGATCTCGAACCCAAGTTTGATCTTCATCCTGTAGCATACTTATCCAATTGCGCTGCCGACGTTGGATAGTAGTGGCATGGAAGAACTTGGTGTTCTTATCCCCCCATCTAAGCCAGTTGACCCGTGATTGCATCGCCCAATATTGCTCTTCCCGTTGCCATAGGTGCTGGATTTCCGGTTTTAGTCGATTGACCTCCGCTTTATCATAATGGCTATTAGGTTGATTTGTGAGGTGCTGGATTTTTTGTTTCAAAAGGCTTATCTGATGGTGTCCCTTAGCAAACTTTTGTTTACTTCATGTAGCAAGAGCCATCGAAATAGCTTTAAGCTTGTTGGGAAGAGTGGGGCCTGACCTTGGTGAGGAAACCTAGGAGTCAGCAATGACCGTACGACACTCTTGATCTTGAAGCCAAAAAGCCTCAAAGGTAAAGCTCTTTCTCCTTTTAACAGGGTTTGCTTCAGTGTTTAATAATAGCGGGTTGTGATATGAACCCAGGGCAGGTAAAGCAATAACTTCAGCTTCCGGAAAAGTTAGACGCCAGTCCATTGTACATAGGACTCGATCAAGTTTTTCTTTAACTAACTCCTCTCATTCTCTATTATTGACCCAAGTGAAAGCGCATCCTTTACTTTCAACATCCATGAAAGAGCAGGTATTTAAAAATTCACAAAAAGAGTGCATACGATAGTGGTCCGCTAGTCGCTTACCAGTTTTCTCCCAATGTTAAATAATTTCGTTAAAATCTCCAACACACACCCATGGTAAAGTGTTGTAGTGGCTGATCTGGCGTAGTTCGTCCCATAATCGTTGTCTTTGTGAATACACCGCTGGCGCGTGAATACAAGTGAAGTGCATGGGTAGTCCATTCTCAGGATCCGTAAAGATCATATCTATATAGTCCGAAGTCTGATGGTCTATAGTCAGAGAAACCCACTCATTCCAAAACACCGCTAAGCCACCTACTAGGTCAATAGGATCTTCAATAAGACTGCTAGGGAATTTCAACCTCTTTTGAATTCTTTTAAGCACTACATTCTGATTTTTTGTCTCCATCAAAAACACTACATGGGGCTTTTCTTGGGCCACTAAGGCCCAAGCTTGAACTGTCGGGGGATTGCCCAAACCCTGACAATTCCAGCTTATAACCTTCATTTGTCACTTGGTGGCTTATTAGGGCTAGCCACCACAGCCCATCTATCAGGTTCTTCGACCTCAATGATTGGTGTGTCCATCAGGTGCATTTCATCAAACTCTTCTAGTGCATGAGATTCAACTCGTAAGGGTTATACCTTTTTACTTTCTTGGGAGGGCTTACTTTAGAAATCAGGCGAGTGCTTTTTATTTTCTTCGGTTTGGATGATCCAGCTGCTGCTTTTCTATTATCTTCAAGGTGTGTTGATGCAGGGTTCTTTGCTGTAGCAGCTGCTATTCCTTCTAAAATGCCAGCTTGGTGGCGCCACTGAAGTGGTTTTGCGAGGGTAACAAGTGATTGGCTAGCTGGAATCTCGACAGGTGTCTTGTTCTTGTCCTTCCTTGGTTGTTCCACAGGTATTAGTTGATTGGATGGCTGAGGAGTTTATGGAATGATATCTTATGCCTCTTCACTATTGATGTGTGTCTCCTAAAAGGTTACCCAAAAAGGGCTATGCTCCCGAACTTCAGCACGAAGTCATTGGCCATAATACATGTTTTCTTTCTTGTCCATTTTTTCTTTGTCAAAAGGAAAATCTTTGCAATACATAGCATAATGACCAAGTTTGCCACATGAATAGCAATAATGTGATAATCGTTCATAACGAAAATCCAGCCATATGTTCTTTCCTTCTAATCGGATCAACTGGCTAGTTTTCAACGGGTCTTGTAGTTTGATTTCCTCTCTGGCTCGCCCAGCTCTAAAGGTTGTACCGTCTTTATTTTCTAGTTTGATTTCTAGCACCTTTCCCACATGTCTCACTGCTTTGTTTATCATACTTTCAATACACCTTTCTAAAGGAAGTCCAAATATCTGAACCCAGAAAGCGCAAGTAATGAAGTCATAATAGTGAAGGGGTGTGTTCGGCATCCAAGGCTTTAAAATTACTAAGTGATGCGAGAAAAGCCAAGGTCCATTGTTTAAAATTCTTTGTTTTTCTGCTACAGTAGTAAATTTGACAACACATAGCCCTGCTTCTGGTTGGGAAATGTCTATTGATTCAATGCGCCACGCGTGCTTCATAATATTTTGAAATGCTTGGAAATTAATGGATGGGTTAGATAGGATTTTACCCACCAAAATCAGTTTGCATTTCTCTATCTTCTCTGCTGGTGCTGCATCTCAATTTCCTGTTCTGACCAATGGCGACACAACCAATTGCAGAGAGCAGCAAGGCAAACATCTTCTTCTTGGTTGGTGTGCTCCATTATCAATCAGATGGTAGAGGACTTCATCAAGCGGAACCAAAGGCTTGGACAGGAACACCACCAAAGCGAGATAGTTCGGGCGACAATCTGGTTTGAGTACTCCACAACCATTCCAGCGACAATAGTAGAATTTCGGGCAAGATGAGCAGAGGGGATAGTGGAACAGGGTAATTGAAACATGCAGAAAAGAGGGATGGGAAACGAAGAAAGCAAGATACCGGGCATGACCTCTCAGACGATGCGTGTGGGAGTAAGTGGGCAATTGCGAGGGGAAAGAGAGAAATTGTGATGGAGGCTCGAAAGCCAACTCAGATGGAAAGGAGAAACATGGTGGTGTCAACGATGAGATTAGGGTTTTGAAAATCAGCTACCATGGCGATAGAGAGAGCTCTGCATTTCGAGAGATATATTACATTGAAAGCTTGATGTTGCCAGACGTAAATATGCAATATGCTTATATGCAATGCAGCATGCCCCTGTTAGAAAAATATTGAAAAAGGAGCAAAGAGATAAAAGATATCACAAATTAGATTTATCATGATTTGGCTTATATCAAGCCTATGTCTAGTCTCCTAAACTAATAGCTGTAGTAAGACTAGATTCCATTAGTAATCTTCAAAATAGACTATGGTGAAGTTTTGAGTAGTTCCACCCTCGAAACTTAGATGGTTCTCACTACCAATCCACTCACAGTTCACATACTTGTACACCTATCGGCTAACACTGTCCATAACATATACTGGATGAGAGTGACTTGTTCCTAGGAAATGATTGGAATGCCACATCCTCAATCGCACGAGATGGCAGCAAAGGAAAGGAAACCAGCGGGGGAACTCCGTCACTTCGACAAAGGAAAAAACAACACCATGCTACTCCTCTAGTTATCGACAAGAATCGAGCCACGATGTCGCTCATGTTAATCAACCGGAAAGTCGGACGATAAAACTGCCAAATGAGTAACAGTTCAAAAATTGTAAGAGCAGACTAACATCTACAACGATACCATTAGATGCCGACTCTCTCTCTCCTTAAGAGAAACCTCTTCCAGCACCAAGAGGTGCATATTGGACCGGTGGTCAAAACGCTATGACCATGCAAGGAGTCCGTTCAAGATCCTATATCATTCAACTGCATCAGAAATCAAAAAAAGACATCAAACGCCTCAATGCCTTGGAACTATCCTAATTCCCTGCCTCAACACGGCACGGACAAACCAAAATCGATTCCTGTTCGGACTTAGAATCCCTCCTCTTTCAGACACACTCGAATCAAAAGCATCCCCTACCACCACCCAAAAGGAGAGAAATCTGACGCGAAGCACCACATTACCTTAACCGAAAGAGAGCTAAACTAGCTAGCAAACACTCGTCACTCGCCCGCACGCACGCAAAGCAGCAGAGAACGCAAAACAAAAACGGTACAAAGGGTCCGTTCGAGAGAGTTCGGATTTGGCTTTCCTGGTACGCTTGTTGAAAATGAAAGCAGGGAGAGAGAGAGAGAGAGAGAGAGAGAGAGAGAGAGTCGACGTGAAGACGTAAGGCAGGAGTTGCATCTCGTCGGATTGGACGGTGCCGTATCATGGACTGATCAAGTTAATAAAAAGCCCTTGCATTGCAATATAAATTGATTCTTTGAATCAAGATATGCTTTTTAGAAACGTAACATTAAACACATTAGGGATAAATGCTTTTTGTGCAACTTGGTCTTTAAAGTATATGTTCTTTTTCTTAATATTTGAATTGGTCGTTTTGTTATAACAAAAAATGAAAATACTAAGGCGAGTTGACACATCGGCACGACGTTGGGTCCCTAATCATGGGATCACCGAGGTCGCAAGACACCCGGTCGGTATCTGCTAAAGTCAGGCAACAGTGCGCCACTTCCCTCCCTTGTCCGTCCCTTTTTTTACCTTTCGAATTTCCCTTTCTATTAATGTTTTTAATATTTACTATGTTTTTCAATATTCCTTATTTTTTATCTCTCTTTTTTTAAACCATGTAGAACGTCAAGTAAGCACTTTAGTCCATAATTTACACTCGACCATATAAATTCGAATTCATTTTTACGTTATTGTAAAATTAATGCAAGAACTCATATCTTAAATGCATCTTTAATTTGAATTTTCAGTGCAAAATTGTAGCTACTCCTAACGTTCTGTTTCTTTTTTGCTAATTCAAGTCTCGGTGAAAATTTCCTACTAATTAGGGGTAATCGATTTGAGGATAGGTAGGTTCTAGGTTTCGGAACTTTAAACCTGTCTTATTAGAACTATTCTTAGTTTTTGAACCTAAGACCTATCGCGTTTATTTTGGAATCGATCCTAGAACTTACCTTGTTTGTCCATTATGATTCTAGGGCCTGCCTAGGAAGCGATTTTTTTTTTTTTTTGGCTTCATTATTTTTAAAAAAGCAAGACAAATAATTGTCACAAGAAAATAGTATGAGCAACAAAATGGATCAAACTAAAATATCAATATAAAACAAGCAAAATATAAATTAATAGGGAAATTAAGCTCATTTAAGAAAGATAAATAATCTTCTTCCAACTTCATAGAACATGTACTAACCGATTCTTGGATGGATGGGTTTAGCACCCAAAACCTAAAACCTAATTACATGCTATTGGTTCAAAAAATTAAGAACTTAGAACTGAAGTTGTTTCCACTGGAACTAGAAATTGGACCTGTTTCTATGGCCCGTTTGATCTAATTTTCGAGTAGAGTCAGGACCGGTTGCACTACCCTACTACTCATTGCTTTGGCTTTGGAAGTTTAACATGGCTTAAACCACCATCGTAATATAGCAAATTATTGCCCAACTGTCAATATAGGGTGTGTTACTGGGGAAGTATACATAAAAGACAGTTTTCTTCTATTCTATAAGTATGTTCTATTTTATTAATATTAGATTAGTATTAGTTAGTGATTCTGGTGGCTCAGTAAGTCATTGATTTCATGATTCACTTTTAGCAGCAGTCTTAACATAGAAAAATAAATATTATAATAATTAATATATACGTTTTCTTTGGGGCAAGGGCGTCCAAGCTCAAACAATTCAACGTGACAAGAGTTCGTTAGCCTTATTCGAGTGAAATTTTTTTTCATGAAGTAGTTTTTCGGACTTTTACACATTTGGTTTGCTGAAAATAATTAGTCCATAGAAAATTTATTTATAATTGAAGAACATATGTATTCTTAAAGTAGGAAAACAAATTCCCTAACCTGAAAAGAGAGAAAAAAATATTTTCAAGAAAAACCGATTTTTTGTAAAATATTGTCCTTTTATCTTGAAACTTTTTTTTTTTGGAAACAAACGCACCCACAGATTCAGAATTCTAACTTATCATAAAGGTTTCCCATGATGCTCGTGGTTAAACTATCGCTAGCTATTTTATTGAGCTTATAGAAAAAACTAATTTATATGAGGGGTGTGGAATTGCAGCAGCATTTTCCAAAAGTAGATTCACACTGAAGGTGCTTAAATCTCATCAAATGTGGGCTCAGTTGATGCCGTCCATCTTTATCCCTACTAAGGTTGCATGAAGAAGTTTCATGTTAACTGTGACCTATCTTTAATAAGTTTACCAAAAAGTAAAAAAAGAAGGACCGACCTTCAATATGTTGGCCTGAGTTAAATGGGCCAACTATCTTCCATGGGGTCATGAGCGCTATTCACGTTATGAATAAATCTCCAAACAGCTCGTGCTATGTTGTTTAGGCACGACATCTGTTTTTGCGGAGAAACTTTCTAATTAACAGCATGCCTATAAGGAGACAATAACAAGCTTGCTATTCTTGAACATTTGCAATCCCCAAAGTTTGTGCAATTGATTAGGAATTGGGGAATGTCCGATTAAGAAACCACAGGTCAGCCATCTGAACTCCACCAACCATGCCCAAATGCTAGATTAAGCTATATGCATTGGCCAAATAGATGGACTTAATA
Organism: Eucalyptus curtisii; assembly: GCA_017140595.1. Lineage (NCBI taxonomy): Eukaryota > Viridiplantae > Streptophyta > Magnoliopsida > Myrtales > Myrtaceae > Eucalyptus > Eucalyptus curtisii. The sequence continues at coordinate 11,303,989 of CM029496.1, forward strand.
TATGCATAAAGCTTGCAAAATATTTCATGAGCTTTAAGGTAGTCAAGTGACCAACGCTCGTGACCTCAATTGTCAGAAGAAGAGAGAACCTTCGGATCACAAATGATGTATAGTACTTAGTGGCTCACTTCAAATACTTTATAATAGGCGCATGATTGATCTCAATAAAGCCCAATTTATTGCTTCTTCTAGGCCAACAATACCTACCCCTCAGCTCGTTATGAAAAAATAGGATTTCACATCATAAAATTTTTATATGCAGAAATTACTATTTAAATATAATCACAGACAAACATTTATCTTTCCAATCATAAGGTAGATTGACTGTTACACCTCCGATATGAAAATAATTATATATCATTCTCGTACTGGTGGTAACTTTGAATAGAAATTAAATGAGTCCGTGCACCAATATCTAGCGTAATGGGGCCAGATCATAGTAGATGAGAAGATATACAACTCAACTCTAACATAATTACTCTAATATAACTGGCTCTTTTAAGTTCATACTCATGTCAAAAAGTGAGGGCCTACCAACAGTTACATTTCTTCGAAAAAGATAATAGGAAAAAAACCTGCCTAGACGGTCGAAGTTGGCGTGATTTATTAGGGCAATAATGGTTGTAGTTCAAAAATTGGAAGTCGTTTGTTTATATGATTCCATTTGCGTGCGAGTTACTCACTGTCAAGCCATCCATGCGGATCAAAGGCTTCAACTTAACTGAATTATAAGGCTTGAAGGGTGTTTAAAGATCCACCGGAGTTGCTGGTTATTCAGAGAGAGAAAAAAAAAAAAATCACTACGACAGATTGATGAGTCTTCTTGTGTTCCTTCTAAATTGGCAACATTAGGGTTAGGTCCACCCCAATTGTCAAGGTCTCACTATGATTATGGACCATACGTTATGTGGTTCCTGAGTGACATCGATGGGAAATTTGAGATTTTGAGTTGGAATATAAATTTGGCTTCCCGTATTTCAATACTCAACATACCTAATTATGCCACAACCTTCTTACAAATGTTTTACAAAATTGATGTTGGGCGATAAATTTGTTGACAAATTACGCAAAAAGTCCCCTGAATTTTGGAGGTAAATAAATAGTATGTATTAGTACCAAGGTGTTGGGCCTGCTTGTAAGTTATATGTTGAAAAATTAATGGGAAAAAGGAAAAATGTTATGTTTATTAAGATTAGTTTGCAAAAAGGGTGGTGCTAAAATTCTTTGATTAAAAACACCCCTTTATAATTAATTTATCAAAATGCCCTTTCATTGATGTATCCATACTCGCATGTATCTTCTTCGTGGTTTGTCTTTGAATCAAGGATAATATTTTGGCTTCCCAATGTTGACGTTGCACTCCGAAAACACGGCATCGTTGCCCCGACCGTAGGCACGCTCACCTGAGAACTCCCATGATTCTAACTCCCTCTACCAAATCCAAACACATGGACCACTTAAACCGATTCTAGGGTAGCTCATCTTTGTTAGAATCATGTCCGATTTTGAGCTTTTTGTAACTAGTAAGAAAAAAGTTTTGTAAGCATTCCTTCCGCTCAAAAATTTTCTCTCGAACGGATACGTAGTGCATTCTGATCTTGGAGTTAGCTAGTCAGTGGAAAATCAACAACATTATATAATCATAGCTAGAAAGCACGATGACCTCCACTATGAATCAACTTATTCTTTTTTATTACGACAAAAAGGGTGAGAGTTTAACGATTTGATGATTATACTTGGGAGAATCGTGCGAAAAGATAGACTAAGTGATAGACATGACAAAGAAGGGCGAGAGTTACGTGTTGTGTTAATAATTACTTTATTTTATGATATATCATCTCTTCATGCTTCTGAGTTTAGAAAAAATTTCATCGCTTTGGTCTCACTATGTTCAGTGAAAATTCCAAAAGACTCTTGCCTATTATGCTGAAATTGTCAGAATTACTGTTAAGTGGGTACTTCTTTAAACAGAATGTATAGGACTTCCTTTTACGCATTTTAGTAACGATTTATAGGAATTTCTTTCCAATTCTCAGAGAATGTATAGGGATTGTCTTTCGCAAATTTTGATGTAACTAGTGAAAGCCTCCCTTTCGTGTGTTTTTACCAAGTTCTAATGGAATATGGAATGGGCATTTTGATCAATCACCATGCGTTACCTCTTCAAACTTATAAAGAAATTTTGATAAGAGATTGTGTAAAAGTCACTATAAGAAAGCTGTATTATTTCCACTTCTCTTCCATATACTAACTTAATCTCTTTTGACTTTATTTTGCAAAATCAAGGTAATGCAAAACGGCCAAAGGAAAATCTTCGATTTGAACGCTTTCAAAAACAAGAATGGAGAATGAAAATGAGAACACACGAATGACTAATATGGAGAATCAATTGGACGCTATACTTATGCGGAACCAAGATCATTGCTATTTTTCATCGCTATTTTTCATAACCTGTATAATTCTCTATGATAAGAATGGAGATCGAAGATCATTGCTATTTTTCATTATTGTGCTTTTTTGCGAGAATGGAAATTTGAATGGCCAGCAAAAATCAAGTGCCAAAATTAGGTCATACGTATCAATTTTACTTGAGCATGATTAAAGATTAATAGATATCCATTTAATTTGTAGAAATTGAGGGTCATTTGTATTTTTGTTAATTAAAAAGAGAAAACAAAAAATTAGACCGCATTAATAATTTTTTGTATTATTCATATTGCACGTCATTCAGTGGGTTCACATGCTGTTTAGGATTGATTTCTTAATTGATGGCTCACATAGACGACATATGCATGTTCAATTGCAATACATCAATCCGTAATCGGCACCCTGTGGAAGCGTGTCTCAATTCCCTTTTATTGTAACGACGGGCCAGGCCTCTCATGATTCGCTCAAAGTCAAGTTAATATATAAAAATTATTTTATTTTTCAACGAAACCGGCCGACTTCTCCCCAAAATGGCGTGAGTCAAAATGCGTCATGATGGTGGTCGTTTTTAGCGCTCAAAGTTGAATCTTTTCATGTCACTGAAAGAGAAAAAGCACCCAAGGGAAATTTCTCTCTCCATTCACTAATCAGCCGTAGATTACGTGGAAGATTTCACCCATTTTGGTTTCCCTTCATCCATGGCCGTTGGATGAAATGATTTGCGGTCTTCATATGCACATTGTGGCCGATCAGATCTCTGGGTGCGGGCACTGTGGATCCCGGGGAACGGAAGTTGAGCTGACGGCGGATCTTCGGGGAGGGGCGTGATTGATAGAAAATTACTTTTAGTGCTCATTCATGTATGAGACAAATAGCTACTAATATGGAGTACTAGGTAAGTCAATCTATGAACGTATAAGGGAATTTGTCCTATAGTGAAAAGCACAGGGTGATATCTCCTGATAGCAACTTTAAAAAAAAAAAAAAAAAAAAAAAAAAGGTTATTCACATATCTCAACCAATTCAACCCATGATAATAATTTCATTAGTGTGCTAATAATTTGCTCCATGGACATACTAGTAACACAGCTCTATTGCCAGAACGATATGTATGTCTATCTTTGTTGTTCAAGATCTAGCTCGAGCCACCACATGTCTGCATTATTACATACTTCATTGATCTTATAATTGCTCAAGCCAAGACCCGACAAAGCTCGGCTCAATTCGACCCTAGATCGTGCCTTTCTATTTCTCATGCCACATGGCGCCTTGTCTGAAGCCTCACCATTGCAAGCTTCCCACTTGTCACCAAGCTTGGTTATTCTATTTTGTGGGGGGCTGTGGATGAATAGGACAAAAGTGGGTATCCGGGATTACTTTGCACACAAGGGAGGGGTCAACAGCAACAAAAGCACATAGAGTACAAAAAGAAAAAGCTCACACTATTTCCACTTCTTATTGCCTCCTAACACTCTTGTCACATTGAATTGACTACATTATCCATTGCAATTCTCAATCTTGATTTAAGATATTTTTTTTACCTTTTTTCTTATTTTTCTTTTCTTTCAATTTTATTAAAAGACAAAATTATCTATATTCCTTTTAAACAATTTTTTTAGGTTCGTGCTATTTTCACCTCATTATTAGCTCCCACACCCCTTCCTCATATTGATTTGACTACAGTACCCTTACAGGTCCTACCCTTGATTTAAAATGATTTCTTACCATTTTTTTTTATCTTTTGTTTCAATTTTATTAAAAGACAAAACTACCCAAGTCTCTTTCTAACAACTTTTTTTCACTTCAGTTGTTTCTTCCAAACCCATTTTATTCTAACTTTTCTTCATGTTTGTCTTCTTTTAAATTTATTCCGCTCGTTATTAACTTTATTTCCTCAGATAATCCTCATGATTGTGAATTTTTTTACTTCAATTTTTGTTGCAAATTTACAAGAATCTACTCAAAGATTGAGTATTGTGGTTAATTGATGCGTTATACACAATTTAGTCATATTTCATTATATTGTTTTTTGTAGTGTAGTTATTATGTGTGGACAATATTGAAGAGAACCCAAATTACTTACATGTATTTATTGATGATGAAACTGCAAATGAAAAACATCATAATCATATCAACAAATTCACTTGGAGCTCCTCGCACTATAAATTGAAAAATATACCTTGATATATATTGCTTTAAGTGAATAATGAGTCTCCTATTAATGTAATAAAAAAATTATTTATGATTAAGGTAAAATATTTTTTTTTTCAAGAGAGTTGAACCCTATATTTAACCTTAAAAAAGTTCTTTGAAAGGAGTATGATTAGTTTCGTCTATAGTAAAAGTTAAGAAAGCAAATGATACTATAGTCAATTAGATGTGATAGGCATGTTAAGAGCTGATAAGGAGTGGAAATAGCGCAAGCCTTGTTTTTACATAACCGCTTCTTTTACACCAATTATATTTCAATATTTCTTTCATGTTTGTTTTCTTCTGAACTTATTATCCATTATTGTAATCTGGACAAGCACTAGTCATGCATCAGAGTAAAAAATGTTAGTTTTATCTATAAATTGTTTATTTATTTCCTTAGATTGTCCTCATGTTGGTGAATTTTTCAACTTTGATATTGTGGTTGATATATGCATTATACATAGTTTGCTCATGTTTCATTGCATTGTTTTTTTTTTTCCCAAGTAATGTCGTCACTATGTAAGACAATATTGTTTAATTGCTTAAATGTATCCATCGATGGCAAAAATGCAAATGGAAAACAATAATTAATCAAGTCAACAAGTTCATTTGAAACATTATGAAGTAATTTTCTAATGTGAGAGTTTTTTTGAAGTAGTTTGCGGACGCATCTTCTTACTTAAGGTTATGTTGTCTTTATAAAAGAGTCAAAGAGAGACAAATATGTTCTTCTTGGTTGCGATAGAAGAGGTAATTATCATGATTTGCATAATAAAAGAATAGAGAAGAAAGATTGGATCATGTTTGATTGACTATCCTTTTGAAAAGGAACTGATCAAGGTCACTTAAAATATTTAATATGTCTCACAATAAAATATTTAAAAATTTGACTATCAAATTCACTAAATAAAATGAAAGTTGAAGACTTAAGATGCGCGAAATACAACATAATGACACATATAAAGGAAATGCATACTAAAATTGGTAGATAGTTCTTTTCCCTTTAACTTGTGTTTAGGCTATTTTTTGAATAATAGTTTCTTAGTAAAAAAAAAAAAAAAGAAATATACAACTCATTAGTACAATGATTAACTTTTTTGTGAAATAATTAGTATCCACCGACTTTTTTTTTTTTTTTGAAAAAGAGGTACACCAACTTTGTTCCAAATGGAGAAAGAAAAGGAAAAAAATCAAAAAAGAAGAAAAGAAGGGCAACGATAATCTTAAAATCAAGAGTAGACATCACGTTTAACCTTAATAATTGTTTAGGAGGAGTATGGATAGTTTCGTCAAAGTAAGAAATAAACCTAAGTTAAGAATGAGACTTACGTGGATAACATAGTCAATTCAATGTGAACAATGGGGTTGAGGAATCAATAATGGAGTGGAAATAGAGCAAGCTAAAGTGTTAAAAAGTGAAAAATGGAGATTCATTGCAGACAAGGTCGGGCGAAAGAGAAAACGGGGTCTTCTTTTTGCTCATCTCCATCCTCAGGCGCACTCTCTTTTTTTGGTTCTAAATCTCACGCACTCTTTTCTTCTCCATTCCCCCTTACCTCAACCTCACTGTCGACCACCCTCCTCCGTCCATAGCCTCAGTCGCCACCACCAGTCGCAGCCATTACCGGCGCCCCCTCACCGAGCCATTTGCCTTCTCCTCCTCTCAGTCCGACATCTCCCTTTGCTTGTCTCTTTGGGTCTCTTTCTCCCTGGACCTCACCCGACCGGCCACTTCTACTGTTGCCGTCCAACAACCTCCAGCCGGCATCGTTTCTCACTACTTCTCTCTCCTGATTCTCAGCATTTCCGGTGAGTTTCTTTAGTTGCTCAGTTCGAGTTCCTTAATCCGAGGATTGCAGCTCGGAGACGAAGGGAGGCAGCCGGCTGTAGTTTGACTCGTCCCGAACTCATACTATGGCCGTCGGCTTCGAGCCGGGTAGGAGTCTTCGCGGTTCAACCCCGTTCCCGTGAACCGTCGCCCTCTTTTGGTCCAATCGGAGGCCGAGACTGGTATTTTTTCTAATCCATACGCTGGGTTCGAGTGAGTTGATAAAGCTGATTTCGAGCGTTTCTTGATGATTTCTTTGGGTCTAGATCCGAGTTCGAGGTCTAAAAATGGTCAATACCTTCTCCTCAGCCCACTTACGCTTCATGTCCGACGAAATGCAGGAACCGAATCCGTGTCAGTTTATTCCCGATTGTAAATTACCTTGAGTGCATATCTATATGTTTTGCGTGATAAGACGCCTTCTTAATGGTTGTTGAACATCACATTTTCTGCCAAATTGCGTCGTTTCTGGGAGTGTTGCTGCGTTCACTTCCCTTCCATCTGTTCTGTGCTTTGCCCTACTTCATGGGGTGGCCGCCGATTATAAATTTCGGTGGCCGGGAGTGGTTGACTGTGGTGGTCCGGTAACGGCATTTCGTTTGATGATCGGAGGTTAGCGATTGTTGCCAGTGACAAGATTTGCGGGAGTAGGTTTGGTTTAATGCACCTTTGGGGTTTTATCGATGGAAGTTCTGAGAAGTCCAGGGCAGAGGCTCGTCCATCTGAGGAAGGAGGAAGATGATGGGAACAAAGGAAATAATAGAATAAAAGGCAGAAGGTAAGAGGAAAAATGCAAAAAGAGTAAAATGGTAAAAACAATGCATAACCACTTAGGTAACGACCTTCCGAGTTAGAGGCACCAAAAGGGCATTAATATAAATATTAGTGTAATCAAGTTCTTGTAGTTAGAATCTCTTGTTGGGTAGGAAATGAGTCAAGCCTCCTGCATCTCATATGGTTATTAGCCAATTCCAAATTGCTAGTGGGAACTCCAAGATTTCATTAGGCTAAAAAGAACTTAAAAAATGAAATCTCCAAATGTTACGAGAGAGAATGGTTGGGGAGAGCCTGCACTCGTAATCGAGAGACCATTTGGACCGTCTTATGAGTAATGCCTCTAAACCCCTCAAAAGGTTCAGACCTTGTTGTCGGATGTGCTTTGAGAGGGTTGCAACACTTGTGAACATGTTTCATGTGAAAGGAATTTTCTATTAATTGCTGAGTACGTTTTCAGTTAGATTTCTTTGTCAACAGGATCGAATCTGAACGTTTTCTTTTATATATGTTTCGCGGTTGCAGCAGAGCTTGTTATGATGATGGCTCTGTGGTGATAATGTGTGAGGAATGGCCAGGAGTTTGTGAAGCATTCAATGGTGCCCAGAGATAAGCTTTCAACAACATCATTTTCCTTCCGTACGTTTCCATTGTTTCTGTTCATGCGTTGGTTATTTCCTCGACAAGGTGAGGTTAAAAATCTTTGCACGTTGGGTTTGATTTGGGACGGGCTTGACTCAGCTTTTTAATGTTTGGCCTGGGTTTGACTTTTTATGAAATTGGTTTAGTTCAGTTGAGTGGGCTTGATTTAAGAGCCCAATAATGTCCCAAGCTTAAGATCCAGAACCCATGATACTAGAGATGTGGCCCTCGCCAGGCGGAAGCCTCCATTCCAACTTCAGACCGGGCCAGAGGACCAGCGGGAGCCCCCTCTACTATAAAAATAATAATTTCTAACAGAAAAATTCGATAAGTTAAAAAATTGTATAATAGCTAGAGATAGAGATCTTGATTAGGTTGTTATGTTTAGTGCTAGATTTAACTACTAGGGGTTAGTCCGAAGACACATTTCCCACTTGAAAAGGGGGAGGTGTTGAGTTTGATTCCCCCCTTTTCTCAGGGGCTGAGGTAGGGACACGTGAGTGAGAGAGTAGGGTTTCATAAACTACACAAAGTACACACAGTGACTTATAAAGTAGAAATAAGACAAGACCAGATAAAAAAACTAAAAAATCCAGTGCTAGATTTAGCTTAGTTTCATTTGGTTAGTATGCATTTAGTTTAGGGATTTTAGTGAACACCTTTGATAGAGTTTACTCTTAGTAGATTAATCTGTTTGGAACTCTATTCTTTGATCTCCATCATTGACATATCTAGGAACTCTGTTCTTCGATTTGCTCATCTTCCAAAACTGAAACTCAAGGTATGATGAGCATAGACTCATATTCTATGTTCTGATGTTCTCTGTATAAAGCTGAGGCTGAGAAATTTTGTTGTGATTTATTTGAAAATAGCCTCCAATTGAGGATCTGTTGGTGACTTGAGCTTGACCTGATGATAATTCGGATGTGAATCGTTGTTTCACAGCTGCAGCGAGATCCTTTGACTGAAGTGCTTACCACAGGTTTGATTATATTCTCGAAATAGAACAGCGAGCATTTCAGGTTAGATTTTGATCGAGAGTAACTTGTTTACCGTCTCCTGTCAATGAAGCTTTGCTTGAGTTTTGTTTTCCTTCATTGAGGATGAGTCTAGTGGTGATACACTGAGATTTCTTGCTCATTATTCTTTGTATATGCTGCTTATATGTGACAGCGTCAATGAAGTAAAAGTTGAATGTAAATATGTATGTGGCGAGATGCTGGCGAGTTCACCGTGGGCATGTTCTGGGATTGTGATGCAATTGATAACCGATAGACGGTTCTTGTAGGTCTGTTTCACGCTAAGATTTTCGTTTGTTCCATGCAATCGTGTAAAACAAATGTGGCTGGTTTGTTCTTCATATGCTTGCTATGAGACGTATTGCATGATCACTGTTGAAAGGTTCTTTTATATAGGCCGCGTAAGCGTAACAAATAAGTGCTGTCGAGGAACTCTTTGTGGGGTTGCTCGTATTTTGTGCGTGATGAGTCATGGAAGGTCAATGGGATTGGCTTGAAGGACCAAAATACGTGTGCCTGACAATTTGTTGATGAGAAGTATCACAGGTTCGGAGTCCACTGAATCATTGAGATTAATCAGGTTATTCGACCTAGTAAATGACCAAATCATCAAAAGGAATTAACTAATGAAATGATCACGACATTTTAAGCTTCGTTTTGGTAGATTATAAGCCCAAGTTGAAGATCATTTAGTAGGTCAAATCCACCTCAAAATCTAGGACAAAGATAATAGAAAATTGAAGTTGAATCTGGAATTAGAAGTCTGATCAGGCGTGCTCGGTATTTTGGGATTTAGGAGATCTTAATGACAAAATCTCGGAATATCATGAATTACAAACTTTTAAAAGACTTCCAGATCTTTCCATTCATTCAAGTTTCATGAATTTCCAAATTGAATTGCTCGGTCAAATGTCTTCTCAAAGTACCAGTCAGAATGTCAAAGGCCAGTCTGACCTTCAAGGCTGTTTCTGCAATTTCGTTAAAATATGGGCCGAATCTCAGTAAATGATAAACGACAAAGTTTTAGAAGACGTCTTAAGCTTTCAAACAGGAGTGGTTTCATAATTTTCTGAGGTGATTTACAATTTCGGGTTTTGTGGCTCTGATCATGAAAATGGTTATCTGAGAAACTAAAGTAGACTTAATAAGCTGCAAATTCATGGGTGTTTCATCAAAATCGGACCTCATTTGTTCATGCGATTAAGTGTGTTGATTCTCCTTGCTTGATATGCTTGATGCAGGAGGTGTGCTGAGTGTCAATTTATTGATTTTTCCTAGCTCTTTGGTGGTCAATTCTTTTTGTGAGCATTCTAATGCTTTTATCGATCATGGTGCATGAGTGAGTGCAGTGAGACTATGATAAACCGAACTGTGGAGGTGGATCGGAGAAGTTTGGAAATTTTCATTAGCTTTAATTAGGATTAGAGTTAGTTCTAGAATTTGAACTCTAGATTAGGCTCGATAATAGACTTAGTATAGTCACTTTGAATAAAAATAGTAATATTTGGTTTAGTTTAGGATCCACTTGGGATCGGTTTAGCTAATTAGTCTTAATAAATGAAATAGACTTAGTTTGAAAAATATAAAGAAAAAATGAAAATAGTTGTTTAAAAAAAAAAAAAAGCCCCCATAGTAAATAGCTTAGTTGAATTTAGGATTCACTTCAAATAATTGAATAAGTGATGTGAAAGTGTCATAACCTAGGATAAACTTGAGGAGGATTAAGTGAATACCTAATATCCAAAAGTCGGACTGGGATCTGACCTCGGACGACAAAGTATCGATGTAAGGCTTCACTTGTCTCTGAAAATTTCGATAACTCATATTACCCATTTTAAGATAAAATAGTTTCCGAAGTCAACCTCATAGGGGTTGTTGTCCTAAGGCTTAATAATGAGGCCATGTCATATTCTCTGTCCTACCCATATCGGATTACTTTAATACACTTTACTTTTGTTCGTTCTTTTACTACCTTTTTCAGATCAATTGATTGTATATCTTTTATGTAGCTTTTTTTTTGTTCTGATTTTGCTTGTTTTAGCTGAATATTTTGGGTACATTTCAAATCATTATAAACACAAAAGCATTGTTTGTTCACTTAGCGGATGAGAACCTTAAGATTTATAATTTTGTAAAAATACCTTGGTAAGTAATTAAGCTTAGGGATTAAAAGGGCATTAGTTAGATAACTTATGTAATTAAGTCTCCGACACAGCAACACTAGATCTCTAGTTATGTAGGAAGTAAGGTATCCTCCCATACCTCACTTGATTTATAGTCGGTCCTAATAAGTTAGTGACAACTCTTCATGTATAATTCTCATATGATTAATTGAACTAAAAATGGAAATTCAATGTAGCGTGAATTAAGGATTTGGGAGTATTCACGCTAATTGAGAACCGTTGGTCCCCAACGCGATATTATTTTTAAACCCGTCTCTTTATTTCCCAATCTGGTGTTGAATATTATGTCCACATATGCTAGCCGAGTATGTGTGTCCTTGTAAGCAGATAAAAGAGCCGAAATAAACAAATGCTTGTCCCTCCATAACAACCTAAGAGATCTTTTTATATATTTTCCCCTTTTTTGCACTATATGTCTCTTCTTCACGGACACATTCCTCTCTCGGCTTCCCATAAATTCAAAGTCCATCTTGACCGAATCCTTCCATCTTTTGTTGCCAATTCATGTACACCAAATTTCACTTAATTTGGCATGCAAATATATCTAAGCCTTATCTCGAAGGTCGAAGTATATTCATCCAGATTCATTCATCTTTAGTCGACTATATGGGAGGTAATCCGGCGTTCCCCGGCGTGCCCGAATGGAGATAATTTGATAACTGCAAGCAACAACTTAGTAACCAACATTATCAATCAGGAGTGGGGTGCAGAATTGAAACTCTTCCTGAAGATGGCCAGTCATAGTGCCCACGTTTGCATGCATGACCGTCCATCATAATATCATGTGGGGTCATGTGGCTTGTATGTGATGCATGACTTAAATAATATGTGAATATAAATTATGATCATGGTACTTTTGATATGGGGTTGGGTTAATCCTTAATTTTTTTATGCAATAAAGAATTAAATATGGTGGTCAAAATTTAAGTGTCAACTTCATCTATTTTATTGGCAGTTTCGAACTCCTTCCATCAAGCTGCTTTTAGCGCACTATCTTTCGATAATCGAGAGAATGTCTGAGGGCCTGAATATGTGGTTGAGTCTCGGTGTGTGTCATTCAATCTTTTTTCTTTAGAATGGAGAGTCCTTTGTTCTGTCGTATTCCCCCCTTTAATAGCAAATTCTAGCATGAACACCGATAGCTGATCCGTCATAGAGAAACCCACATTAACAACTAGAGGCGGTCGGATGGAGTGGACATCTATGTGAATCGAAAAGGATGGTGAAGTACGCAGAATTTTTTTTTTTCCTCTCTACGTGTCCTCTCAAGAATATTAGCAGTGTGTAATGGAAACCGTCCGAACTGAGAACTGCATGAACTAGATTGGACCGGCTGGTTCTAGGTGGTTCCCAAGAGTGTTAATCTAGTTCTCGATTTCATGAAATTGGAAACGGCGATGGGCGATCCGATTCCCGATTCTAGGGTAGGAATCAGATCGACTGAACTACCCGGACTGGATCGATTTTTTATTTATTGGAGAATGCTTTTTCTTGATTCGGTATCCTCCTTTTCAACCCTTTCATTTTTTTTTAAGAAAGAAAAGAAGTACAAAGTCTTCTTTCTCTCTCTCTCTCTCTCTCTCTCTCTCTCTCTCTCTCTCTCATCAATCCATAGTCTCCTCACATCAATTCTTCCATAGTCTCAATTAGTGACCTCTGTGCTATATACTAGTATCCTTTTGCAGATTCATGTGAACTCTGTCATTTTTCTAGTCCTGCATTTCTCTTCCACTAGCTTTGTTCTGTTCATCTCTTTCGTTGAGTAGTTCTCCATTTTCATTATCTGCTGATAATGGCACTACCAAACGACCCAGCAAGCCACTCTCCATTGTCCTCCGGACCAACCCCCAACGGAACCCCTTCGACCTCTCCGAAGGCAAGCTCTCGGTCAACAGGGTCCCCATCCTCACCGAAGTCCCTAGCAACGTCCCACTGAGTCACTGACCCACTTTTCCTCCATGCGTCGCTCCTCCATGCGCCCCTCCCCTGCTCCCGCCGAGCGTCGAGAACGTCCGCAACATCGGTCTCTTCGGCAACGTTCCCATCATCTCCACCCTCCACCTCTCCCTCCGGTGGTTTGCCTCCCACCCCAACCCTCCCATGACCATCCTCTCTGACTTCTCACCCTCGACTTGGCCAACAAGCACTGTCCATTGTTTTTGTTGGACAGCCCGGGAATCGGACCGGACCAGTCGCTCCAATCCGATTCTCGGTTCCAGAAATGGGGAACCGGATCGGATCGGAACCGATCAGCCTAGAGAATATTTCACTCTTGATTTCTCTCCAATTTTTTTATTCCACGTGTGAAATGGGCTCTAGCCATTCTTTCTTCCCTAATTTTCTTCTGACCGAGAATTACTTGCCACTTTAAGCGTGATCTGCAGCTTTAATACTGGAAAGTTTTGGCCGGCTAATCCTCCTTGATGTCCTTGCCTTGTTCTTTGAATTAGCATGTGCTCACTCGACCGTAGATTGAAGGAATCATAACATGAAAATTCCTCGTTTGTCATCGATGTAATTGCAGTTGCCCTTCATGTAAATGCCTTAGTAACATAATGTATCTAGCATAATGGATTGCCTGACTTATTCTATGATGGCACTTGTCTTTTTCTTTTTAGTACTACTTAATTTAATTGCTTCTGCATCGAAATTTCCTCACATATTCTCTTCTTCCGGGGCAGGTATCATCTCGGATTTTCTTGGCCATTAAAATTTCCACCACTTGAAGGTAAAGAAGAAATGCATCCTCCCATTGAGAAATGCAGCGTCGGTATGCACAGAAATGCAGAAGATGCTGATACTGGTGCGTCTGATCTGTTGACTGCGCCCACAAAAACTAATTCTGGTGGATCTAGTTCGTTGACCGCATCGATTGGAAACTACTACGATGTGTTCTTGAACTTTAGAGGTGTAGATACTCGAACGGGTTTCACCGATCACCTCTACAACGGGCTTGTTGATGCTGGAATTCATACTTTTAGAGACAATAATGAGATTCGGGAAGGAGAGATGATCGGCCCAGATCTTTTGACAGCCATCAAGAATAGTAAGATCCTAATCCCGATTCTCTCTGTAAATTATGGTTCGAGCAATTGGTGCTTGGACGAGCTTGTTCAAATAATGGAGTGCAAGAAAAGTGACAGGGAGCATATAGTGTTGCCGATATTCTACAAAGTGGAACCAACTCATGTGCGACATCAAATTGAGAGTTTTGGGGATGCACTTCATAAGCGCGAGAGGCGTTTCGACCCAACAATTTTCGATAAATGGAAGCAAGCACTCGTTGAAGTTTGTTCCTTGAAAGGATGGGAAGCTAATGGGTAAAATCTTTCACGAAAGCATTATGTACTTTCTTTTAATTTGTAAGGGTGCTTACTGAGTCTGATTACTACTCGCTTCATTTTCTTTTTTATTGGTTAGCAGCAAGATTTTTATAGTAGTAACACATAGCGATGCATAAGTTCCATATATTATCTTTCTTTAGTTTCTTAATATGATGATATTGACCAATCTAATATAGACTTCATTGTTATGATTACAGTCGCTTGGATAAGATAAGATTTTTCAAATGAATTTTTGCTCTTATATCCAAAGATTTTGTTAGATTGTGCCTTTTTTTTCCCATGTTTAGAGTGTAAGCTACATCAATCTTCATTACAAACTTTTCTATTTACATATTTATGTGAGATTATAATTCAACTAAGCAAGTCAAAAAAGAGATGGTTGAGGAAAAAGGATTATCTTTGTAATAGGTTTGTTCAAATAATTTTCAATGCATTTTCCTATATCAAATCGATGTCACTTTTTTTGTTTTTGCGAAAAATTATCCTTCTACTTCCCAATAAAATCAATAGATATTATATATATATTATAGACATCAAAAGGAAAGTAAAGTACATGTTATCAACTCTTGATGCAATGGAAATTGATAACAACGTGAATTTAGAATCAAAATTCACAACACGAGTAGAAACATGCAAGCATGTAGAATTGGGCAAATAAGGAGAAATCCCCTAATTGTATTCAAGTAGTTCACAATGAAGCACTTTGAATGACTTTCAGGATTGGTATATAAGACTTAAATTCCTCTTGCATCAAAAGTTGCAACCTGTTTGTTAATTGGTAGCTGAACTCTCATACCATGTTGCCTAATTGAATTTTTCTTATCCAAACGCTCTAAAAAGTTTTTAAAGCCATGTCCATGTCATCCATAATATCTTCAACAACAAGAAGTTTGAAATATGATTTCAATCCATAATATGCTAATATATGGAGGTGTACAAAAATGATTCTTAAAGTATTAGAATTTATTCCTAGACTTATTTATTACTATGCTCTCATTAGATAAACAATATAAAATTATATTTACCACGTATTTGAACTCTTGTTACACTTGATAGGTATGAAGGAGAATTGGTAAAATCGATTGTCCGGAAAGTGTTAAGCGAGTTGAAAAAAAAGTTTGAGTTGGATATTCCTGAGAATTTGGTTGGAATTAACAGTCATGTGGAGAATGTTATGGAATTTGTAGATAAAAGTCCTTGTGACACCCTATTTGTTGGCATCCATGGAATGGGAGGCATTGGCAAGACAACCCTTGCTAAAACCATCTACAACAAGCTATTAAATAAATTTGAGCATCGTAGCTTCATTGCTGATATTAGGGAATCGTGGGAGCGTTTTGGCATTCATTGCTTACAAAATCAGTTAATCGTTGATATATTGAAGAAAGACAATCAAGCTCATAATAAGGATGAAGGGATTAAGATCCTCTCATCAATGCTTAAAGGTAAGAAAGTCCTCATTCTTCTTGATGATGTAGATGATTATGATCAGCTGAAAGCTTTGGCTGGAAATCATCATTGGTTTTCTTCAGGAAGCAGGATCATTATTACCACAAGAAACAAGAGTATTCTTGACAATGCTCAAGTTAACTACAACTATGACCATGAGGAATTGGACAGGGAAAGTTCTTTGATTCTGTTTAATAGACATGCATTTCGAAAGGACTCTCCTCCAAGTGAATTTGAAGACCTCACTTATGATGTTGTGTCCACCACTGGAGGGCTTCCCTTATCTCTTGAGGTTCTAGGTTCATATTTGTGCGGACAAAAGCCAATTCTATGGAGGGATACGATAAAAAAGTTAAGAAAAGTCCCTCATAAGAAAGTGCAAGAAAAGTTAAGGATAAGTTATGAAGCATTGGATTATAGACAAAAACAAATATTTTTGGATATCGCTTGCTTTTTCATTGGGACCAGCAAAAGAATTGCATCCTACATGTGGGACGCTTGTGACTTTTTCCCACAGGAGGGAATTGAAGTATTGAAGTTTATGTCATTAATAAAAGTTGGAGATAATCATGAGCTCATAATGCATGATCAATTGAGAGATCTTGGTAGGGAAATTGTCCGCAAGGAAAACGAGCAGGGACCTCAGTACCGTAGTAGGTTATGGGACTCAAGGGAAGTCCGGGAAGTGCTTAAGGCAAATGAGGTATGTGTTTCTCTTCTTTTGCCCTCTCAATCCATGTTCTAGTGTCAGATTGATATTGGTCTTGTACTTAGTGCTTGCTCTAGTGAGCAGAGAACTGTCTAATATTATTGCCCTTACGTCGTTTCATTGACTTGATTAGAAAGTATGAGGTTGCTCTCTCTTAATAAGCATTGCACCTTATCTGAGATTTTTCTTGAACAAGTGTGCATTCAGAAGTTGCTTCCAAGTACGAGGTATTTTCAAATTTATTAGATACTTGATAGAGGTGTTCTATATTGACAAAATCCTTAACTTCTAAAATTGATTCAGTTACATCCTTGACACATGCAATAATAACTTTGACTATGCTACTGTAAACCATAACTCTCTAAGGATATATAAATCATAAAATTCTACTCTCTAGGTGTTGGAATTGATATAGTAGGAGCAACCACGCTTGCATTTCTCATGAAATTTCAATCATTATACCGTATTTGAGAATGGAAGGGATATTTATTTTATGTAATATTAAGTTAGTAATTCCTTTTACCAAAATTCACATAATAAGGACTGATTCAAAACTTACCGAACATATAATTAATAGAATATGAACATGATGTATGCAGACATATATGACATTAAGCGTATTTGATGCAATGACTATTAAAAAGAGAAATGTCTTATTTATTTCGTATAAAAAGTCCCAGAGGTAATTACTCTAAAATTCTATTTTGTATATAATTATGTGATTGTATTGTATGTGTGAAATTAATCGTAGTTTTGACTCTTAATATTATTAGTTCATCATTTGTTTGACTCGGAGTTGTTGCTCAAAAACTAGCACATATTGGCATTTTCAACGTGCAACCTATATCTAATCTCAAGAGTTGATTCCTATGTTATTATATTAAAGCCAATGTTCATTTGTCATGTCTTCGTATTACATCATAAAATAAACTGAACTAACTAAAAGAAAAATGAATATGATGTATATTTAAATCTAGATAACTTTGGTATTAATGGCTTTACAAACTAGAAAGGTACATCATTGGTCGTAATTATTTCAAAATTCTTGCTGGGTTCATTTTTCTTCTTCATTCATGGTACTACCATTACTCAAAATTAAAGTGGTTGAGAAAGCTGATACAAATCTTCTTCTAAGTTGATTCCTACATGTGATCAATACTTGAAGTTATTGTCATGTATGTCATCGAAAACAGTCAATCTTGATATTCGTCATGTGAAGTGCGAAGCATGGACAAGAGCACTGGCACGACTTACAAAATAAACCAAAAATAAAAGACATTCAAAGCATAATTAGAATACATTTACAACTCATTCATTGGAAATTAGTAAGTGAACTGCCAGGTGAAAAATAAGGCAGCCTTTTGCACCCGCGACAATAATAACACAACCTTAAATATCCTAAGAGGAAGCCCAATCAAGCACGTGGGCTGAAAATAACGCCACCTTTCGAACATCCTAGGGAAAAGCTCAGCCCTTCTTCACTCGCGGTACAAAATTGGCACCTATTACCAGTTCTACCTATTCTCCTCTCACCTTAAATAGACACGACACCCTACGTGGCTCATTGGGCTGACATGCACAATGAACCATTGTAATTATAAGGATTTTTGTTTTTTTAACGTAATGCTAAAATTTGATAACAAATATTATACACTAATTTTGTTGACAAAGATTATAAATGAAAAAAACAACGTCGTTCTTCTGTGCTGGTCGATGTGGCTCGCTGCGTACGTCAACACAGTGAGCCATGTAGTATATCAGTGGCAATTTAATGAATGTAATTGACAATAGGTGTCGGTTTTGTTCCACGGCTAAAGGGCTGGGCTTTGTTCCATGTTAACATGTCCCCGACACAAATGATTGGTTTTGTTTTTTTCCTGGGACATTTGAAAGATTGTGTTACTTTTGTCTCAAGTACAAATGGTTGGGCTTGTTTTAGGGGATTTGGCCACGAGTGTCACTCAAACTCCATCGATCCATTATAGAAGATGAAAAAAAATAAAAAAAAATTATAAATAATAAATAAAAAATATATATACTTGAAAATAAACAATTTTGACGACAGATAGATTTCTTCACATTTTGAGAGGGAATTTTCGCATGGAAATGACTAATCACAGTATGATTACTTCTCTTGGAGGTTGCTTCCTTTTCTTTATAATTACTCTTCTCATGGTTTTCTTTTAGGTATAAGATATAATTCCTTCTCCACTAATTATGTTATTCTCCTGTAAGTAATCATTAAATCTTAAGCATCATTGTCAAATACGACAAGAAATTTTCTGGTTTGAACAAATTGATATGGATTTGGGAATCCATGAATTTTTTGTGCTTCTTAACTTCTTATGCCTAAGTGATTTTTCTTGGTGAAAGCTTGTTGCACATTTGGTTCGTCGGAATAACTATTATATTTTTTATTCATTAAATTCGAAGCAATTTTTCATTCCTTTGATTCAAAAAGTAGATTTGAAATAGCTGTTCTCTCGAAATCAGGACTAGCTATTCCTAGGGGCCAAGGTGTTACTAGCTATTCGATGTAGCCAAGAGTAGGTTCAATTTTTAATAATTAGTTATATTCAAATTAATCAAATTTAATAAATTAGGACTTTATTATATTTATTATAATTTGTTTAGAACAATTATATTTATTATACTTGAATATTTCAATTTCTGATTGATTTAGAATATAGCCAATAGAGATCTAGTACTAAATAATAATTTATGCTAGTATGATAAGTTATAGAGGGCATAAATATAATTAATGTTCTTATCTCAGTTGCTTATAATTGAGATTAATTAATTATTGATAATAATTCAAGTTACTATTAATAAAATAAAAACTACATATGATATTAAAGTAACTACTATCACAAGCCTAGTCACTTACAATTAGTCATTACTCCATTGGCAAAACAAAAATGAGTATATGTCATAATTTTATCAATTGTAAGTAACACAGCTGAGTAATATACACGAAATTCAAACATAAGAAAGTATGCAAAACAAAAGAAGGACTTCATAAAGATAAAAAATTTTATATTAAGAGAATTTGTTTGCCAATTGTCACAATTATCACAATAACTTTCAATTTTGCGTATTGTAATTTAATTAGAAGAAAGAAGTCTACATTACAAGAAAGAAGAGGATTTACAAGTTGTGAAGTTTTACCCTATAGGTAGATCAAAGGGTAATAGTACGTTTATAATGGGTATGAGAAACTATAAACTATTATAAATGACAAAATAAAACTAGTGGACATTATAATTCTTTTAAGATCTAAGTACTTATGGCCAAATTTCAAAATTGGAATTGACATCTTTCACTTCGTTAGCCTTTATAAATACTGTTTATCTGCCAAAAATGGATTTGCTAGTATCTTGAAGAGATCGATGCATAATAATAGCAATATGAACAAATGATATTAGATGACTTACTTGAATATAAATAGTATTAATGAATGTTGATTCCTATTAATAGGGAACAAAAAAGATCGAGGCCATTTGTCTTAGCTCTGGCGAAACCATTGACCAAGGCGACAATATCCTTATGGGAAAACAATTCAAGAAGTTAAGGAATTTAAGATTCCTTGATGCGAGTGGAGCACATTTTAGTGGACATTTTGAGAACTGGACTAAGAAGTTAAAATGGCTTCGATGGCACAATTGTCCCTTGACTTTTGAGGCAAAAGAATTTAATGTAAAGGAATTGGTTGTACTTGAGTTGTCGAGAAGCAAGATATCTAGCAAATGGCAAGGATGGAATTTTATGAAGGTAAGATGGTTAAACAAGTCTTTTCTTTCTTTTTTCGTATTGATTTCCGTTGAATCAAAAGGCTAACCCCTCCACAATTATTACATTTTTTATCAGACGGCAGAAAAGCTCAAGTTTCTCGACCTCACACATTGTCAATCTTTGGAAGGAACTTTCTTCCTGTCAGCTTTTAAGAACTTAGAGGTTCTTATCCTCAAAGGTTGTCAAAGTCTGAAGCAAATTGACTCTTCGATTGGAAACATGAAGACTCTAGCACGCTTGAACTTGTCGGGATGTATTAGTCTCGAGGAGTTGCCGGCAGAAGTGACTAAATTAGAAGCACTGGAGCTACTTCTCCTGAGAAATTGTGGTCATATTTCTTCCCTACCGGACAACATAGGGGCTATGCAAAATCTAGAAACTTTGGATGTTTTTGGGACTGGAATAAAGAAATTACCCAATGATATAAGAAGGCTGAGAAAGCTCAAAAAATTAGAAGTTTTAAGGTGTTGGGAGCTTCAATGTCTGCCGGAGCTTCCTTCCAGCTTAACATATTTGAGTGTCACCTGTCAAAGTTTCAAAATGACTTCACTTTCCCACCTAATTGATCTCAAGCAACTACACCTTCTTAACTTCAGAATTCCCAAGTGCATCTTGGAGCTCCCATCAACACTACTAGAGCTTTATGAATATTCACAACTAAATGTCGAAGAATCAAAATTACAAAGATCTCTAAATGCTCCCTTCAAGTTAGATTTTTTGGAAGTCTTGTCCTGTGAATCAATGGACACACTAGATGTTTCACAAGTAAACCATCTGAAGACATTATCTGCCCGGGGTTGTTGTAATCTACGTGAATTTCCCGGTCTTGACAAATTGAAATATTTGGAAAGCATGACCATCAAAGGGTCAATTGAAAGGTTTCCAAAATCCAGAGGCTTGAAGAAACTAGAAATTGAGAATTGCAACAGCTTAATTGAAATTCAAGGCCTCGACAGGTTAGAGTACTTGGAAGAGCTGTGCATCTCTAAGTGCACTTTAATTGAAAGGTTGGACCTTCCACAATCGAAGGACATGAAAAGATTATGTGTTCAAAATTGTGAAAGCTTAGTCGAAATTTATGACCTCAATAAGCTACAGCTCTTGGAAGAATTATGTGTCATCGGGTGTGCTTCAATTGAAAGGTTAGACCTTCCGAAGTTTGGGGGTCTAAAGATCTTACATGTAGAAAATTGCAAACACTCAGTGAAAATTCAAGGCCTTGATAAGTTGGACTTCTTGGCAAAGATATCTATCGTTGAGTGCACTTCACTTGAAAGGTTGGACCTTTCAAAACCCAAGCGTTTGAAGATATTAAATGTTCAAAATTGCCAAAACTTAGTCGAAATTAAAGGCCTCAATTGTCTAGAATTCCTAGAAGAGCTTTGTTTCGTCAAGTGTGCTTTAATTGAAAGGTTGGACCTTCCAAAATCTAAGCGCATGAAGAAATTAAGTGCTCAATTTTGCCAAAACTTAGTCGAAATTCAAGGCCTTGATAAGATGGAGTTGTTAGAGAAGTTATCTATTGTCGAGTGCACTTCAATTGAAAGGTTGGACCTTTCAAAATCTAAGAGTCTGAAGATATTACATGTTCAATATTGCAAAAACTTAATCGAAATTGAACATCTCAATATTTTAGGGTCCGTGAAAGAGTTACGTTTCTTTGAGTGTTCTTCGATTAAAAGGCTAGACCTTCCAAAATCTGAGGATCTGAAGATACTAGATGCTAAAAACTGCAAAAACCTAGTTGAAATTCGAGGTCTCCAATGGTTGAAGTCATTGGAAAAGCTAAATATCTCGTGCACTTCAATTGAAAAGCTGGATCTTTCAAAATGCAAGGATCTAAAGATGTTAATTGCTCAAAATTGCAACAACTTAGTCGAAATTCTAGGTCTCGACAGGTTGGAATGTTTGACTACAGTTAAATTGAAAGGCTCGACCATCCAAATACCCAAAGGTCTGAAGATATTTGGACAAGATAACTAGGATGGGATGAGTCGGAATAATTGAGATGATCCACATTTCTTAACAAAGGTACATAAAGTAGGGAAGCTCCCTCTTTCTCTTTTGAGATTTACCACCCAATTTTCATTTGTGTTTCTTGTTTGCATTTTCTTTTAAGATTTGTTACCTTTTCATTAGTATATCATGGTTGACAGTCTTATTATTTTCTTATTTGATTTCAAGGAATCCAGAGGAGATGTTCCTGGAAGTTAATGTGCGCTTTGGCAAAATATTTTTGCACATCATGCTAGTATTGGAAAATCAAAAAGTCTTCAAAGTGAATCAATTGTCATTAGTCTTCGGGTAAGATTCTTCATCCGATGCAAAAAAAATAAAGATTCTCCACATCTGATTGATTCTGCAATGTTGGAATTACTGAATAAAACCTAATGTATAAGGGCACCTGATAACATGCCAAAGGTAATTGTATAGATTGAGAAATGCAAAATAAATGACCCTAAGTGGAGGTCCTTTTGATGTGAGGTTTTACTTTGCTCTATGCTGATTATGCAGTTCACGATTGCATGTTATAAGTTATGCTTAAGAATGAATTTAGTGTACAGAAGGAACATATTGAGAGGGCATCTCTTTGTATGCATACGATACTAAGTTGGGACATAATTTGCCCAAACATTGTGTTCTGCACATTTTATCTCACAGAATTGTCGGCATTAGATGATCGAGGTAATCGTATGGGTTGAGAAATAGTAAATGAGAGGACAGATTCTTCTACTAGTGGCGTGGTTTTGAATAAACTAGGAAACAGGCCAAAAGCAAAACCACTGTAAACTATATGGATCAATAGAGAAAATTGCAACTTAAATTTTGTTCATTATGAATCCATGTTCAATTGCTTTGAATTCGGGATAAACCTAAAAGTCCAAGGCAAATAACATAATAGCCCAAAGAATACTTAATGTTTGTAGAGTTAATAATGCATTCTGTCATTTACCTGAACTTTTGAGTCAAGCAATCATCAAGATGGCAGACGTGAAGGAGGACGTCCTTTGAAATAATCAACTGCACTGTATTTTTAAGTGATTGTATTTCAGTTTGGTATTATGATTAGCACCTGCATGGAGATCTTTTGGAGTCTTCATGCGAAGAGAATTGTTTGTGACTCAGGGTTGGATCTTCATGCTAAAGTGGAATCTATTCTTACTTCGTGAAGCTGCTGTCATGGTTGGCTTGGAATGGTTTTTTCCAATATAGGTGGAAGTCTTGGAATCAAAATTTTGCGAGGTTCAGATCTTATTACAGTTGATTTTGCTGTCAAAATGATAGAGGTTGTTGTTGATACTAAACTTGAAAATGTTTCCGGTGTGAAGAACAACGTAGCCAGAGTCCAGTGATGTGCATTTGAGATTGTGCTTTATTTGGGATTTTGAAGCTCAATTGTAACAAAGATTAAGGTATCATGAACATGCAATTTCGGAATCCAGTTGACCATTTATTTCTCAAAAACACATGCACAATATTTAGTCATGACCCTTGTTAGTAACTGTAGTAGTCCTCATGTGCTCAGATTGGACCGAAGCAAATCCTTTAAAGTTTTTATCTAGGTCCTTATTTGGAACTCGAATAATTTGGATGTAAAAGTGCAAATGGTAGCCATTCTATTTCAAAAATCAATTTTTGGTCAGAAATATATTTTTTTAATTCTATTTCTTAGGTAAGTTTCTGATAAAAAATACACATTTAATGACGATACAAAATTTCTCCCTTTTGGGCGGTCGAAGAGTGGACAGGGGCGTTGGCGGGTGGGTGGACAGTTAGTAGTGAGGGTGAGTGATTAAAAGAGTTTTTATTTCTCATTTTTGTTGTAGAAATAGAAAAATAGAAAAATTTTGCTTCTCATTTCTATTCTAAACCTATTTTTGGACTAAAAATTTATTCAAGAAATAGAGAATTGAAATTATATTACCAAATGAATTTTTTTTCCAAACCTATTCCCAAAATAAATAAAAAATAGAAAAATAGACAGAATAGTTATTATGCGCACCCTGAGAGGGTAATTATGGTAGTCCCCATGTGCTCAGATCGCCTATCATCCCAGTTGACTCTAATTAGTTTAGCTTGGTGCACTTCTTGTTCTTACCCAGTTGACTCTAATTAATTTAGCTTGGTGCACTTCCTGTTCTTAGGTTTTTTTTTATCTATCCTGATTTGATGAATTGCACATGTTTTCTTTTCTTCTTCTTTTTTCTCCTTGAAGTGTTATTTGTCGAAATTCTATTACAGCTTGCATTATATCAAATTGGATATTGAGTGTACTAATAGGAGGAGGTCTAAAAATCAGTTCACTCATTTGGCATCAGCTAATGATGTGCACCATTCACTCATTTGGCCTTCCAATGATCAAGATCCTTTGGTGACACCAATGCCTCAGATTATACCTAGTAGGCCTCAAGAGAGAAGGATATCAAAGGGAGGAGAATCTAAAAATGGATTCAAACCATCAAGACAATGCACATAAACTACATGCCATTTGTGCTTAAGCAAGGCCACAACTCAAAAAATTGTGGCTTAGAACAAAAGAAAAAGGTAAGGTTCATTCAATCCGTGTTTCCAGTCTCTATTTGTGCCATTATTTTCTGACTTTATTTTCTTAAGTGAACAGGATGAAGGGATAGTCAAATAAAGAAAAGCCAACAAACTTGTCACAAAGATGCATCATAACAATGCCACCAATCAAAAGGCACTTTTACTTTCAAGTAACTGACTACGTACTTGAATGATTGTAAGTGTCAATTTAGCTTGACTACTTTCTTGTTTTAATAGCATGGAAATGCCAATAATGTTGTGGTTAATGCTAAGAAGGTAGGTAGCACTTCTCACAAATTTGCCACCGCAGTGAGATTAAAGGTACTACTTTATGGTCATAAATGTCTTGTTGTGTGAAGATTTGTAATTTGATTTTATGTGATTGTATGTGTTTCTTTCATCCCACAGCCAAAGGAAGACATCATGACAAAGAAGCAAGAGAAGCGGGAAAAAACAGTGGACCATTTGAACGGCATTGTTAGTGTTGAATCAACAAGATCTACAAGACACGGGAAATTTAATCGAAAGTAGCTGCATTTGTTCTTTTTTCGTTAAAAAAAAGGTCTTCTTTCATTACTTCAAGTGAAACTTCCGGTAAAAGATACCTCAGCCCTCGAACAAACAAGATCTCAAAGAATTGTGAGAGGATTAGTAGTCCAACAAAAAAGGAAAGCCTTGTCGATCTAATCCGCCACTTGATTTCTTCTCTTCCACATTGGACTATTTGAAATTACTTCAAACGGCCATCAATCTCTTGCATTTGGTGATAAGTGGGGCCACCTCCCACTCATATTGTGATACGTAAGTACGCTTGTTACTTTCAGATAGTCTAACTCCAAAGCGAGAGAGAGAATGAAGGGCTTCTAGACTAGCACGGTTTTCAATTTGCTTGGACTTCCTTCCCGAAACCAACCACCACTCTTCGAGCTTCGTCTCCGCATACCCCGGCAACGCTTCCCGCGGTTTGTCCATCCATTAGAGACCCGCCAACGTTGATCTTCAGCCAACCCCTTCTCGATGGGTTTCACATCTCGGGTAAGAGTTCCTGCTGCTGTGTTCGTTTTTACCTTCTATAGTTCCATCTCTCAAAGTTCTTTTGTGCAGCCATGGTCGCTTCCGCCGTGCTACTCTAACCTCCTTTTTGGTGGCGCAAGATGAAATGGTTCCAAGCCTTCCAAATGTTCTAGAGAACCCTTGCTACCAAATCTAGTGAAGGTGACTTTGCATTCGGGTTACCTCATTGTAGAATTCACTCCTCCATGCGACTGAGCCCCTTTGCCCGTGATTCTGATATTTATTTTTGGGTGATTCCAGACCTCAAGAGTCCAGTCGCATCATAGAAAAATATGCTCAACTGTTTCTTGGGTCTTTTGGCAAAGGGGGCAGATGGGTTCAGGTAAGACTTTCCGTTTGAACAGGTTCTCTAAAGATGGGATTGCATTTTGGCACATGTTCCAATAAAGAGCCTCATTTTTGTGTTAACATTCATGTTCCAAATCAATTTCCATTGCTATCTGGGTGTTTGATATGAGGATGTTAGTTGTTCTGCTTGCTGCTTTGTTTCTGTTGACATTATGTGATGGTAGGCACTTTTCACTGAGTTAGAGCTTGAGGTTGTGCATGTCCAAACCATCTTGTCTTTGTCCATGGTTGAGCTGATAGGAATAGCTAGGATTTCGTTCGTAGTTCTTTCATCGGATATCCCATTAATCATATGCTCTTTCCACTTGAATTCCTCTTTGTCAATTAAGCCCGCCACTAGTTGGGGGGCTGCCTCGCCACCAATGACTCCAGATCTTAGCCAGTTATCTTTTCTTATTCTGATTTCAGTCCCGTCTCCTACCGACCATCTCATGCATTTGAAACGTGATCCCTTCCTGTCAAGATACTTTGCCATCCCCAAGATGAACAGGAGCCCCTTCGCAGCACTCCAGAAGTTGCTATTTGGGAAATAAAGACCTTTCATAACCTTATCCAATGGACTCTATCGAGATTGAGTAATTCGCCATGCATGCTGCCCAACCTTGTTGAAATTAATTAGATCTCTGAACCCCATTCCGCCACTATGTTTTCTCCTCTTCATTACATCCTATCTCTTCCAGTGAAGTCCTGACTTGAATTCACCAATTTCCCACCAAAATGAAGCAACTTTCTCTTCCTATCGCACGACAAATGGATAGTGGAACTTTGAAGGATAGCCTACACCACAGCTTTAATGAGAGTTTCTTTTCCAGATTTGGAGATAAGCTTTTCTTTCCAACCTTGAAGATTCATGTTAACTCTTGCTCAGATCCACACAAACATTTATTTTTTGTTTTGCCCCCGATCTGATGGAAGTCCAAGACACTTTCCAATTTTTTCTATTTCGAAACTCGCAGCTCCTTTGCCATATTTCGATGTAGATTTTGGGGACATCCGCTACTAAAGAGAATTCCTTAATTGTTTAAATTAAGAGCCTTCCTTGAAGCAAAGCAATATTGATGCAGGTTTTCAGTAATACTGTGGCACTCTCGTATCTTTCCATGTAGAAAAAAGATGGAATCGTCAGCAAATAAAAAATGTGAAAATGGAAAGCAGTGTCTGTTGAGCTCAATTGCTGAGATTCTTTCTTCCTCTACAGCTTTATTTAGTAGGGTAGATGCCACATTTGATACTATAATAAAGAGATATGGTGAGAGAGGGTCACCTCGTTGAAGCCCTCTAGATGGACAGAAGAATGGGTGTAGGCTCCCCATTGAACTTAATACTCAAAGACACAGATTTAACACAGTGCATTATCCAAGATATCCATTTAGTGTCAAAGCCCGTTTCTAGTAGACTTCCTTCCAAAAATCCCATTCCGTCCTTTCTTATGCTTTCCTCATATCAAGCTTCTCGGAATTTCTTCGTTCTCTTTTTTATTCTCAACTAGTGCAAGACTTCCTATACTATCAACATGTTATCATAGATCTGTCTTCCACACACAAACACACTCTATTTCGTTGCTATCAGGTTAGATAAAAGAGGTTTGAGGTGATTAGCCAATACCGTCGAGATGATTTTATAGTTGAAATTGCATAAGGTAATGGGACAAAAATGATCTAGACTTTTTGGGAGTAATATTTTGGGAACAAGGGCTATATATGTTCTCTTTAAGTGCTTATGGAAGCACCTGTTGGTCATGGTTTGAAGTTCCTGCTTTAAAAAATTTATCTCTCCTTCGGCATTAGAAAAAATTTCCTACTCCAATCAGCTAGGACCACTGATACTCTCTTCAGCTTACTCAGACATTCCCCTTTGTCCGTTCTTTTTTATCGTCATGCCATTTTTACTAACTCTTTGCATTCATCATCCTCAATTCAGAAAGTCTCATATTTAAAAACTTTGCCTCGTTTTGTTGGTTCCGTTGAGATAATCAATAAGATAGGGCTATGATCCGAGCTAAGGGCCAGCAAGGCATAAGCTTGTGCATTAAGGATTGTTACTCCCTAATCTACACTGCACAGGACTCTATCTAATTTTCCCTTCACAATCTCATCTCTCTCTCTGTTATTAGTCCATGTTAATGTGCACCCCTTGCAATCCACCTTCATTAGAGAACAGTCATTTATTAATTCCCAAAATGTTGTCATTCTACAGTTCTCTGCCATTTTCCTCCCTTCCTTCTTCCAGTGATAATGAATTTTATTAAAGTCACCCGTACAAACCCATGGGAGATGATTACTGTTTTTTTTATCTTTGATTTCCTCTCATATAGCCTTAACCTATCCTGGAATGCATTTAGAGCATGAACAAAAGTAATATGCTCGATCTTTGGAAGTCAGATTAATAAAGTATTTTAATAATGAATCTACAACCACCAAGACCAAGTATTTCCACATGACCACTAATCCCCTTGCTGTAACAATATAACATTCCCGGAAATTGAGCTATCTCATATGTCATTGCACCATTTTTTCTCTATTTTCTCCATGGGAAACAACAACTTGGGCATTTCACAACCGAGGTCGTAGCTCAAGAATCGTTAAGGGGTGGCCAGCCCTTGACAATTCCAACTTGCTTAGTAGGCTTATTTGGGCTAGCCACCCAAGCCCATTCAGCTACTTATTCTGTAATAAGAATGGGAGTCTGCCGCATTTTGGTTTCAACTAACCAAGAGGAGGTTGGATTCATTGAATTATACGGAAAAAATCCACGTTGCTTCTTGCTGGGAGGAGTTTTCTATTCTTTACCTTTCTTCTTGTTTTCTTCAGTACCTTGGATCTTAAGGACTCGTTTTCTAGATTCTTGCCAGTCCCTGATTTATATTCAAAGTATATTCAGCATTCATTTCTACTACCCCTCCTCTTGTCCCTCCATATCTGCCTGGTTTGGATCAATTTGAGCTTGCTCATAGGGCGCTAAAACACCTTGATTCACTGGAGTTTCAGGAATAAACTCTACCTCTTCTTCCTCCACAGTTTTCGCCTCATAAAGTACCTTTCCAAAATATATTTTTGGCAAGAAATTGTTCTTAGGAACAGAATAATTATCATTCATGTCCTCAAGGAAGAGCTCCCGACTCAAAGAAACATTCTTCGGCGTCAATTTATACCAATTCTGGTCATATTTAATGCATACTTCATATTTAATTCAAATTTCGTTGTTTTGAAAGGGGAAGGACGTTAGTCTAAAACGGAACCAATTTTGGGTTTGTTAGTGTCATGTTGAGACAACGAATGAAGATCGTTCGGTGGCATTTTTGTTATCTTCTTTTGGTTTCTGACATAGCTGAATGATATGGGATCTCTCGAACATTCGGACATAATTGGAATGGGAATGCTGGCTTGGTGATGATTCCATTTGAACAGAGTCCTTTGCATTGGAAGAGTTTTCTCTCGGGGAGAGAGAGTTTGTGATAATTTTGATGGTATTGTTGTTGATGTTAGTCTGATACTATGACCTTTTGAACTGTCAATTCATTTGGCAATTTTTATTGCATCATGACTTGATTCTCGTTGATAACTGGAGGACTGGCATGGTCTTGTTTTTCCTTTGTTGAAATGATGGACTCCCCACCGCTTTCTTTTCTTTTGCTGCTATCTCGTGTGATTAAGGATGTGGCATTGCAATCATTTCCCAAATCATTGGATAAAATGTCATGTGATTCCTTGGCACATGCATTAGAGGTTAGATATGCTGGGATTTGATAACTCCGGAAATTCAATATTTTCTGGAACATTTTGTGTAAAGTGTGTGTGCTGTAGTGCTGTTAGAATTTTAGCTTGCAATTCGGTTGTTGGTCACGGAATGCTATGTACTGCATTTACATTTCACCCCAAGCAGCTGATAGCATACTATGCTAGGTGGCTTTTGTTAAGTGAGAAACAGGAGCCAAGGTGAATGCTGATGCAGATTCCCCTAAGTTCCTTGTAAGAAGATGAAGAGGAGAATTGACTGGCTGCTCTTTTACACCTAATATCATCTATTATCCATGGCTGGCCTTGTCTGATGAGTCGATTCTCAAATGAAGAGCGTTAATGATGGCTAAGATGAAAGCCAGCCTTTCCATCTTTTATAGGGTGTAGATTTTCTCCCTTCGAGAGTCCTTGGGAATTTAGTATTTAGGGGAAGATAGAGTGGATATACTTGCTTTTCATGTTTCCTCTTTTCTACATAAGGTCTTGGCTCAAGGGGATGTCCTACTGGCTGGAGCAGTTTTTTCCCCATTTTCTTTGTGCTGGAAATGTTGCTGGAAAAGGTAGAATCCAAAGGTCACTAGGCTGAACGATAATTATATCAAATGATCTGCTATATTCATTTGGAGAGTAGTTTACAGATTGTCATATGCACTAATGCACTACATGACATAGGAGGTTTAGGTTCTGACTTTTGTGCTCATCCAAGTAACATGCTTTCTGACCTTTGCCTGATGATTCGATTCTTAAGTGAAGAATGTTAATGGTTAAGATGATAATCAGCCTTTCCATCTTTTATAGGACGTAGATTTTCTCCCTTCTGGAGTACTTGGAAATTTTGTTTTTAGGGGAAGGTGGAGTGGACACAATTTCTTTTCATGTTTTCCTCTTTTCAGAGATCTCCTACTGATTGGAGTAGTTTTCGCCCACTTTCCTTGTCCTGGAAATTTACAGGACAATGTAGAATCCAAATGTCATGAGACTGAACAATAAACATATCAAATGATATGATGAATTCATTTGGAGAGTAGTTTGCGCTAAATACTTTATGTAACATACAGATGTATGGGTTTGAAGTTCTTTGCTCATTCGAGTGACAAGCTTTCTGACCTTTACCCTAGATCCTGGTTCTCATGCAATCTAGCAAATTTAGAACTTCGGGAAATATCTGCTAGAATGGTTGGCTTTTAGACATATCTAAGATAAATGCATAATGCAGATACTGTAGTTTAGGTTTCAAAGTAGAATTCTGGAATCTCTATACTCGTGCTCTGCCTTTTTTTCCCCCTGCGTGATGAAAGGAGATTTAATCAAGATGGTAGACCATGGCACAAAAGAGAAGCTTGTCAGAAAAGAGGGGCACCGCCTCTCTCTCTCTCTCTCTCTCTGGATTTTTCCAGATTTCTCTCTCTCTCTGCTGCACCAGAATTTTCTCCCTCTCTCCAAGACTTTTCTCTCCCCCTCTCTCTCCAGATTTTTCTCCACCGACTTTGGCTCCTATAAATAGGGGCTGTTGTCTCTTAAAGTGTGAAGTGAGTGAGTGAAGTGTGGTGTGTGTGAGTGGAGTGTGTACGTGAAGTGAGTGGGTGTGTGCGTGTGGTTTGTGAAGTGAGTGAGTGAGCAAGTACAATGAGTAGTTGTGAGAGTGTGATGGTATAGAGAGTTTGTAATATTGTTTATATAAAATAAAGCAATTATTTTACTTGTACATCCACTTGCTTCCCAACAATTGGTATCAGAGCAAGTTGTCGGAGGCCGTGCGAAGACAGTGGTCGGGGACCATTGTAAGTGAGTAGGCGGTCAAGTTCGTCGAGCCAAGGAGCGGAGTACGTCAGAGTTCTGCCAGTGCACAATCCGGGATTGTGAAGTCGGTTGGTCCGGGACTAGGCTTACTTGGTATAGTGCGGGGCATTATACTCAAGTCACGATGGCGGATTTCTCGAGTTCGGTAAGTGGCGTCGAGAAGCTCAACAACTCAAATTATAATAATTGGAGTACCCGCATGCAATATTACTTGCTAGGTCAAGATTTGTGGGATATCGTTGGCGGGAGCAACACCACACCACCAACGAATGATAGCGAATTAAGAAAATGGAACATAAAATCAGGAAAGGCTCTTTATGTTCTTGCCGTAACTGTTGAAGATGAATTATTGCAACACATAAAGAGTGCGAAGACCCCGAAGGAGGCATGGGATAACTTGGCGACGCTGTTTGCAAGGACAAACGATGCCAAGTTACAACGCCTAGAGAACAAGCTCCTCTCAGTCTCGCAACAAAGTATGACGGTGAGTCAATACTTTTCTAAAGTTAAATATATTTGCGAAGAAATTTCAAAATTAGATCCTGAGAATGCCATCTCTGAGACAAGAATGAGAAGAATAATAATTCACGGGTTAAGGCCGGAATATAATGGTATTGTTACGGCCACCCGTGGATGGGCAAATGAGCCAACTCTAACAGAGTTGGAGAATATATTGGCCAACCAAGAAGCCTTAGATAAACAAATTTCTAAGGTCACAATTAAGGAGGATGAAAGCGCCCTCTTCAGTAACAAAAGAGGGTTCAAGGGCCAGAATAGAAATAGAGCAGATGCAAGAGATGGCAAATCATGGAAAAGTCATGGAGAATGGCCAAAGCGAATAGAAGGAAGTGGACCTCGGCCAGGGGGAGCTCATCGAGACCGCGACAAGGACGACAATGAAGATAAGAAGAATAGAAGGCGAAATGGACGGTGTTACACATGTGGCAAAGTAGGTCACTTTGCCGGGATTGTCGGTTCAAAAGAGTTGAAGGAAACGTTGCGGCGTCTAAGGAAAATGATAGCGAAGAAGAGTGGGATTTCCAAGCATCCTTTGCAATGGAGGAACAAGAAGAGCTTGCAAACTCCTCCATAGAGTTAGAAGATGCGATGACCCTCATCACGGTAAGTGATAAATTGATTGATTATGATGAAGATTGGATAGTTGACTCGGGTGCTCAAATCACATGACCGGAGATCACGGGAAGCTATTAAACATGTGTGAGTACAAAGGTGGACGAGTAGTTGTCACCGCGGACAACTCAAGGTTGCCGATTACCCATGTCGGCCAAACGATGATAACACCCCGATTCAGTTCGCATCAAGTCGAACTGAAGAATGTGTACCATGTGCCAGGGATGAAGAAGAATCTATTGTCCGTGGCACAACTTACAAACTCAGGTAATTATGTGGTGTTCGGTCCAAAAGACGTTAGGGTGTACCGCAATTTGAAACCAATTGGTACACCAATCATGGAGGGGCGTCGATTAGAGTCTGTCTACGTGATGTCGCTCGGACGGCATATGTGGACAAAACTCGAAGGAGTGAAACGCCTGGTTTGTGGCATGCACGGCTTGGGCACGTGAGCTACCATAAATTAAAGGTGATGATAAAGAAAGGTATGCTAAAAGGTCTCCCCCACTTAGAAGTCGAAGAAGATGTCATCTGCGCCGGATGCCAGTACGGGAAGGCACATCGCTTCCATATGAGGAGTCTACATTCGAGCTAAGATGCCTCTAGAGCTTATCCACTCGGATGTATTTGGACCAAGAAGCAACCGTCGATCGAGGGATCAAAGTACATGATAACATTCATCGATGATTTCTCCGTGTACGTACGGGTCGACTTCATGAAAGAAAAATCTGAGGCATTAAACAAATTTAAGGAGTTTAAAGCAAAAGTAGAATGTGAAGTAGGCAAGAAAATACTATGCCTTCGCATAGATAATGGGGGAGAATATACATCAGATCACTTTACAAAATTTCTTCAAGAATGGAAGATACGTCGACAATTTACTTGCCCAAATACGCCACAACAAAATGGAGTTGCCGAAAGAAAGAATCGATATTTGGCGGAGACATGCAGGACTATGTTGCATGCGAAGAGTGTTCCACCCAAGTTTTGGGCTGAGTGTATGAAGACGGCAGCGCACGTGATCAACAAACTACCTCAAGCAAGGCTTGACTTTATGTCACCATATGAGAAGTTGTGGAATCGCAAGCCCACGGTAAGTCACTTTAGAGTATTTGGGTGTGTATGTTATGCATTCGTGCCAGACCATCTTCGCAACAAGTTCGATAAGAAGGCAGTTCACTGCATATTCATGGGCTACGATGATCAAAGAAAAGGATGGAAGTGTTGTGACCCTACAACAGGGAGGTGTTACACTTCCGAAATGTGGTGTTCGACGAACTATCATCTTGGTGGCCATCACAACCTAATTCAAAACAAGTTGAAGAAGAGATTCATGAAGGAATGAAAGAAAATGATGAGATTGATAAGGGCCAGCGAATTGAAGAAGGAAATGATAATGTAACAGGAAGAAAGAAGTCAGAGCACAATCACCAGAAAAATCAAAGAACCCATGGCGAACTGGTGTACATCCAAGAACTACAGAAGAGCTTCGACCAAGTCAGATGGAAGAACCTGAAGAGGAGGAATCTCAACTTAGGAGATCAACAAGACAAAGAAGACCAAATCCCAAATATGCAAATGCAGCGCTGACTGAAGATGTCGGAGCAGTCGAGCCGTCCACATATGAGGAAGCCTCGCAAGGCGTGGAATGGAGGAAAGCTATGGAGGAAGAGATACAAGCACTAAGAAAGAACGAAACATGGGACTTAGTACCGAGACCTAAAGAGGTACGTCCTATATCTTGCAAATGGGTTTATAAACTTAAAACTCGACCCGACGGGTCGATAGAAAGATATAAGGCACGACTAGTTGCTCGAGGATTCTCTCAAAAGTATGGCCTAGATTATGATGAGACCTTTAGTCCAAAGAGCAAAGATCACTACGGTTCAAGTCTTACTAGCACTTGCAGCAAGCAAGTCGTGGAAATTATGGCAAATGGATGTAAAGAATGCCTTCTTACATGGAGAACTAGATCGAGATATATACATGGAGCAACCAGATGGTTTCAAAAGTAAGACTCATCCGGATTATGTTTGTAAGTTAAAGAAAGCCCTCTATGGCTTAAAACAAGCTCCGAGAGCATGGTACGGGAAGATTGCTGAATTTTTTATACAAAGTGGTTACTTTGTAGCCCCGGCAGACTCGAGCTTGTTTGTGAAGGCGAGAAGATGGCAAGCTCGCAATAGTGTTAATCTACGTGGATGATCTAATCATCACTGGAGATAATGAAGAAGAGATATGCCAAATCAGAACCAACCTCTCAGTACGGTTTCAGATGAAAGAGCTTGGAGAATTAAAACACTTCCTGGGGCTCGAGATTGAAAAGACCAATGAAGGATTATTCCTATGTCGGCGAAGTATGCACGAGACCTCCTAGACAAGTTCGGGATGCTTGATTGCAAACCTATATCTACTCCAATTGATGGAAATATAAGGTTATGTGCAACGAAGGACGAGAATTGGAAGACTCAACTATGTATAGGCAATTGGTGGGTAGCCTTATTTACCTAACCATAACACGGCCTGATATTGCCTTTGCGAGTGGGAGTAGCAAGCCGATTCATGGAGAAGCCACGAATGCCCCACTTAGATGCGATCAAGCGCATACTAAGGTATGTAAAGGGTACATTTGATTTTGGGCTTCTGTATAAGAAAGAAGCATCATGTGAAGTTGTAGGCCATTGTGATGCTGACTTTGCTGGAGATCGTGACACGCGACGATCAACTACTGGATATATGTTTAGCCTCGGATCGCGGTAGTGTCATGGTGTAGCAAAAGACAGGCAACTATGTCACTATCTACGACGAAGCCGAGTATAGAGCAGCAGCAATGGCAGCACAAGAAAGTACATGGCTGGTGCAGGTGATGGAGGATCTTCATCAACCAATAAATCAACCTACACAGATATATTGTGATAATCTGTCGGCCATAAGCTTAGCGGAAAATCCAGTTTTCCATGCGAGGACCAAGCATGTAGAAGTGCACTATCATTTCTTGCGGGAAAAAGTCTTACAAGGCGAGATAAAGATGGAGTATGCCAAAACAAATGATCAAGTTGCAGACATCTTCACCAAAGGTCTTGGAGCTGTAAAATTCGAAGAGTTTCGAAGGCAACTTGGTATTATCACAATGTCCATGGTAAGAGAGAGTAGTCGGTGAGGGAGAATGTCAGAAAAGAGGGGCACCGCCTCTCTCTCTCTCTCTCTCTAGATTTTTCCAGATTTCTCTCTCTCTCTGCTGCACCAGAATTTTCTCCCTCTCTCCAAGACTTTTCTCTCCCCCTCTCTCTCCAGATTTTTCTCCACCGACTTTGGCTCCTATAAATAGGGGCTGTTGTCTCTTAAAGTGTGAAGTGAGTGAGTGAAGTGTGGTGTGTGTGAGTGGAGTGTGGACGTGAAGTGAGTGGGTGTGTGCGTGTGGTTTGTGAAGTGAGTGAGTGAGCAAGTACAATGAGTAGTTGTGAGAGTGTGATGGTATAGAGAGTTTGTAATATTGTTTATATAAAATAAAGCAATTATTTTACTTGTACATCCACTTGCTTCCCAACAAAGCTGAGTCGTAAACCATGGCACAGAAGAGAGGCTGGTTCATACAGGCTAGTGTACATGAAATGGAACAAGATTCCCATTGCTGATAATTGCTGTCGGAAGAGGATTATTGAAGTAGCTTTTGCAATGATTGGAGATAGATCAATGTGTTGTTCTAAAGCAGCAGTCCGCCATGGCAATAGATGGCGGAATTTACTTGTTTCATAACACACAAATGAAGTGGTTGCTTATGTAGGCAAAATTCCTTGGATGTGAGCTATGATTCCGTTTAGTAGGGCTTCGACTATAATTCTAGGCTTAAAAAAGAAACATTCTCCCTCTCATTCTCTCCATGCCTCCCTCAACTTAACCCACCCATTTGCTTCATGCACATGGAAGAAGCATATGCTCATACCGCATGAAATGGGAAATGTTGGACTAGAATCATGAAGACAATTTGATTTGTGTTGAATCTTGCATAACATGTGGAATAAATGAAAAAGTTGGTCAATTAACCTGGATAAATACCTTCTTCATGAAGGTTCTTACTTGAGGACATGTATGTCTGTCCTCAGCTGATGTACATTATGGAATCATCTAGTCAACTTGAAGGTATTTGTTTTGTTGGAAGAGCCTTCTGACAGGAAAAGTCTCATGAGTCAGCACAGTTGAATGTCTGAAGCTTGAGTTATTGGCAATTTTTGAAGAAAGCTTCAAGCAGAATTGTGGGAGGAGGTAGAATATCCTTGATGGACAAATTTTGCTCTTGCATTCTTTCGCCATATTCTGTTGTCTTACTTCTTTTCAGAGCAATTGGATTGTGTGATTTTGTTGGCTTTCACCAGAGATTGGCTCATTCATGGTCGTGTTAGGTATGGTTTGTTCCAAACTTCAAGGAATCAAGTGATCATGACACACGGTTCCTTATTACTCATGGCGGGATGCCCTGGTGTTCCTCAATCCTTCACTTATGTTATTATATAGGAATCTTTTAGATCTACTTGTTTTGACAATTGCTTCAATTGGAGCACTGCTGATTGGAGCTGTTCCACATTAATTGGACGGTCTTATTGCTGATGTCAAATGGTCTTGAGCCTTGTAGATGAAATCAATGTTGCAGAGTCTCCTTGCTTGATTGGCCGAGTAAAATTCTTAGGAGGTTATGGAATGTTGATAAGTTTGCTCATCTCTGCAGGTGCTTCTCATCGCTAGCCTAGGTAGCTCGTAGTTTCAGCAGAGCCAAACTAAAATGGATGAACTAGCTATTAAAAACCAGGGTTTCATTCGTTTGATACGAGAAACCTTCAGCATGTCATATATAAAGAAGTCAGACAGACAATGAGCTGGCAGTCCTTTAGCAGATGGATGCGGAACAGATGCCTGTCGAAAAAGCTGAAGAAGATGCTAATGCTACCGGGTTGCTAGGGAGAGGGTACTTGCAATACGGGTAATGTCTCGGCTCATTTTTTAGCACTATCGGTTCCAGGTTAATTCCTGTCAACTTTCAGTTGATATCAAAGTTGTTGCTGCTGCAGATGTCCTCATTACTGGTGAAGGTGCTGCATTACGGCCCCCCTGTTGCAACAAGATCTTTAATTGCTATCACTGTCATGATGATGTGAAGGTGATCCCTTCTGCCCTTCGTAGACTTAAGAATGCTTGGGGAACTCACTTTGTCATGACATGAAGAAGGCATTAGATATATGTCTAGGAGATACTTTAGAGTAAGCTTAGTTAATAGATTGCAATTAAAGTTTTACTTGTCATACATTAGAGAATGATCATCAACCAAATGGAGGCACTGCTTTGGGTGCCTGTAGATTTTGGGCACTAGTGTCATGAGTTATCTTCATATGAGAATGCATTCTGACCTGATGATAACTTTGAAATGTGTGCGCTTATATTGCGATATGTGCAGGTTTCCATTTTTATGTGACAAATATGTGCAGAAGGTTGCCATTGATATTCTCTAGAAGTTAATTCACTAGTTAATTGCATCATACTTCCTTTGTATCATAAATGAAAGTCACCATGTGGATTGAGTTCTGATAAGTACTCTATAGTTCGGTGAATATGATGATGAACGTGATTCTTCAATCTTCTGCACACGGACGTGCTTTCCATAACCTGACATACTGTTCTCCTATGCCCTGGATAGTATCAATGTAAACAAAAAGCATAAAAATGCTTAACAATGGGCATTCAATTTAGAAAGCAAATTTCTTATTTGCATTATACAGATTGTCATAAGTGTTAGGTGTCGTATCCTGCAGCAGGAGACAATATGATTACATGGACCTCATGTCTTACTTCTTTTTCTTTTTTTTTGTCTACAGATATTGAAGCGAAATTATGTCTCAAGTCTGAGCCGTTTATGGAATCCAACCAGATTGAATAAATATCCAAGTTTAACAGCACAATAAAATTGAAGAGTTGGACTCACCTTTGCCGAAGGTTGGACGAATGAGAGGAAAGAAGTCCCCTATCACTGCAAGACAAAAGGGGTTCCTCGTTGTGTGAATGGCCGCCAGTGGCTTCTTTCTTTGAGAAGCGTGGAGTGGGTTCCTTCAGCAAAGTGTAGCCGCACAAGAAGAAAGAGAGTACAATGGCCGCACCGTGATTTCCTGGGGAACGCCGCACGAAGAGTGGGGCGCTTGTTGCTTGGCCGTGAACGGGGGGCTATACACACCGTGGATTGGTGTTGTGAGTATTTTTGCAAACACTTTAAATTTGAGTCTAATCTTGGTGTGAGAACATTTGAGCATGTGAGCGACTGCAAATTTGGATTTTCCAATTATTAGTGAATTATCTGCTGCCCTAAATTTCTCCATGTAGTGGATGTAGGTGCATGCGACACTGACGATCTTGAACCACGTAAATCTTTCGCGTCCTTTATCGTTTCTCATTTATTTCTCTAATAATTTCACGTTAATTTCCTGATAGCTTAGGCGATAATATGTTACAACTAGTATCATTGCAATGGACGTGGCATTTGTTGGTGTGGCCACCGTTGGAAGTAAGACTCAACAGTGTCAAAGCAATTATCGATGCGAATGATGGGATTGTTAGTATTTGTAAGAAGATAAGAAACACTCATAAACACTTGGCACAAGGTGATTGATCAAAGCAATTAAGCATGCGATTAATGAGAGTTCTTTGCTGCCTCAGTGCACAACATTCGCTCTTGAGTGGGTTCAGTAGTTGGGGTGTGTAGAGATGCTCATGGGCTCTCGTGGCCGGCTTCGCCAAGAAAATCCATGCTCCGACGGCCTTGGTGCCTGAAATCCTAGCAGTGAGAGAAGCCTTGGCGCTCCCGTTGAAGATAGGGTAGAACTGATCTGGGGAGGAAAAGTGGTGATCTGCAGGTGAGGATGGAAAGTGATAGCTTATCTCGGGCCAAACTGAAAGCCCAAGGGTAGTCCGGTCTGTTGTTGAGGATTGTCGGTATCTTATGGCCCAAATGCAACGAGTGTGTCTAGCCTTCTAGCCTTTTGACCCGGGGAAGTTAATCAGCCTGTGAACTAGGTTTCGAAGGCCGATCAACACAGCTCACTAAACTCGAATTGGCTTGCCAACTCCCTATCCTCTTTGGTTATGTTTAGTCATTTGTATTTCTAATTAGGCTAGGATTAGATATGATAGGTTATGAAATCGTGGGATTTTATCATATCTTATTCACCATTTGGTGATCGTAAGTATAAAATTGGACATATTCACATCATATTATATCCATTATTTGATATAAACGACGTCTCAATATAAACGAACCTAATCACCGCTTGCAGTGGCCCAATTGGATAAGAGCTCTCATGATCCTTTGCGAGAGGAGAGGAGTTCGAATCCCGCTGGCCGCACGGGATCTTAAGTGCGACGTCGGGGTGGTGAGTCCTCCGCTAGCGTCGCCCCAGGGTTTACCCCCGTTACCCCGGGTCTGTCGGGCTGTCCGTGTTGGTACGGTGCCCGGGTTCCCTGGGTCATAAAAAAAAAAAAACAAAACAAAAAATATAAACGAACCTAAAAGTTTATAAATGAAGATGGTAAAAATCTCTTGCGACTATGTACTTTATTTTTTATTTTATTTTTCCTCTCTTTTTTTAATTAATTTCTTTTTTTTTTCCATCATTCTCTAATAAAATTTTATTAAATAGTAAACTATACTGATATGCCTAAAATACCTCAAATATGTACAAAATAAGTTTAGCTTCTCATATTTCCACACCCAACATACCTAAATACACACTAATCTCCCTGTGAATATATTAGAAAATCAGCATTGCATAATAAATTTGTGGAAAAATTACAAAAATTGCTCCAAACTTCGGGAAAATACATGTTTGACATAAAATTTTGACTGTTACACATTACTTCTTCAACTTTTATTTGGTGATAGCCGTTAACATTTCACTATATTCTCCATTCCACATGTGCAATGTAGATGACGTTAAAGGGGTAAACTTGTTCTTCATCTCATTTTTTTTCTCGAAAGAATGCCTTTTACCGTTGATTTCTATAAGAAAAATAAAAACAATACAGAAAATGGAGAAAAAAATTAACTAAATTATCAGTACCATAAAATTTGACTATCAA
Source organism: Eucalyptus curtisii (assembly GCA_017140595.1). NCBI lineage: Eukaryota > Viridiplantae > Streptophyta > Magnoliopsida > Myrtales > Myrtaceae > Eucalyptus > Eucalyptus curtisii. The sequence continues at coordinate 11,345,099 of CM029496.1, forward strand.
TAATAATATAGATGATAAAAGTTGGTAGAAAATTCATGGATATATTAATAGAACTAGTATGTATTTGAACAAAAAGAAACGCAAGTAGAAAGGAAAAATGCCTCAAACAACTAAAAATCAAATAAAAAAATTTGACGCTCATTTTGTATTGTTAAATGGTTAATTAATGTAAGAGAAAATGATCAATATAAATATTTTTAACAAAATCACCTTAGATTTTGATTCATCTTCGTCTTTTATGAGTTAAGGACATCATTTTCATCGATAAGTTCTTTCTAGATTTTTTTGTAGACCAATCATTTTACATTAATTAAACCTTTATATATACATAACGCATGATCAAATATTATCATTTGAAGTTTTTGTTATCGAGGCCTTTTCCCCTTTTTATTTAATTCGTGTTTCTTAACCCGAGCTATTATAAACTATTTTTTACTTTTGTAAATCAACCCATTCATCCCTTCGTTAGGTTGCATTGTTGACCTCAATAATTGGTAATAAGGCTTCATTTGTTTCTCGAAAAATGTGGTGTTTCTAAAAATTATTTTCTGGCAAGTCATTTTCCAAAAAAAAAAAAAAATCATATTTTCCTATATTCGGCTAAAATTTGAAAATGAACTAGAAAATATTTTCCGCCATTCGGTAAGAAAAATCTTTTCCTGCATGCGCTCATTTTCAATAATTTTTTCATTATTTCATTTTTTAAATCTATTTTCTAATGTTTAATTTTTTTTTCTTTTTCTTTTTTGCTTTTCTCTCTTTCCTTCTCTTCTTCTTCATCAACCTGCCAAGGTCAAAGAAGAAGAAGAGAAGGAAAGAGAGAAAAGCAAAAAAGAAAATAGAAATTATAAAATTAATGTAAAAAAGAAAAAAGAAAAAGAAAACATAGAAATGGAATGAAAATGTGTTTGGTGAAAGAAAGTGAGGTGGAAGAAGTTATGGAAAATATTTTCTACTTTTCAAAAGTGGAAAATATTTTCTACTTTTCAAAAGTGGAAAATATTTTCCTCATTTTTTAATATGTTTTTTTACCCATAGTAAAAAAACGTTTTTCTTAACTAATTCATTTTTCGTGAAATGAATGCAGGAAAATTAGAAAAAAAAACATTTTTCTAGAAGTTATTTTCCATGAAATAAACGTAGCCTAAATATTGCGTTGCTTGTACTTTGAAGTGTTGTTTACTTTTGACTATAAAGATCCTATTCTATGTCTACCAACCTTAGTCCAATTTATTTATGAGGGTCGATCTACCACCACACCTCCATACTTTGACAGAACCAATTATGGTCATTGGAAATAGGTTGAGCGTATATATGCAATCAACACAGTTGGCAACATGGATGTTGACACCCAAATTTTTGCTAGCAAATTGAATCTGCATTTTTGTGAAGATAACAACTTCTTCTTTTTTTTTTAAAGGAGAGGACTAATAAGTCCTCAGCCCAGATCCACAACTCGAGCTCCCCGCCGGACAATATCGGACTTGAGCCCAGATTTCTTTAGATTTGTCCAATAGCCCATCGAATAAGACTCAGCAACAGAAAGGAGCTGAAAAATGGAGCCCATCCGGCCTCTTTCCTTCCTTACTTTTATCTCTCTCTCTCTCTCTCTTCCCCCGAACAAAGGCACGCGCGCGCGCAAGAGGGGGATCTGAAAGCAGAGAAACGTTCTCTCAGTCCCGCTTTCCCTCTAGTTCCACGGCCGCTCCATTTCCGATCAGGCGATCACCACCACTTCCTGCTCATAATTAACGTCGCGGTTCCTCCTCATCGGCCACCACTCGGTTCCCTCCTGTTGTTACAATTCCAGCACTGTCCAATCGTGTTTCCGACCGTGCTCTGTTCTGACCGTGAAGATGCTATTGCTACTGATTCGTTAGAGAGCAGTACTTGCGTACAAGTAATGTCTCGACTCATTCTTGAGCAATAGTAGTTCAAGCTTTGTCCTTCTCAACTTTCAGTTAATATCAAAGTCGCTGCTGCTGCTGCTGCTGCTGCGGCGGCGGTAGATGTCCTCATTACCATGGAAGGTGCCGCATTTTTGATTTGATATAATATTAATATATATAAGGCATCCTCCGGATAATTCAAATCGAAGCAATTGCTAGAGCCCCCTGTTGCAACGAGATTTTTTTATTGCCTTCACTGTCATGATCATGCAAAGGTGACTCATTGTGCCCCTCATAGACTAAAGTGTGCTTGAGAACTTCCTTTTGTTATGACATGAAGAACGCACTAGATATCTACGAGATACTTCGTGCAGGCTCAGTTGATAGATTGCAATTAAGTTTTTACTTGCCATATATTAGAGGATTATCGTTAACCAAAGTATAGGCACAACTTCAGCTGCCTCTAAATTTTGGGCGCTAGTGACATGAGTTATCTTAAGATGAGATGGCGTTCTGACCTGTGGCTAGTGTGTGCTCTAATATTTTGGTATGTGCAGTTTGCCATTACTGCATGACGGATATGTGCAGAAGTTGCCATGTCATTTGAGTTCGGATGAGTAGTCCACAGTTTGGCGAATATGTCCAATATTCGATTCTTCAATCTTCAACCTGTGGATATGCTTTTCATAAGAAGACATACCGTTCTCTTATGGCCAGAATAACATATCAATGTAGACAAAAGCAGGGCATTGACTCGCCTTGCCATCAAGTTCAGCGGATGGATGCTATCGAATTTCTAGCATGTTTATAGACTGACTAATCACTTGATGTTCCCACTTACCTACATGTTTTGTTTCAAGTTGTATGGTCAATATGCGATAGTGCACAAGAGGTAATTTTAAACACTCTATCCTTCATTACCTACTGTGATTGCACGAAAGAGCTTTTTGAAGGAGGGTAAAAATGTGAAGTTGTTTAAAAAGACTGGCCAAAAATAAACTACAGCGCAGATGTTGATTCTCAACCTTTGGTTTCCATGTTCACAGGTGGTGTTTGCATGGGGAAGTACTTTTGTTGGACTTGTAAGTTTTTCGATGATGATGTGCGTCAAATCTTTCTTATCTCGCTGCTCAATTTCTTTCATGTGTCTTGGACAGTGACATTGGTCGAGTCTCTCTCTATGTCAGAAGTAGTCTCTGTCCGCCCTCTCCCCCTGGCAAATATTTCAAAACCTTGAGCATAAAAATGTTGCATAACGTGCAAACTTGTGAAGGAAAAAGGTTCGTTAATTGCATTTTACAGATTCTCAAAAGTATTGGGTGTTGTTGTATCCTGCGGTTGAAGTCGATATGATCACATGGACCTGACATCTTACTTTATTTTTTCTGCAGACATCCAAGAAGCAGAATCGCTGCAATAGATGTGGCATTTGCAGGTATGGCCACCATTAGCAATGATACGCAGTACTGTCAAAGCGATTATGAAAACATCATGCTTTAAGAGCATCCAAAAAATTTTCACAAATAATAGCTAGATGATTAGATGTAGTATGACTCCACGACCCGAACTAATAGTTTGAGGATGTCAGATAAAATTCCTAGATGCATTTCATTTTCTGTCAATCATCACCCTTGGAGAAGATTATTGGTTTCGTTTTAGGTATTTATATTTCAATTTATACAGAGTTCCCCGCTTCTGGATGTTGCTCTCATCATTTCTTTGTCGTTGATGATGTTGCACGTTTAATACATGTCTTATCTCTATTTTCTTTCTCAGAATTGTGGGGCGAGAGAATGTGGTAAGCTTTAGTTATCCCGTGCTTAGGCCAGCATAAATAGTGATGGAAAGAACTGAAGTCAATTCCCTTCACTTATTGTCATGCTGTAAAGGTTGTTGCTATTCAATCTTGCTGAATTACAGCCATTGCATGGAAGGAGCGACGCGTCATGACTCTCCTTTTTGCTTTGAGGTAAAGCTCTGTGACTGAACGGTTATTATGCGTGCATTTGCAGAGTGTATAAATTGAAGGCGGCGGAAATGGCGATGTGCAGTTTCTATTTGATTCGAGAAATGACGTGACAGTCTTGCCTTGCTAATACAAATTCGTAAGAGAACATTCGCCGGGGAGAGTTGTTTGTTGAAAGATGTTTGCTGTTCTGCAGGTTTGGATCCATTGCGGGAAAACATCACCAGTTCCATGCGGCTAGGACTAAGAAATTGTGATTTTTATGAATGTCCTTGCTCAAGGCTGTGAAGTCGGATGTCCATCGATTTTTGTCGGGCCAACATTGTAATTGGCGCACACTAATCATGGACCTTATATTATGTGGTTCCTTGGTGACTTTGATGGAAAAGTTGAGACGCTTAGTTAGAATATAAGTTTGGCTTCTCATATTTCTAAACCTAATTTTCTAAATCCACCCTACCCTATCACCTTACGAATAATGTTTTAGAAATTGGGCATCACATAATAATTGTACGGGAAAATTACACAAAAATTACCCTAATTTAAGGGGGTAATACAAGGTTCCTTCTAAACTTTCAATTGTTACACATTACTCCACTAAACTTTCATTTTATCACCGAAAAACAAAGTGATGAAACCATCGATCAAAAAGACCCACTAAAATGGTTGGAACAGGCTGGAGCTGGACATGCAAAAGGAGACATCGAAGCAGTCCATAGCATCAAGTTAATTATTTATCCCTCTGATCTATTCTAAGAACTTAGCTTAGCTACTCTCTTTATCCACACGTATGCGATATCACAATCTTATTACAATAATTAAATTCCTGAATAGCATATTTAATGGATTGTCTATGCAATGGATTATGTAATCCATGTGCTAACTTGAGGGATTTGTTAAGAGATACTAACTTCTTTTTTTCGATAGAGCATTCCTCGGAAAGTATTTCTGGCTTATGATGTTTTTTTCTTCCGTCTGTGCGTGCGTGTGTGTTTCGAAAGGCAGACCCAATGGCAAAAATACGATGAAACTGTTGAGGGTATCAGAAGTTCCTTCTAAGATCTAGTACATGAACTCTTGGTTTACACCATGACTCAAAGCACATTTAGCCGACCAATTGCATGAAGGGCGTACAAATCATCATCATCATCATTATTATCATTATTATATTATTTCCATGAAATGTTACACTCTTTTAGTGAGGTCCATTCTTGATTTCTTCTGATCATATCTCTGATTAGTGGACTAAGTATAGGTGATGTCCATGTTTGTGTCGCACCACATTTAAAAAGTTTTAGACCTCCCTTTTATCACAGAGAGATAACGCCTCATGTTATTACCAGGTCATTGAATCTGAATTACAAAATGGGTTCATCATCCATTTTCTCACCTATAGTGATTAGCATATATTATGCATTATTCCATGACATCCGCGTGGTTTATTATGCTAGCATGTCCGTTCTTTGATTGAGGTGGTGAATTGCTTGTTGATTTGGTGATCTACTTAGTTTAGTAATGGAGCCAACTCACTTACAATATTTTGATATTAATCAAATCGAGTAGGGTAAGGTGGTTGTTCAAAATCTTGCGATAAGAATGTGAAGCGTAAATTGAAAATTGAGGCACAATCCAAATAGTTATGAACGCGTCAAGGTGTCCATATCGTAAATTTGGCGAATAACTCCACTAGAATATGAGTTCATGTGTTTAATTAATGGATCGGATGTTTTTCTTTGCTCTTTCATGCGTCCAACAATTGAATAAGAAATATAAGGCAAAGAACTGTCTAAGAAGGAAAGATATAATACAAGCCCGAACTCACAAAAGCAAGCACGTAGGACCAGCAAAATGGCACAAGTTACTATTTAAGATAATTCGGTGAGAGTAGCTTTCTCGAAGAAAGCTATGCCTCGTTACACAATGTGGTGCGGACCTAAAAACTAGTGTATCAGCCAAAACTGAAGCAAGTTATATGTGCCGTTGCATCCGAGGAGGTTCCAATTTTAAAACTTATCTAAAAGTCGAAATGATTTAGAAAATTTCGGATAACTATCGATGCAAAGGGCATTTTTGAACTCAAGATGCTAAAAGCTCTTCTTGAATGATTGCCTCTTAAAGAGATACATTTGCAAGGGATTGATCGTCCACCTTGTAAATATTTTTGTTAATCAATAATTTTTACAGTAATTTACCCTTTAAACATACATAGTGATTAAGCAATTCTTGTTATTTGATCTTTTAATTATAGATGCCTTTTTCCCATTCTAATGAATTTGTATTTATTTTTTAAAATATCTTATTTAGTTATATTAAGGTGGCTATATTTATTTAATTTTGAAAAATTCTCATCATTAAATATGATTATTGATATTTATTATTTTGATTATTAGTATTTTAGTTAATTTATTTCTCTTCCATTATTTTCTATATTTTTCAGTCTTTCAGAAAAAGAGGCTTCCCTAGAAAAAGAATGAGATAAAATTTATACCTTTACCCCTTAAAATTCACAAGCATGTGCATGCTAATAACAATATAATGAAGAGTTAATTGCTTGAACAAAATAAAAGTTCAGACGTTATTGTATAACAAGTGAAAAATCGGAGGCAAATTTGTATTACCCCAAAATTCAGAGAAGTTGTGCGTAATTTACCCTCATATAGTGGAATGGGTTGAACCATCTTTATTTACACAAGTGGGCCTTCGACTAAACTCAATCGGTGTTTATCGAAATTCCTTAGCCTTCAACAGTGTCGAGCACTATTGATGCCTTGCCTTAGTTTACCAATATTCGAGACTATCCTGCCATGGCTTTGGTAATCAAATCGAGAGCACCTAAAAAAAAAAGTTTAAAGAAGGGAAAAAGAAATGGAAAACTTCTCATGGTGGAGGTCATCATGCTCGCCGGCCACGATTGTACAACGTTGTTGATTTTCCACGGGAAACTTGACTTCAAGATCAGAGCTAACATTCGTAATTCTCCACCAAATTCTACAATATCTTTCTCTTTGTTAAGTTTCTAACAAAGTACTTTGCATCACGTATTCTTTGTTCATTACCAGGACCATTTTTTCAGTTTCTGTACCACGCCGGCAATTGCACATTGGAATTCCCCTTCTCCCACAAAATCTGAATTTGACTCATATACTCGTGCATTATTTTGCAAACTCTTTGGTTTCAAACGGCCAAACAGACTTGAATTTCAGCATCTTGCTTTTCCTAACATGTATATTTATAAAACCCCTATGTAAGCATGGTAATTGAGTTGTGCTGGCCCACAAAAACCGGCCCTATTAGTCTTGGGTTCGAGCTTGGCACGGGGGTTCTGACCCTGATGAATTCTAATTGGAAAAAGAGTGATAGGATCTAAGTGACGAACTTTCAAGAAATTTAACTTTGAAAAGAAACTCTTTGTAGTATGGGAGAAGTCGGGGAATCTTTTGACTAAAAATGTTGCCGGCAACATAAAAAACACGCTAAAAAGCATTGGCGGGACTTATTTTCCACATTAGGTTGACCCACCCATCATCTCCTTATTTGCGTTTTTGCTTTATTTCCTTTTCATTACAGGTGAGAAGTAACCCTCATGGTAAAATTAACAAACGGGGAAGCTAATAAGGATTTAGTATGTAAGTCAGCGGAAAATCACCAAAAAAATAAACGAGAAATAATAAAGAATTTAAAGATTTATGTGATTCAATTTGAGTGTTGAGATCTATATTTACGGGGAGAGCTAAGAATAAAAAATTTCTATTATTGGAGAATTGGAATTACAATCGCTCAATATACTCGAGTGTTTCCCATGTCTCAACTAAACCTGAACCCAAGGTTTTAACAATTTGGATGTAAAAATCTCAACACAAATTGCACGCTTTGCCCACGAACAAATAGGAGCTCTCTTTGAAATGGCCGAAAATCAAGGACCACGTTCATTCTTGATTTCCTTTCTTGGCGGCACGGCTTTCCAGGAAGTCATTGGGCAGCCGTCAAATCCTCCATTTTGACGTGTGTGTGTGTGTGCCCTTTCTTTGGTTTGGCTAATCTGTACGTTTAAAGTCCAACTCTTTGTTTGGGTTAAACTTGCATTTTGGGTCGGGTTTCGCCGTGTAAAAGGGTGTTTTTTGATCAATGGAAATGCATATGCTTTTAAAGTCTTCATTTCTTTTTTAATTCAATCTGGAAGAGACTTTGCTTGCAGCTTGTTAGGACATAGAGCCCACTCATAATGGAAAAGCATATGGCGATTATGTTCCTATTTTTCTATGCCCAACTCCCATTACGGATGAGTCCAACTATTCAAACCAACCAGACGGATCGGCTCGCTTTAATCTACTTCAAACACAGTGTCGATGAGGATCCGCTTGGAGCTTTGAGCTCGTGGAATGACTCTTTTCATCACTGTGAGTGGCAAGGTGTGATATGTGGTGGACGGCATCCCGAAAGAGTTGTGTCCCTCAACCTGATGTCGAAAGGCTTGGGGGGTCTTCTATCGCCTCATGTCGGAAACCTCTCTTTCTTGAGAAGCCTCGTTCTACAGAATAATAGCTTTCGCGGTGAAATTCCACAAAGCATTGGCCACTTGTTTCACCTTCGTCATCTCGTCCTTAGTAACAACTCTTTCGGCGGACAAATGCCCACCAATCTTTCTCAGTGCTCAAACCTTGAGATTTTAAATCTCATCGATAACCAACTTGTGGGAAAAATTCCTGATGAGCTCAGTTCTTTGTCAAAGCTTCAAGCTTTAGGTTTGGCTATAAACAGTCTTGCAGGATCTATTCCTCATTCTATTGGAAATCTCTCCCAACTTTACGAGCTTTCACTCCTGAAAAATGGGTTGCAAGGAGAGATTCCCAAGACATTGTCCAAGCTTCATGGTTTGAGTTTTGTTCAATTGGCGTATAACCAACTCACTGGCGAGATCCCTCCCGCAATCTTCAACATATCCGGCATTTTCTATTTCCGCGTCGGTTACAATCAATTGAGAGGGAGCATTCCCCCTTATATCGGTGATACTCTTTCTTCTCTCTTTTATCTTGATTTTCAGAGTAATTTGTTTACTGGGGTTATACCTCCGTCCCTATCGAATGCCTCTGGCCTTCAGTACATCAACTATGGCATTAACAGTTTTCGCGGACCAGTGCCCGCAAATCTTGGAAGGTTGAAAGCTCTTAGAGTAATATCCCTTACTTCTAACGAGTTGCGAGATGACTTTAGTTTCATTACCCCATTGATTAATTGTTCAAGGCTGGAAATTATTTTGTTGGCCCATGATTTTCTTGAAGGTCTATTGCCGGATTCCATTGGCAATCTTTCCAATAGCGTTAGGCTAATTTCTATGTCGTCCAACACAATGTACGGAACCATTCCTCTAGGTATTGGCAATCTCTTCAACTTGTCCTATCTTGACTTATCAGACAATTCGCTTGGTGGTTGTGTTCCTTCTTGTATTGGAGCACTCCATAACTTGCACGAATTGTACTTAAGTGGAAACATGCTAACGGGAGAGATTCCGTCATCGATCGGCAATTTGACGTTATTGAATCACTTTGACCTGTCGTTCAACAACTTCTATGGGGAAATACCGCAGAGTCTTGGTAACTATAGGCAGCTAATCGAGCTCAAGCTTTCCAATAATAATCTGAGTGGTTCAATCCCAGGGGAGGTTCTTGGCCTTTCAACCATTTCGATTATCTTCAGCTTGGCACATAACCAGTTGAACGGATCTCTCCCATCTCAAGTTGGGTCCATGATCAATCTTGGCGAACTAGATCTATCTTACAATAAGCTGATGGGACCAATTCCTAGCTCCATCGGCAAGTGCTTAGTATTGGGGCGGCTCAGCTTAGCATTCAATTCCTTTCATGGCGAAATTCCTCCGGCTTTAAGCACATTACGAGGTTTACAAGAGTTGGATGTTTCCCATAACAACTTATCTGGTGAAATCCCGAGCTTTCTCGCTCAATTTACAGATCTAAAGTACTTGAATCTATCTTCAAACAAGCTTGAAGGAGAAGTTCCGAAGCAGGGAGTATTTGTCAATGCTAGTGCAGTGTCTGTCTTTGAGAATATGAATCTCTGTGGAGGTATTGTAGAACTAAACCTTCCTTCTTGCAAATCGAATACCTCTAAATCATTATGGCTTAACAAAGTTAGAGTAATCGCCACAATGACAGCTGTCTTGTCATACTTCATTCTGTGTCTTTGCCTGTTTATCTTTTGGTATCAAAGAAAGAAGTTGAAAAAGGATACCTCTTCGATTGAATTTCCATTTAGACGCAAATTTTCGATGGTCTCTTATGAGGAGCTCTTTAGAGCCTCAGATGGATTCTCTGAGATCAATGTGATCAGTAAAGGGAGATATGGTACTATCTATAAAGTAACCACACAGGAAGGCAGCTTGCTGGCGGTTAAAGTGCTCAACTTGAGCCACATGGGCGCTTCGAAGAGCTTCATCTCGGAATGTCGAACCTTAGGGGCTATACGACACTGAAATCTTGTGAAAATAGTGAACGTTTGTTCAAGCGTGGACTATCACGGTAACGATTTCAAAGCTCTATTGTATGAATACATGGCTAATGGGAGTTTAGAGAATTGGATACACCAAGGAAACGAAGAGGATGTTGAGCATGAACATGAACATGGAAAGCTAGGGCATTTGGGACTAATGCAAAGGTTAGACATTGCCATTGACATAGCTTCCGCAATCGAATATCTTCACGAGGTTTGTAGCCCAAAGATTGTACACGGAGATCTGAAGCCAAGTAACGTCCTTCTGGACAACAAGATGATGGGACGAGTTGGGGATTTTGGGCTGGCGACAATTAGCTCCCCTATGAAAACAGACGCCATGGACATTGATGACAACAGTAGCTCAATGGTTGTGAAGGGTTCCGTAGGTTATATCCCTCCTGGTAAGAAAATTTTCTCATTAATTGTCTAAGTTTTATTTGTTTGCTTATTAAATATTTATTTTCATTGTATTCTGCTTGATGTACACTACTTTAGAGTATGGCATGGGGGATATGGTATCCACACAAGGCGATATGTACAGCTACGGTATTCTTTTATTGGAAATGTTAACTGGGAGGAGACCCACGGAAGAGACTTTCAAGGACCATTTAAATCTCCACAACTTTGTCAAGGTGGCTTTGCCAAACCTAGTGATGGAGATCGTGGACTCAGCCATTATTAATGAAGAAAGTGAGAATGACATTGAGAGGATGAGAGGATGCGTCGCCTCCGTTCTAAGGATTGGAGTTGCGTGCTCGATGGAGTTACCGCAGGATCGGATGGACGTGGCCGAAGCCCTCAAGGAACTGCATAAGATTCGGGCTAGGTATGGATCCAAGTAGGGGCTTGGTTGAAGGAAGTTCAACTCCCATACACTTGGACTAAACTTTGTCTTAGGATTAATTTTGCTCTTTGAACAAGAAAAATTCGGATGGTTCAATTCTTCATCTTGGTTGTAATCTTTTTCACTGGGCCAAAGCCGAACTCATATACTAGTCAAATGTATGTAATCCATCTCCATCTCCAATCCCCCCCCCCCCCCAATCCCCCTCCCCTCTTTACGATCTCCCTATTTTCTTCATACGAATTTTCCACGTCTAATTTTTCCTCGGATAGTCCATCTCTAATAATTTTCTTTAGATGCAAAATTTTAATATATATTTATAGATTTATAAATGTAGAAAAAATATAAAGTAGAGGTGTATCTTATAAAAGGTTATAAATTATGTCAATGCTAATTAATTTTTAAATGATAATTCATTTTGTGGATTAATAGGAGCAGTAAAAGTAAAGTCAAATAAGATTATTAAATTTTGCCAAGGTTGATTTTAGGTGGTGGCCTTTTTTTTTTTTTTTTTTTTGGCAATGGGATGATGGTCATTATAACAATATAAAATCTTAGTTCATACACTTAGATGTAAAAAATCTGACAATTCAATTGGATAATTTAAATGAGTTGAAGAACTACAAGTGAGATTATTAATTGATGTGATACCATGAAAAGTCCCAAGTTGGCTTACCTGTGACAAATTTATCCAAACTAATTTTTTGACCCCAAAAAACTCCAAACTATACACCTGAAACAAATTTATTTTCCATTAGTATCCGTGTTAAATTGCTAAGTTGAATGACATATGGCAATAGATACTTGTACCAATTTGGGATTTTACCCTCCGTTTATCACATGTCTATCAATTTGTGACTTTTTGTGATGATAATATAATTTAACAGAAACTAATGGAGGATAAATTTATCACAAATATATTAATTTGAGGTTTTTTGTGATTTATTATAAATGTATTCTGGATATTAACGCTAAATTTTATTGTCGTTTTTTTTATAACACATCGACGTCTAGAAGAAGCTGCCATATTTATGATAAGTGTTGAACTCTCCTCACAACTTCTGCTTTTTCACCAAATTTTCCTCGGATTTTGTCAGACCAGTTTCGCTGTGAACGACGGTCGAGGTCCCCCAAAAAATGGTTTTATGCTGTCATCAAATCGGTTCTGTGATAGAATCAGACTATTTTGGATCAATAGGACTAAAGATACAAACTTTGTGGAGCAAAAATTGATTTGACTTTGTAAAATTCATCAATATTAATGGAAATCTGATATCTCATTATCTAATCCATCGTCACTATTTAGAAGATTATGTTTGATAAAAATTTCAAGTTTGAGGTTTCAAGAAAAAAGGAAAATATGGGTCCTTAGGTACCAGCCCGTTCTATAACAAGCTAGTCTAATCACCAGTTTTGAGCTCCTAGAATCCGTCACGGGCACAAAAGGGGTCTCATCTCCACTTCGAAAACCGGATCTCTCGCCAATTTGCCAGGTACACCCTTGGAATCAAGTGGCATTTGTCTGACGCTTTCACTGTACACTCCTATCAATTATATTATGTAGCATCGACCGTGTCTCGGATGAAAAAATCTCAGGTCGGCCTCTAGAAACACGGCCAGTTTTAGGGGGACGAGAGGGACCGTCCTCCTCCTCGACACTACTCGTTCCAGGATACTTCTGACGGTTTCCCACTAGGAATCTGAGACGTAAATACTTCGCGCATGGATTTACAGGAGGTCAATCACTGACCCACCCACGACAACGAACCGTGTATTATTTACATCCTAAAAATATATTCACAAAAATACAATGCAAATGAAGAGACAAATTTCCAATACGGGACGCACGACATTTTGGCGCGAAACTTCCTCGAAGCTTCGTCTCCCACCCAGCTTCGATGTGAAAGCAGGAAAATCCTCCTACCTTTTTCTCTTTTTTTTTGTTTGTTTTCATTTTTTCCACGCGGTTGGGGACGCTCCATGTCGTTGATTATTTTGATAGTTTGCTTGATAAATGATTCTTCTGGCCACAATTTGATAAATGATTTTCTTTAGGATTAATACCACAAAAAACTTCAAATTGGTACTCACATGTAAAACCCCAAATTTATTTTTAATTATAAAAACCCCAAATCAGTGCATATATGATAAATCTACCTCAAATTATTTTTTGACAAAAAAATTCTTAAACTGGTAAATTTGTGACAAATTTACTCTTCATTAGTTTCCGTTAAATTGAATTAATATCACAAAAGACCACATATTAAATTGGTACATCTGTTAACCGACTTGTCATCCGACTCAGTAACTTAATGGTAATTTAATGGAAATTAATGAATGGTAAATTTATCACATGTGTTCAATTTAAAGTTTTTTGAAGTCAAAAAATTAATTTAAAATAAATTTGTACCAATTTAGAGTTTTTTGTATATTAATCATTTTCTTTATTGGCCAGCAACGTTTGTTAAAGGATTCAAGACTACAATTTCAATATCTTCCATGGATCCTCGATGGGAATTTGTAAGATGACGTGCTTTCACCGTTTCATGTAATATTCTAATTAACGGTGCTTTTTATTAAAATTGCTAGCAATATGTGGATTTTTCTTTTTCAATTCTGTTCAAAAAATGTAAAATTCTACGCAGTAAGAATGCACTCCCCATCTTTTGAAGTTTGACAAAAAAAAAAGTCATGGTTTATTTACGAGTAACGTTAATAAGTATACTAAAATTGATAGTAAGTAATATGGCCAAATCATAGTTTAACATGATATATGAACATAAATATTGTACAAGCGTGGAAATCTAGATAATTCTCATTTTCTTTTTAAATTTTTTTTGGTAAAATAAATCTTCCAAATCTCTTTAGCCTAATATTCTAGAGAGTCTCGTACTTTCCACTTATCATTAAAAATGTCACGAATATAATCTCTCATTTTTGTATTAAAATGTCATGAAATCTTAATTTTCTTGCAGATTATCCTGAACTTTCAATTTTATCAAGTTAATTTAGACATCACAGGAGGATGTCCATATCTAGAGTTGATGAGTGAGTACAGTAGATCAATTCGCATCCAAAGACTTTAGATGCAAACCCCTCAAACTAAGACTTATAAAACAACTATTTATAATTTAGACGAAGACATGCAAGAAGAAAAATCTTAGCAGCGTTTATGGGGATAACTTACCATGTCTTTTACCATAACAAAAGAAAATGCTACCATACCTACAAAATGGCACTATATATCATATAATAGTTTCGTTGCTCTTTGATGTTTTTAAGAATAAAGTAGGAGCAACAGAGAGAAGACACTTTAATTTCCTTCTGGGATTTGAAGGAGAAACTAAAAGAAGAGCTAGAGCAAATAAGAACTCCTTTGCATTGTGCTCACGTACAAAATGGGAAAAAGAAAATAAAAGAAAGAAAAAATATCTATACGTACATAAACGCATTAGTGATATAATTTTGTGGCAAAAGTGATCATTGATAAAATAATAAGAATAATATTTTCAGGCAAGCCAAATGTCGTTTTAGAATATTCATCAGTGGAGAAGATTCTACATCTTCAGATTCTATATACTATTTAATCATCATTTATATTAGCGACGACTTAAAGTGCAAATGGACCATCACCACAAAACTTGATATAGAGGAAAGTGTCTAGACACATTCCAATCAATGGTCAGCACAACTATCTAGGTGCACTCCACACTGATTTAGGTCCGCTATTATGTAGTACTAAGGATGGTCGATACTTGACACCTAGAAGTTTGATGAGTTCTTAAATATTTTAAGCATTTTGTCAACCATAATATATACATATCGAAATGTAGGAACATGAAGCCACGGAATCTATTTTGACTTGGGTTTATACCACTAAAAGCTTTAAATTATGGCCACTATGTTATTAGTACCTCAAATTTTTTCCTGCGTTACTAAAAATCCTAAAATATATCTGTCGTGACACAAGTATCGTTTTGGGCTCGAGTTAGATACAACCCCTAGGGGTTGTGCCACTCACTAGCAATAATGGGCCGTGCCAATGTTCGAGCTCTAGCCTAGGTTCATTTTTTAGTTTTATTTTTATTTTTAAGGAGCAATTAAAATGTAATCGGAACAAGAGCAATAGGATTAACGTGACGAATGTTCATAGATTTAACTATGAAAAGAAAATCCCCATAGTATGGGAAAAGAAGAGGCAAAGGAGCACTAATGAATAATTTATTGCAACCATGAGGCATTGACCCTGTTTGGTTCGACATTTGGAATGGGCTTTGGGACTCTAAAATCCCTTGGCCAAATGTAAACGTGTTTAGTTCGTGTTTTCGCTTAACTTTGGGAAAATACAATTGCATCTCCAATGGACTCTAAAGGCCTTTAGTCCAAAGTAGGTTCCGAGGTACTTTGGGAAGTTGCATTCTGAAAATGCAACTTTTAACCTCACTATTGTTCATCTTCTCTAAAGACCGCCGCACGGAAAAGCCGATCAAAGGCCAACGACCGCCGACCAAGAGGTCGCGCACGCCGGCGACCGCCGCTTGATGGTTGCCCGACCCCGGCAACCATCGCCAGACCTCAAGTGGCCATCGCCTAGGGTCGCCCAACCTCGACGACTGATCGCCTGAGGTCGCGTGATAGTCGCCTAGGTCGGGCTAGGGGCTAGATCTGGCTGTTCGGTGGCCAGATCCGATGGCCCGACCGTCAGATCTAGTGGCCAGACTTAAAAAAAAAAATATATTTTTTTGTTTTTTTAATTTAATAAAAGTCAATTACAAATGCAATTTTTACTAAATAGTATTTTGGCCAAAGTTGTTTCTCAATACACTTTAGAATTACAATTCACTAAATGCTATTTGCATTTCGAAAAACTCTCTTCACCATTTTTGCAAAGACATTTTCCCAAAGCTGAACCAAATAGCCCATTGTCTATCATTTTTTCCTTGGGGGATCTTTTGACTATAATCCTGCCAACACCATAAAGGCACACGCTGAAAAGCATTGGCGGGTCTTCTTTTCCACATTAGGATGGCCCACCTTATTTTTCTTTGCTTTTTTGCTTTATTTCCTTTTCATTATCACTTTGCTTCTTCACAAAGCTTTCCCCAGATTCCCTCGGGCCACATTCACCGTGAACAAAGGTCGATGTCCACAAGAAAAGTTTTATTATGCTACTAGTCAACAAGCCAGTCAACTATTGGCATACCCTTCTCCAATAAAAAATAGACGGTGAGTAGTTCGACTTTCCATTTTCTTGGGAGTTGAGAGTGGGAATATTTAGTTTCAAGTTGTCGCGACCTAACCTCGGGTGAATTACTTAAAGTTTGGCTAATGGGTTTCTAAGCCTAAACTTAGCTTGGGCTCTCCCAAGTTTCATATCAATTCACGACTTAGGTTCAAGTTATTAATATGCAAATGATTTTTCAATTAGGAGTCGTCATTAATTAATTTATGGTAGATCGACTAGACACCTAAGTAAAATAACATGAGAATTATTTTACTTCTACGAACTAGAGATTTTGAGCACGGAGACTTGATTACACTAAATTTCTCTAATGCCCTTTCAGTACATTCTTTTCACGAAAAAAAAAAAATGTTAATTAGACAGCTTGAGTTCAATTTATTACTCCCTAACATGTAAGGTGACTATGCAGGTGTGCAATCCACCAATTTAACACTAAAATAAAATAATAAATAAATTGCAGAACTTATCTCATGGCAACGAAAGTATCTGCAATGTTAACTCAGAATTCACATCAGCAGTCCTACATATGATTTCTAATTAACGCACAGTCACTTTTTTTTTGGATTTTCTCTTATTTAATGAAACATAAATTTCATGCAATGCAAGGCAATGTAATGATGTATAAAAATGTATTTATACTAACATGAAATGCATTGTGCAACCTAATATGCAAATAATATGTCATGCGACATTACTTACATGACCTAATCTAATGACGGGCATATATTAATGATACTATTCTAATATATCACATGTGTAAATGATCCTAATCATGCAATGACTAAATGACGTGCAAGGGATGACCTAATTTTACGTGACACATGTATTATATTTTTTATGTTTTCTTTTTTAAGTGAAATTCGAAATTAAAATCACCTAATAAGTAAACATGCAATTTTAATTAAGGAAATATAACATCCTAAAGCAATTTTTTTGTATTTTTTATTTAAAATATTCGGAACAAATAAGTAACATAATCTAAACATGCAATCTAGCCTAAAACAAGCAATATTCTAGCAAGAATCGAATCTAATTCAAAGATTTTTTTTTTTTTTTGGGTTTTCTTTTTTAAGGAAAGCAATCAAACAACGTATATATTTTAATTAAATAATGTAATCCGCAATCTTACATTATCTATCTCGATAAGGACACGAAATAAACTGACAATCGTATCCAGGTAATTATGGATATTGATGGAAGGCTCATTCATTCAAATTTGGAAACAGGACAAATCAATGAACGTATCCAAATGATTATGGATAGAATGGAAGATTTTCCATACCCCAAGCATCGTATCTCGTAGTTAGAGATCAGATGACCGTCCAAGTATGTTGTTAAATTAGAAAAGTTTCTTAACTTCGGGGTATCTTAGGATTTTGTGGATATTGCATTATTTAAGTAAATATCCAACAGAATATTCTAATATCCAATAGTTCTAAATCTAACCAGATATACTAGAATATACTAAACCACTCAAATAAGGCCATAAAACATGCAAATATACTAGAGATGTGCATCTTATTGGATGTTAGATATTATTTGCTTTCTGTTATTGTTGATCATGTGGGTAGTTCATAGAAGTTTTTGTAACTTCATAGAATTTATTTTGCATAAGACAATTATATTAATAATAGTTTTAAGTTAGGATTTTTGGAGGATGATTGGAAACGTAGTGACCTTTTGATTCTGAAACCTTACTTGAAATTATTCATTGATATGATGGGTCTCAGGCAAAGTGGATGCATAAATGATAGGCATTAATTATTCGTGCATATATGTCTGATGTGTTCAGATCGATGGTTTCAGCAACTAAGAACGTAATTGCTGATATGAACGGCAACAATTGTGAAATATTGAATATGAAGATTCAATATGTGCTGGAAAAGCAAGAAGCACTAGAAGCTCTTGACCATATTATGGAAGATCTTGAGGATGATGTGCGCCACCTTGAGCTGGTAGAGGACCGCTTAACGGCATGTGAGCCGAAAATAGATATTTGCAATGCTGGTTCTAGCTCATAAAGGGCTTTGAGCTCTAAGCGCAAGCGTATTGATTCGTTCAATATGTGGGATTGCAAAGGATCAAGTCCTTGTTGCAAGAAATCAAGAGTTAACCAACACAAGAGAGGAAAACGTCCTCAAGTGAAGAAAATGTCAAGGGTGAGGTGTTACAATTGTGACAAGAAGGGTCACTATGCTCGCAATTGTTGTGAGCCGAAAAAGGTAAACACCTCTTGTACATTTGAGAACTTTGCTTATGTGTCAAGTTCTGTATTATTAGCTGAATCCAATCCTTTGTGGACTGTAGATTCAGGAGAAACAGACCATGTAGCGAAGGATAGAGAATCCTTCGTGGAATTCCGACGATACCAACTGGAACTAAGTGGATCTATGTAGGAAATAACTCCAGAGCTGAGAGTTAAAGGAATTGGCACCTGCCAATTGAACATGCGTGGTGGACGCACCTTGTTCCTACATGATGTTATATATGCTCCGGAGATTCGTCGAAATTTAAGTGTCTGTTTTTGGTGTTGGTTAAGCTTGGTTTTAGTGTGAACTTCCGTAATAGCGGTGTAGATTTGTATTTGGATACAAACTACTATGGTTGTGGTCACTTTCTAGATGGTTTTATTGTACTAAATGTTGACTGTGGTGATGTCAATATTTGTTATTCCCTTGTTTCACGTCTTCTACTTAATATGATAATGATGTGATTATGTGGCATGCTAGACTTGGTCATATTGGCCAACAACATATGAATAGATTAGCCAAAGAGGGCTTGTTGGGCAACATTGAAAAAGTCGATTTGCCCATAATTTATCTGATGAGTTCAGAAAATTATGTGATGAAAAAGGAATAGAAAGACAATTGTCTATTCCATATACTCCTCAACAAAATGGTGTTGTGGAAAGAAGAAACAGAACCCTACTAAAAATGGTTAGGTCCATGATGGCGCATGCTAACTTACCTATCACTTTTTGGAGTGATGTGTTGTTAACTGCTTATATACTTAATCGGGTGCCTTCCAAAATCAGTTACTTCTACTCCATATGAGTTATGGACAGTAGAAAACCGGACTTAAGTTTTCTTAAGCCAAGGGGTTGTCTTTTGCCCTATACTCATGAGTCCTCTCACAAGTTTGGGAAATTGGATCCCAAAGGAAAGAAGAGTATTTTCATGAGATACTTCGAACACTCAAAATGGTATGTGTTCATAGGTGAGCAGGAAAGTGGGAGTATAACTGAATTTGAATCACGGGATGTCACATTCTTAGAGAATGAATTTCCTAAGAAGGGCGAAATAGGGGAAGATTACTCCCTATTTGAAACCTTGGATCAAGATAATGATATTAGTGGAGTTCGTCCAAGTGGGACTAATATGAGAAGTGATGAATTGAATTCAACTCATTCTCAATTGCAACCACATGATGAGACGACGTCATGATTATCTAATCCTAGTGGGAGCATAATGGGAAATGATGTGCTAAGTGTACAATCTCCCATACGGCGAACAAGTCGCCAAACGACAATCGTATCCAGGTAATTATGGATATTGATGGAAGGCTCATTCATTCAAATTTGGAAACAGACAAATCAATGAACGTATCCAAATGATTATGGATAGAATGGAAGATTTTCCATACCCCAAGCATCGTATCTCGTAGTTAGAGATCAGATGACCGTCCAAGTATGTTGTTAAATTAGAAAAGTTTCTTAACTTCGGGGTATCGGACCAAACGCAATCAAACTAGGATCGCAGCCAGCTCCTCAGTGGGACAGCAAGCGGCGTTCACGGCAGCAGTGGTGCTCACGGGCTGGAGACAACGGCGGTGAGTGGGGGCGCGATGGTTCACGGCCAATGGGCAGTGTAGCGACGTAGCGAGCGGTGTTGGTTCTTTCGACAAGGCAGTGAAGGGCGCCAAGGAAACTTTGACCAATGACAAACTTTGCTAACTCCCAAACTCTTTGTCCGAATCATCCAAGTCTCGTGAGGATGGTCCTTGATTTTCAAACTTTGACCCTCTAAACCCCACGATCAAAGTTTCCACTGGTCTTTCCTTGATGGCTCCATGTGTATCACGCCGTGTCCGTGTGTCGTGAAGTCAAGAGGGAGGACCACCTGCATACGTGAGGGTGTGCTGTTGATGCGACTTGAAGAACAGGAGCACACCATGTACGTTTCTTCGCGTATCACTCACGAACAGTTGCGACAGAAAGTGCTCGGCGATCTTCAGCGAGGCAGCAACTTCTCAGCTTCGTAAGGCAGCAGTGATTGGCAGCGAGAATTCTAATGACGGTGGTGAGGATCGGTGGAGGCACGGCCTTGAGATGTTTGGCCGTGAAGTACTCGGCCGTGTGTCTATCTTTGCATATTTTGCGGATCCATGGGTCCTCATGAAAGAATCGTGTCCCTCACTCCTGTTTTGAACAAAATCTCTTTTAAAAATTCTTTTCCATTCATGAATAATGCTATTCTTTTTCATGCCCTACCTTCTATATCTCTGTCTGCACGTTATTTTATTCACTAGATCAGCAAAAAAAATTCTTTCAGCCCTTCCTTTGTATTTTTTTCGATTAACAGAATCAGCCGCGGCTCATTTGCCCCTCTTAAGCACACACCCAAATATCTTGAAAATTATACCGATTCCTTGCCAGGTGATCAATAGATCTCTTCATATCGCTTCTCCAGTTTGCCTCAATATTTCTCAAGATCGAGCTCAATTAGCGATTTTCCACCTTGGCATTAAAATCGACCCATTTAAAGAATAATGAGCTTGGCCAAATTCTTCAACCATGGACTTAGTCGAACTCGTCAGATTAAAACTTAGAACCATCAATTTAAACCCATTCGTCACCGTTCCAATGTAAATGCAATAAAACAAATGCTATGCTATTCAATTTAATATTATTTTTGTTTAGGGACTAAAGTTTAGTCCCTAATTTTTTATGCAATAAATGAATGATCGGGTTGCCAAAATTTAGGTGTCAACATAGGTGTGGGGTTTCACTTCCCTGTTTTGCAAAGAGGCCGGACAAAAGTTTAAGAGTGAATTGGGAGTTAAAGTAAACAAAAAAAAAAATCAAGCTAGTGGGGTTTATTATTTTCATACTTTGCTTGATTAATTATCCTTTTAGCCACAATTCTATAAATGATCGCCTGCTTTGACCGTTTTATGTAAGAGATTCTAATCAATGAAGCTATTTATATGATTGCTAGCAATATTTGGATTTTTTTTCAATTACGTTAAAAAAAAAAAAGATGTAAACTTTCACTCTGTAAGCATGTGCTCCATTATTTGAAGTTTGACAAAATAATATCATGATTATTTACGAGTAATGAAAATAAGTACACTAAAATTTATATATTAAGCGATATGATCAAATCATAATTTAATATCTAACCAGTGAATAAATTTATGAATGTATATTGGAAATCTAGACATTTCTTATTTTCTTTTAAAAAGTAATTTTTGGAAAAGTAAACCTTCCAAATCTCTTTAGCCTTTCCACTTTTTATTAAAAATGTCATGAACTTTCAACGTTATTTCTTTTTTCTTTTTCTTTTTTGTTTTAAAATCTCATGGAATCTTAATTTTCTTGAAAAGTGTCTGAACTTTCAACTTTATCAAATTAATTTAGATATTGCAGGAGGATGTCCATATCCTATATAGGATAAGTGAGTACAGTAGATCAATTCAGATCCAAAAACTTTAGATGCAAAAATTTTCCCCTCAAACTTGGATTTATAAAACTACTGTTTTATGATTTAGGCCAAGGCTTGCAAGAAGATATGTTTTGGTGGCATTTATGGAGATAACTTACCATGTCTTTTACCATAATAAAAGAAAATCTTACCATGTCAACAAAATGTCACTATATAATACTTTCGTTGCCTTTTGATGTTTTTATGAATAAAGTAGGAGTGAAAGAGAGGAGACACTTTGGCTACGTTTGGTCGTTCGGATTTCTAATTTGGATAAGACTGGATAGGATAGGATATGAAATCCTATGATTTTTTTATATCATGTCCATTGTTTGGTGAATTGCAATATTAAAGTCGAATATATTCACATTATATCATGTACATTTTTTTTATATAAACGGCATATCATTATAAATGAATCTAAATATTCATAAACGGAGATGGTAAAAATCTCGCGTAACACTATTCCTTAATTTATTTTTATTTTATTTTTCTTCTTTTTATATTATTTTATTTATTATTATTTTTTCCCCTTTCATCATTCTTTAATAAAATTTTATCAAATAGTATATTGTACTAACATACTTAAAATAAAAAAAAAAACCTAAAATATGTAATAAATATAAATATTTAATTTATAGATTGAATGTTTATTATAAGATAGAATTAAAGTTGAATATATAAATTAAAATAAGATTAATTAAAATAAATTTTTTATTTTTATATTTTTAATTTCTTAAATTAGAATTCAAATATTATTTATATTGAAATATAATTTCAATTTTTTTAATTTAATAAGTTTGTTATTCGAGAAAAATAACTTTCCTATTATGTACATTAGAAATCCTATACACCTTTATCCCACCTCCCCATTGGATAATTTTATCCTACTTATATCCCCCTTATATCCGACTTTATCCTGTCCTGAATGAGCACCCAACGTAGGATAGGATAAATCATATCCTATCCCGAATTTTATCTCGACTGCCAAACGCAGCCTTTGATTTCCTTCTGGGATTTGAAGGAAAAACTAAGGGAAGAACTAGAGCAAAGAAGAACTTCTTTGCATTGTGCTCGGGTACAAAATGATAAAGAAAGAAAGAAAGAAAGAGTATATATATATACACATACATGATCCTTGACACGTATTAGCGACATAATATTGTGGCATAAGTGATCGTCAATAAAATAGTACTTATAATAATTTTCAGGCAAGCCAAACGCGTTTTATAATATTGCTTAGTGGAGTTATTTCTCCATTAATATGATTCTAAGTACTATTTCATTAAAATTTGTATTAGCAATGGCCTGAAGTGCAAATGTACCGTCATAAAATTGACTTAGATTAGAAAAAGTAGACATGGTCTAGTCGATGGGCGCCACAACTATATAGGGGCACTCCACACCGATTTAATTAAAACTATGTCTCTCCCTCCAAACTGCAATAAAATTTGGGTCTGCTATTATGTAATGCTAAGGATGATTGGTAATTGACAGCTAGAAGTTAGATGAATTATTAGATGTTTTAAAGAATTTCCATCAACAAGAATATACATGTATCGAAACGTAGGAATATGAAGTTGCCTAATCTATTCTGACCCATGTTTATACTATTAAATTCTTTAAACTATGGTCACTGTGACACAATCACCCCAAATTTTCTTTGTTACTAAAAATCTTAAATTATGTTATACATCAATACTCAAATCTCAACAAAACCCATAAACTTATACACTTGAACAAATTTGGGAAATTGGTTCACACTGGTAGAGTTTAGGATTTCCTAGTAGTAAACAGAGGGTATTTGTGTCATACTAGAACAAGTTTACCATAAAAGAGTTTGGATTGCTGTCACAATGAGCATAATTTATGATCTTTGGTTGTATTTTTTTGTTGTGACCTTCAAAAGAAGAGAGATCAGAGTAAAGAAATACCTCATCATCATCATCATTATGGAGAAAGATCCATTGAAAAACTAATCTTCTAGGTCCGAATCCTATTAAAAAAAGTAACGCGTGAGCCAAAATTGGAGAAAGTTATATTTCTCGTTGCATCCGAGTAGGCTCCAATTCGAAAACTTATTTAAGGACCAAAATGATTTAGAAATTTTTGAACAACCAAAATGGATCTTTCTCCCTCCAAATCTAGAAAACTGTGCCCCGCTAACATGATTTACAAAATGAAAATCGACTTTAGTTCAAAAGAGTCTTTGTTTTTACTATGGAAATGGATTTTTGGAAATCCAATACTGCTGGACCTAATGCAAGTGGCTTTATAACATACATTTCGTCAGACCAAATGCACAGCCCCGCACAATTTTGCAGATAAAATAGTCAGTTTTATAATTCACTTTATAGCATGTTGATTATTTCATGATCCTCGACACGCGTTAATAATATAATTTTTTTAGCACAAGTGCTCACTGATAATACAATACTTCAATAGGAAATGAAATTTATCCATTGGATACTACGATTTTTAATAGCTCAAAAATTACCTTAATTTAAGGGGTAATACAATGTTCCTTCTAAACTTTCAATTGCTACGCATTACTCCACTAAACTTCCATTTTATAACCGAAGAACAAAGTGATGAAACCATCGATCCAAAAGACCCACTAAAATGGTTGGAACGGGCTGGAGCTGGACATGCAAAAGGAGACATCGAAGCAGTCTATAGCATCAAGTTAATTATTTATCCCTCTGATCTATTCTAAGAGCTTAGCTTAGCTACTCTCCTTATCCACACTTATGCGATATCACACGCTAATTACAATAAATAAATTCCTGAATAGCATATTTAATGGATTGTCTATGCAATGGATTATATAATCCATGTGCTAACTTGAGGGATTTGCTAAGAGATACTAACTGTTTTTTTTTTTTTCGGTAAGGCATTAAAACAATTAAAAATGTGATGCTAGACGTTTAAATATTTTTAAGAACGAATAGTTCGAGAGCATTCCTCGGAAAGTTTTTCTGGCTTATGATGTGTTTTTTCTTCCGTCTGTGTGTGTGTGTTACGAAAGGAAGACACACTGACAAAAATACGATGAAACTGTTGAGGGTATCAGAAGTTCCTTCTAAGATCTAGTACATGTATTCTTGTTTACACCATGACTCAAAGCACATTTAGCCGACCAATTGCATGAAGGGCGTACAAATTATTATTATTTATTATTGTTTTCATTGTTATTATATCATTGCCATGAAATGGTGCACTCTTTTAGTGAGGTCCGTTCTTGATTTCTTCTGATCATATCTCTGATTAGTGAACAAAGTATAGGTGATGTCCATGTTTGTGTCGCACCACATTTAAGAGTGGCTTGAGATTAAAAAAAAAAAAAAAAGTTTTGGACCTCCCTTTTAACACAGATAGTTAACAACTCATGGTATTACCAGGTCATTGAATCTGAATTATAATATGGGTTCATCATCCATTTTCTCACCTCTAGTGATTAGCATATATTATGCTTTTTTTCATGACATCCGCGTGGTTTATTATGCTAGCATGTCCGGTTTTTGATTGAGGCGGTGAATTGCTTGTTGATTCGGTGATCTAGTTAGTTTAGTAATGAAGCTGACTCACTTACAGTGTTTTGATATTAATCAAATTGAGTAGGGTAAGGTGGTTGTTCAAAATCCTGCGATAAGAATATGAAGCGTAAATTGAAAATTGAGGCACAATCCAAATAGTTATAAACGCGTCAAGGTGTCCATATCGTAAATTTGGTGAATAACTCCACTAGAATATGAATTCATATGTTTAATGAATGGATCGGATGCTTTTGGTTGCTCTTTGATGTCCAACAATTGAATAAGAAATATAAGGCAAAGAACTGTCTAAGAAGGAAATCCTCTCGCCCATGTAGAGCTTTTTTCTCTCGCCCATGTAGAGCTTTTTTCTTCACCATAACTGCATCTGGTTTTCTTGCGTTCGCGCATCTTATGGATGGGGTTTCGGAAGCTGGTCTCACTGCCGCACCACCTCGTCGACACCGACCATGTCTTCCATCCCTGCTTTCTCGGATGTAGAACCCTTCTCTCCCGGGTCTTCACCGTCTATCTCCTTTTCCCTCTTCATCGTCTCTGTTTCTGGTTCATCGTCTTTTCTGGCATGTTCTCATCGTGTTGTCGCACCCAATTTCCCCCACTCTAACTTTGCATGTCCTGATAACCCATCATCTACTTGCATGAATGACATTTCTGTCGGGGCTTTCTCTCGCGCCGATAGCGTCCTCCAGTAGCGTTTTCCTCGGATGGAGCCTTCGGTTCAGGGAGATGACGCCCGACTTGCTGCTCTTTGCAGTCGATTAGGACGTCTATGGACTGCCAAGCCAATTGAAGTTTGGGAAGAAGAGCCCCCTGCAGAAAAGCTTGAGGAATGTAAGTTGTGTCTTATAGGGAAAATTGTTACCATTCTACTTTGTAAATCTTCTCGCTTTTCAGCACACAATGAATCGCATTTGGCGCACAGAGAATGTTGGGATTTCACAGAGGGAGGAAGGTCTATATGTTATCAAATTTAACTTAGAAGCAGAAAAACAACGTGTGTTGGATACTGGTCCCTGGTTATTTTCTACAAATCTGGTTATTCTTAAACCCTGGTCCCCGAACACTCCATTTCATTGTTATGATTTCACATGTTGTGGGTTTTGGGTCCAAGTCTTTGGCCTCCCCCTAGAGCAATGTACGGCACAACTTGTTAGCAAGGCATTAGTGAAGTGGGTAAGGTTCGGAGGTCCGAATAGCGACCAAGGACAAATCACCAATCGGCGTTGTGCGAGCTAAAGTGGAAATCAGCCTCAATGAGCCTCTCAAACCCGGCAAACTTATTCGAATAATGGGGAAAAATATATGGCTCGACTTCCGTTATGAACGTTTACCCCACTATTGCTACTCCTGTGGTATTATTGGTCACTATGCATCATATTGCAAGGACATTCCCTATGACGATGCTAAATTTGATAATAGGGATCAACTCTACTATGGACGGTGGCTTCGGGCCGATGTTCGGGAACACAGCCCTTTACGCGTGCCTTTACGACTCTCAAACTCCTACAGAAAATTTCGATGAAATAGTGCCTGAAACTCCGCCATCGGGTCCACTTCTGCTCCTTGCTACCCCTTGTGAGGTCCACCAGCAACCCCTTCCAATGGAGGCTCAACCAACTCAGCAGCTGCACACCTCATCAGAGCATATAGTTTTGGATCCCCCTCTCCCTGCACCAGAACAGAAACATGATCATCCCGATTCTACAGCTGGGGCTTCCTCTTCTAAGAAAGCTAAGCATTCTCGCTTGCATACAAAAACAAATCCCCAGAAAAAGGTTAAGCATTTTTCTCCATATAACTCACGCTTTATCTTACACGACACTCTAGACGAGAGTTTTCTTTTGGATACCCCAATACTGGAGGCCCCGAGGGCCGAGGATTGGGCTGTGGTGGCTTGCCCGAAAAAGCCACCGATGGACAAATGAGGATATTAAGTTGGAACTGTCAGGGATTGGGCAATTCCCTGACAGTTCAAGCTCTGAGGGCCTTAGTGGCTCAAGAACGGCCCGATATTATTTTTTTGATGGAAACTCATAACCAGGAACATGTTATTATGAACATCTAGAGGCGGTTGAATTATCCTAGTAGTTTCGTTGTTAATCCTATTGGTTTGGCTGGGGGTATGGTGCTTTTTTGGCGGGACACTGTTTCTCTCTCAGTAACTGCTCATAGTTCCTTTTTTATTGATGCTATATGTTCTGATGATAGCAGCTTTTCCCCTATGTGTACTACCTACCTACATGCACCCGCTGTTTATAACCAGAGACAGATTTTCTGGGATGATTTGAGGCGACTCAGCCTCTTACATACTCGCCTTGGCTGTGCATAGGTGATTTTAATGAAGTTTTACATCATTGGGAAAAGCTTGGGCAAAAACCAGCGAACGGTATAGATTAAACTCCTTCGAGAAATGCTACATGATTGTGCCTTGTTGGATATGGAGACTAAGGGCTGTGCCTATACGTGGGTTAATCGGCGTAGTGGCGAGGCAAAAGTGATCAAAGAGAGGCTTGATCGTGCATTATGTACAATTGTCTGCGAGTGGCCTATGCGAATGCGAAGTTATAGCCTTACCCGCCATCGGATCGGATCATAGCCCACTCATTCTTACTACTTGTTCTCAATTCGGTTAAAAGGAACAGATCATTTACCTTTGAATCCTATCAAGCTGCAAGACCCCGACTCATCACGGGGTTGTTTCGATACTTGGGCTTCTTCATCTCTTGCTACTTTGCTACAATCTCCAAGAAGCTCCGGGCTACCTCTGCGGCGTTGATGCGGTGGAGTAGAGACAAATTTAAAGCAGGCCATCGTCAACTAGATCTCCTTCAGCTATAGCTTCAAAATGCACCAACCAATCGTAGTCAATCATAACAAAGACCAAATCAACTCTCTGAAGGCTCAAATTCATAACATATGGTCACAAGAAGAGCACTACTCAAGTGATGCATTCCCGCATAAAATGGATGCAATGCGGGGATAAAAACACGAGATTTTTTCACGCAACGACTATCCAACGCAGGAAAAGAAATACCATCAGCACCCTCAATGACAGTAATGAGAACTGGATCCGAGACCCAACTCAGCTTAAACATATGACTTTCAACTTTTTCAGGGATCTTTATACTTCAGTGGGCTATCGGGATTTTGGCCCTATTCTAGCTCAATGTCCTAGAGTAGTTACAAACTGAAATGAACACTTTTCTCGATTGCTGAACTTACAAGGGAGGAGGTAAAACAAGCTACTTTTCAGCCGGGTGCTTCCAATGCTCCAGTCCCGACGGCTTGAACGGCCTCTTCTACCATCACCACCGGGATATCATTCAGGAGGACGTTTTTCAGATGGTTCACACCTTCTTGAGTTCGGGAGTGCTTGCCAACGGAAATAAACGAACTTCCATCTCGTTAATCCCCAAGTTTCCAAACCCCGAAAGGTTAGATCGATTTCGCCCAATTAGCTTATGTAACTTTAGTTACAAAATCATATCCAAAATATTATCAAATCGCCTGAAAACTTGCCTACCTAAGTTAATCTCCCAAGAACAAAGTGCCTTTGTATCGAGCGGAGACAAATACAAGACAATATACTCATTGTTCGGAGGTTCTCCATCAAATAAAAACTCGAAACAGAAAGAAAAAGTTTCGGGGCATATTGAAAGTGGATATGAAGAAGGCCTACGACGGGGTGGAGTGGGATTTCTTGGATGCCTATCTTCGTCACTGGGTTTTCAAGATAAATGGATTTCCTGGATAATGCACTTGTGTATCTTCTACCTCTCTTAGTGTCAAATTTAATGGCGAACTGCTACCTTCCTTTCAGCCATCTCGGGGACTTCGCCGGGCGACCCTCTCTCCCCTATTTATTTATCCTGGTGGCAAATCTGCTCTCTTCTCTTATCCTACAAGCTGTTGACATGGGCTCTCTTAGGGGTATAAAACTCAATCGATGGTGCCCCGTTTTATCTCATCTCCTTTTTGCTGATGATGCTATCTTTTTCTTGGAGGGTACAACTAGCGAATGCCAAAATCTCGGTAATATCCTCAATCGATCGCCTAGCCACCGGTCAAACCATTAACAGAAACAAATCGGGTCTATTTATGGGGAAATCGTGCCCTCGGCAACTTACGATTAACCTGGCTAGTGAACTTCGGGTTCCTATTTTGGAAAAATCAGGTAAATACCTAGGATTACCTTCGGATTGGGGTTCCTCAAAAAGGACATGTTTGCTTGGCTCCTTGATAGGGTAAATGCAAAACTGGAGGGGTGGAAGGAGTCTTTCATTTCAAAAGGGGGTAAGGAGGTTCTTTTAAAATCGCTTGTTCAAGCCCTACCTCGACACTATGTCTATATTTAAGGTCCCGGTTTCTATATGCGAGATCCATTGAACATAAAATATCCAGGTTTTGGTGGAAAACTAACAACAACAAATCTGCATTCATTGGAAAAAGCTGGGATCTATTGAAAGCAAAAAAAGATAGTGGAGGTATGGGATTCCGAGATCTTCGACCTTTAATAAGGCCCTCCCAGGGCAAGCGGCTTGGCGAATGTTCCAAGATCCTTCGTCGTTGTGGAGCCGTGTGTTTAAAGGTTTGTATTTTCCTTCCAAAACCTTCGGCATGCGGATAGAGGTCATAGACCTTCCCGGGGTTGGTGAGCATCCTATTAGGTAGAGATTCCATTAGTCCAAAGCTTCAATGGTCGTGGGAAATGGCCAATCTATAAAGGTACGAGAGGATAAATGGTTACCTGTCGGAATTCCGGGTGGTCCAGCTCTCCGAGATGAACCTCAAACCGTGGCTGGTTTTATATGCCCCTCTTTGAATAACTGGAATGTCGACCTTCTCGCATCGCTTCTTTGATGATCCCACTTTGTACGAGATCATTCAGCTTAAAAATTTGGCAATATCAACTGAGATAAACTCATATGGACAGCACTCAAGATGGTATTTATTTTGTAAAGAGTGGATATAATGTTATTCATCGCCTCTACATGCCCGCGGTACACCCTCACGCCTCTTCTTCGTACCAACCACCCAAGCATGTCTCGGAAGCGAGATATGGAAAGCTCGACAGCACCCAAAATACGTAATTTTCTGTGGTCTCGTCTCGTCAAAACGCATTACCAACGAAGGACAATCTCTTCCGTCGAAGGATCACTCCAGACCCGGTCTGTGTTCTCTGTTCCTCTACCTCCCCAGAAACTACAGAACACCTTTTTTTGCATTGCCCATGGACTCAACGTATATGGAACCATTCCCAAGTTCGATTAATGTTTATGCTTACAACCCTAACCGAATGGACTCCTAGGCTAGCAAACCTCCTCAATCGAACAAGGGCTTACCAGATTTTGAGCAAGTCGCGGGCCTTCTTTGGGAAATCTGGAAGGCTCGGAACCATTTTGTCTTTCGCCGCCTTCGGATCTCCCGGATCGATTGTTGAATCGGCCTTTGCTCGGCCAATCTCCGAAAACGTACCCATCGCGGGACTTCACGGATCATCCCTCTTGGCTGAACCCTAATCGGTCTTGGCATCCTCCACAGCGGGGCACGTTGAAGATCAATCGGACGGTGCTTTCCCCACGGCGACTCAAAGAGGCTCGATTGCTAGTATTGCTCGCGACCACTCGGGTAGATTGCTCGGAGGCCTCACACGTTCGTCTCCGCCTCCTCTCTCTCGAGACGTAGATTCAAGCGTTACTTTTCTCTCTCAAGGATTTGCTACAGCTACATTTAACCGATTCTCACCCGCTCGTGGAGTCCGACAATCATCCCGATCGAAACCCTCAATCGGTGCCGCCCGCCGCCGGGGGAGTGCCGCGCCCTCTTGGCCGAATGCTTTGATCTCCTTCGCCGCTTCTCCAATCTCCGTGTGCAGCACTGCTGTCGGGAGGCTAATGCCCTAGCAGACTGGGCCGCTAAGGCCCACGGACGAGGATCTCTTTCTTCCGATTGGCTTGTCTCCCATCCTCAAGTGATGCTCGACATCCTTTGTAACGATGCCCTAGCTCAGGGTTGTTCTTTCTTTCCCACGTGACGTTTTATTATCAATATATTACCCTTTCCGATCAAAAAAAGAACTGTCTAAGAAGGAAAGATATAATACAAGCCCAAACTTACAAAAGCAAGCACGTAGGACCAGGAAAATGGCACAAGTTACTATTTAAGATAATTCGGTGAGAGTAGCTTTCTCAAAGAAAGCTATGCCTCGTTACACAATATGGTGTTGACCTAAAAACTAGCGTATCAGCCAAAACTGAAGCAAGTTATATGTGCCGTTGCATCCGAGGAGGTTCCAATTTTCAAACTTATCTAGAAGCCAAAACGATTTTGAAAATTTTGGATAACTATCGATGCAAAGGGCATTTTTGAACTCAAGATGCAAAAAGCTCTTCTTGAAAGATTGCCTCTTAAAGAGATAGATTTGCAAGGGATTGATCGTTCTCCTTGTAAATATTTTTGTTAATCAATAATTTTTACAATAATTTACCCTTTAAACATACATAGTGATTAAGCAATTCTTGTTATTTGATCTTTTAGTTATAGATGCCTTTTTCCCCTTCTAATGAATTTGTATTTATTTTTTAAAATATCTTATTTAGTTATATTAAGGTGGCTATATTTATTTAATTTTGAAAAATTCTCATCATTAAATATGATTATCGATATTTATTATTTTGATTATTAGTATTTTAGTTAATTTTATTTCTCTTCCATTTTCTATATTTTTCATTCTTTTAGAAAAAGAGGCTTCCTTAGAAAAAGAATGAGATAAAATTTATACTTTTACCCCTTAAAATTCACAAGCATGTGCATGTTAATAACAATATAATGAAGAGTTAATTGCTTGAACAAAATAAAAGTTCAGACGTTATTGTATAACAAGTGAAAAATCGGAGATAATTTTGTATTATCCCAAAATTCAGAGAAGTTGTGCGTAATTTACCCCTATATAGTGGAACGGGTTGAACTATCTTTATTTACACAAGTGGGCCTTCGACTAAACTCAATCGGCATTCATCGAAATCCCTTAGCCTTCGACAGTGTCGAGCGCTATTGATGCCTTGCCTTAGTTTACCAATATTCGAGACTATCCTGCCATGGCTTTGGTAATCAAATCGAGAGAACCTAAAAAGAAAAGTTTAAAGAAGGGGAAAAGAAATGGAAAACTTCTCATGGTGGAGGTCATCATGCTCGCCGGCCACGATTGTACAACGTTGTTGATCTTCCACGGGAAACTTGACTTCAAGATCAGAGCTAACATTCGTAATTCTCCACCAAATTCTACAATATCTTTCTCTTTGTTTAGTTTCTAACAAAGTACTTTGCATCACGTATTCTTTGTTCATTACCAGGACCATTACTTCAGTTTCTGTACCACGCCGGCAATTGCACATTGAAATTCCTCTTCTCCCACAAAATCTGAATTTGACTCATATACTCGTGCATTATTTTGCAAACTCTTTGGTTTCGAACGGCCAAACAGACTTGAATTTCAGCATCTTGCTTTTCCTAACATGTATATTTATAAAACCCCTATGTAAGCATGGTAATGAGTTGTGCTGGCCAACACAAACCGGCCCTCTTAGTCTTGGGTTCGAGCTTGGCACAGGGGTTCTGGCCTGATGAATTGTAATCGGAACAAGAGTGACAGGATCTAAGTGACGAACTTTCAAGAAATTTAACTTTGAAAAGAAACTCTTTGTAGTACGGGAGAAGTCAAGGAATCTTTTGACCAAAAATCTTGCCGACAACATAAAAAACACGGTAAAAAAAGCATTGGCAGGACTTATTTTCCACATTAGGATGACCCACCCATCATCTCCTTGTTTGCATTTTTGCTTTATTTCCTTTTCATTATAGGTGAGAAGTAACCATCGCAGTAAAATTGACAAATGAGGAAGCTAATAAGGATTTAGTATTTAAGTCAGTGGAAAATCACCAAAAAAAATAAACGAGATATAATAAAGTATTCAAAGATTTACGTGATTCAGTCCGAGTGTTGACACCTATATTTACGGTGAGAGCTAGTAATAAAAATTTGCTATAATTGAAGAATCGGAATTACAATCGCTCAATATGCTTGAGTATTTCCCATGTCTAAACTAAACCTAAACCTCAGGTTTTAACAATTTGGATGTAAAAAACTCACAACACAAATTACACGCTTTGCCCATGAACAAATAGGAGCTTTCTTTGAAATGACCGAAAATCAGGGACCACGTCCATTCTTGATTTCCTTTCTTCGCGGCACGGCTTTCCAGGAAGTCATTGGGCAGCCGTCAAATCCTCCGTTTTGACGTAAGTGTGTGTGTGCGCCCTTTCCTTGGTTCGGCCAATCTGCAATACTTTTAAA
The DNA here is from genome assembly GCA_017140595.1 of Eucalyptus curtisii. Lineage (NCBI taxonomy): Eukaryota > Viridiplantae > Streptophyta > Magnoliopsida > Myrtales > Myrtaceae > Eucalyptus > Eucalyptus curtisii. Next base: position 11,379,156 of record CM029496.1, read on the forward strand.
GTCCAACTCTTTGTTTGGGTTAAACTTGCATTTTGGGTCGGGTTTCGCCGTGTAAAAAGGTGTCTTTTGATCAATGGAAATGCATATGCTTTTGAAGGTCTTCATTTCTTCTTTAATTCAATCTGGAAGAGACTTTGCTTGCAGCTTGTTAGGACATTGAACCCTCTCATAATGGAAAAGCATATGGCGATTATGTTCCTATTTTTCTATGCCCAGCTCCCATTATGGACGAATCCAACGATGCAAACCAACCAGGATCGGCTTGCTTTAATCTACTTCAGACACAGTGTGGATGAGGATCCGCTTGGAGCTTTGAGCTTGTGGAATGACTCTTTTCATCATTGTGAGTGGCAAGGTGTGATATGTGGTGGATGGCATCCCGAAAGAGTCGTGTCCCTCAACCTGATGTCGAAAGGCTTGGGGGGTCTTCTATCGCCTCATGTCGGAAACCTCTCTTTCTTGAGAAGCCTCATTCTACAGAATAACAGCTTTCGCGGTGAAATTCCACAAAGCATTGGCCACTTGTTTCACCTTCGTAACAACTCTTCGTCCAAATGCCCACCAATCTTTCTCAGTGCTCAAACCTTGAGATTTTAAATCTCATCGATAACCAACTTGTGGGCAAAATTCCTGATGAGCTCAGCTCTTTGTCAAAGCTTCAAGCTTTAGGTTTGGCTATAAACAGTCTTGCAGGATCTATTCCTCATTCTATTGGAAATCTCTCCCAACTTTACAAGCTTTCACTCATGAAAAATGGGTTGCAAGGAGAGATTCCCAAGACATTGTCCAAGCTTCATGGTTTGAGTTTTGTTCAATTGGCGTATAACCAACTCACCGGCGAGATCCCTCCAGCAATCTTCAACATGTCCGGCATTTTCTATTTCCGCGTCGGTAACAATCAATTGAGAGGGAGCATTCCCCCTTATATCGGCAATACTCTTCCTTCTCTCTTTTATCTTGATTTTCAGAGTAATTTGTTTACTGGGCTTATACCTCCGTCCTTATCGAATGCCTCTGGCCTTCAGTACATCAACTATGGCATTAACAGTTTTCACGGACCAGTGCCCGCAAATCTTGGAAGGTTGAAAGCTCTTAGAGTAATATCCCTTCATTCTAACGAGTTGCGAGATGACTTCAGTTTCATTACCCCATTGACTAATTGTTCAAGGCTGGAAGTTATTTTGTTGGCCCTCAATTTTCTTGAAGGTCTATTGCCGGATTCAATTGGCAATCTTTCCAATAGCGTTAAGCTAATTTCTATGTCGTCCAACACAATGTACGGAACCATTCCTCCAGGTATTGGCAATCTCTGCAACTTGTCCTATCTTGACTTATCAAACAATTCGCTTGGTGGTCGTGTTCCTTCTTGTATTGGAGCACTCCATAACTTGCATGAATTGTACTTAAGTGGAAACATGCTAACGGGACAGATTCCGTCATCGATCGGCAATTTGACGTTATTGAATCGCTTTTACCTGCCGTTCAACAACTTCTACGGGGAAATACCGCAGAGTATTGGTAACTGTAGGCAGCTAATCGAGCTCGAGCTTTCCAATAATAATTTGAGTGGTTCAATCCCAGGGGAGGTTCTTGGTCTTTATACCATTTCGATTATTTTCAGCTTGGCACATAACCAGTTGAGCGGATCTCTCTCATCTCAAGTTGGGTCCTCGATCAATCTCTGCGACCTGGATCTATCTTACAATAAGCCGATGGGACCAATTCCTAGCTCCATCGGCAAGTGCATAGTATTGGGGCGGCTCAGCTTAGCATTCATTTCCTTTCATGGCGAAATTCCTCTGGCTTTAAGCACATTACGAGGCTTACAAGAGTTGGATGTTTCCCATAACAACTTATCTGGTGAAATCCCAAGCTTTCTCGCTCAACTTACAGATCTAAAGTACTTGAATCTATCTTCAAACAAGCTTGAAGGAGAAGTTCCAAAGCAAGTAGTATTTCTCAATGCTAGTGCAGTGTCCGTCTTTGAGAATAGGAATCTCTGTGGAGGTATTGCAGAACTAAACCTTCCTTCTTGCAAATCGAATACCTCTAAACCATTATGGACCAACAAAGTTAGAGTAATCGCCATAGTGACGGCCGTCTTGTCATGCTTCATTCTGTGTCTTTGCCTGTTTATCTTTTGGTATTGGAGAAAGAAGTTGAAAAAGAATACCTCTTTGATTGAATTTCCGTTTAAACACAAACTTTCGATGGTCTCTTATGAGGAGCTTCTTAGAGCCTCAGACGGATTCTCTGAGATCAATGTGATCGGTAAAGGGAGATATGGTACTGTCTATAAAGCAACCACACAGGAAGGCGGCTTGGTGGCAGTTAAAGTGCTCAACTTGGGTCATAGAGGTGCTTCGAAGAGCTTTGTCTCGGAGTGTCGAACCTTAGGGGCTATACGACACCGAAATCTCGTGAAAATAGTGAACATTTGTTCAAGCGTGGACTATCACGGCAACGATTTCAAAGCTCTATTGTTCGAATACATGGCTAATGGGAGTTTAGAGAATTGGATACACCAAGGAAACGAAGAGGACATTGAGCATGAACATGAACATGGAAAGCCAGGGCATTTGGGACTAATGCAAAGGTTAGACATTGCCATTGACATAGCTTTCGCAATTGAATATCTTCACGAGCTTTTAGGCCAAAGATTGTACATGGAGATCTAAAACCAAGTAACGTCCTTCTGGACAACGAGATGATGGGACGAGTCGGGGATTTTGGGCTAGCGACAATTAGCTCCCCTATGAAAACAAACGTCCTGGACATTGATGACTGCAGTAGCTCAATTGTAGTGAGGGGTTCCGAAGGTTATGTCCCTCCTGGTAAGAAAATTTTCTCATTAATTGTCTAAGTTTTATTTGTGTTTGCTTTTAGATAAAATATTTATTTTCATTGTCTATTGCTTGATGTACACTATTTTAGAGTATGGCATGGGGGATATGGTATCCACACAAGGCGATATGTATAGCTATGGTATTCTTTTATTGGAAATGTTAACTGGGAGAAGACCCATAGAAGAGACTTTCAAGGACCATTTAAATCTCCACAACTTTGCCAAGGTGGCTTTGCCAGACCGAGTGATGGAGATTGTGGACTTGGCCATTTTTAACGGACAAAGTGAGAAAGACATTGAGAGGATGAGAGGATGTGTTGCCTCCGTCCTAAGGATTGGAGTGGCATGCTCGATGGAGGTACCGTAGGATCGAATGGATCCTTCCCTTTTCGCCTCTTTCTTGGTTGTTTTGTGCTTGTTCTCGTGCTTGTGCTCGTAATGGCTCTGTTTCTCGGTGAAGCCCTCAGGGAATTGCATAAGATTCGGGCTAGGTATGGATCCAAGTAGGGGCTTGGTTGAGATATGCTTTAGTCCTCGTGGCACACTTCAACACACTGTATCGACAGCTTTAGATGGGGACTTTGGCAGTAGCTGAAAATCAAGCTGCGCATGACTCGAACTCCTAGGCTAGTCAATTGTATCAATGCATGTTTTTGACTTAGTCCACTTATTTATAGCAAACAATTGTATGCGGGATTCACCTCCAGCTTTCATAATTTACAATATTCAAAGCCCGGTTTGTTATCTTCTTCTTTTGCACTTCCATTTGATGCAGCCATTTGCAAAGCGCCCCCTTCGAATTAAAAGGCTTGGGAGAGTTCTTTGCTCGGATTGTGGAATGTTTGGGTAAGGTTGATGGTTTTGTAAGGTGCTGATTCGAATGCCTTTACTTTTAAGTTGTACAATATGGAAAAGACTATGGAGAACAGGGCATGTCCCCTGTCCAGCCAAAACAACATTGCTTATCATTTAAAGTCCCCACCAGAAACTCACAGAGGACGACAAACCGTTGAAAAGGACTAGCCTTGTCCTGGATATAGTTAATCTCACATTCCACGAGATGAGAATGAACCTCGTGTCATCAAAGAATCAGTTTCCACGCCAGACTGAGGGTCCTCCACTCCCCATAAGGTCCATAAGGTCCATAAGGTTCATATGAAATATAGTAAAGGTGCCTGGACTTTGTTCGTAGGTGATTCAACAAACTATCCCTTTTAGTTAGAACATCCAATTGTGATCTTACAACCTATACAACGGCTTCTGTTAGCAATCCCGATCGAACGTCCGATTGATGTCATGTCAATGCACATTCACCGTCGTAAGCATGTACCGATCTTACCGATCTTTTCAATCATAAAGGAAAATGAAGATAACCAGTCTCTTTTCCAACTAGGCATTGACCATTGCACTGTCAAAATACAAAAATGGCTAGAAAATGTAAACGGGAATACCAAAAAGAAAAAAATAAAATAAAAGAAAGAAAGAAAAAGGAATGGGGGGAAGGCGTAAAGCAAAACTTGGATCTTCGAGAGCCTAGACTAGTGAGAAATGGCGCTCTTATCTTTTATAGTTTGCATATTAGCATTTTTTATACTAATTACTAGCTTTTATTTACATAAATTGCTAATGTTTTGAAGTACCTAACTACTCTATCGAATTACCAATATAAATTAAAGTGATTTACCAACTTTTATCAAATTAAATTACCATCATAGAAATTACCATCACAAGCACCAAGAAGAGTGAGGTAAAAGGATGGGGACAACACGATTCATAGAAATAGAAATTTTTTTCTGTTATCAAACGATTGCTTCGAAATGTAAATTTTTGAGTCGTTATCAAACATGTTTTTTGCTCGAAACTTGGCTGGGGAATAGAAATTGAAAATTGATTTCAGCTCCCAGACACTTAGACTAAACTTTGTCTTAGGATTAATTTTGCTCTTTGAACAAAAAAAATTCGGATGGTTCTATTCTTCATCTTGGTTGTAATATTTTTCACTGGGACCAAATCCAAACTCATATACTAGTCACATGTATGTAATCCATCTCCATCTCCATTCCTTCTCCCCTCTTTACGATCTCCCTATTTTCTTCATATGAATTTTATGTTTCTAATTTTTCCTCGGATAGTCCATCTCTAATAATTTTCTTTAGATGCAAAATTTTAATATATATTTATAAATTTACAAATGTAGAAAAATATAAAGTAGAGGTGTATCTTATAAAAGGTAATAAATTATGCCAATGCCAATTAATTTTAAATGATAATTCATATTGTGGATTAATAGGAGAAGTAAAAGTAAAGTCAAATAAGATTATTAAATTTCGCCAAGGTTGATTTTAGGTGGTGGCCTTTTTTTTTTTTTTTTTTGGCAATGGGATGATGGTCATTTTAACAATATAAAATCTTAGGTCATACACTTAGACGTTAAAAATCTAAGAATTCAATTGGATAATTTAAATGAGTTGAAGAACTAATACCATGAAAAATCCTAAGTTGGTTCGCTTGTGACAAATTTATCCAAACTAATTTTTTGACCACAAAAAACTCCAAACTATACACCTATAACAAATTTATTCTCCGTTAGTATCTATGTTAAATTGCTAAGTTAAATGACATTTGGCAATAGACGTTTGTACCAATTTGGGATTTTAACCTCCGTTGATCACATGTGTATCAGTTTGTGGCTTTTTGTGATAGTAATCCAATTTAACAGAAACTAACGAAGGATAAATTTATCATAAATATACTAATTTGAGATTTTTGGTGATTTATTATAAATTTATGCTGGATATTTGACCCTAAATTTTATTATCGCTTTTTTATAACGCATCAACGTCTAGAAGAGCTTTCCAGTTTCTCTTTGTCCCTGCGCGTCTCTATCTGTCTCTTCCGCCCTTGCCGTTGCGGTTCTTATAACTCCTGCCTTCGCCTTCGAAGCAATTGCCATATTTATGCTGAGTGCCGAATTCTCCTCGCAACTTTTGCTTTTTCATCAAATTTTCCTCGGATTCTGTCGGACCAATTTCATAGTGAACGACGGTCAAGGTCCCCCAAGAAATGGTTTTATGCTATCATCAGAGCGGTTCTGTGATAGAATCGACTATTTTGGATCAATAGGACTAAAGATACAAACTTTGTGGATCAAAATTTGATTTGACTTTGTAAAATTCATCAATATTATTGGAAATCTGATATCTCATTGTCTAATCCATCGTCACTATTTAGAAGATTAGGTTTGATAAAAATTTCAAGTTAGAGGTTTCAAGAAAAAAAGGAAAATATCGGTCCTTAGGTACCAGTCCGTTCTATAACAAGCTGGTCTAATCACCAGTTTTGAGCTCCTAGAATCCGTCATGGGCACAAAAAGGGTCTCATCTCCACTTCAGAAACCGGATCTCTGGCCAATTTGCTAAGCACACCCTTGGAATCATGTCGCATTTGTCTAAAGTTTTCACTGTACACTCCCATCAATCATATTATGTCGCGTCGACCGTGTCTCGGGTGAAAAAATTCCGGGTCGGCCTCTAGAAACACGGCCAGTTTTAGGGGGACGAAAGGGACCGTCCTCCTCCTCGACACTGCCCGTTCCGGGATACTTCTGATGGTTTCCCACTAGGAATCTGAGACGTAAATACTTCGCGCATGGATTTACAAGAGGTCAATCATTGACCCACCCACGACAACGAACCGTGTATTATTTACATCCTAAAAATATATTCACAAAAATACAATGCAAATGAAGAGACAAATTTCCAATACGGGACGCACGACAGTTTGGCGCGAAACTTCCTCGAAGCTTCGTCTCCCACCCAGCTTCGATGTGAAAGCAGGAAAATCCTCCTCCCTTTTTTTTTTTTTTTTTTTTGTTTGTTTTCATTTTTTCCACGCGGTTGGGGACGCTCCATGTCGTTGATTATTTTGATAGTTTGCTTGATAAATGATTCTTCTGGCCACAATTTGATAAATGATTTTCTTTAGGATTGATATCACAAAAAACTTCAAATTGGAACCCATACGTAAACTTACCCCAAATTTATTTTTAATTATAAAAACCCAAAATTAGAGCACATATGATAAATTTACCTCAAATTAATTTTTGACCGAAAAATCTTAAACTGGTATATTTGTGATAAATTTACTATTCGTTAGTTTCCATTAAATTGAATTAATACCACAAAAGACCACAAATCAAATTGGTACATCCGTTAACTGACATGTCATCCAACTCAATAACTTAACGGTAAGATTTAACGGAAACTAATGAATGGTAAATTTATCACATGTGTATCAATTTGAGGTTTTTTGAAGTCAAAAAATTAGTTTAAAATAAAGTTGTATAAATTTAGAGTTTTTTGTGATATTAATCATTTTCTTTATTGGCCAGCAACGTTTGTTAAATGACTCAAGACTACAATTTCACTATCTTCCATGGATCCTCGATGGGAATTTGTAAGATGACGTGCTTTCACCGTTTCATGTAAAATATTCTAATTAACGGTGCTTTTTATTAAAATTGCTAGCAACATGTGGATTTTTCTTTTTCAATTCTGTTCAAAAAAGATGTAAAATTCTACGCAGTAAGAATGCATTCCCCATGTTTTGAAGTTTGACAAAAAAAAAAAGTCATGGTTTATTTACGTTAACAAGTATACTAAAATCGATATTAAGTAATATGGCCAAATCATAGTTTAACATGATTTATGAACATAAATATTATACAAGCGTGGAAATCTAGATAATTCTCATTTTCTTTTTAATTTTTTTTTTTTGGAAAAATAAATCTTCCAAATCTCTTTAGCCTAATATTCTAGAGAGTCTCGTACTTTCCACTTATCATTAAAAATGTCACGAACTTCCAATTTTATAAGTGGAATATGATCTCTCATTTTTGTATTAAAATGTCATGAAATCTTAATTTTCTTGCAGATTATCCTGAACTTACAGTTTTATCAAGTTAATTTAATTATCACATGAGGATGTCCATATCTAGAGTTGATGAGTGAGTACAGTAGATCAATTCGCATCCAAAGACTTTAGATGCAAACCCCCCAAGCTAAGACTTATAAAACTACTGTTTATAATTTAGACGAAGACATGCAAGAAGACGTTTATGGGGATAACTTACCATGTCTTTTACCATAACAAAAGAAAATGCTACATACCTACAGAATGGCACTATATATCATATAATAGTTTCGTTGCTCTTTGATGTTTTTGAGAATAAAGTAGGAGCAACAGAGAGAAGACACTTTAATTTCCTTCCGGGATTTGAAGGAGAAACTAAGGGAAGAGCTAGAGCAAAGAAGAATTTCTTTGCATTGTGCTCACGTACAAAATGGGAAAAAAAAAAAGAAAAGAAAGAAAGAATATCTATACATACATACATGCATTAGTGATATAATTTTGTGGCAAAAGTGATCATTGATAAAATAATAAGAATAATATTTTCAGGCAAGCCAAATGTCATTTTAGAATATTCGTCACTGGAGAAGAATCTACATCTTCACGAATATGATTCTATATATTATTTAATCATTATTTATATTAGCGACGACTTAAAGTGGAAATGGACCATCACCACAAAACTTGATTAAGAGGAAAGCGACTAGACACGTTCCAATCAATGGTCGGCACAACTATCTAGGTGCACTCCACACAGATTTAGGTCCGCTATTATGTAGTACTAAGGATGGTCGATACTTGACACCTAGAAGTTTGACGAGTTCTTAAATATTTTAAGCATTTTGTCGACCATAATATATACATATCGAAATGTAGGAACATGAAGCCGTGGAATCCATTTTGACTTGGGTTTATACCACTAAAAGCTTTAAATTATGGCCGTTATGATATTAGTACCTCAATTTTTTCCCGCGTTACTAAAAATCCTAAAGTATATATGTCGTGACACAAATATCTTTTTGGACTCGAGTTAGGCACAACCCCTGGGGTTGTGCCACCCGCTAGCAATAATGGGCTGTGCCAATGTTCAAGCTCTAGCCTAGGTTCATTTTTTAATTTTACTTTTATTTTTAAGGAGCAATTGAAATGTAATCGGAACAATAGCAATAGGATTAACGTGACAAATGTTCATAGATTTAACTATGAAAAGAAAATCCTTGTGGCATGGGAAAAGAAGGGGCAAAGGAGCAATGATGAATAATTTATTGCCACCGTGAGGCATTGTCATGATTCTTTCCTTGGAGGGATCTTTTGACTAAAATCCTCCGACAACATAAAGGCACATGCTGAAAAGCATTGGCGGGTCTTCTTTTCCACATTAGGATGACCCACCTTCTTTTTCTTTGCTTTTTTGCTTTATTTCCTTTTCATTATCACTTTGCTTCTTTAGAAAGTTTTCTTCAGATTCCCTCGGGCCACATTCACCGTGAACAAGGGTCGATGTCCACAAGAAAAGTTTTTATTATGCTACTAGTCAACAAGCCGGTATACCCTTCTCACATAAAAAATAGAAGGTGAGAAGTTCGATTTTCCATCTTTTCGGGAGTTAAGAGTGGGAATATTTAGTTTTAGAAGTGGGGTTTGACTTCCACGCTTTGCAGAGAGGTCGGACAAAAATTTAAGAGTGAATTAAGAGTTAAAATAAAACATACAAAAAAAAAAAAAAAAATCAAGCCAGTGGGGTTTATTATTTTTATACTTTGCTTGATAAATGATTCTTTAAGCCACCATTTTATAAATGATCACCTGCTTTGACCATTTTATGTAAGAGGTTCTAATTAATGAAGATATTTATATGATTGCTAGCAATATTTGGATTTTTTTCAATTATGTTAAAAAGGATGTAAACTTTCACTCTGTAAGCATGTGCTCCATTATTTGAAGTTTGACAAAATAATGTCATAATTATTTACGAGTAATGCAAATAAGTACACTAAAATTTATATATTAAGCGATATGATCAAATCATAATTTAATATCTAACCAGTGAATAAATTTATGAATGTATATTGGAAATCTAGAAAATTCTCATTTTCTTTTAAAAGTCATTTTTGGAAAAGTAAACCTTCCAAATCTCTTTAGCCTTTCCACTTGTTATTAAAAATGTCATGAACTTTCAATGTTATTTCATTTTTTTGTTTTAAAATGTCATGGAATCTTAATTTTCTTGAAAAGTGTCTGAACTTTCAACTTTATCTTTAGATGCAAAAATTCAGATTTCCCCCTCAAACTTAGATTTATAAAACTACTGTTTTATGATTTAGGCCAAGACTTGCAAGAAGATACGTTTTGGTGGCATTTATGGGGATAACTTACCATGTCTTTTACCATAATAAAAGAAAATCTTACCATGTCAACAAAATGTCACTATTTAATACTTTCGTTGCCTTTTGATGCTTTTAAGAATAAAGTAGGAGCGAAAGAGAGGTGAGACTTTAATTTCCTTCTGGAATTTGAAGGAAAAACTAAGGGAAGAACTAGAGCGAAACGCGTTTTATAATATTGCTTTGTGGGGAAGATTTTATTTCTCCATGAATATGATTCTACGTACTATCTAATCAAAATTTGTATTAGCGATGGCCTGAAGTGCAAATGTACCATCATAAAATTGACTTAGATTAGAAAAAGTAGACATATTAAGTCGATGGGCGCCACAACTATATAGGGGCACTCCACACCGATTTAATTAAAACTATGTCTCTCCCTCCAAACTGCAATAAAAATTTGGGTCTGCTATTTTGTAATACTAAGGATGATTGGTAATTGACAGCTAGAAATTAGATGAATTATTAGACGTTTTAAAGAATTTCATCAATGAGAATATACATGTATCGAAACATAGGAATATGAAGTTGCCTAATCTGTTTTGTCCTGTGTTTATACTATTAAATTCTTTAAACTATGGTCACTGTGACACAATCACCCTAAATTTTTTTGTTATTTAAAAATCTTAAATTATGTTAACTAGTGACATCAATACTCAAATCTCAACAAAACCCATAAACTTGTACACTAGAACAAATTTGGGAAATTGGTTCACACTGGGTAGAGTTTAGGGTTTTCTAATGGTAAGCAAAGGGTATTTGTGTCATACTAGAACAAGTTTACCAGAAAAGAGTTTGGATTTTTGCTGTCACAATGAGCATAATTTATGATCTTTGGTTGTATTTTTCTGTTTTGACCTTCAAAAGAAGAGAGATCAGAGTAAAGAAGTACCTCATCATCATCATCATCATGGAGAAAGATCCATTAAAGAACTAATCTTTTAGGTCCGAATCCTATTAAAAAAAGTAAGGCATGAGCCAAAATTGGAGAAAGTTATATTTCTCGTTGCATCCGAGTAGGCTCCAATTCGAAAACTTATTTAAGGACCAAAATGATTTGGAAAATTTTGAACAACCAAAATGGATCCTTCTCCCACCAAATCTAGAAAGCTGTGCCCGGCTAACATGATTTACAAAATGAAAATCGACTTTAGTTCAAAACAGTATTTGTTTTTACTATGGAAATGGATTTTTGGAAACCCAATACTGCAGGACCTAATGCAAGTGGCTTTGTAACATACATTTCGTCAGACCAAATGCACAGCCCCGCACAATTTTGCAGATAAAATAGTCATTTTTATAAGTCACTCCTCGACACGTGTTAATAATATAATTTTTTTAGCACAAGTGCTCGCTGATAATACAACACTTCAGTAGGAAATGAAATTTATCCACTGGATACTACAATATTTAACAGCTCAAAAGTGATGGGGCTAAATTCCTGAATGGGATCAATACCTTTCCAACGGAAAATATTTTAACAAAAGAAAATATATTTATCTATCTTGAGCTTGACCATTTGTCTGACTTATACAATAGCAGCACTTGTCTTTTATTTTTGGTTTTATTTCTTATCATTGCTTATGCATCGAAATTTCCTCAGCTATTTTAAGATGTTCATGATAACCATTCTATTTCTATTTCAGAAATATTTTTTTTGTTTAAGACCTAGTTTTGGAATAGAATCCGTTTGGTAAAATTATTTCATTTTTCTATTTATGGAATAGATTTTTGTTCAAGAAATAGGTTTGGAACAGAAATCAAAAGTAAAAATTTTTTACGTCTCTATTTCTGGAATAGAAATGAGAAATAATAACTCATCTCATTGTTCGTCCTCACTACTAGCCGACCGTCCATCCACCGTTGTCGCCCACCGTCCATCATCTGCTCGGATTGCCATCCGTCAATCACTGCCCGCTGCCGTCGATCGCCAATCACCATCCATTGCTACCTACTGCCAACCATCATCCGCCGCCGCCATCGCTAGCCGTCGTCCCTTGCTCACCGCCACCACCGTCCACCGCCACAGCCGCCTATCACCGGTCACTAGTTGCTAGTCACCGTCCACCAGTCGCCGGTCACCATGCGCCAATTGTCAATCGCCGTCCACCGTCTGCCGATTGTCAACCGCCATTTGTCACCGCCCAAAAGGGAGAAACTTTATGTCATTATCACATGAATTTCTATTCTAGTGTCATTATCAAACGCGTATTTTTGTTCATAAACTCATCCAAGAGTAGAAATAGAAAATCTATTTATCTTCTAGAAATCAATTTCTGACTAGAATGGTTATCATTTGTGCTCTTATTCTTCCTAGGCAGGTATCGGCTTGGATTTTCTGGTGCATTTGGAATTTCCACGCACGAAGACAGCGACACTAAGCGCGCGGTTACTGTTCTCGGTCAATGAAGTGCTAATTTATATCTAGCCTGACAAGTTGAATTATTGATTGCGAGTTGTTAACTGGTTCCATTATATAATTCAAGCCAATAAAGAGGCAAAGGGTAACAACAAAGCATTTCGTGTTTCTTGAGAGGCATTTTGGTTTTTATCTCCGTCAGAGTTGAAAGCAAAAATTATGGGTAGAGTCAGAGCAAAGACGAAATGCATCGTCCCATCTTAGGGCATTCTTTTGCCGTGCTCGTGGCACCCATCCTTCTCTTCGTGCTCGCGTTCAGTTTTCTCAATAAGAAGAAAGCTAGCAACCGTGAAAATGCAAAAGATGCTAATTCTGGTTCATATGGTTCATTGACTGCGACGATGGGAACTAGTGACGGTGGATCCAGTTCGTCTCCCACAGAGACTAATAATGGTGCATCTAGTTCGACAATTGGAGATAGTTAGGAGGTGTTCTTAAGCTTTAAAGGCCCCAATACTCAAAATAGCTTTACCGATCACCTCTACAATAGGCTCATCGAAGCCGGAATTCGTGCTTTTAGAGACGACGAGGAGCTACGCCAAGGCAAGGAGATTGGAACAGATTTTTTGGCAGCCACCAAAAACAGTAAGATTTTCATCCCCATTCTCTCAGAGAAATATGGTGGAAGCCGTTGGTGCCTCGATGAATTGGTTGAAATAATGGAGTGCAAGAATAATACCATGGAGACGATATTGTTGCCTATATTCTACAAAGTGTCACAAGTTGACGTATGACATCAAACTGGGAGTTTTGGAAAGGCATTTCATGAGCATGAAAACTTTCACGTGGAGGGGCTTAGACCCAACAATTTTGGAGAAATGGAAGCAAGCACTCAGACAAGTTGGTGACTTGGAAGGACGGGAAGCAAATGGGTACTTCATTTTTTCACCAAAACATTCTCTACTTTCTTTTTATTTGTGTGGGTGTTTACGGTTGTTCTGATTCTCATTTCGTTCTTTTCTTTTTATATAAAAAAGCAATAAGATCTTGCTGGCAGTAACATACTGCGATGCATGAGTTCTATAAGTTATTCTTTTTTCTTTCTTTTTTTTAAGTTTTTTGCTTTAATGACATTGACCAATCTAATTAGAGATTTTATTGTTATGATCCCATTCGTTTGAATAATAAGATTTTATTTTGTAACATTGTGCTTTTTTCCCCTAGTTTATAGTATAACCTACATTAATCTTCATCACGAACTTTTCTAGTTAAGTATTTATTTGAGGTTAATTGTACAACTTATTGGCGGTTCCTGTTCAAAGCTTGTAACGTCATGTACCGTGCATGTTGATTGTCAAAGTCTTAATTCCTTGTCTTCCCAAGTTACATTTGTTACATTATTAATGTTGTTAATTAGAGTGGTAAATATTATATTATGATTGCTTATTGGATTTTGCTTATTCAAACGCTATAGAAAGTTTTCATTGTCACGTCCACATCATCCCTAATATCTTTAACAAGCAACAAATTTAAAATTTAATTCAAATGCATAATTCATATAATATTCAATATTCTCTAGCGACGCCCTCAAGTTTCTTTTGGCACAATAAAGTCAAGAGTAATAATGGAATGGGGCACGCCATGTGATGCAACCACTGCCATTTCCCGCTTCAATCTTAGGGTATAAGATAATATATGGAGTTGTGGCAAAAACAATTCTTTAAGTTTTCCAATTTATCCTCCGATTTGTTTATTATCGTGTTATCATTAGTTAAACAATATAAAATTGCTATTTCCATGTATTTGAAAAATTGTCACATTTGACAGGTCAGAAGTAGAATTGATAAAATCGGTGGTCCAAGAAGTGTTGTTCGAGCTAAAGAAAAATTTCCAGTTGGTTTTTCCTGAGAATTTGGTTGGAATTGATAATCATGTCAAGAAAGTTATGGAATATGAAGATAAAAATTCTTGTGCCCCCTATTTATTGGCATCCATGGAACGGAAGGCATTGGTAAGACCGATAAAAATTATCGTGCCCCACTATTTATTGGCATCCATGGAATGGAAGGCATTGGTAAGACCACTCTTGCTAAAACCATCTACAACAAACTCTCAGATCAATTTGAGCATCGTAGCTTCATTGCTGATGTTAGGGAATCATGGAAACGTAATGGCATTCATCACTTACAGAACCAGTTAATTAATGGTATATTGAAGTAGGGCAATCTAGCTCATAATGAGGATGAAGGGATTAATTTCCTCTCGTCCAAGCTTAAAGGTAAGAAAGTCCTCTTTTTTTCTTGATGATGTGGATGATGACAATCAATGGAAGGTTTTGGCTGGAAATCATAATTGGTTTTCTTCAAGAAGTATGATCATTATTACCACTCGAAACAAGAGTATTCTTGACAATGCTAAGGTGGATTACCAATATGAACATGAGCAATTGGATGGGGGTAACTCTTGTTTAGTAAACATGTGTTTTGAAGGGACGCTCCTCCAAGGGAATTTGAGGACCTTACTCGTAAGACTGTGTCCGCCACCGGTGGACTTCCCTTATCTCTTGAGGTTGTAGGCTCATTTTTGTGCAATAAAGAGCTAGTAGTATGGGAAAATATAATAAAAAAAAGTTACAAAATGTCCCTCATAAGGAAGTGCAAGAAAAGCTAATCCCTCATAAGGAAGTGCAAGAAAAGCTAAGAATAGGTTACGACACGATAGAGCATGACAACAACAAATATTTTTGGATATCGCTTGTTTTTTCATTGGCTCTGACTTGAGAATCGCATCCTATATGTGGGACGCTTGTGGCTTTCACCCAAATGAGGTCATTGTATTGAGATTAATGTCATTAATAAAAGTTGGAGAGAATCATGAGCTTAGAATGCATGATCAATTGCGAGATCTAGGTCAGGAAATCATTCGACAAGAAGACAATGAGCCTCAGAACCACAGCAGGTTATAGGACTCTGAGGAAGTCTTGAACATACTAGAAGAAAATGAGGTAACTGATTCTTTTCTTTTGCTCTCTTAGTCTATGTTCTACTGTTGGTCCTCTACTTAGTGTTTGCTCTAGTGAGCAGTGAAACTATTACTGCCCTCATGTCGTTTCATTGACATGATTAACAATTAGGAGGTTGCTCTCTCTTAGTAAGTAGATTTATCTTACACAAGCGCACATTACAAAGTTTTTTCCAAGAACGAGGTACTTTCAAATTTATTAGAAACTTAATAGGGGTATTCTACATTGAAAAGATTTGAATTTATATAATTGATTTGGTTGCGGCCCTGACACGTGCAACAAATAATTGGACCATTCTACTGTGAACAATAACTACTTAGGATATATAAATCATAGAATTATAATCTCCAGGTGTTAGAATTAATACAATTGGAGTAACCGTGCCGGCATTTTTCATGAAATTTCAATCATTATTCCCAAATTGAGAATGGAAGGGTATTTTCTTATATGTTATATTAGGTTAGGAATTACTTTTTTTACCAAAATTCGCATGATAGAACAAGAACATATATAGACATACATGACGTTAGGCGTATTTCATGCAACCTATTTATTATCTTAAGAGCCAATTGATATATTAGCAATTTCAAAGCGAATGTCTATCTATTATGTCATTTGTGTTACATCATAAAATAAACTTAGCTAACCAAAAGAAAAATGAATATGCCGTATTTTTATATCTAAATAAATTGGTATAAATAACTTTTACAACTAAAAAGGTACATTATTTGACGTAATTATTTCAGTAATTTTGTTGGGTTCATTAAGTCGAAATCAAAGTGGCTTTGAAGAAACTGATACAAGATCTTCTTTTAAGTTTATTCCTACAATTAATCAAAATATATTAAATGTAAAAGTATAATAAAGGAAAAATATAACTAGCGAAATATGTGTTTGATTGTCAATTTTGACAAAAAGGTCCTTTAGACGAACGCCTCTTTAGCCATTTATAGTTATCTACAAGTAACTACTCTTTGGCGATTACCATTTCGATTTCAAATCATTCCAGAAGCTTCAGCTCTATGTCAATAACTGCTCTGCCTTATCTGCATCATCGCTAGTGCGCTGATTGCCCATAACTGCTATTGTTCCTATCTCGTCCCTCTCGACAAGTCTTCTGATGTCGCACCCTTCAACAATATTGTTGCTAATTGCTGTCCTTTCGGCCTATTGTCCATGGATTCTCGTATGCTAGGCCTGCTTTACTCTTGTTTACTTCCAAAACCCAATAGATCAATTTTGGCGTCAACAATAATATGATTCAAACCTAAAAAAATTAGTTCTTCAATGGATCTTTCGTGGTAGAAGGGATAACAAAAATAACCTATGAGCCAAGATAGGAGAAAGTTCCGAGGAGGCGCTTTTTAATTCAACATGCGAACTAGAACTATTCATAACAATGCACGCATTCACATTTTTTTAAGGATCGTTCTCCTCTTAAGGAGTACCTTTCTTACACTCTCCACTTATTTCTTTCCCATGAGTTTGTCCAACCCAAATTACGTTAGTTTTAATAACATTAGTTCTAAGATTGGAAATTAGCAGCTACTGAAATTCTAACATTTTCTATAACTGATTCAATTAAGTATAATTTAACAACAAATAATTACATATAAAATGTCCATATACCCTACAACAACGACAATGCTATTTAGGCACTTTGTAACTGTTATCGACTTTTTATATTAATATATAACATTAATTAAGAATTCCGTCTTTATTTTGTTCAAAAGAGGAAGATTTATATGAAATAAGATACAATTTAACGAATTATTTTCATAAAACAAATATTCTGATTTCACACAAATGAAAGAATTTGCGTACGCCAAATGATAGATTATGTTATCAGTAAATAAGGAAAAGAGAAGTAATATCCGAATGCTGAAACTACCGTACTATTTATACTTATTTTGATGGAAGTTGTAAAGTCTCTGACCCCGTTAACTTGAAATAATTATATTCTGAATAGGAATCGATTTTGGGTTTGCATGTGTCGTGTTGAGGCAGCGAATGAGGAGTTCGGATGCATTGAGGCATTTGTCGTCTTTTTTTGTTTTTTTTTTTTTTATTTCTGATGTAGTTGAATGATATTGGCTCGTGAATGTTCGGGCATGGTTTGAAATTGAAATCTAGATGATGATTTCATTTTAACAGAGTCCTTGCGTTTGTTATAGCTTTTGATTACCGGTCCAATTTGAACATCTTGATGCTGGAAGAGGTTTCTCTCGACGAGAGAGAGAGAAAGAGAGAGAGAGAGTTCTTGATAAATTTAATGGTATTTGTTGTTGATGTTAGACTGAATCTACCATTTTTTGAACTGTCGTTCATTTGGCAGTTTTATTGCCCATGAGTTCAGATGATAAACTCATGCAACAACATGACTCAATTCCTGTCGATAATTTGAGGACTAGCATCATGGTGTATTTTATCCTTTGTCAAAAGGATGGAATCCCTGCTGCTTTTCCTTTCTTTTGCCGCTATCTCGTGTGATTAAGGATGTGCCATTCCATTCATTTCCCAAATCGTCAAAGCGGGTGGCGCTTATCTGTGTTCTTTATGGACACTGTGTCAGGTGATGACTTGTCGCATACATTAGAGATTAGTGATGCTGGGATACGATAACTCTGGAAATTTCCCTTTTCTTTAGGATTTGGGAAAAAGCCTGGTGCGCAGTAGGTTATTTGCATTGAGCTTGCAATTCGGTCGTTGGTCACAGAATGCAATGTGGTGTATTTAGGTTTCACCAAGCAGTTTGATAGCATACTGTGTCATGGGGCTTTGGTTAACTGAGAAAAGAACCAGAGTGAATGCCGAAGCAGATTCATCTAATTAAATAAGTTCCTTATAAGAAGATTAAGAGGAGAATCAACTCGCTGCCCTTTTACACTGAATATTATTTATTATAATCCATGACCGACCTTGTCTTCTGATTTAATTCTCGAGTGAAGAATGTTAATGATGGTTAAGATGATAGTCAGCTTTTCCATCTTTTGTATGGTTAAGATTTTAATTTTCCTCTTTTCAGAGATCTACTGATTGGAGCAGACTTCCCCCTGCTTTCCTTGTCCTGGAAATTTGCTGGACAGTGTAGAATCCAAATGTCATGAGATTGAACAATAAGCGTATCAAATGATATGCTGTATTCATTTGGAGGGTAGTTTACAGATTGATATATGCACTAATGTATACTCTGCATAACATAAGGAGGTTTAGGTACCAACTTTTGTGCTCATTCAGGTAACATGCTTTCTGACCTTTGTCGTAGATCCTGGTGCTCATGAACTTTAGCACGTTGAGAATGTGAGAAATTTCTGCTAGAATGGTAGGTTTTTAGCCATATTTAAGATGCATGCATGACCCAGACATAGTAATTTTGGTTTCAGAGTAGAAATCAGGTATTTTTGTGGACCATGGCACATGGCACAGGAGGGAGGGAGGGAGGGAGGGAGGGAGGGAGAGAGAGAGAGAGAGAGAGAGAGCGAGAGCTGCTTATACCGCATGAAATAAGAAATGTTGGACTAGAATCATAAAACAGTTTGTTGACTCTTGGATAACACGTGGAATAAAGGGAAAAGTTGGTCAATTAACCTGGATAAAATACCTTCTTCACGAAGGTTCTCACTTAAGGACATTGATGTCTGTCTTCAGCAGTCGTATGATATGTAGTTCTTCTGGCAGTATGGAATCATTGATAGGTATTTGTTTTTGTTGGAAGAGCCTTCTGACTGGAAAAGTCTCCTGAATCAGCACAGTCGAGTGTCTGAGGCTTGAGTTATTGACAGTTTTCGAAGAAGGCTTCAAGCAGAATTGCAGGAGGAGGTGGAATATGCTTGATGGACAAGTTTTGCTCTTACAATATTTCACCATATTCTGTTGTCTCACTTTGTTTAAGAACAATTGAAATGTGTGATTTCACCAGAGATTGGCCCGATCATGGTCGCGTCCCATGTAGTTTGCTCCAGACTTCAGGGAATCAAGTGATCATGACACCCAATCCCCTGCAGGATGCCCTGGAGTTCCTCAATGCTAGCTTCTAGGTTGTTGGTAGTCTCAGCAGAGTCAAACTAAAATGGATGAACTAGCCATTGAACAGCGAGGATCAGTTTGATGCGGGAAATCTTCAACATGTCTTATATAAAGAAGTCAGACAGACAATGAGCTGGCAGTCCTTTAGCAGATGAATGGGGAACAGATGCCTGTCGAAAAAACTCAAGAAGATGCTAATGCTATTGAGTTGCTAGAGAGAGAGTACTTGCAGGACGAGTAATATCTCAGCTCATTCCTGAGCAATATTAGTTCCAGCTTAATTCCCGTCAACTTTCAGTTGATATCAAAGTCGCTGCTGCTGCAGATGTCCTCATTATTGGTGAAGGTGCCGCATTAGAGCCCCCAGTTGCGATAAGATCTTTCATTGTCATCACTGTCATAATGATGCGAAGGTGATTCCTTGTGCCCCTCAGAGACTTAAGAATGCTTGATAACTTCATTTGTCGTGACATGAAGAAGGCACTAGATATCTAGGAGATGTTTTTGTGCAAGCTTATTTGGCAGATTGCAATTGAATTTTTACTTGCCATACATTAGGGAATGATCACCAACCACCGCTTCAGTCGCCTGTAGATTTTGGACGCTAGTGTCACGAGTTATCTTGAGATGAGATCACATTCTGACCTGATGTTAACTTTGAAGCATGTGTGCTTTCACTAGTTAATTGCATCATACTTTCTTGTTATCACCTATGAAAGGCGCCATGTGGATTGAGTTGGGAGAAGTAGTCTATAGTTTGGTGAATATGACGAGTATGACTCTTCAATTTTCTACCCATGGACGTGCTTTTCATAACCCGACATACTGTTCTCTTATGCCCAGGCCCCAGATTAATATCAATGTAAACAAAAAGTAGGGATAATCTTGCCACGCCAAGAAGTTCGAAGCTATGATGGGCGGCCGACGAGGACAGAGATGGGAATCCACCCCAAAAAAGCTAGCATCCGCTGGCTCCACTCGAGAGCAAAGACCAGTAAACAAGTAGAAGACTCTTCGCGTGGATTCAGGATCGAACTCTTTTCGTTGTTCGGAATTTGGTTCCGTTGGCTCCTGTCCGGCGAGCTTTCGAGGATCTGATGATCTCCGTCATTGTTGGTACGGGAGAGAGAAAGATGAAGGAAACTGCAGCTTTGTACGGGAGGGGATTGCTCAAGTTGTTTTACGGCAGTTTACGTGATATGGAACAGAGGTCTACAGGAATTCCTTTTGCGATAAGTGTAATAAAAGTCCTAAAACTTGTCATGAAAATGCAATCGAATCCTAAAACTTGCAAAAAAGTGCAATCCAATCTTAAAATTTATCAAATTATTTCAATCGAATTCTAAAATTAACACCGTCAACATTTTTAACGGAAAATGCCGACGTGGCACCTACGTGGCATTTAAAATGATTTATTTTTCAGGTGGCTTTTTTAATTATTTTTATTCAATTTTTTAAAAGGATTAGATTTAAAACTAAAAAAGAAAAGTTAAAATTTATTTTTAAAAATTGTTATAAAAAAATAAATAAATAAATAAATAAAAAGGGAAAACGGCGCTCCTCCCCGCCGCCGCCACCGCCCATCGCCCATCGCCGAAGGGGCCGGGTAACGTTCGCCGGCCCCTCCGGCGATGGGCAGCGACGGCGGTGGGGGAGGAGCTGCCGTTTTCCCTTTTTTTTTACAATTTTTAAAATAAATTTTAGCTTTTCTTTTTTAGTTTTTAATCTAATTTTAAAAAAATAAATAAAAAATAATTTTAAAAAAGCCACGTGGAAAATGAAAAATGATTTAAAATACCACGTCCGCGCCACGTCAGCATTTTCCATTAAAAAAGCTAACGGTGTTAACTTTAGGACTCGATTGAAATAATTTGATAAATTTTAAGACTGTATTGCACTTTTTACAAGTTTTAGGATTCAATTGCATTTTCGTGACAAGTTTTAGGACTTCTATTGCACTTATCCCATCCCTTTACAATTTCGCTCTCGGATGGGAGTGCTCAAGTTATTTGACCAATATTGTCCGCATCATCTCTATTACTTTTACGCAAATGCCATTGCTAACAGGAAATTCTCATTTTGCTGGCGAAACTTCACGCGAGTTTATGCGGGCGCACGATGGAAAGAGAGAAGAGATAGAACCAGCGAGGGAATAGCGGGGCGTGGCGTGGCGTCGTGGCGTGAAGCGAGAACTGACGAGACAGAGACAGAGAGACAGAGACAGAACCTGTGAGAAAGTGGCGTGGCCTTACGCGAAGCGAGCAAACCAACAATTGGCGTCGAACTGAGATAGAAGCCAAACGCGCCTCGCCAACACTCCAAACCGACCCTTTGAACTTTTCTTTTATAAAAGAAATGCCTCTTCTTCGCGGCTTGCGAAGGATCACGGTGGCAGCGGTTGTCGTTTGCTTCTTGCGAGACAAAGAAGAAGAGGGGGGGAGAGAGAGGTGAGGTCCCTGGGATATTTTTAAAAGAAAAGAAAGAGAGAAAGGGAGAAGACGCAGAGCAGGAAGAGAGAGAGAGCGTGCGGCAGAAGAGAGACAACAGAGAGAAAGGACGCAATGAAGGGCTCATCATCTTACAGTCTGAGCCGCCCCGATGCGGATACCAGTGCTTCGTCGGGTTCCACGTTTCATCCCTTCGCGTAAGTTACAACTTATACGAGCAATCTAAAAGGGAACTCAGTTCTCTGCTTGTGCTAGAAGATGATGAACAGCGTAGGCTTAATACATAATTTAAATGCCACAGATCAAATGCAGAAATTGCTCAAGAAGCGAAAAAGAGGCCACAAGCTTCAGAGACTCATCGCCCTATGTACAAGAGAAGATAAAAAGGTATGGCATGGCGATTTGTCATTCTGCTATTCAAAGCCACAGATGATGACAAGGATATCTAAGGAGAACAGACTCAGAGCATCAACCACATTCTTGCCAAAACCAATTACGTTTGGTCAATCTCTCTTCATTTCCTTTTTTTTCTTTCTTATTTGATAGAGGGGGTGGGCTGACTGTACAGAGAATGGTAGCAAAAGATTCTATACAATGCTCTTGCAAAATAAACACGACAAGCAGCACTAATGAGGCATACACTTGCTGCTGGTGTAAGAGACTACTGGAATCTCACTAAGGTATTGCAAGGATGGACTAGAAAACTGCCAAAATATCGACAATTAAATGTGACAACCAAATATATCTCTATGAATACCCTCTCCATAAATTTTTCCTTCAAAAACTGTGCATGGTGAAAGGCGTACCAGCATCGACAAATCTTGGACCAGCTCCCGCCTCAAGAGAAATATTTTCATGCCATCTGCACATTCTTCAAGGTCAAATTGAGAATTATACCAATCTGTTCACTGATTATCTTCAGATAACCTACCCACCATCCTTCCTATCCTCCGAAGACGCTTTCATCGCTTCAGCAGTCATGAGAGCAACCACAGCTCTGTGAACTGCTACATCTGCTTTGCAAAGAAGTCTCTGTGCCCTCTCTCTCTTAAGCTTAGCTAAATTAGATGCATACCGTGCTGCACCAGATGCATCCAACAATTTATATTCATCCATATCCATCTGGTCCCACTGCTCACTAGATGGTCTCTGAGAGCCTTCAGACGAAAACTGTTGATGAGAATTCCAGTGACGGGTATTCTTTTGACTGCCCGTGGCTCCCCTGCTGTAGGCAGTGACCACCTGTGAATGTCGAGGAGATGCAACAGCACTAGATTTCTTTGACTTATATCTCTGTAGTCTCGGAGGATAATTTCGATTGAATCCATCATTGCCAATTGGAAAATATCCCTGGCCAGGGACATCTCGTGGAGAATATCCCAATGGAGATGTCTGTGCCATTTGAGAATTGTCTGCATGTCCATAGTTATGTCCCAAATAGATGGCCCTATCATCTCCAAAACTAGATCCGTTCAATCTCCTCCCTGACAGGAACAAAAAAATAATGACGTTAAAATTCTGGATCCAAGAAAAAATAACCCAAAAGTGTTCCGCTTAGAAAAATTCACATAACTTACCAAAAGCATGGAAACTGTCCTGATCTCCATGAAAACCATTGCTTTGCCCCGTGACTGAGAATCGTTTTTGCGATCTTTGCTTTGAGCCTTTATTAGGGACTTCTAAGCCCCTAGGTTTCATACAAAAAGCAAACATGGGAGGTCTTTCAGCAGCTGAGGCCTTCTGACATCCATCAGAAGCAGCAGAGTTCCCTTTATTCAAAGCTAGCTCCCACTCTCTCAACTGCTGCTGGTACATTTCCCATAATGGTGGCTGCAAAGCATGAGCATGAATTGAATAAGAGATACCATGACATTTAAATCACAAGTTCAAAAAAGTGCACCTATGTGCACAGAAAGGTAACAGACAGGATTAATGATGGCAGGAAGATCTAATTAACAAAAAAGAGACATACAAATTAGCATCTGATTTTTAATAATACATCTAACCAACTAATTAATAACTGAACTAATTAAGAGCTAATTTCAAAGGCTATTTGTTTCTTTATTCATGCTCAATGCCCTATTAATTGAAAAATCAAGCATTACCATCATGCATGAAGGCTTAAGAAGTTGATACTACCGTATAACAATTATGCAAGCATGAAAAAGGAAGATCACAAAAACCAGATATTTCCACATGCTCCAGAGCAGAAAGCAGCCCCATATCAGACGAAATTCCAAAGCACAACTCCAGGAAAAGATAAAAACGAAACGGGCATGGAAGAGAGGAACAAAGCAATCACGTACCAACAGGTCCCCTGACAATCCTTTGCAATTCACTCAAACAAAGTACACCCCAAATTAAAACAAAACGAGCATCTCAACATGGAAACGTTCATCTGGAAAACCGAGTGACAGAAATTGTTCCCAATGGCGGATTAACAGTAATTGCAGAAAGCCAAATTAAATGCAGCACCTCACATAAATGTGTATCTGGACAAAATCAATAAACGACAAGAAAAAGGATTTTCAAAGGCACCTGAAGATGTCGAATCAATGGCATTCCCTTCTTTTGCCTCTTCTGCCGCCAATGTTCATAAATACCTCTTAGCACAGGTCCTGCACCTAACTTCAAATCGTCCATTTCTTCAGATGTGAAATGGTCGCGCTGAAGAGCATAAGCTTTCTTCTCGAACATGTCCATTGTCCTCTCAAATATCTCCATAGATATGTGCCCGGAGCCATTATCATTAAGATCTGAAGAACTCTGACAAGATGAAATCCACTGCTCATCGTCACTATCCATGTCATATAGGACACAAGATGGATTCAAGGCCATTTCCACATCTGTTTCAACCTGCTGGAAGTAGATAGCAGAACTGCGAAGTGACAGCTCCATTCCATTATCATCATAATCTTCTACAACGCGGACACCAGGAATCGGAATGTTTTTGACTGATGCAGCACGAAAGTTCCGGTTGTAACACTCTTCATGCATCTCCTTGAAAAGAGCCCATTGGCTTCTGTCTGGAAATTCGAGTGTCCACTCTTTCCCTCCTCGCCACATCATAGCATGTGTATACCTGTTAGTGGACCCAGGCTGCAGAAACTGATGTGCTTTATGAGAATATTTTGTGGTTCCAGAAACTTTAACTGCAAGGTTCCACTCATTCTCAACAAGTTCAAGTACCACCTCTGCCCCACACACTCTCCATCCCCTGTCCCCCACCGTGATTAACAAGTTCGCATGACATGATAACAACTCCCAGTTTCTTTGAGGAACTCGGGTCACATCTGAGGCCCTCTTTTCATTGGGTCTCCTGATTCTTTTGTGAGGAATTGTTCTCTGCTGTGGCTTTGAGCTCGAACCTGAAACTCCAGAAGGATATGAGTAAGTAACATGCGTCCGCGGCTTCTTTGGTCCATTGCCAAAACTATTTAGGGAACCATCAGATTTTGCATCTGACCAACCATGTGAGAAGTGTCCATAAAATGAACTACTTCTACTGCGATGCCATACGCTTCTTGGTGCGGTGGGATTTGGACTAGGGACAAGGCTGCCATTCATATCACAAGCCATACCAGTAGGCGGCAAACCACGCAGCGATCCATCATCAACAGGCTTTTCACCTGCATTATAATGGGGAATATCTATCTTAATAACATTCAAAGAAGTACAAGCGCCATTTGTGATCCTCTCCCCATCAAGCGGAGGACTTGACGTTTTTTCTGATGCTGCGTCATTTCCTCGCCCTTCCTGCACCTGCCCAGCCTCATCACCAACTACAGCAGTACCACTGTGAATACTGCCAGCAAGAAGATCACCGCTTTGGTTATCCTCAGGGGTCCTCGAATCTGCACCCTTGCAAACAACTAGCTGAACAGCTTGATCATCTTTAGCACAATGTGAATACTGATCACAAGGACTTTCTCTTGATGGAGCTTCTTGGCTAGTATGGAATCCCACATCATCCTTTGAGCAGTCATCTATGGCGACGTTAGATGGAGCCAAAATGCTTGCAGTTTCAGTGCTCTTCTCATGATTAAGCTCAACAAAACTAACTTTGGAGACACTATGATTCATAAGAAGCTTCAAGTGCAATCTCAGAAAGAAAGTAGGAGCAGCAGTAAAGGAGAGAGCAAACTGAGGAAGCTTCATGTACTCTGCATCAGAACCTGAAGAATTCCCCCCATTAATGTCGCCATTATCTCTAGATACACCCGAGGACCACATTGCTTCACCGGTCATCTTCTGTAGACCCTGATCAGTTAACCTTAAGACAATTAATACTGGTTTTGCACAAGTAACAACCACAGTACTAAGCGCAACGTAAGTGTGTGTGTGTGTGTGTGTGTGTGTGTGTGTGTGTGTGTGTGTGTGTGTGTAAGTGCGTGTGAGCGCGCACGTGTTGACCAAAAAGAGAAGGAAGGGAGAGATTGGGTCACAGAAGAATTGTAAATGTCGAGATACCAAAAACAATAGAAAATCATGCACATATTGCTCCACAGCCCTAACTCCTGAACAAAGAAATTGAATATTTTCAGAAGAAAAATGGTAAAGAGAATAATACCTCTAGTGAAGAGTCCAAAGCAGCTGGCGCCAGTGATGGGACATCTCCATTTTGAAGCGCGCTGTAAGTGCACTCAGAAGGAGAAAGTTTCTCAACTAGCAAACAATTCTCCCTCAGTTCCGATTCCAAACACAACCTCTTAGAACGTTTTAATCTCAAAAAGTTGTAAAATCCAAACACAAGTTGGTTTTCACAACCTTGAACGCTAGAGAATTTGAATCTAACAGAGGTTATCGGAGATTGCAAGCTTACAAATTTCACCTCCCCATTAGACTCACTCAGCAGATTCAAAACTGAAATTGCAAATGCTACAGCTTGCCCCATGCATCCTTCAAACAAGAGGACCCTCAAACCAACGATGCTGTCGACAAAAAGCATCTCCAACTTCACCACAGGCCACACGGTCACCAGTCTTCCATAGTAAAGCAGAACGAGATCATAGACCAACTGGGAATCCTCTACTTTAAAAGGGCGGAGAAGAGAACTGACCATGATATCGTTTGCTTCCCTTCTCACCAAATATATTAATTTCAAGAAGCCCGTCTCTTCAGTGGTCAACAAAGAGCCATGAGAATCTGATTTTCCCAATGAGAAGGCATCATCCTCTACTCTCTGGCACAAGGCTCCAGCTGCCCGGCGAAACCGCTTCCTGTAGTAAACAATAGGAGCTTCGCCACCTTTCAGAGATCTGGAGCTATTTGCAACTTTCTCAACCTTTCCAGCGTGAAAAAGTCCACCCGTTGAGGCACGATCTCCATGAAATGCCGTTTGGCCTCCTTTTGGGAAAGAACCAGCAGTGGTGGCCCCACATGTATCCACAGCATCAGCAGCAGATGATGAAGGCTTCGATTTCAGAGATGGACCAACAATTCGTTTCTTTACAGCACGGGAAGAAGAAGATTTGACACCACGACTTGATCGTGCCAACCATGAAATGATTGGTTCTGTGTCCATGTAACTGCTGCCACAGCCATCATTGGCTGCAGTTAAAGGTCTCTCTTCTTCTTCATTGGTAGGCTCCACTCTTCTCTTCCTGCTGCCTACTGCAAACTTAGTCCGAGCTTCACCAGGAAGTAGCAAGAGTTTGATACGTTCCTTTTGAAGGTCGATCCATTCCTCATCACGGTCATCATACTTGATGTGATGGAGTTTTGTTTCTCCATCATAGTCATTTACGAGGCCATGGTACCAGCACTGGTCTAAAGGCCAGAAGACCTTAATTCTTTTGTTCAAAACCCAATCCGCATCCACCTGCTCAGAAGGAATTTCATAGAAATGCCTCCTTTTCCGGGACCGCAGCTTTTCTCCATGCTGATTTCTTGGCCGTAAGGCTCTATTAGCTGCTTTACCAGATGGGGAGTTTGGTGAAGCACGAGATGTACATGCTTGATCTGAAAATTTTCCGTTAGGAGATAACAGAAAATACAAGCTGTTTGATGATGATGATGGTGATGGCGATGCTCTACTCTTTGAAGAAAAGCCAGTACAGCTTGGATCAAACCGTGAGGAAAGCATCCTAGCAGCATTTTCCTCCAGATTCTCCTCATCATCTTCCTGCTGATCATCACAGTTTTCAATAAGTAAGTATATTAAAAAGCACCAAGGGGGTGCCCCCCATTTACAACCAAGAAGCAAGAAAGTATTTTAGAAAAACCAACCTGCTGATCATCACATCTCTTGGCAGAGACATCGACTGCAGAACCTGCCTCCACCACAGCACTTTGAACACCTCCCGGCTTCACCTCTCTCTGCTTTCGGCGCTTCTTGACCGACTTGTTCGGTTTGCCATTGTCTGTTGCTGAACTCCTCACAATATAATCCTGCTCCTGCGAAGGTCCGCCAACACTATGCCCATTCTCCTTCATATCATCAAAAGCGTCCTCCTCTTTAACATTTCCGCCACTGCTTCCTCCTTCAGGATCACCATCTCTATGCTTCCCAGATGGACCGGCAAAATCCAATCTGCTGACAGAGGGCTCAGCTGGATTCGACTCTTGAGTATGCTCTACTCTTTTCCGTCCCAAAGTTCCGCGTTTCCGCTTTGGAATTTTGACGACGTTGTCATCCAGACTAAGTCCAATGCCATTCAAATTGCCATTGGAGCTCGGCCTCTCATCCACCTCGGGCTTCAACTCCGACGAATCATTTGGCCCAAAATGAGCCCCGGCATTTGTCACGTCACTTAGTCTCTTCTCCTTTCTCTTCTTCAAGCTACTAAGAGACACCTCCTTCTTACTCCTTTTCCGCCTATTCTCATCCCCACCATCGTCGGACCCGATCTTCCTCTTCAAGTTCTTACTTTTCAGCCTCTCCGGACCCTCCCCCGACGACCTGGCTCTATACAAGCTCTTAACAGCCAGACACCTGGCTTTCTTAGGAGCCTGAGCCCCATTTGAGCCCTCCACCTTCTGCTCCATCACCCAAAATTCAATCCCACCAACCCCACGCGAGTATCACATTCCATCACACGACCCCGCCCTCATATTCCAGATCTGCAAAACACCGAGAAATGCCCACAAATCACACAAACCGCACACAAATGAATCCCGAAACAGGGGCGGGATCAACCCCCCTAACATCAGCCCGCAATTCCGAAACAATCGAGACCCGCGACGCGAAAACCGGCGGCCGCGGATCGAAGGACGGGTAATGGCGCTCACTCACCTCAGGCAACGGAGCTCGACGCGGCGGCGGCGTTCCCCCCACGTCGGCGCGCGGCGGAGATCACGAGCGAGTAGCGGGAGCAGGGCGTGAATCCGGCGCCTCCGAGGCGAAACCCCAAGGAATCTGGCGGATTCGGAGAGGAATTCCCCCCGCAATTTCTCTGCAAAAAAAAAATTTCACCGCGAGAGAGACGGACCAATTTAGGGTTTCTTTCGGTTAAACGACAGAGCCGAGGGTTTAGATCAGAAATCAGAAAATAACCCCCAAACGAACGAAAAAAGAAATTGAAAAAGAAAAGGTGAAATGGAGAAAAATAAAGGAAAATTTCTGCTATGCGGAGGGCTCGGATGTACCTACGTGGCGCGCTGTGAGCCCCTTGATGGCGAGCCTGAGGACCAGATTTTCCAGGTGGGGTTCCTTCCTCCTTTTCTCTCCCTTGGGCTCCTTTGTATTTTTTTTTTTTGAAATTTCTGATTTTGGAGTTGTTTTTTTTTTTTTTTTTTTTGGAGAAAACGAGGAAGATTTGGGGAATTGATTGGGAAAAATTCAAGAGCTCGTTTGTTCTTGGTCGGAGCAGATGTGATTGATGGACCTTTGGGGATGATTGGGGGGGCAATTTATAGGGGGTGAGGAGGAAAGGGGGAAATGATAGGATATGATCAGCTGATACATCTTACCATAATAGTCCATTCCCAAGCTCTAATCTGGCCTCGCCCAGTCGCCAATGGCATATGCATAATTTAGGCGTGAAGGTTCGGGACGCGCATAATGTGTGCCTGAAATCTCCCCTAACGAAGATGTGACATGGAAAGCTTTTTTCAGAGATAGAGATTTCGAGCGATCACTTAACGACCGGGCGGGGATACGGAGGGGAGGTGGCGAGGCACCGCCCACCCCTCGAATCCGCCAATCCTTGTCGCGCGACTCGTCTATTTATATTACATTTTCGGCCTGTCGCAATGCGGTAACTACGCGTTTAAGGAAATGTAATCTCCTTCGGAATGCACGTATCGAAATGGTCATATCGTTGCGTTCTTGCTATGAATAAATTATTTTATTTAAATATACACGATGAAATTCCTTTTGTCTTAGTAAAAAAAAAAAAAAATAAAATAAAATTAGTATGTTTTGGACCTAGGGTTTTACAATTTCGGCAATCATATTTGCCTCCTTTTTGGGTTTAACTTGATTAGGCATTTATGCATTCGTGGCAATTTTATCCTATTCTCAAAAAATGGAAAAATTATTTGGGCATGTACGTAACGAAATTGCCTTTAAGCTAGAACAAAAATCAAATTTGAATTTGTCCTTTGCACTTACAGCTTTTTACCACGAGCAATCCATTTTGGTTACGGTAAAGATGGTAAGACCAGTCCAAATGAGGCATAGTGCATTGGTAAGGAATTAAATGATTTTGGACACAATAGGTTAAACCATCCCAATTAGAGCCCATTTATCACCCTCTACCTACTCCTTCACCATTTGGCCCTCTTCCTTTTATGATAAGAAATCTCATCTCAATCTATAAAAAATTTGGAAATACAACTATTTGAGTATGTAAAATCCAAATATCGTGAAAAATACGCGGTAAGTGCATAAATTTGTCTTTAGTTGTTAAGGAATCTATTTTGTCATATTTTTTAATTTGCTTAAAACTTTCAAAGGGTTATTCCTATTCTATTTGTGATTAGAAATCTAATCTCAATCTATCAAAAATTGGAAATACGACTATTTAAGTATGTAAAATCCAAATATCATATAAAAAATGGGGTAAGTACATAAAGTTATCTTTAGTCGTTAAGGAACCTATTTTGTCGTTTTTATGAATTTGCTTAAAACATAAGAGGGTTATTCCTATTCTATTTAGAAATCTCATCTTAATCTATGAAAAAAGGGAAATAATCCTATTTGAGTATGTAAAATCCAAATATCGTGAAAATTACATGGTTAGTACATAAAATTTAAATTTGTATGTTTTGGACCTAGGGTTTTACACTTTCGGCAATCATATCTGCCTTCTTTTTGGATTTAACTTGATTAGGCATTTATGCACTCGTGGCAATTTTATCCTATTCTCAAAAAATGGAAAAATTATTTAGGCATGTAAGTAACGAAATTGCCTTAAGCTAGAAGAAAAATCAAATTTGAATTAGTCCTTTGCACTTACAGCTTTTTACCACGAGCAATCCAATTTGGTAACGGTAAAGATGCTAAGACCAGTCCAAATGAGGCATAGTGACCCAATCGCATTAGTAAGGAATTAAATGATTTTGGACAAAATAGGTTAAAAACATCCCAATTAGAGCCAATTTATCACCCTCTACCTACTCCTTCACCATTTGGCCCTCTTCCTTTTATGATAAGAAATCTCCTCTCGATCTATAAAAAATTTAGAAATACAACTATTTGAGTATGTAAAATCCAGATATCGTGAAAAATAAGCGGTAAGTGCATAAATTTGTATTTAGTTGTTAAGGAATCTATTTTGTCATTTTTTTGAATTTGCTTAAAACTTTCAGAGGGTTATTCCTATTCTATTTGTGATTAGAAATCTAATCTCAATCTATCAAAAATTGGAAATTCGACTATTTAAGTATGTAAAATCCAAATATCATATAAAAAATGGGGTAAGTACATAAAGTTATCTTTAGTTGTTAAGGAACCTATTTTGTCGTTTTTATGAATTTGCTTAAAACATAAGAGGGTTATTCCTATTCTATTTGGAAATCTCATCTTGATTTATGAAAAAATGGAATACAACTATTTGAGTATGTAAAATCCAAATATCGTGAAAATTACATGGTTAGTACATAAAGTTTAAATAGCTACCTCCTTTTTGGGTTTAACTTGATTAGGCATCTACGCATTCATGGTAATTTTATTCTATTCTCAAAAAATGGAATAATTATTTGGGCATGTAAGTAACGAAATTGCCTTTAAGCTAGAAGAAAAATCAAATTTGAATTAGTGCTTTGCACTTACAGCTTTTTACCACAAGCAATCCAATTTGGTAACGGTAAAGCTGGTAAGGCCAGTCCAAATGAGGCATAGGGACCCAATCGCTGTGGTAAGGAATTAAATGATTTTGGACAAAATAGGTTAAACCATCCCAATTAGAGCCAATTTATCATCCCCTACCTACTCCTTCACCATTTAGCCCTTCCTTTTATGATAAGAAATCTTATCTCAATCTAAAAAAAATTGGAAATACGACTATCTGAATATGCAAAATCCAAATGTTATGAAAAATATGCAGTAACTACATAAAGTTTTCTTTAGTTATTGAGGAACATATTTTGTCATTTTTCTTAATTTGCTTAAGACTTAAGAGGGTTATTCATATTCTATTTGTGAGAAGAAATCTCATCTTAATCTATCAAAAATTGGAAATATAATTATTTGAGTATGTAAGATCCAGATATCGTGAAAAATATGTGGTAAGTTCATAAAATTATCATTAGTTGTTGAGGAATCTATTTTGTCATTTTTTTATGAATTTGCTTAAAACTTAAGAGGGTTATTCCTATTCTATTTGTGATTAGAAACCTTATCTCAATCTATCAAAAATTGGAAATACAACTATTTGAGTATGTAGAATCCAAATATCGTGAAAAATACACAGTAAGTACATAATGTTATCTTCAGTTGTCAAGGAACCTATTTTGTCATTATTCTGAATTTGCTTAAAACTTAAAAGGGTTATTCCTATTCTATTTGTGATATGAAATCTCATCTCGATCTATCAAAAATTGGAAATACAACTATTTGAGTATGTAAAATCTAAATATCGTAAAAAAATACGCAGTAAGTACATAAAGTTACCTTTAGTTGTTAAGGAACCTACTTTGTCATTTTTTCCGAATTTGCTTAAAACTTAAGAGGGTAATTCCTAATCTATTTGTGATAAGAAATCTCATCTCAATCTATAAAAAATTGGAAATACTGACTATTTGAGTATGTAAAATCCAAATATTGTAAAGAAATTGTGGTAAGTATGTAAAGTTATATTTATTGTTAAGGAACCTATTTTGTCATCTTTTTTTAATTTGCCTAAAACTCGAGGGTCATTGTGGGTTTTGAAGTAAATCGTGTCCATTCATTCCTCTTCTGGTAAGAAATCTCATCTAAATCTATCGAAACTTGGAAATACGACGATTTGAGTATGTAAAATCCAACTATCATGAAAAATAGGTGGGAAGTACATAAAGTTATCTTTAGTTGTTAAGAAACCTTTTTTGTCATTTTTTTGAATTCATCATGGGTTTCGAAGTAAATCGTGTCCATTTATTCTTATTCATCTCAATCTATTAATAACTGAAAATTCAACTATTTGAGTATGTAAAATCTAAATATTGTGAAAAAAAAAAAATTGTGGTAAGTACATAAAGTTATCCTTAACAACGGCACGTATTTTGTCATCTTTTTAAATTTGCCTAAAACTCGAGAGTCATTGCGGGTTTTGAAGTAAATCGTGTTCACTTATTCCTCTTCTTACCATGATAAGAAATTTCATCTGAATTTGTCAAAACTTGGAAATACGACAATTTGAGTATGTAAAATCCAAATATTGCGAAAAAATTGTGGTAAGTATGTAAAGTTATCCTTAGTCGTTAAGAAACCTATTTTGTCGTTTTTCTATATTTTGCTTAAAAATTGAGTCTCATCCCTAGTTTCGAAATAAATCATATCCATTTACTCCTCTTCCTTTTATGATAAGAAGTCTCATCTTAATCTATCAGAAAATTAAAAATGGTGACTATTTGAGTATGTAAAATCTAAGTATTGTGAAAAAAGTGTGGTAAGTATGTAAGGTTATCCTTAGCTGTTGAGGAATATGTAAGGTTATCCTTAGCTGTTGAGGAACCTATTTTGTCTCTTTTTTTTTTTAAAAATTGCTAAAATCTTGAGGGTCATTACAAGTTTTGAAGTAAATTGTGTCCCTTTATTTATCTTCCTTTTAGGATAGAAAATCTCAGCTCAATCTATCAAAAATTGGAGATACAACTATTTAAGTATGTACAATTCAAATATTGTGAAAAATGAGCAGTAAGTAAGTAAAGTTATCCTTTGTTGTTATGAAACCTATACTTGTAATTTTTCAAACATTTTGAAATCGAGGGTTATCTCAAGTTGCGAAGAAAATCATGTACGTTTTTATTAAATTCCTATATTAAAAACATGAAATTCTTGTTGACCTTATATAAAAGATGACAAGTAATCCAACATGACAACGACAATCTAAGTTACCTATTAAATTACAGTAAATGAACATGCCAATAATAGAAAAGGATAAAGAGATAATATTGTCCTATAATGATAATCATCGAGACATTGAACGATCAAATGCGTGGACCATGATGGTCTAACATGAACCATGTGGAGTTGTCTATATTTGGAACGGGGTCGCAACCCTAACCTATTCAGGCAAGAATTGTAGGACTTTCGCCACAATTCATCAGATCCTTGCCACATGATGATCCTTCCATCCAGTAATGAGTGGCGCCACTTGTTATTTATTACCCATTTTATTTTGAAACATCTTTTTTTATTTAAAAAAAACTCCCATTATCATCTAAAAATATATTTTAAATCTAAAGCAACTATAGAAAAAAGTAATATACAAATATAAATATGCACATCGACATCTCTATATTTTTTGAAGCTTTTCTGGCGCTTCACGCCAAATCACGGTCTAAGTGCACAGTCCAAAGATACGAGGCAGTCAAAAGTCACTTAAATTAAATTCTTTTTAAACTGTGCCCGCCAACTATCCTTGAATAATTTAAAAAAAAAAAACTACCCACTATTTTTAAATTTATTAAAAATATATATAATAAAAAATAAAAACTCACTGCCTAAAAAAGGAGAACCGTTCAGATTCATTTATGAAACACGTGCAGTGAACGTTGGTTCTAGTATAATGCAAAGCAAAAACACCGGGTTCGGAATCCAACGGAATCACTATAGTTGGTTCAAGTCGATCTCTATATTTCTCGAAATTAGGAATGAGCATTAATCCTAGATTGATAATTGGACCGAACTGATCTTATGATGGGTCCAGTTCTTGATATCGGACTCTTTGGTTTGGTTCCCTGTCCCAAATTTTTTGGAACAAGTGTCATGATGTCAGGTTTTTGGATAGAAACCGAATCAAATTGGATCAAGAACTGTAAAACCAAATCGGGAACTGGAGAATCGAATTGAGAAGTAGAGAACAAGACCGAATAGAGATAACCCTAAAACTAATAGTATTTATGGATCTTTTCACCAATTTTGTACTATTAGGCTCCATTCGTTTCACGGAAAATAATTTTCGGAAAAACGTTTCTAGATTTTCCAGCGTTCGTTTCACGGAAAATGAATTCCTTGGGGAAAATGTTTTTCATGAAAGGAAAAAAGTATTTTAAATTAGGAGAAAATGTATTTTGAAAAACATTTTCCTCACTTTATCTCTTTTATCTCACACCTCTACAAATCCTCACTTCCTCCTCCCCTTTCTTTTTCTTATTTTTCTTTTTTAATTCGAATTATTTTTAATTTACTTTTTCTTTTCTATTTCTTTTTTTCTTTCTTTTCTATTTCTTTTTTTTCTCTTTTTTTTCTTTTTCTTTTCTTTGTTTCCCATCTTCTTCTTTCTTGGCTAGTCGTTGGCCGTTACCAGGCGAACCTCGAGCTCGTCAATCTCAAGATCGCACTCTGCACTCTTAGGGCGCGCATGACAAAATTTCTATTTCTCGATTTCTCTGTTTTTTTGTTCCCCGGAAGAGGTTTGGAATAGAAATCCGTTTGGTAACGCAATTTGATTTCTCTATTTCTGAAACAGATTTCTATTCTAGAAATAGAAAAACCGAAGAAATCGAAGCTGAAATTTTTAACTTCTCGCTTTAAAATAGAAATTAGAAGCTGAAATCAAACTATATAAAAGAACCTTACGCTTTATTGCTAACTTAATTCACTCATAACCACAACTTCACAAATTATTGCTGATTTTCTTTTTCTTATTTTGCTCGTGTTTTTTTTTCTTTTTTTTTTCAATTTTTTTTTTGATAACTTGCTCTTTAGGATGAAAGGCAATCGAATGGGTCCCCAATTTTAAAAAATGACCAAAGTTCTTAATGCTTACTTAAAAATAATGGGGCTCTTTCCTCCTAGAAATGGCACGTGCATGGCCAGTTGAAGAAAAAGTTCTTACGTAATAGATGAATAAAAAACGTGCCTAAAAATTTAACCTTGTTTCTTTACGGATTCAAAATTCTTGCAAAATCAAAATAATTAGATTGTTACACAATCTTGAATTTTAATTCGAAGGCAAGAGATTCAAGAGAATCTCTCTCTTTGCTATGCAAGAGCCATTAAAGGTTTATTGAGCAATAATAAAGAAATTAGGGATGAGCAACTGGACTGATTCAATTCGAGAGTCAAAATAAACCGACCTTCCCCCGATTGGTTCCTAACCATAAACGTTACTTCAAGGTAGAATTCTCATATATTCCTTTACACCATCAATTTTATTTTGTTGATAATCTTGTATAATACTAGTCTTTAATAAAATGACAGGGCTGTATAGGCACCATTGATGGCACCCATATTCATGCTTCCGCAGTACTTGTCTGAACCTACGTAGGATGAGCTTACAAACGATACATTGACCGAGGAGGGAAACCAAATAAATACACTTAGGAAAACCATTGCCAATAAAATGGCAAGGGATAATAATATGCCATAAATTCCATGAAATTGTATTTTCAACTTTTGTAATGTATTAGTATTATTTCGACTATTATTTTGTATTTGAGGATTTCCTATGTTGTTATCTAATCAATTTATATTCCTAGAAATAGAAATTTTATTCTGTTATCAAACGGATTTCTGTTTTAGAAATAGAAATTTTGAGTCGTTATCAAACGGGTTTCTTTGCTCAAAAACTTATCCGGGGAATAGAAATTGAGAAATTGATTTCTTGCCAGAAATTAATTTATGTTTCAGAAATTTTGTCATGCGCAACCTTACTTATCATTTTCTTTATTTACTCTACCCTGCAATTGTACATTACTCAAGCAAATGGCTCTACATGCTTTGCTTCTATTTTCTTTTGTTTATTAGAATACAAAAGATGCAGGGGGCTACCCACCCCATTCGTGGGCACGTTGGCTTATGCTCAATCCCTCTTCCGGAAGGGAACGAGTTCGAGTCACCGTGTTTGCTTGTGTGACTTACCTACGGCCTGTGGGAGGTGGGTCCCCGCAAGTTCACCCCGGGTTTGCGTTGTCGGCTGTCGGCTTACAACAATTCTCGGGTTACCAAAAAAAAAAAAGTCGTAGGGGGAGAACAAGCCACTCAACTGGAAGATTCTCATGAGGGCTATACATGATTTGCTTCTTTTCTCTTTTACTTCTTTTTAAAATCCATACGACCATTTTTTAGAGTAGATGAGCATTTGGCGACGATGAGGGAACAAAGATATGAAGTAAGTTTACTTGGATTTAAAGGCAAGTTCATATTTGATGTAGGTCGGTAAGTGATGCATGCCTAAGTGGTGAAGTCTTAGAAAATATTTTCCTTACCGAACACCGGAAAATATTTTCCAAAAAATTTTTAAATTTTAGCCGAACACCAAAAAATATTGTCATTTTCCTAGAAAATGACTTCTGGGAAAATATTTTCCGGAAATGGCCCATTTTCCGCGAAACGAACGGACCCTTAATATCAAACTTTCAAAATTGGGAACATCATTTCATTACTAATGTTATTCAATATGTACTTCCATTACTATGTTTAGTTTTAAACTTGCTCTAATGTAGGTGTAAGATATGCACCCAATGGGACCTAGCAACAACATATCTATCCTATATATTCATTCAACACACTTTGGTTGTGTTTAGAAACTTAAATTCGAATCTAGATAGAATAACAAATTATCATAACTCATGTTTGGTCATGTTCTTCGGATCAAATAATCTAGATAAATCCGGATAAAATGTTGGATAAGAAATATGGCTTTTAGATTGTGGGATATATCCAAATTGGTTATAAAATTTAAAAAATAACTAAAAAATTATATTTTATCTTTTAACGGAATAATAAAGTGACACATCGAATATTACTACACTAGCACCGCCCACCAAGGACCACCACCATAACCGATCATCGTCACTTTCTTCCACCACATGATCGTTGCCTCCTCTGACCATACCGATTATCCCGCCGGCCGGCAATCGTGTTCCGACGAGTGAGGGCAAAAAGGGGCCTAAAGACGATCATCATGCTGGGTTTTCATAAATCATCTTTTTCAGCCCAACCATATACACCCTCCATGTTGACCCCAACTTTCACGCATGATCGCGATCAGGCTCTTCACCCGTTGGTCGATGAAGAATGGCCAACACACTATCAACTTCTTAGTGACCATGCTCTCAAGCATGGAGTTTCAACATAAAAAAAAAAAAAAAAAAAAACATTGCAGCGGCACCGTGGTGCAGGACCTCCTATTGGGGACCCATCCCACGACGCACACCTTCTCTACTAGGGGTGTGCATGGTCCGGGCGAGCGGTTCCCAACCTAGAACCAAGAACCGTCCACTAAGGACCGGTTCCGAAAAATTGGGACCGGGATCCACCCGTTTGTTGCATGGATCCACCTGGAAACCGGACCGTCGGTCCGGTCCAGTTCCCGGGTGGATCTATGGAATCGGTCTCACAATAATAATTAGCCTCATAAGTCATACACCAGCAATATGCGGCCACATAACTACAAAATATCGTGCCAAAAATAGAAAGAAGCGAACAGAACTTCAGATCTACAAACTAAAATGATATCTTTTCCTCAACTACTACAGCTCGTAACTAAGCAACACCATTCTCCTGGCGAAGAAACGGATTAGAGGAGCGAAAACTCTCGGACGGCAAAACCAAAAAAATTATCACGCACGCGAAACCAAATTCATTCCCCCACCTAGCTTCCTATTCTTCCACTGACGAAAATCAGGAGAAAGGCCGCTCACGAAAAGGAAATTCGGACATTAGAAAACTCATTTCAACATAGCTCTTCAATTAAGAAGACGAAAAAAGAGAGGCGCTTCAAGCTCAATCAATCCATGGGACTGTTCGACTCACTTTCGTCTGTTCGACTCAATGAGAACGGAGCTCGTGCGCTCTTCTTTAGGCCATCGCGATCGAGCTAGGGTTTCGCGCGAGATATTTGGGGGTGGAAAAAAGAGGACCTCGAAGTATTTGGCGTTGAAGATGATGATGGAGGAGAAGAAGAAGGAGAACCGTCAAAAGGGTTCATGCACTACTTGCCTTTTGATGATGGGTTTGTTAGTTAGTAATTTCAATTTTTTTAATATTAAAAATTAATTGGTTCGGTCCGGGTGGGCGGATGGATGAATCCGCCCATGGAACCGGGAACCGGACCGGTTCCCTCAAGAACCACCGGTTCCGGGCGGTCCGAGCGGATCCCGATTCTTTTGCACACCCTTATTCTCTATTATCGCCTCTCTTAGCCATTTTCTTCGACAATGCAGTCCAGCCATACGATCAACATGAAGTGCCTCCTGCTATTCACAAGGCAATCCCAAAATTACATGATCTTGTGTCGATTAAGGCCATGTTTGTAACCGGCCAAATAGTAAAAATTTATATTCTTTTGTTTCTGGGAGTAGTTTTGAAACAGAATCGTGTTTAGTAAAAAATTTATTTCCAGGAATAAATTTCTATTTTTTTGTTCCCTAAAGTAGATTTGAAACAGAATCAAGAATAAAAAAAAAGTTGATTATTATTCCCAAGAACAATTCTAGAATCAAACCCATATTTTCTCTTTTTATTTTCTTTTTTCTTGTTCTTCTTCCCTTTTCTTCATCTTCATCTACTGCCACCGCCGCATCCGCCGTCCGCCATCCGCTCTCCGCCGCCGGTCCGGGCGAGCTCGCCACTAGTCACCCGGCGAACTTGCCAAAGGCAAGTCCGGCCACCAGCTCGACTCGCCGAGCCAAGGTGAGATCCGGCGAGCTTGCCAGAGGCAAGTCCAACCACCGGCGAGACTCGCCCTCTCCCAACCCAGCCGAGGCTCGGCCAAGCCTCGCCCAGCATCCGGTGAGGCTTGGCCGATGAGGGCAGGCCTCGCCGAGGGCCGGCGACACTCCGGTGAGGTCGTTGGCCCTCGTCTGGTCGGTCGCCGGTCATCCCAAGGCCGGCGATCGGCCGCTTGAAGAAGAAGAATAGGAGAAAGAAAGGAAAAAAAAAAAAAAAGGTAATAAAGTTATTTAAAAATTAAAAGAAAATAATTTGGAGTAAAAATTTTGAGCACGATACTAAACGCAATTCTATTCCGGAATTGAAATTTTGAACAGTTACCAAACGACTTAAAATACTTAGAAATTGTTCTCGGGAATAGAATGAAAAAAAAAAATCATTTCTGATCAAAAATTGTTCCCGGGAAGATAAGCGTTACCAAATGCGCCCTAAGAGATCTCATGCTCCTGAGCTCGACTTCCTAGAGACGTGGTCACGAGGGTTTGAGTCTGATGTATAGGAGGAGCAAAGTCAAAGATGGGATTTTAAAAAAATTTAAAGATTTTCAAATAAAAAGGATTTTCAAAGATTTTCAATCTTATTTTAAGTTATGGATTTTCAAAAATTATCAAAGATTTTTTTTCATAGATTCCAAATTTTATCTTAGATTACACCAAACACATGATAGGATATTTTAACAAACCAAGGATATGTGGAGGATAGGATATTTTAACAATTCGAGGATGCGTGGAGGATTTCAAATCCGCCTTTATTTTATCTTATTCTAATCCAAATTCATATGACCAAATGCAACTTTTGTACTTTGGAAACCTCAAATTAACTAATCACTAATCTTTTACACACATTTATCAGCCTCTTTCATTTACTCTACATGATAACATAATACAATTTCTCTAGTTAGATTTGACATGTTACTTATAAATGGTTCTACTTGGGATGGGTAGTCTTGTTAATGAGACTTTATTTATTTGAAAGGGATTTTTTGTTTTTGCTTAACTAAAAATGAAAGCAAAAACAAAGAATAACAAAATGAAATAAATAAATAAATAAATAAAAAGAAGAAGGAATTAGCAAGTTCATGAGTAGACCATAAAACGGTAATTTCTATTCCAAGATTTGTTTTAGCGCTTACAAGGGAGGTTCTAGGTTTAGATTTTGGGAACTGGTTTCAACAGGATAGATTTCCACATGGAATCTACACCTACCCCGAAACCATTCACCCGTACTTAAAATCAATGGTTAGTTTGGTTCGGCTTTCAAACCAAAACAAGCTCCATTACTTTAGAGAGATCGTTGTTCGAGAACCATAGAACCAAATTAGAAACTTGAGAATCAAGTGGAGAACCCAAAACGCTAGACCGGCCCAAGATAACCCTAAAACTAGTAGTATCCATGGATCTTTTCACAAATATTTATACCATTAATATTGAACTTTCAGAAATTGGGAACATCAATTTGTTACTAATACTATTAGATACGTTCTTCCATTACCATAATTAGTTTTAACCTTGGAAGATATGTTCCCATTAGAGTCCACCTGCAATATATTTGTACATTCATTACAGAAGCAATCCAGTGTATTATGTACTATGAAAATCTTAAATTAACTAATCACTACTCTTTCACACTTTTTAGTGTTTACTCTTGAATCAACTTCTTTGATTTACTCTACATGACAACATAATATGATTTCTCTTATTAGATTTGACAGATTACTTATAAATGGTTTTGTTTGGGATGGGTAGTCTTGTTAATGAAATTCTATTTATTTGAATGGAACTTTTGTTGTTACTTGACAAAAATTGAAGCAAAAACAAGGAATGACAAAATGAAATTTAGAAGGAGAAGACGAAGAAGAAATTAGTAGGTTATTGGGTAGACGCTCGAACTACAAGTTTGGTTCCAATGTACTATGTACTTTGGAAACTTCAAATTAACTAATCACTACTATTCTACACGTGTTCTTAGATTACTTTATAAAAAGGAGAAGAAATTAGTAGGTTATTGGGTAGACCCTGGAACTACAAGTTTGGTTCCATTGTAGTATGTACTTTGGAAACTTAAAATTAACTAATCACTACTATTCTACGTGTGTTCCTAGGTTACTTTAGAATCAACCTCTTTTATTTACTCTACATGAAAACATTATATAATTTCTCTTGTTAGGTTTGATAGATTACTTATAAATGGTTCTATTTTTTTTTTTTTTTTTTTGTCGAATAAATGGTTTTATTTAAGATGGATAGTTTTGTTCATGAAACTCTATTCATGAGAAGGAATTTGTGTTGCTGCTTTACTAGAAATGAAGCAAAAACAAGGCATAACAGAATGAAATTTAGAAAAAAAAAGATTTCAATGTATACCCAAGTTTAGAAATTAGGGACCGGTCTCGACATGACGGCTTCTAGGTGGAATCTGCACCACCCCTACTCAAGATCAGTGGTTAGTTTGGTCCGGCTTTCAAACCGCAACGAGCTCCGACGCTTCACGGAGACCGTTATCCGCGTACCGGGATAAGCGTATCCCGCTCCCCAAACGGGCCCCTAACAGCTCTTCCTCCAAGTAAACCGTCGGAAGTGACCCTTCTCTCTCATTCACAAATCCCTCTCTCTCTCTCTCTCTCTCTCTCTCAATCATTCCTCTGCTCTCCAAGAAAATTTTTCTAGGGTTTTCAATCCCACCTCCCGCCGACGTCGAGGATCGCTTTTCCGAGGTAAAGTTAGCTTCTTGGCTCCGCATACCCATGTGGGTCTGCGCGGGCAGGCTTCGTGCGCGGGGGGGAGGATCGGAAATGGCGTCCACCGAATCGATGGCGATCGCCCCCAGCTGCTGATTTCCTGCTTTCTTGTGATTTTCTTGAATTGGGTTTCTTGTTCTTGGGTCGTTGTTTCTTACCCACGAAAGGGGTGGATTGCGTTGGCTCTTTCCGCTTTCGTTTGTTTTTGACTTCCTGTTGGATCGGCGACCGCGGTTCTTGAATCGTGTAGAATTTTGCGAGTTTGATGCGGGGATTAGAATGGGGGGGGCGCTTGATTGATCGCTTTCGAGTCGAGAATCGAGCGTGAAGTGGTCGAAAGACGGATCGAAATGTGTCGGCGTGATTGGGATGTGATCGTCTTGTGATTTGATTTCTGCCGTGTGTGGTATGATGGGGCGAGGGCTGCCTGTACTCTCTGCTGCAAGTATCAATTTCTAAAATCTGTGGATTTTTTGTTTAAAGTGAGAAATGGCTGGATCTCAATGTTCTTTTTTCCTTTTCTTTTTCCTTTTTTTTTCCTCTCTTTCTCCTTTCGATTTGGTTTTTCAATATTTCAGATAAAAGACTTTTGGCCTATGGTTTGCAGAAGTATAGAGAACTATTACTGGAGGTTGCGGTAAGCTCTTAGTTTGTCCATTAGTGATTCGAAGTTACATATGTATTGATATAATAGTTCTCTTGAGAGTGGACATCGAACATATCTTGATTATCAGCCACAAAATTCTTGGATTTCATGAAACGACATGTTTTCGTTGAGTCTTTAGTTAGTATTGGGTCTGATGAGTCATAAACCCTGTTTAGGACTAAATGTCGGAGAAGAGAATGTCTTCGATGATATTTTATTGGGTAGGTCTATTTTTACACGATTCTTTAGCTAAAACACGCATTTGTATGTTAATTGATCGAATTATCTTCTAAACAGTAGATTCTTCCCAACTTTTATTGATTTCTCTCTCTCTCTCTCTCTCTCTCTCAGACTTTTCGACTCCACTTCTTGTTTGTCTTCACCTTATTACAACCAAACTCCCAAAAAAAAAAAAAAAGAGAGAGAGCGAAACTTATAAAAGGAAAACCTTTTGGCTCTCAACGACGTCGTCTTATTCAATTTTGAATCAATTCATTTCTGCTAACTCTTCCGTGATTTCCAAATCTCTCAAGGTGTTGCTTAAGATTTACATTTCTCTCAAGTTTCTAAAAGAATTGATCAGCGTGCTTCCAGTGTCCTTTTGAATCACGCTAGTGGTTGAAAATAAGTAGTTTCTATTCGTGAATTCAAGTTGTCATTCACTATTAATGAAATATTCAGATGAGAAGATTCGAGCAAAATCATATTTCAGAGAAGAAAAATCATTTCCTTCTAATGGGTCTCAATCTCAATGGGATTCTTGTTGGTGTAATATTGTGGGCTTGTTGTAAGAAGACTGCTCTTTGGATTAAGACTTAAAGTATTTTTATTAAGGCTTAAGCTCGAGTTACAACTTCTTCACAGTCAAACTATATTTCGCTCGTAAAGAAAAATTTGAATTTATGGTTAACTTGATGGACCTTTATGTGCTCATTGCTAGATATGGGGCAATGAGCGTCATTTAGTTACTTTTTCCATGGTAGGAAATCAACAAATCTAGTTCTGGTCTTTCCCTTTTAGTCCTTTTTGTTTTTGTCTTTATTTAGTCTTTATATTGTTAAGATTGGAAGGAACAACCAAATCAAATCATGATATGGGTTCATAGCTAAAGAAACTTTTTGTCCTCTTCAGCAAAGGAATAAATGTTCTGTCTGTGCTTAGTGTGAGAAAGGATACAGTAGGAAAACTTTTAAAGTAAACTGTGA
Source organism: Eucalyptus curtisii (assembly GCA_017140595.1). Classification (NCBI taxonomy): domain Eukaryota; kingdom Viridiplantae; phylum Streptophyta; class Magnoliopsida; order Myrtales; family Myrtaceae; genus Eucalyptus; species Eucalyptus curtisii. The sequence continues at coordinate 11,424,000 of CM029496.1, forward strand.
TAGGAAATTGACGACCTATAGATCATAAATTGCCTAAAATTGGTGTTATTCATATGAATAAATGCTTAACATAATCTAGAGTTTGGAGGGTAGTTAGGTCAGTTAATTGAAAAGGGCGTGTATTAAGCCCAAAAAGGACGGGGACCATGAGACGACAGTGATTGAAAATCCATATGACAGTTTTGCTCCTATTATTTTCTGGCTACGTTTATTTTCTCTTTTCACTTTTGTGCTCTCTTGGCCTCCTTAGAGTATAACTTCTTGGTGCACCATTTTTTCTACCACTATGCTACTAATGAACTGAGCAAAGGAGGACAGAGTGACCGTCCGTTATTTTGCTTCTGTACCACTGCTCTCTATATTGATTCGTAGTCACTTTCATTTTCATCTCATTTGTTTGAGTGAATGGTCTGTTACTTCAGATTTTTTGTGAGGGGTTTAATTTCAAGTACTTTGTCCTTTACCACACAGCAAATTAAGATAATGAAGTCGGGATCTTCCTCTTTAAATCCATATGCGGCATCTTACGTACCACTTTCTAAGAGAGTAGCAGATCATAAAGGCGGTGCTTTTGAAGGAACATTTGGAGACTGTAAGTCCTCCAATGTGACGGCCTTCTCTGAACCTCTTGTGCAATTTGATCAAGGTCAGGACCGAGGGAGAGCAGCTATTCACCCAAATTTCCATGAGACTTCAAATTTTCCGGCTGTAGAGTATTTCTCTTCAAAGAGCCACTCTGCACACGGTTCGACGTCAAGACAACCAATTAATTTTCCAGACAAACAGGTGCCTGATGAGGAACTGGAAATGGACGTAATGTATCTTCAGATGCAATTTCCTGGATTATCTGATCAATCCATTGCGGACGTCTACCTGGCAAATAAGGGAGATCTGGATGCAACTATTGACATGTTGAGCCAGCTTGAGGTGACTTTTGTCAGCTCTTTTTAGCGTACTTATGATGACAGATTCCAATTGCTTTTTGAAGTTGAACTTGATTATATAAGTATGCTACGCAATTTTTGTGAGGAATAGGGGTGGCGTGTTTGACCTGTCAGCTACCTGTTTGACTCTGAAATGAGATGAGTAAATATTATTGACAAGCATAAATGGACTATCTGAAGATGATTAATTACCACCCAATAATGGTAATTTTTATTGATCTTTGGTAATTTTTAATGTGCTTGCTTAAAATCTTTTAGTTAAATACATTTCTTTTTTGTGGCAAGAGATTTCTTTTATGTGTAAATCTCTATTTAACCTCCTCTATATTATGATTCCATCTGGATTAACAAGGAAAATACTTTTGTCCGTAAGGTGCCATATCATTCTGATAACAGGTGAATGATATGCCTTTCTGACAATTGTTCTAAATAAGATGATGTCAGCTAGTTGTAAATAGTATATTGATATTGCACTTTTACTTGACCTCTTCAAATGTTGCATCTCTGTGTGGATTTCATCAAAATTTGGATTTCTAAATGTTGTTCATAATCTTAAGAGCTGGATCATTTCTTTATGCAGTTCAACCCGGATGACTTTCCTGAAAATCTACCAGAAACTCTTGACATTGGTGATGTTGCGGTACCGACTTCGGTTGCAGAGTCTGGATATGTGAAATTGAAGAGTATGAAGGGTGAGGCAACTGCTTCGTCATCTGGCTGATCTGACCCAGCCAACCACTCTACATGGTTGAGTTGGAAAAATTAGCTGCGCTTTTCCCCTTCTACATATTTGTCGATCTAGGAGGGGTTCAACCTTAAAACAGGGTAAGGTGCAGCATTGTATAGTTGTCGATGGTATGTTCATATGCAATGTTCTCCATGCTCACCGCTTTTGTTTGTTTTGAGTTTCAAGAGCCATTGTTGCTCAAATCTGCAAAATCTTTTAGTGCTTTAAAAAAGGATTGGTTTTTGCAAGATGATTCTGAGTTTGTGATCAGACTCTGAAAGCAACGTGTAAGTCGTCTGGCAAGAGCTGCTGAATTTCACGTATGATGTCCCTGGCATGCCGAGGAGATGAGATCAGCGTGCTGGCGAATTTTCACAGAGGAATGTTTGAATTTCTGGTCCCGATGTACTCCGTGATTGTCCCATTGTGCCTTTTCTTGATGCCATTGAAACAGTATGTATTGTGTGCTGTTTCCACTGAGATTCAGTTTTCCTAGTACTATAATAACTAACTCAGCCAAAAAGGGGAAGAGAGAGAAGCTGTCTGCTGAAAAAGTTGTTTTTGGTTGCCGCCCGTGGCTTGACTAGATATCCTCAACCATGTAAGTCGAAACTCCTGTTCATTGTTCAACACTGCCACAAAGAGAGCGAGAGAGAAAAATGAGTATCATGGTACAGACTTTCTACTGTAGGAAGCGGGTGTGGACACCAAGAGTTGTCATAAAGTAAGGCAGCGCTGCTTGTGAATCGTTACCCTGAGAGGAAAGAACAAATGGTCCTCAAATGATTCTTGAAATGATTTTCCATTGAATAAGCACGATCGACATGTTAGGACTTACTACTAATATGTATTATATGGAGGAGAAAACGATGGCTTCGTGCTGAGAAGTTATTGCGTGTCCATAAATCATGTTGATAGATATAATATCAATTATTAATTGTATGGGTCCTAATGTGGTGTTCACATGGTCAATGATTGAAATGGATTTGGACTATATGATCCATAAATCATACATCAGTGGCTTCTCTGTCTCTCTCTCCCTTCCGCCCTCCCCAAGAAAAATGCAGTCCTTGCCCGACTACAAATTTTGTCTAAACAATCTCCAATCAAATGATGAATTCATATTTTGTTTATTTATTTTTATAAACAATATAAATAATTAGAAAATATTTTTAAATCATTTATTTTTCACAAAACAAATAGAGCATAAGTTGATTTTGAGCCAACCGAGTTGGCCATTGAATTTTTGGTACTTCCTTTTTTTGCAATTCCCGATCTAAGGATTTCGTTGTGCAAGGGCCACAAGAGTGTAGGTGGCTCATGGGACTAGCAAAGCATGAGAGGCTTTCTAATGTGGACACGAGAGAGTTTTTCATGTAACAATTACACTAGCGATGTATTGGTATGGTATCATGCACTCAAATAAGAAAATTTTGTTTTTAGTGTATGTTCAAAAGTCACAAATAATAATACCACTATATATAACCGTATCTAGGGGTGATCAGGTCCAAGATAGGTAGGATCTAGACCTGGATTCTATACCCGACCTTGTTATAACTGGTTCCACTTTTTTGGACCCTATACCCGACCTTGTTTGTATTGGACCATGCACTCGACCCACCCTGTTTTTCGATTCGGTTCCAAGGTCAATCATGTTTCCATTGGAACGTATTTTGCAATCTCCTAAAATCCTATACGATTTCAAATTTTACATTAATACGCGAAAAGATAATATAATTCTCCTAATTTGTATTGAAACATTAAGCACTTGTAATAAATAAATACATTAATTTTTTGACTAAATGAAAAATTAAGGATCCACGGGGCTGATTATCATAAATAAAATCATAAGGCAAAACAAAAATCATAACATTGCATAAATATTAGCAACAAATATGAGTCTACTATTATTCTTATTTCCATAACTATTCCATGAAGCTATTCATTTATGCAAGCATAACTCCTCCTACAAAAGAAAAATTAGGCAAGTCAATCCACATGATACACAAGAATTTGGCGATGACGAGCGCCATCCATCTGTCGGATGGTGCGAGAGGGAGCTGGTGAGGGAGGGAAGCGAGTGAGGAAGAGGAACGACGAATGAGGAGTTGCATGTCTGAGAGAGCCAGGAGGAAAAATGCCATGTGATTGCAAAAGTAAGAATAGAAATCAAAGGAAAAAATAGGGTTTTGGACCTCTACTTACAAAATCGGTTTCCAAACTGGTTCCAAAACCAGTCCTAGAACCGGTTTTCGGATGGGTAATCACTTGGAACCGATTCCCGGACCGATTTAAACCGATTTCAAATTTTGGGAACTGATTCCCGGATTGGTTTCAACAGGAACCAGTTCCTGACCCTGCTTTCCGAGTGGGCCGGTCTAGTTCCCGGGTATACCCGGTCCAATTGCACACCCATAACCGTATCGACATGACATATGATGTTAGCATTTCATTTTGCAGGATACCTACAAGTTCTAGTTCACCGAACAATGTTAAGTAGTCGATGACATTGAATGTATGTCAATTTTTAAATTTCTCATGGTTCTATCAGGAGTTAAGGGCAAATACTTGTAGAGCAAGAAACCAAATCATCTTTTGCAGTCTGGGCTACGTTCATTTCTTCCAAAAACAAATTGAAACCGCAAAAACTAAACCGTTCTTTTTATAGTTTTGAAATTACCTTTTGTCATTTCTATTTCAAGTAGCCTTAATCTTTTGAATCTGATACGGTTTAGAGGCTCGTATAACCAATCTCTAGTGCTTGAAAATATATAATTAGTCTAGTCCATTAGAATATTTCACGCAATTTAAAAAAATAATGTATCCAATGCTTAATGACGAAATGATACATGGACACATTGATGCGATTTGACTTACAGTTAAATATGATCAATGGACGGTCGGGGCCTCGAACCGAATCTAGAAATTCTTGCTCGAATCCGGCCATGATCAAGAAAAATATTAAATATATGTAGTCATTGTCCTAATTGCCTAACACCCACATTATTCCCACATATATTTTTGAACCCTTGGCTCTAACAAGTTGTGTTCGGCTTCTGCAATTGTTTTCTTTCGGGTCAAGAATTTTCTGCCATTATAATCATAAACATGCAAAAGACATAAATTAAGAATTTTAGAGGCCGTTCTCCATAAACTTTTCAGCCGGCGAGACAATCATGAGAATTTTTTTCTTTTTTTGATATTCCAATGCCACTCCCTAGTTTTTTCCTAAGAAATTAACCAGAGGACAAGAAAAATAAAGAACATTCGTTGTCAATAGACCTGTTAAAATGGGTTAGTATATCATTTCTTAACCCTTATATAGTGGAATGAATTGTTATATGGGATAGTTCTATTTAGTAAATGGATTTAAATATAATATAAACGTTAAATGGATCATAAATGGGCTTATAATTTATTTAGATCCAATCCACGTTAATGACTCTCTCTCCATTCTCTCTCGCCCTCGCTTGATCTTGCGCTCGCTCACTTCGTACTCTCACCTCAATTTGAGAGTTTTCCTACATTTGATTAAATATAAAAGTGTTTTAGTAATATAGGTCGGGTCATGTAAGAGTAACTAGATTTGAAAGTTAGTCAAAACGGGTTAAATAAATCTGTTTGAATCAAACCATTGTTGACCGGATCAAACCAAACTTGATTCACCCATCTAACGAGTAATCGTCGATGCAGTACTTGTAAAATGAATTGCCAATAATATGTGAACCGCTACGTATGTCATGAGATCAATCGTGATCGACATAAAAACATAAAACTCACGGTGAATCTATTCGGAAAAATGAAAAAAGGTTTTCAAAAATAAAAAATTGTTTAGCTTTATTGTGTTTACGTGACTGCATGAGTTTGATTGCATGGATAACATCTGTTTATCCTCTTGACAAAGTTCAAAAAAGTTAGCTGTTCATGCTCTATGGAGAGAGAGAGAGAGAGAGATGCGCCTCCACGTGGCTGCTTTTGGAGTTTCCTTGAATTTCTGATTGTTAAGAGTGTTTGATGGTCGGAGGATGCAAGGTAGAGAGAGAGAGAGAGAGAGAGAGAGAGAGAGAGAGAGAGTTTGGCCCAACGCCAAAGGTGGTTGTGTTTCTCATTTCGACCATTCTAAGGTACAGGAGCAGAGCAAAACAAGCCGTGCAGAGAGAGATACAATTCACGTATTCTTGGACGGTCTCCGATCGATGTTCTACACCAGCTGATTCTTTGTAGGATCTGAAGTTCGTTGCCGTTTGAGAATTTCGCGATTTTCTCTTTCTGGGTTTGGCTCAGAATCGCAGGGAAGATTAGAGAGCGGAACCAAAGATGGGGGTGGATTATTACGAGATACTGAAGGTGGACAAGAACGCGACCGACGATGATCTGAAGAAGGCGTACAGGAAATTGGCCATGAAATGGCATCCCGACAAGAACCCCAACGACAAGAAGGAAGCCGAGGCCAAATTCAAGCAGATCTCCGAAGCCTATGAGGCAATTCTCCATTTCGATTCATTCTGTCTTCCTTTCTGTAATTTCATGTTGCCTCTTGACATCTGGGAAATGTAGCCCTTCTGGTTGGCTGAGCAGTCAAGGGTGCAGCAGGTTTCGTGTTCGAATTACAGGAGTCTCGTGCTAACCTTATCGGCCATGCCCGCAGCTTGTTGAGGAGTCTTACCCGACGCATGCGAACAGGATGGTTTGTATGCCGCCATAGAAATAGTCGAGTCCGCCATAGAAAATGTAGACGACGAGAGAAGAATTAACTGCTCGTTGTTTTGGATAGGACGATTCCAAATCTATCATGCTGTATGTGTCTTTGGAATGCGTCCATGTCGTTGCATGTGTCGTGTTGCATAAAAATCTGTCAATATGAAGCATCTGCTACTGCTGGTTTATGGTGACATTGAATGTGCTTTTCACCCTTTTGATGCAGGTTTTGAATGATCCTCAGAAAAGGATGATCTACGATCAACACGGCGAGGAAGGCTTGAAGGACATGCCCCCTCCCGGTAGCAGCGGCAACTCGAGCGGTTTCAACCCCAGAAACGCGGAAGACATATTCGCGGAGTTCTTCGGGAGTAGCCCTTTCGAATTCTCGTCGCCGGGACCGGGGAGGTCGATGAGATTCCAATCCGATGGGGGCGGAGGAATGTTTGGGGGATTCGGCGGAGGCGAGAACATCTTCCGAACGTATAGCGAGGGGGGCAGCCCTGTGCCCGTAAGCCGCCACCGATCGAGAGCAAACTGCCTTGCTGTCTCGCGGAGCTGTACTCAGGATCGACGAGGAAGATGAAGATATCAAGAACAGTGATGGATGCCAATGGGTATGCACACCTACTATCCTTGTGTAAGCTTCCATTTTGGTCATGCAAACTCACAACTTATGTTACTCTCTTAAGAACATGATCATATCTGTTGATGTGGAAATCTGTCAAATGTTCATCAGATTCAGAATGCCATGAGCTTATTTGGTCATCCTAAGTTACGCTATGCCAATGACAAGATCAGCTCATGCCACACTTTTCGCTTCTTTCGCTAATCATAATATCTGATGCCGCAGCCGACAAACCACGGAGACAGAGATACTGACGATCGAGGTGAAGCCCGGATGGAAGAAAGGAACGAAGATCACTTTCCCCGACAAAGGGAACGAGCAGCCGAACCAACTCCCCGCCGACCTCGTGTTCGTGATAGACGAGAAGGCTCACGACATTTTCAAAAGAGACGGCAACGACCTCATCATGAACCACAGGGTGACGCTGGCGGAGGCGATCGGCGGCACGACGGTGAACCTCACCACGCTGGACGGCCGGGACCTGTCGATCCCAGTGACGGACATCGTGAGCCCCGGGTACGAGCTGGCGGTCGCGAGGGAAGGGATGCCTATAGTGAAGGAGCCCGGGAACAGGGGAGATCTGAGGATCAAGTTCGAGGTGAAGTTCCCGACCAAATTGACGGAGGAGCAGCGGGCGGGACTCAAGCGCGCTCTAGGGGGTTGAGACGAACGTTAGTACATACAACTATACACATACACACAGCTACAAAGAGGACAGCACGAACTCACTCCGGCGATCGGGATCTCGACTGGACAGAACACTGATCAGAGATGTTTTAACATGAGAACATCCAATGTGATCCGTTCCCCAGTTTTTCTTTTCAATCTCCCTCCAGCTCCCCTTGTGAGGGTAGAGATATCACTTCCATGTAATTTGATCAGAGTTGAACAGTGATGATGTGCCTTTTTTTCGACGTTTCATAGTCTAAAAATCAGTTCAGGGCGGACGCATACACGCACGTCCTAAAGAACCACCACTCTCTCAGAAACTGCATTATTCAACTTGACCAGAAGAAAGCATGAACATATCGGATCGAATGAGTCACGCCCACTTTCTAAGAATCACATCCCTCGTAGGAAGCGTAAACAGGTCTGTACTTCATGATGAACCTACAAACTCAATTCTTGAAAAGGCTGGAAAGAAGAAACTGGGAGACAAATCTACACCAGTTTTCCGGTTTCTATTTCAATGAAAAGAACAGAGAATGAATCTTTTTGATCTTGTGGAGAAAATGAAATGAATTCATCGCAGGCTCAAAAAAAGCAAGTTGACGTCCAAACCGATAAGAGTGCTGTACCTGTCCCACCAGCTTGCACGATCGTTGAGCAATTTCTCTGCCTAGTCATCTTGCGACACAACGCCAAAAGAATGAAATAAAGGACGAGTACGAAAGTAGAATTAATCCAAAAAGCGAAGCTTCCAACCCAAAGAATAAAGCCAAGCTCCCAAAGGTGACAATAATCTAAGAATACCGATCTTACAGTACTGCTCAAATCTCCTAAAAGAAAGCCAAAAGAGTAATTACAGCGAAATTTACATCCAAGCAAAAGAAAGATCAGAACCCTCTATCTCTACGAGTGTCTTGCCGCCACCCCGGTGGCCTAGATTGGGGCGCGACATAGACTTGGCCGCCATGTACGCCTGATGCTGACCGTTGTTGCGCGTTCCTAACTAATGGTTCTCGCGATAAATAGGCGCTGGGGTTTTGTGATTGCTGGGCAGATGCAACACGCACATCCGGCCTACCCCGCGATGGCTGTTGTAAGTTATATAAGCCCTGTGGATTCCACTCTGGAATGTCGTCCTCGTCATCATTCCACGGCTGAACCGGCACACCATAGTTTTCTGAAGGAGCACCCACTCCTGTTTGTCCATACTTATGTATGAGTTCCCTTATGTGCGCTACTGGTGCTGCTCGGGGATGCCCATAAGAGGGAGCCAGTCCCGAACCGGCAGACATGTTCTGGGTCGGGTTCAATCCCATCGACCTCGACCCACCAGAAAAATTAAACTCCGGCAGGTCATCTTCGTCCCGGGCAGCTCTCGCCGCACCCGGGCCGAACCCAGGGGGAACGTCGTCGTCGTCATCCCCATCAACAATAGGTTGTGGTTGCATGCTACTAGGATGGGCGAGACGCCCGTGATGCAAGTTCGAATTAAAGTTTACATCCTTTTCTTGATGCCTCCTAGAGGACAAATGCTGCTTTTTCGAGGTAAATTTAGTGGTGTGGGATGGTATTGCGGAAGTTAAATGACTTCTTCTCCATACAACAACACCAATTAGGCCGTTTTCTACATCGCTAAGCACGTTAAGCTGGTCTTCCGGTAGGATCCTGCTGAGCATTTCACGGATTCTGGCATGGGGTGGACAAAGGTAGAGTTCCACTCCTTGGGAAGGCTCAGCAAAACCCACTCTCTCATCTAAGACATACGAATCCGCAACCTGGAGAAACCCAATACATTAGAAGAGGACGTGAATACGACGCACAGCAAGAGCAAATTGATGAAGTATTGTTACCTCGCCAAGGCCTGCACGCTCGCTCTCAGATGATTCCTCCTTACAAACAAAATGCACCACCTGCAAAAGTTGAACCAACGAATGGGTCATTAGTTTTAATTGACGCCCCTTAATTTCTTTGGATAGTGAGAACCGCTGTGTATCTGGGAACGTGACTTGATCAAAATTATTCCCGTCCCACTGGCGAAAAGTTTCCTCAAGTAATCTGGGAACGCAGTTTCCAACTCTTACTTTGCCATTTGCAGTCTGATTTATGAATTTAGATAATATTGTAAGTGATTAACACAAGTTCCACCTGGTTCTCCACAGTTTTCCAGTACATCCTACTTGAAAAGAAAATTCCATTCCCATTTTAACTCTATAGAAATATATATTATCAAGCTCAAGAGCCTCTCAAAAGTTGACAAGCAAAAAAAGAAATCTTGAAATGCTAAATTCCAGTGAATCAGGTGAGAGAGGCATGCACAGTGAAAAAGGAAAATCCTTGAAGCTCGAATGGGTTTAACTCACTCAGTATCCCTTAGTTTTCTAATCATACACGTGTCACAGAGAACTGATATCGTGGGACTATATTGAAGAAGATTGAGAAATAAATTAACAGATATATTAGCAGTATTTCCCCTTCAAATAATTGCTGTCCGACAAAAATTCCAAGTACATAAAGTTTTCAATGGAAAAGAAAAGATCTCGAGATACCATGATTGCACGACTACGGGACATGCGTAGATCTTGAAGGAACTTCTCAAATGCATCGAGTCTGACCCTCCCCTTGATCTCTAGAGAGCTGCTCCAATCCTTCGATGGCGTCTTCTCACCGCTGGTAGAAAAACCGATATGCAAAAGGACATCATAGTATTAAAAGATATCACTAACCAAAAAGACATCACTAGGATACCCAGAACACAGCATCATATAAATATGCAATCAGTGCGTTCGAAATGATAATGTTTCTTCCTTAAATATAGTTAAGGCGTGCCTTAGGAGCACTCATTAACAAGATCAATTTACATATGCATGCACCTCATAACATGGCAAAAGGAGACCAAAAGAACAAGTCATAAAATGCCAGCTTACAAACAAATGCAATATAACTTCACAATCTAAGTTAAAAGTCCAACTCATAAAGCAACCTAATCAATAGATCTTGTATAAAGCAGTCTTCTGAGCTCACAGATATGGACATATCACAACTGAGGATATCCTTATTAACAACAAGGCAGAATGCCTATTTCCAAGATGAAGTTAGAAAACCTAATTGCAAGCGCAGGACCACATTAGCAACCAACACGAGGCTCAGGACAACCTCTTTTTACTAGGTATGGCAAATCTTCTAACAAAGATACTGGTCAGCATGTCCAAAAAAATTTTAGGTACTTTTCACTTTCCGTTTTGAAATTAAAAAAAAAACTTTCTTTTAAATATTATGAAAAAAGATCTAAATGACTTTACAAATCCAATATTTATATGTAGGAAAAGCTTTCAGGTGTTATCTATGAACTAAAAGTCACATTCAAATGCTACAAGTAAATGGAAAGGTAAAAAGTCAACAAGTAAAACTCCCTTCAACCAGACCTTACACTTGAAAAGAAAAGGAGAACCAAAACCACGAAATTTATTACCTCTTAAAAATGCCAATTACGGAGATAATGGACGTTATAAGTTGAAGGGAGCCTTCCCAAATTAGCTCACCCTTCGATGCTACTGTAGGATCTTTGCTATCATATTTTCCATGGTGGTCACTAGATCTAATGTCAACGTTAGCCGGGGACAATGTTTCATCAACTTTGCTAGACTCCTCTTCAGTCATATTAGTGGTGTTATTTGGACTTCTCTCTGGAGATTTAGCCTTCAAATCCTTTTCAGAGGCAGGCTGGGATATTTCAACGGACTTCTTTTCAGTCATATCAGCTGAGTCATTCAGACTTCCCTCAGGGGATCTAATCTTCAAAACCTTTTCAGATGCAGGCTCAGACTTTCCAGCATCCGCCTGTAATTCTTTAAACGGAGGCTCTGATTCCAGGCATTCCATAAATTCATCTAGGGATACAATTGGAGGGAGATCATTCGTCACATTTTCTTCCATAATATATACATCTGATGCATGGTCTTCAGTGGGAATTGTAAGAGTGTAATCAGCACCCTGGACTGCTAAATCACTCTTTCTATCTCCAGCCTTCATGTTCTCATCCTTTTCTCCAGGTTCATTCACAGGGGATTCCTGATCATCAGCTTTTTTCGGATCAAGATGACCAGAGGTTACCACACTTGAAACCTCCACTGAGACATCATCCTGCTCCACTTCCACTTGAAACTCCCCCTTATGCGTTTTCCTCACCAGACGCTTGATATCAACCTCAGCATCCGGTAAAACTACCATTTGAGCAAGCTCTTCAGCCTTTGCCATTCGCCACTCAGAAAGCTCCTTTGAAGCAAGTTCTTCGGCAGTCATAGAGCAAAGCCTTTCTGGAGGAATTTCTCCAGAAACAACTCTTTCTCTCAGTTCAGGGTTACTGCGATCCTTCAAATTGAACAACAAAGACCTACCCTTCTCTTTATATTTCTTATTAACACCCCCAAATAATTTAAAGAGCTCAGCTTCAATCCTGGATGCCAAAATTTCCGGGGATTGGAATGCCATTGCACTTCGTCCATTCAATTCATCATGCACTTTCTCTTTCATTTCGCCATCTTGATTACCCCTTCTTTCCGCCAGATTTTGGTCTGAATCCATTACCCAAGATAGTCCATTCCCTTGCAAAAGCTCATCTTTCACAAAGAAGTTGTCACTAAAAGGAAGATCCTCTGGAACCAGAACACTACCAGGTTGCAAGTCCTGGACATTAGATATTGAGGACATGGAATCACCGCTACGTTTGGTAGCAAAAGCCTCCTGTGACACAATAGAACTATTGCGGACATGATGGATACCAAATCCATCACAAGAAGTGACCTTCCCCTCCTGAACTTCATGTACATTATCAACAGCATCACTGGGATTGGGTGCAGGTTGGGCGTCCACTCTCGAACTTTGTGCACTTAAATCCCTGTTTTTGGAATCTTTTCCAATTGGAGATCTACCTTCCTCATGACTGACCAAAGCTAATGCTGCAGCTAGTGATTCCCTCATCTTGGATCTCACTGACCCAAATGAATCAGATTGAACCTTTGGAGATGGTTGCGCATTAGACATCTGATTCTTTGGAACTGATAGACGCTGTGGCGCCGATCTTGGGGAAATGGATTCCACTGGTCCCAGTTTCCTGTTTGGAGTTGGCGAGTGTTTTACTCCTGGTGTCAGTATGGACTGGCCAGGCATACTTTTTCTATTTGGTGCTGATGGTTGCAACCACGGCCTATGCTCCACTTGGGCTGCTCGCTTATTAAGCACCATAGCTGATCGAGGCGAAAGGCTGCTGGTCATGGGACCCATCGGAGCCTTCCTCTTGTTCATCATCGGAAGCTGCTGCACTGCCTGATTATTGAACATGTTACCCATATCTTCCATTGGCATTGAACTTCTTTGTGGCACCAAAAATTTTCCCTCCCCTCTAAATATCCAGCATTATTCTCGAACAGTGACATAGTGCCAGCGTTTCTGCTTTGTTGTCTTAACAGTGAAGACTGTGAGGCAGATTCATCAGGACCAATCCCAGGGAAACCCATTTGGACATCTTGCATGGATGATTCCACTCTATTTGGAATGGCTTCCAATGGAACCATTTGTGTACTTGGTATTGATAGAGGCTGTGATACCAGGTTGTTCGACATGCTACACAGAAAGCAAATAGAGAGAAACACCACCTAGTCAATGAACAGATTCCTTGGATGGGTTACAATCAGGTCACATCCATCAAGAGTCCAGCACTACATTCAAAACAAATAAAATCAAATTAAGCAGTTCCAATGAAACTTGAGATGCTGTATGTGATGCAAAATACATGAACTACATAAATAGTTAGAAACAAAGGCAATTGGATTAGTCCATTCATTGACACAAACAATTTCACACAGAATATGAAACAGATAGGACTATTACTCTAGCAGAATGAAAATTTCTAAAAGTATAGGACGTAAAGTTCTAAATACAACAAGTCAAGGATTTTAGGACACAAAACTGGATCTGATGCAAGAATTCTACACGTGGTAACCAAGACTTTTCCCAAAACTTACATCACAATGAAGTACCACAGATTTCTCTAATAGTTAACACTAGTGTCTTTTTAGGTCTTCCTCTTTTTTAACCCTTTTAACTCTGCCCAATCCCCAACAATCAAATATATGAAAATGAAACGCAATGGCAAGTCGCAGTTTCCCTGCTGGATCATTTGCAGAGCATCAGTATACACGTCAAAGCCATCTCATACCAATCTATCTAATCTTCTCTTTTAGCACTCCCAACTTTTTCTCAAACGCATCCATCCTTAATTTTGTCAAATCAACCATTAACATTATCATCTATCCAACACTCGCCCATTGATACCTTACCAAATGAAGTAAACCAACTGAAAATACGAAAAGACTATCGCAACCAAAATGGCTTGCTGCTTGATAACAGTGGCTTCTGATCAACTATAAAACAACAGCCTCTTATGAAAAGAATATGCATAGGAAGAATATCAAAGACCACCCTTTATAGCAACAAGAGGACTGGAAAAAATAAACAGCATAATACTGACAAAGCAGCTCATATAAAAAGCTTTCGCATGTTAAAGCCAATCAAATTATATTTGGCAGAGTGCTTGTGCCAACCATGCATCGCTTGACACCAAAAAAAAAAAAAAAACCAGTCCTTACACTCAAAAACAGAACAAGGACCATCACCATGCATACCCGATAACTCCTGGCGAATGAAACCAGTTCCAACCAACAGGAGAAAGAAAGTTAAAAACTACGCAACCCAAAACGATCTTCCGAAACCGACGCAACATCCAAAATTCAAACAGTCGAACAATAACAATAACCAAGATAACCAAAAACTGGATTAAATCCAGTTTCGTGATACCGCTTCTAGACCGAGAAAACCCAAATCAATAAATCAATAACATTTAATTCGACAAACCCGCGATTTCAAGAAACTAAATATGCGCCCCGCCATATCAGTTACCGACATAAAACAAAGAAAAACCGTATCAAACAACGAGCGAAACAAGACCAAGAAAAAGAAAAAAGCCCACTTTCAGCCGATAGCCCGTCCACTACATTCGAAAGATCCGCTATTCATAGTCTTTCTCACGGCCTGCGCAATACAGATACAGAAGAAACCCCGACTCGAGCTCAATCGACGTACACTAAAAAGCAAACGTCTCTCCCATAAAGGGAGCCCATTTCGCCGAATTGCACACGAAACGAATCCAACGAAAGGTGGAAAGAGAAAATAAAAGGAAGAAGAAAAACCCGAGACGATAGACGTGGATAGGACTAGCCCCAAGCCGATTCGACCCGCCGGAGGCCGGGAATTCCGGCGAGGACGCTCCGGCCGGCGACGTACCTGAGTGAAGAAGACGCGGTCGAGAAGCCTCTAGAGAGAGAGAGGGGGAGGGAGGAGGAGAGAGAATGTAAACCCTAGAAAAGGTTTGGGCTTTGATCTGATTCTCTGGAACTCAATTTGTGCGCGTCGTGTCAAAGGTGGTCGCGGATAGATCGAGGGGGCGGCTCGACACGTGGCGAAACATGGGCCGTCGATCGTGCTCCGCTCGCGATCCTTCCGCCGTCGATTTTTTGAGTCTTTCGTTTGGCCTTTTTCGTGTTGTTTTTTTTTTTTTTTTTTTCTCGTCGGCCGGGGTGAAGTTGCGGCAACCGAGATATTTTCTGAATCTGAAAAAAGCAAAAAAAAAAAAAAGGAAATTGAATAGGCAATTGGAAAGAAAAAAGGAAGGTAGAAAATTGACAAAGAAAAAAAGGGGGTGCTGGTTGTTATCATTGATTTCTGTTTTAATTTACGAACAATGAAATAATCTATTTTATCTTCAATTTATCTAAATTGTTCTTGATATGATTTTTGGTCGTTAAAATAGTTAATGTTTATTTCTCATCATTATCACTAAAAGACAATTATCATTTAATATATTAGTTATGATTTTTATTCATCTAAGGCGCGCATGATAATTATTTGATTTCTCTATTTCTCTGTTTTTCTATTTCTCATAATAGGTTTAAAATAAAAATCTAATTAATAACACAATTTCATTTTTTTATTTCTGAATGCATTTTACTTCCAAAATAATTTTAGATTAGAAATTAGAAGTTAAGAATTTTAACTTTTTAATTTATGAAAAAAAAAAATAAAACTCTTCTATCTTTCACTTTCGTCAGTGCCCACCCGCCGCCCATGGGACACCAAACGCCCTCCATTGACCATCGCCCACCTCCACGCCATCCGCCCGATCTGCGATCACTAGGCATTGGGCCACTCATCGCCGGTTGCTAGATGCGCACCGCAATGCCTATTGCCGAACACCCACCACTGCCCGTCGGTGGCTAATCGTAGGTCATTCACCACCACCTATCCCACCACCACCCTCCGGTAGCCGAACGCCTCCGCCATCCTCCTGCCACCAATTATCGAACGCTAGATGTCGACCGCCCGTTGCCGATCGCTCGCCAGCCACCAAACATCGAATGCCTCCCCCACCACCACTTAGAGGGAGAAATTTTGTTAGAAAAAAAATTTTATAAGGTTATCAAATGCGTATTTTTGTTCATAAACTTATTCCAAAATAAAAATAAAAAAATCAATTTATAACTCATTTCTGAAATTGAATGGTTATCATACACATCCCTAAAAGTTGAAATCTAACAAAAGTAATACATTTCCTTGACGACACCAAAAAAAAAACGTCCTATTTCTTAATTGAAAACTATACTTTATGTAATAAAATTTTGGTTATTAAAAGATGAACGAAAATATGAGAGGCACTCATAACTCTCGTCACGTGATATAGAAGAGATCATCAGTGATGGATATGATATGCGAATGTGATTAAATTTGCAATTTCAACCTTTACAAAAATATCATAGATACAAATCTCTCTTATTAATCTTCTGTTGAAAATGTAGGTTCTTAAATAAAAGAGATAATATCTTTTAATTTTCTGTTGAAAATGTAGGTTCTTAAATAAAAGAGACTTTTTGAGTTAAAATTTCCTTCCCTTAATCTAAAATTAAAAATCGTAAGAATCACTTTTGTGTACATGAAAAACAAAAATTCCTGCTTTTAATATAATAGATTATATAGATTTTTTGTTAGAAATAACTGTCTTTATCCAGAGCAATTCAAATGGTATTTTCATATGAAAAATTAATTTTTTGCTTTCAAAATCTGAAAATTCTGATTTTACAAATGTATCTAAGCAGCCTCTAAATAATTGGAAATTCGGTCTTTCTTTAAGTAATGGGCTTAAAATGTTTCAAGATAACAAAGATTCAAATTCAAATTCGAGGATTCTACGCCATTTTAGAGGATAAGTTTTTCTCTTGGTTACTTTTCCATTACGATGCTATCTCTGATATTTCATAAAAATCATATTCCATCTCCAAATTATGCGTGGCTTTTTATGGGTTTTTTATTTTCCCGTAATAGATTGATATTAGCATTGTCTAAGAGCCTGATTTACGTGATACTAAAATTATTGCACATGCGATGTGGCTGTGAAATATGATAATTCTTTTCATAGTTAATTCAGTTTTTTCTTACTTATTAGTTATTAATATACGCAATATGCATTTTTCTTTCACGTCGAACTTTAGCTTTGTGTATATTTGTGCTAATAACTTTCTCCTTCTTCTTTTTTCCATTGGTTGATCAATAAATAGTTATGAGAGAATGATGGCAAGAGTTGTAAAACTTGTTATAATAATACACTCGAGTTGTGAAACTCTCGCCTTTGTTGTTATATGTAATTCAAGTCGAAATTAAGGAAATATTCGCTCCCGTACTCGCTACTAACACTTGATTTTGCGCTTGTGATTACCACGTCGACCCATATTTTTGTGTTGCCAATTGAAATGTGCATCTCTTTAGCTTCTTCATTTTGTTTTTCATTTTTTTCTACTCACAAGGCAATCACCTCACCTTAAAATAAATAATTGAAGTATCTTTTTAGGTCGAGAATGAATTTTTTTCTATCCATATTATACTTTGACATTCCACGTGAAAATTTGATTTTCCTTACTTTTAAATCGAGGTACCAATTTTTTTTTTTTGGCTTTGTAGGAATTTTAGACTTCAATTCTCGTTCCATCCTACAATATGTACAGCCAAATCAAGAGATAATTACCCAAAATTGAATTAGTCACCGTACAATAAATTTAAATTTATTTATTTTTTTGTAATTATCCCCCCAAATCAAACTAAACAAAATGAGAATTCCTTCATAGTTTCATTATTGCAACCCAATGAAGGATCGGAATGCCCATTCTTCTGCTTGTTTAAACCTATCTAATTTTATGCCATATTACTTTCCACTATGTAGCCCCCTCTTCATGTTTTCAGATCATGTTTGAAATGATTTTATATATTTGTGTTGAATATTCTTTTACCTTCTAATGATCGGAAATATTTTTGCATAATTTTTATTTTTTATTTTTGTGCATATATTGATTAAATATTTCTCTAAATGTATTAAAGTGGATAATGACAAGTTTTAGACTTAAACTACTTATTTGGCTTGGGCCTCACCCGAGCATATCTTTTTTTGTCTTTTGTTTTTTTGTTTTTTTGAGGGGGTAAGAAATGAGGGCAAAGACCACCGCCTTGGTGGCCGTGATGGTTTGGGCTCTCTCCCCCTAACGCAAGGGGAGGAGTTCGAATCCCCTCACAGTCGCTTGGGGACTTAAGTGTGACGCCGGGGGTGGTGGGTCCTCCCGCTTACGTGTCATCCCAGAGTTTACCCTTCGACTACCGGCCGTGCGGGGTTCATTGGGTTACCAAAAAAAAAAAAAAATGAGGGCAAAGCCCTAAAGTTACACAAATACCCTCCAAATAAAACTTTATCCTATTTGATCTCCTATCAACAAAGGAAGTGAACCACTCGGTGGTCTATTTAATGTTAGAGTGTCATCTACATCAAATGATTGAAGTATCCAATTTGCTAACCAATCTGCACATGAGTTTCCTTCCTTAAAAGTATGTACCATCTTGACTTGTTGAAAATACTCTTTAACATTTTTTCCAATGTGAAAGGAAAATATCCACAAAATTAAGAGAGGGAGTAGATTTCTAGAGAAAGGAAAAAGTCGCTTACAAGCTCACCTCCACAATAAGTTCATAAATGCCCAGCGAGATGGCCATTTTGAAACCCAAATATATGCCCCAAAGTTTTATTTTGAGCAAAAAGCACACTCCCACAATTTGCACGAATACAACAAGCTAATTGTTCATTTCATTATGAAGAAGCTCACCTACTGAAACTAGACCTAAGTTGCCTTTAGAGGCCCCGTCAAAATTAAGTCTGATCCAATCAAAAGGAGGGACAACCTAACCCTCAAACATATCCTATTTCTTCTTCTAAGAAGTCCATCTATTTTCAGTTATACGAATTGAAAGGATGTTTTTAACATGCTCCAAAATCGAGCCCACAGGTTTCAATTGTTAATAACGTCGTTCAAAGGAGATGTGATATAAAATAGTTGCCCACAATGCGTTTGATTTGATAGAAAGTAGTGATATGTAATGGAATGAAAAAGAGAATCCACTTTCTTTGATTAGTTGTAATTAAATAAAGGGATAAATACATTTGAAGTCTTAAAACTTGTCAATAAAGTGCAATTTAATCCTAAAATTTTCAAAAGTGCAATGAAATCCTAAAACTTGCCATGAAAATACAATAAAATCCTAAATCTTTGAAAAAGTACAATGAAATCCCAAAACTTATCAAATTGATCAAATCAAGTTTTTTCATTGATAACACTTTTTGAAAGTTTAAGAAGTTGATTGCACTTTCGTGATAAGTTCTAGGACTTGATTAAATTTTTTAAAAGTTTTAGGACTCAATTGCACTTTCATGATAAGTTTAGGATTTAATTGCATTTTTTTAAAGTTTTAAGACTCAAATGTACTTTCATGACAAGTTTTAAGACTTCCAATGAATTTATCCCTTAAATAAAATAATTAGAATAGAATGGAATGCGATGGTGATTCCTTTGTTGGGTTGTTGGAGAATGAATAGAATAAAATTTGTGTGAATTAAATTTTCAATTCATTAGACTTGCATTTATTGAAATTATACTTTTATTACACAATAACTACATCTGAATTCTAAAAATATCATAAATGATTAGAAGAATTTATATAAAAATAATAAGTAGTGTTTCAACATTATTAAGTATCATAAATGATTCTATATTTTTAGATAAATTTGATTTGGAACTTTATGAGGTCTTGTTTATATAAGATCACTACAGTGAGAAAGAAGTTGTAATGAGGACAATTATATTATGTTATTAGCTTAATAAAAAAATTACTTAGATTTACATTTATAGCAAAAGTTCATCTAATATTTGTTATCATAATTAATTTAATGTTACAAATTTTACTAATTTAAAATACTAATGAACTTAAAAAATGTTCACTGTTTAATCATAAAATACTATTGAACCACGCACAAAATAATCAATTAGAGTATAAAACATCTTATTATTGTCATAACAAACAAAATATTATAGAATATATACTATTGTCAGATCATGAAAAATGCTATCATACAATACAACTTTGCGATAAAAAAAAAAAACTATTATTAATATGTTATTGGTTTAAACTTAGGGCTATACTTTTTCCACTCCTCCTTTAACTTAGCCATTCCCTTTCTTTTGTTTTCACCATATCATCCTTTAGGAGATCAACACTTCCGGTACAACTCTACATTATTTCTGTATTATTTGGTCTAACTTTATTTTTTTGTTTCTTAATTTCTTTGTGGGTTCCACTTTTATTCTTCTTATTCTTCTTCTTTCTTCCGACGCTTTGATATCTCAAATCTCCACTCTTACAAATTGTCTTTTTATTTTCTCTATTGCAAGTCATTCTCTTTTTTCTTCGTCTCCCACTCATCCTCCTCCTTCTTCTTCCACAAACCCTGTCATCCTCTATTTTCTATTTATGATGCCAACCCCATTGTCCCCCACACTTTCGCTAGCATCGCCATTGGCACACAGATGTTCTCCCCAACAAGTCGTTTTTCTCCACCACAAGCAAGTGATGAAATAGTTGACTACATTGTTGTTGATTCTGATACAGCAAATCACATATTCTTAAAGCAAAAAACACACACTGCGGGAGGAACAGTCAGCTCTACCTCATGAATATAGCCTAATTTCTCTAGGTTTAAATCTCAACACCTACAATCTTGAGAAAGTGAAAGAATTTGGCCTCCATTGTCGTTGAAGAAAATAGGTTACCTTGACTCCTCTTGAGATCAAACAACCAGATTAAGCATATCCTGCATCATTGTTTCCAACTAGTCAACTAATGAAAAGCAACGACAGCATCCCAAAATTGATGATGAAGACGTTATGGAAACAAGAGTAAGAAATTGAACCAGAGGGAGTGAAAGTCTATAGGATGCAAGTATGTTATAGACTACAAAGCAATTGCACAATTAATTATTATTTTTTTATTGGATACACTCTTCACTCTAAACGCAGTATTCTAACACAACATCAAGACATTTCCAAAAAGGAAAAAAAAAAAACAAGTTTTCATCAAAATCATATCTCTACTAGCGATCAAGGAGGGGGCAGAATGTTGAAGAAATTAGTTCTCTTAGGGATTGCAAATAGAGGAAAGATTTATAGGAGGAGTGGGAGGTGTTGAAAGAATAGACTTGACCTCTAAGAGAGTAAACCAAGAGACGATTTGCAAGAGCGGAGAAGTCAAAGGCGTGAAAGGAACGAAAGAAAAAGGAAAGTGAGACTCATAAGAAAAAAGAGACGAAACAAATTAAAAAGAATTGACCAAATAATAATTACAAATTTATACCAAAAATAATGAACCTCACAAGTTAGTGCGGTCAAAACATAAAAGAAATGAAGTGTTTAAATCAAAAAAGGAGTAAAAACAGCGCGACTTTTCGTGAATGATGATGACATCTTTACTTCGTTCATTTTCTCATAAGAGATTCAAGCGTTCATTTTGGAAAGATATATAACAAATTATACATTTTTTTCCTAGACAAAGGCACCACTACCCATGATGGGGAGGGGGAGAAAGAGAGAGAGATTGTTAAGATCCTTCCATTGCCGTGAATTACGGGTCTTGATTTAGCAATTCACGACTGTAACGATATATATCATCTAAGTGACAAAGTCACTACCAAGTTACCAATCTCTCATTAAGAGGCACGATACAGTGTTTTCTAAAATCATCCCATTGTCTTTCTATATCACATAAGCAGCACAGCCGCACACCAAGCTACAGCTGCCAACTCCTCTTCCCAGTCACCTCCAGTCGCAAGGAAACCAAGAAAAAGGTAGATTTAGAACCATTAAAAATCGCCGATCATCATGGAAGATCCTGTGGTTCGCAGCTGCAGTTATGGTTCTGCCGCGAAAAGCAGCATGCCGAGGGGCTGTCATCATCTTGGTGAAAGCACTTTGCTAGGTGGCACCAGCACTGGATTCCGATACCGGCGTGATTATCCCGACCTCACTCTTGCATAGAGGACACAATGCATTGATTTTCAGCCACTTATCCACGCACTCCTTGTGGAAGAAATGGCTGCATGGAAGCTCCCTCAGCTCGTCGTTGTTTGCATATTTTGCTAAGCATATGCAACAGACCTTCATATGAATTACAGCAACAGAATAATCAGGAAGCTCCTGGACCAACCGGACCAAGTAAATATTGAAAAGAAAAAAAGCCAGATCCTATTAAAGCACCCATGCTTAAGAATACCATCAAAAGAGCTAGAGCAATCGTCTTCTCCAGCTTATATAACAGGCACGAAGATACCAGTCAAGAATGTGATCGTCAACCAAAACTATATCAAGAATATTGACCAGACAAAAGCCCTCGTCATCCTAATAACTAGCTCATGATCATGGGCATGAGTTACATTCATCTAGTAATCGGTCTCACAGAAGATCCACCTCATGAACCATCAGAATTCAGCTTGGAAGATCAGCAGCTTTGATAAGCAGTGTTGATTAATTTAACACAAATATCTGGCTGCAGTTATACACTATGCTAAACTTCACCTCTTTAATTTCATTTTCAGCAAACTACAAAGGTGTTTCCATGATATTTATTACCCCAAGTTGATTAAAGAGATGTACTCAACAGAATTACCGACACAAGTTGGGTCTTGTCTCATCAACAGGGTAACTGCATGGACCTTGATTTTGTTGGTTTTTTCTTTACTTAGAATTGGAATATAGCATGGACAGGGATTTTGTTAAGCATCCGACCATAAAGAAATCAGGCTATACTCTAGTAAGAGATGATCAATACGAGAGACCTCCAATTCTGTCAAAAAGAAGCTACGTGGTAGGGGATACTTACAGCATCATCCCCAGAAATAATACGCTCCTTCTCTGTTCCAGCAGCTATTACTCCTTCACCAGAAGCTGAGTTTTCTGTATCACTGCTATTTCTGTTC
Organism: Eucalyptus curtisii; assembly: GCA_017140595.1. Lineage (NCBI taxonomy): Eukaryota > Viridiplantae > Streptophyta > Magnoliopsida > Myrtales > Myrtaceae > Eucalyptus > Eucalyptus curtisii. The sequence goes on from CM029496.1 coordinate 11,447,111, forward strand.
TTCTTTAACTTAAACTTGTAGGTCGGCAGTGCATGGATTGCTTCATCTGTGGCTCCTCTTGTCCTGGACAAATCTTCTCTAAATCCAAGGATTGAAATTATACAGGGTAGGCAGCAGCAAATTGTTGCACATAGAATAAAGGGCATTGCATATCCGATGCAGCTAAAGGTAAGAAACACTATACATAGTCTGCAAAAAGAAGAAAATGGAAATAAGTGAAAAGTAATAACAAGAATAAAGGATACAATAAACATGATTACCAGGATTCTATTCCAACAAACTTTCAGATTTGAAAAAGGAAAGGAAATTTATATATTACCTATACATATTGGGAGCCTCGTCAGCAGATGAGTGGCCTCCAAAGATCCACACATTCCCCACCACAAACCAAATTGCAAAGAAGCAGTCCAAGCCCATTTTGAAGTATTCCATCAGCGCCTTCAGTCTGCCACATATGAACAAACATGATAGTCAAATACCACCTAAGCAGGCCTATTAGAAAAAATGCAGCCCTCCTTTTATGCCAAAGTAGAAAACAGAAGGTTCTCTAGATGAGAAACCTAATAAATAGTTGGTAAGAGTCATCTGTAGATTGTCCAATGGATCAAATGTCTCATTCATAGGGTTTTGGAGGGTCAACATAGTTGGCCAGAGGAAGACCATTACCTATAAAAAGGAAGAGGAGAAAAGCCCAGAAAAGAAGAGAAGATACGGAATAAAAGTTATGGGGATTGCCATAACCACGGGACAAGCAAAACTAAATAAATGATGCTCAAAACATCTTGACAATGAGTAGTGGCCACAGTAAAACAAGTTGACATAGGCTTTTTTAATTGAAGAATATTACGAGATGGATCTGACCTATGTTTTACCTGGGGAAAAGCCCTCATAAACAAAAACGTGGTATCAAGGAGAAAGTTCGTTTCAGAAAAGTACAAGGTCACAAAATTAGGGTTTTGGAGGGTCAACATAGTTGGCCAGAGGAAGACCATTACCTATAAAAAGGAGGAGGAGAAAAGCCCAGAAAAGAAGAGAAGATACGGAATAAAAGTTATGGGGATTGCCATAACCACGGGACAAGCAAAACTCAATAAATGATGCTCAAAACATCTTGACAATGAGTCGTGGCCACATTAAAACAAGTTGACATAGGCTTTTTTAATTGAAGAATATTACGAGATGGATCTGACCTATGTTTTACCTGGGGAAAAGCCCTCATAAACAAAAACGTGGTATCAAGGAGAAAGTTCGTTTCAGAAAAGTACAAGGTCACAAAATTAATCAAAACCAACTCTGAAGTCGCTAGGTTTTCAAGCTCGATTAAGGAAAGAGAAATAAAAGAACCATGAACTCCGATTACAAATTAGCGCATGCTCAGATTTTGGGAAAGCAGAGATATCAGCAGATCCAGTCAATCAAATCATCAGCTGATATGTGTGACCTATCACCTATTCCATCAGTGGGATTATATGACTTCAAAAACAGATTGATTATTCTTCACGAGAGCAACCAATGTGTTTGTGCGTGTGGATCTATAGTCTTTTGGTCAATTACAGAAACACGGATTAAAAGGTGCCTAATTACTAAACTGCAACCCTAGTACAGATACAAAAAAGTTGAATAGCGAGCTTTACATAGGCAAAATGTAAGCAACCCAACATTATAACAGGATGAATCTTTTCAGTGAGTAAGGCATAATGTTTCATTTTTCCCTAAAGACACACGAGACTAACCGATAAGTCGCAATAAGAAAACACAGAGGGCATGAGGAAAGCTAGATTGGAAGTGTTGTACAACGAAGGCTGATGAATAAAAGCTAAATGGAGTTTCTTTAAACCAACTTCATCTTTCCAATGCCTCAATTGGGCACTTATTTTTGTCATGGCCAGAATAACATTTAATACGCAACAAAGCTTCTTTCTGTCTATTACAAAGAAACGAATGGAACTTCATCAGGTAAGAAACAAAATTGGCCTGATGAAATACATATTACCTGAAGCGAAAGTCATTACTAAGGTTAAATATTCACACATAGAAAGATAAACGAAGTAATGTAGCTTTTCCCACTAGCAAACCATAGAGCAATAAGCCGTACCAACAGATTAACAACTTCTGCAACATTCACAAATAAAAATAAATAAATACCTTGCATTCAGTACTCCTGCTCTTTGACCACTCCTAGGGGACGTAGTTGTGGTATGGCGATCATCTGCATCTGTAGTTCTTGTTACTGAAAGAGAAAATGGCCCAGCGGGCACGCTTATCTGAGCTGGTCCTTGGCGCGGTTGATTTGACTCTTGCTCTGAGACCTGATTACGATTGCGATAGCGCCAATACAGAAGAGGCAACGTCGCCACACATCCAGCTGCGTAACCCACAATCCACAAGAACAATGGAGCACGCGGATGCTCGTTCTTGGACACAGACAAAACAACAATAGATGCAACAATCTGGCTCACTGTGAGACCTAGTTCGATAGATATCCACATCCCCGAATTCAGTGGACTCCGGCGGCGACGGGCATCACCTCTCCTTCCAAATGAGGAACTTCTAGTGTTTGAATTGTTGCTAGGAGGGATTGATGTTTGAGAAGTTGGTGGTCTTGAAATAGTCGCATTTCTGTCTTGATTTTGCAATGTATCCAGCCCATTAGAAGACCTCTCGTGATGCGAACTCGATGAAGAAGCATCACTGCTCCTTATGTGGATAATATGCTCACCTCTGCTACCGTTCTCTGCCCTCTCCATCAACAATGGGTAAGTGTCTGGCAGGCTATCAGAATGTTGTTCCACTGAGGGAACATCCATCTAAGTGCAACCACCAAATAGAATATAAAGATAGCATAGAACTGGTAGACAAGAACACAGCCTTTACCCTGACTCCTTGACACAAGGAGAAATTAAACTTGTTCAGGCAGTCCAATCAGCTAGAGCACAAACTATTATCAATCTCAGCCTGCAAAGATTCAAAGACCGTGTCAGATTCATAAGACCGTAATTGAAGCAGTGCATAAGATCACAAGCTTGAACTTCAACAGCTACTAGATTATCTCAACTTCAAATCAAAGAACATGGGTGGACAATTTTTTATCCGACCAACCACTCACTTTCTCTTTTTTTTTTTTTTTTTTTTTTTGACCATCCAAAAGCAATTTAACACAAGAAAGAACCAGATGCGATGTAAGAAGCTACATCACTCAACCAAAGAAAACTAAGTGTTGACAAATATTCTTCAATAGCTCTCACACTAGAAGAAAATTTCAGCTCTGGCAAGAAAAATTATGGTCATGGCAAAAAACTCGAACCTTCCCAAATGCTCTCATTGCCAAAAATTTAAAATCATTCAACAAGTAAACAGTACGACTTAAGCAGGGTAAAGGACATACACCCAAACACATCTAAATTATGAAAATAGAAAAGGGAAACAGTCCTTTTTGCCAGCAAAATAATTCACAGTCCTTTTTGCCAGCAAAATAATTCAAGATCAGTCCTGCTACTGGGGGAAAACAATTTCAATTCTCTAATTCCTTCGACAAGCGACAAAATCTTTCAACTTTCCAGGCAAAATCACGTCAGCAGCTGACCCTAAGCCAGATGCGGAAGCCGCGATCCGCATTACCCCGATCGCAAAAATTCACCCCTGATTTCGCACAAGACGGTAAATAAATAAAAACCCAAATAAAGAATCCCGGAATTGGACCCGGTTGACTAACCCCCCGTCACCCAAGACAGAGAAACAAGAAGAAAATCCCCAACAACACTCCCAAGAAAGCACAATCCGCCCCCACAACCCACCATAAATTCTCCAAGAAAACCGATACCCAGCAAGCAGCTCGACCCGATAAGGAAACCCACCTCGCCCCCAGGAAGCGCCGGACCCAACATCGCCCCAATCAAGCATCAATTGGAAAGCCTAGCGCAAGGAACCCAGAAAGAGAGAAGGAAAGAATCGTACCTGATAGGGTTGCGAGGGGGAGAGGGAGAGTGTTGGGGGGTCGGGCTTCCGCGGATGGTCGCTTTCCGGGGGAGAGAGGAAGGGCTTTTCTCTTTTTCTATCGGTGGGAGAGATGAAACGTCGGGTTTGGGGTGTCCATTGATTCGGTGCTTCGTCACCTCCTCTCGAAAGAATATATCGACAGTGGAGAAGAAGACGATGACGATGATACTTATGCTCCTTCTAGCCCACGGTAAACAATAAAAAAAAAAAAGTTAATTGTCAATTTTCGAGCTGGTAAAAATGACCCAAGAATTGAAAATTTGGAGAAAGGCAAGGAAGAGAGAATTTCCTCCCCTTCAGTTTTCTTTTCTTTTCTTTTCTTTCGTCTTCGATTAATGACGATGAATGATTGAAACTTATGTCAATCGATCGCTTTAGTATCAAACCTTTTCTTCGTTCGTTTGGTTCCTGAAATTTTGTTTTGATTCATTACTTAAGTCATTCTAGAATTGACATTAGTTTCGGAGGGAGGTGATTCTTTTTGCAAATTCATCAATTTTTGTGGGACCATTGAATACCACGTAAAAAAATAAAAAACAAAACAAAAAAACATTGAAATACTAAGGGAAAGTAAAGATAAAATAGATAGAGGGAGAGAGAAACATCGAGAGGCCAAAGTAGGTTAACTTCAGCTGGTGAGGTTCGAACTCTACACACACCATATCTAAATTTAAATCTTGCCGACGACAGTCCTCTTTAATGGGCGATCTGTAAATTTACTAATATAAGGCCTTCTAAGCCTATGGAATGCCCTAACTTTTGGAATGGACTAACTTCCCTATCTCTTAAAATTTTTCATAAGAAAATGCCGAGAGGTTCAAGAGTGCATAAGGGTGGTAAGCCCTCTCCACCGTTGCACAAACGAGGGCAAGCAACCTTTTGCCAATGGACTAGCGACGGCTAGCCACCCTCACTCTTGCCCCGACACTAGCAACGGCCGCCCTTGCTGGTGAAAATGGATAAACATAGCCTGAGCTCTACTCTTGATCTTTGTTTCTTCTTAACATTTCATTTCTTTATCCTTTTACATTCGTATTTGTCTTTTCTAATTTCTAGTTTTTTCAAATTTTTTCGATAATTTTAAATCCGGCAAATTGTGAAATAACATCGCTTTGTGCTTAAAGAAGTTTCCTCATCACGTTACTAATCACATGGGATTGAAAACATCATAGAAAACTTATATATGCGATTTTCTAATGCTTGTAATAAAAGTCCTAAAGTGTAAGCCATAAATAATTTCTGAGGTTTAAATGAACAGTAAAAAATGGTTTTAGGACTAACTCGCGAAACCAAATTTTTGTATTTGCGCTTTCATTATCCTTTTTTGTTTTTTCCAAAGGAAAGGTGCAATCAGTGTAATTAGCCTTCTATACATCGCCATAAAAAGTCTCTTATATTCAATTCATGTTGTAGCTACCTAAGTCTCTTATATTCAATTCATGTTGTAGCTACCTAACTCTACCATAATTAAACTGGAAGTCAAAAGAACTCCAATTGCATCTTGCATTAATTTCATCCTCTTCGATGATTTCAATTTCATGATGGGATCAACCATAATTATAAACCGGGCCCAAACCTAGTTAGGTTTGGAAATCGCATTTAATTTGCCGTCTATGTCATAAGATACACCTTAAAACCATCCGAGTATGAATGGAATCAGACTTTGAGCAAAGGGCCGAGCGACCCTAAAGCCTTTTAAACGTCAGGTCGCTGTCCAAATCCCTCCGTCCATTCGCCCTTCCGGATCTCCGGCCCCGGGGCATGTAGGCGGGACGGTGGCTTGGCCTTGCTCCACCCTCACCTTCTTTTCGGTATCTTTTTCTTTTTCTCTCTCCTCCTCTTCTTTTTCAGTTTTGATAAGAGGATTCAGCGCTTTCCCAAAAGAAAGCGCCGCCGCATGGGACCGCGACGACGCCGTTTCGACCATCAATACGAAAGAGAATTCGGCGCTTTCCCCAAAAGAAGGGGCCGCGGGGGAGGAGGGCGACGCCGCCGTTTTGGAATTACTGGCAAAGCCAGCGACGTGAGTTGATCGGCCGCCCTCTCGCGATGCGCGAGCGAGCGTGCGTAATCTGAGATTGCAAGGCGACTTTTGTCACTTACGAACGAAATTAGGGCCCATTAATAAATGAACTTACTTTTCAAATTACATCAACGTGACCACGATTGGAAATTACTTTTGGAGCAACACTATTACCACCGCCTAGACGGCTTGGGTCAAACGACCTGTTGGTTCTTAGCAATTTTTTTTTTCCTTTCATGGTCCTATGAATTTTCCAAAAAGCCCGTGGATTTGGAAAAAAAGCCTCTAAAAAATCCTAGAGCTATTACATTTGTGTTAATTTAATCTTAAACATTTTGACATAAATTCAGTTCTAAATCTTTTGACTCGATGCCAATTCAGTTCTTCTGACTAATTTTGGTAAAATATTGTTGACATAGACGCTGATTGACTTATATGACATAGCCGATACTGACGTTAACAACTTTTAATAATATATTAGCATTTTTTAGAATTTTTTATTTTCTTTATTTTTTTATCCTTTTTGTTTCTTTTCTTTTCTTCTTCCTCCAACCAGTCACCAAGATCTAGGGGTGAGGGACCTTACTAGCCTTTAGTGAGGCTTGCTTAACCCCTAGCGAGGCTTGAGCCCTTGTTAGAGACCGCGAGGGCAACCTCACTCTAGGCTGGTGAAGTCAAGTCTCGCCAATGGCCAACAAGGTCCCTCGCCTCTGGTTGGTCGCCTAGATCTAGTGAACAGCTAGAGGAAGAGGAAGGGGAAAAAAAAAAAGAAATAATGGAAAAAGAAAAAAAGAATAAATAATAAATAAATAAATTTGTAAAATATTATTGAAATTTGTCAATGTCGACATCAGCCGTATCATGAAGGCCAACTGACATTCACATCCAGCCAAAATTAGCTGAAATGATTGGATTGGCACTAAGTCAAAATGTATAGAACTAAATCGGTACCGATAAAAATTTTAAGATTGAATTAGCACCAATACATACAGATTTATGACTTTTCTGACACTTTTTTCCTTATGAATTTAATTTATTTTTACCAACTGATTTGACCAACCAATTTATTAATATTTAGAAATATTTTTTGGGAGACAAAAGATTTTCAGTAAATTGAGCAAGATATTATGATCTATTCTTTAATTTTTTTTTTCTTTGAAAACCCGTTAATCTCATCAATCAGGCTAGATGTAAGCTTGAACTTGAATTTGGGGACTATAAAATGATTGCCTGCACATGATGGTGAGTCGAATCAAATAGCTACCGAAAATTCACCCACACAAATTTGTTCATTCATCATAAAATTAATCTTGTATCATGACTCGCCTTTACTTTATTCGAAATAAGAATATGCGTGATTTCTCGCAGTAGAATACATTTTGGCATATGTCTGATGATTTGTCGTAATTTCTTATGATAAGTTGATGTCAAAAAGTCAAGAGGGAATCGCTAAGTGCCCTAATTAAGTGGAGTCCTAACGTTTTATGGGATGTTGGTGAATTTATGACCTATCCTGTCTTCTTTAGTGGGTTTAAAGTTGGTTCGTTCTCGATGACATGAGCCCACCATTATTAGCCTGTATTCTTGTGGCATATTGGAAAATGTTGTTGGTTAATTCAAGGTCTGCGATTTTGCCATATGGCAAAATTTCTTAATTTACCTCTGCATACGACTTGACTGTAAATGTCTCAGTATCATTCAACTGTAGCCTCATAATTCATCGTTCAAGAATTGCGACAGACTTTTCTCTATAGTAAGAACGGGCCACGTATGGTCAATTGGCTAGTTGTCCCGCTCATCCCTCTATATAATAAGAAAAATCTAAAACTACTTTCAATCTAAAAATCTCATCCACAAAGTGAAATAAAATTCAATGAATGATTGTTGACACTTCAGTTTTAGTTGACAATTCAAGTTTTCATTTTATTTTATTTTTGTAAAAACACAAAAATGAAAAATAGAAAGATAATGACAACAATAAATAAATAAGTAGATGAAATGCAAATCAACAAATAATAAAAATAATAAAAGAGATGTTTAATTCGGTCTTGGTCTAATTTGGCAAAGTCCACAAGAATAACGGCGCCCAATTTGTGATGGTTTCACTGTGCATTTTCATCTCCGTAAGTCATAGTTTTGAGTTAAGGTCCAGCTAATAGTGGTGGCCGGAGGTTGGCGGTGGTGTAGCTTGGTGATAGGATGTGGGTGATGATGGGAATTTAGGGATGAATATATGTGAAGCGATGGTGAAGTATATCTGTCCATGCTTTGATGTAGCAATCTTTGATGGCATCTGTGTGTTTATGGTGTTGAACTGAGCTTACGAAGGAACATTTAAAAAAAAAAAAAAAAGAAAATGATGTAAAAGAAAGAGATAATAAGACGAGCTTAGGTTAGTTTTGGTGAGATTTGTATTTAATGTGGCTTGATAGATTTGGGTTTTGGTTATAATGGGACTGGTGAGTCTTGGGCTTAATAAGACTTTTTATTTTTTGGTCGGAATACGAATTTATTTAATAAAAGAGTTCAACCATAAGTGCTCACTAAGGGAGCATCCAAACAAGGTAACTCCAAGAGAGGGGTTGAGGAGGATAAGCTAACTAATTTCAGGGCAAATAATTTAATCTTTGGGCCTTGACTACCCAATTCGCAACACGATTTAACTCACGTATGCAATGGGCTAATTTTAAGTGTTGAAATGAGCCCATGATCTGCTGGGCCTCAGAAATAAAAGGTTGCTTTAAAAGATTAAATTTCGTTTGATTTTGTTTTGAGAAAAAACTTGATGTAATAAAGCCTTCTGTGAACTCCTTACCAAAAAATAAAATAAAGCCTTCTGTGAACCAAACATCAAATTGCAGTCCCCATATTCGAAAAGGGCCTAAGGGCCCGACCCGAGTTCCCAATTCTTAGAAATATTTTTTTTAAATAATGTAAAACAAAAATACAAAAAAATGGAAAATTGTTAATTGATTAGGTTGTTAGATTTTAATATTAGAATTAGTTTAGTTTCATTTGAATAGTACACGTACTACTTAGGATAATTCTTGATTTTCTCTAGTTTAGATATGGAAATATTAGTTTATTTAGAAAATTGAATTTGATTTCAACTAAACTCATATGGAAGTTGTTGTCATGAGGCTTCATAACAAGACCAACTTATATTTTTTGCCGACTTCTACAGGCTTATTTTACTACACGTCACCATTTATTCACTTTTTATTACTATTCGCAATTTGCTTGTTTGTCGTGATTGCTTTTACATTATTTTCTATTATGATTCATTTGCTTAGTTAAAGGTTAGGTTTTATTCTATGACCATAATAAATACAAAAACATTGCACGAGCACTTAGCAAGCAAGAACTGTGTGGATACTTTCGTTAACAATCAATCAAATTTAGGTATCAAAATGACACTAGTAAGATGATTAATATAATGAAGTCCCCGATCCTGGATCTTTAGTTGCATAAAAAATAAGATATATTTTCATTCCTCACTTAATTTCCAATCAACCCCAATAAGCTAATATCGACACTTCGTTTTCATCAAATATAATGATAAATGCAAAAAAAAAATTAAAATTAAAAGTAAAAGTAAAAGTAAAAATAAAATAAAATCAAATGCCCCAAAAATTAAGAAAGGAATTTAGGAAAAAATAAAAATAAAAATAATTTAAAATATATATTTAAAAAAAAAAAAAAAACAACCGGTTCGACCGCTTGGGCTTAACCCATGTATTGGGCCAAACCTTCTCATACCTCCAATTTTCTCCGGCCTGTCTTCTTTTCCTCAACCCCATTTTCTTTTTTGTTTTCAACCTGGGCCCTTCTTCACTCCTTTTCCTCATACGCCTGGCGAGAGAATACACTTGCTTCATGACCGAAGCCGTCTATCAAGCAAACAATAGCGATGGAGATTTTGCACCATCGATGGGGGAACGAATCCAAGCAGGAAAAGCTTCTAAAAGGTTGTTGAGTTAGCCGAGATTTGATGAGAATAATAGAAAGATTCGACTGGACGAGAAAGAAGAAGGTTTTTGTCGCTCTCAGTCGACCGGAAAACGCCATTCATCGGCCATCGCATCTGTTCATGGCTGGAGAAATAAGAACTTCAATTAAGGTGGTTCACCGTTAGAAGGAAGGAAAACTGACAACTTCTCCAAACTCAGTTCGCTCGATTCTAGCAAGCTCGCTTTGGTGTAGGCACTCATCTTTAGCTCTGTTTTTACTGTTTCTTTGAAATAAGAGACAACGAATTTAACTAGTAGAATCACGCCTTAATAATGTGAAATTCGAGCTACTTTGTGACGGATAATGGTGATTTATGTTTATGTGTTTCGTATTTAGATTGAGAGGTGCATTGAAATTGAATCTAGAATTCATCAGTTGACAATATATTTGAAAAGCATGTTAAAACTTATTACATATATTTGGCTGCATGATTTTGTTTTGCCCCAAGTTTGAACTCTATTGATTGATTAAACTGAAGCTGATGCTAGTTTTGCTTCGTTTTTATGTCATATTTCGTACATGATCAAGTCGGCCACGGACGAATGCCCCCCGCTGGAAAATCCATTCCCCTTGCTGGAGAAGCCTGCAGTTAGAGGCTGCCCTAGTTAGTCTCATATAGTATATTTCATCATTCTCATATGCATATAAATGTTTGTTATTGACACCTAAGTTTTGACTAATCATATATTAATTAATTGTATAAAAAATTAGAAATTAATTATTAACCCCTAAACAAAAATATTAGAATGAAATTGCATTGTGTAAGGATATTAGGAACATTTGCATTAATAGTTAATTAGGCCCATATAGTTTGTATTTAATTGGACCTGCGATGGAGGGCTCTAAACTTAATTAGTTTGGTTTAAGCCCATGAGAAACAAAACTGGCAAAAGGCTTTTTGTTTAATGAATTAGAGCCCATTGTCTATTTCATGAGGCCGAATATAAGCCCAACTAAGTGAGTTGTCCCAAGTTTGCTATTCTAAATAGATTACTAGAGGCTCCACAGGAGGAGGCCACAATTGATATAGTCATGCTTTCATACCTCGGACTTCCTCTTCATTAACACGGCGTGCTTCTATAACCTAGAGTCTCTCTTATTTTCAAACAAGAACAAGAGACGAATCTCTCAAAGATCGAACAAGTTTGCACATTAGCAAAAACTCTAAGTGCTTGAGGCGAAATCCAAGGATTAGAGATGTCATTAGGTAAGTATACCATTGTCCATACTTTAAGTACTTGTTATTGTGCATATATTCTCTCTCAAGTACACCAATACTCGATTTGTTCAAGATATCCCCTAAATATCTTTCTACATTCAGATGAGATTTAGGTAACTAGAGATAGGTTTGAATCCTGAAGAAGATGACCAATTGCCATACTGGGTGATCGAAGAAAAGTTTGGGTCTTGGTCAGGTAACTTATGCCATAGCGTTGGGCCATCAAAGAAAGGTTTAGGTCCTACTCGAGTAAAACCCTTATCGTCATGCTAGGCAACCAAAGACAGGTTTGGGTCATGGATAAATGATTTTTCTTGCTATGTTAAGGTGACCAATGGAAGGTTTGGGACCTAAACAAACATTCATTGCTCTAACAAGCGATCAGAGGTCCTAGGAAAGCATTTCTCACCATCAAGATGATCAAAGATATGTTCTAATCATTGGCAACAATTTATTACTTGGGAGAATTACCAAAAAAGTCTTAAACCTATTGCAATTGTGCTAATTCAGTCATAAACTTTTTTTTTTGGACCAATTTAGTCCTAAACCTTTTACAATTGTGTCAAATCAGTTAATTCGGCCAAAATTGACCGACCGACGCTAACACGGACGCCGGCCGTCTAGCAAAAGTTGACGTGGAATTTTTTAAATATTTTTTTTCGAATTTTTAATTTTTGTTTTGAATTTTTGAATTCTTTTTTTTTCCATCTTCTTCTTCCCTTGGTCGACCGGAGGCGAGGGCCAATGAGGTTTGCCTCGCCGGCCAGAGGTGAGGGCGGGCGAGGTCAACCTGGCCGACCACCGGCGAGGGCGAGGCCCCGCCAAATCCGACGAGCTCGGCCCTCGCTAGATCGGGCTGGGCGAGGCTTCTGGCGAGGAGCCTCGTCGGCCACCGGTGAGGTCGACCCTCGCCTTAGCCGGGCGAGGCCTTGCCGGATCCGGCGAGGGCCAAGCTCATCGAATCCGGCGGGGCCTTGCCCTCGCCGGATCTAGTGAGGCCTCGCTCTCGTTAGCCCTCGCCCTCGCCGGCCCTCGCCTTCGGCTAGCGCCGGGCCGCCGGGGAAGAAGAAGATGGGAAAAAAAAGAAAAAAAAAATTCAAAAATTCAAAAAAATATTTAAAAATTTGAAAAATATATTTAAAAAATGCCACATCAACGTTCGCGGACGGTTGGCGTCCATGTCAATGCCGGCTGGTCAATTTTGACCGGATAGACTTATTTGGCACAACTGTAAAAGGTTTATGACTAAATTGGCAAAAAAAAAAGTTTATGACTCGAATTAGCACAATTGCAATAGGTTTAAGACTTTTTTGGTAATTCTCCCAAATAATAAATTGTTGCCAATGATTAGAACCTATCTTTGATCATCTTGATGGTGAGAATTACTTTCCTAGGACCCGAACCTATCTCTGATCGCTTGTTAGAGCAATGAATGTTTGTTTAGGTCCCAAACCTTCCATTGGTCACCTTAACATAGCAAGAAAAATCATTTATCCATGACTCAAACCTGTCTTTGGTTGCCTAGCATGACGATAAGGGTTTTACCCGACTAGGACCTGAACCTTTCTTTGATGGCCCAATGCTATGGCATAAGTTACCTGACCAAGACCCAAACTTTTATTCGATTAAATTGGTCCAATTGAAAAATTGTGAGCTGAGTTGGTACCAATATAATATATTTATAACTTTTTTGGTATTTTGTTGGGAACGAAGGTAAGTATTGCATTTTGCAATCCAAGCAATGGATTATTTCAACCGTCCAAGTTTTGATTTGCATCTTATTTGCTCTACGAAGTGAATGTAATATCTTGTGAGTCGTGGATATACTCGCTTCAAGCAAGATTTCTTTATATTTCGCGGGGCTCAATCTTTCAAGCTTTGTGTTTTGTTTCTCTCGTCATAAATCAACTCCCAGAAAATATTCTTCTCATTTTTCTCGTTTGGTCCTTCTCAAAACTAAAAAAAAAAAAAAAGGTGAAAAAAAATATTCTCATGATCAATAGATTGTACATGAATTTTGTAATAGATTTACGTTTCTCAACATCAAGATTCATTTACCGCAATTCAACTTGATCACCACCATTGCCACGACCATCTTGTTACCGTTGTCATGGACATTTGAAATTTTGGAAACATTTCAATGTCACCTCCTTCTATAATTTGCGCAGTGTCATGTGACTAAGGGATACTAGATCGACAAGTGGATTATATGACACTGTGTGATGCATAGATCGACTTAGTAGGAACTCTTTTAAATTCCACCTCCTCATGTCAGACACGCATGACTATTATACTATGCTACATGTGGTTAGTCATCTCTAACAAGACGACGCAGCGTCTATCTCAATCACCAAAAGTACTATTTGTTCTTATGTAGATCTTTTTTTTTTCCACTACCCAAATTGGAATATGGAAAGTGACATTTGAGAAACCCATCCCTTGGGGTTCTTCCCCTTCCCTAGTTTCTTCTTCTTTAAACCTTTTAAGGACAGACAAATCACTGGACTAAAGTAACTTTGCCCATTATATATAGTGCAATAAATATATTTTATAATTAAATCATGCCCTAACGACTAGACTTATAGAGCTTGCAAATTGTACCAGTGCAAGAAAAGCCGGGGATGAAGGGAAGGATGCTTAATGTTTACTCTCTCTTTCTCTCTCTCTCCCCTAGTGTAATAATTATCTCATGTCCTTCCTCTAAAAATGCCCGTAATCGTCGATCTGCATGATCACGCAAGAGTTTCACAAAAGTTACTCGTTTAATTAAATGCATGATTAATTAATTCCTTATGCAACCTATAATGATTCAATAATAAAATTAGTTACTTTAATTGGATGGCAAAATGAAATACTTGACATTGCTTTCCTTTTTTCACCTCTATACGATTTTTTTTTCTAGAAAGCAGACATCTTAAAAAAAAAAAACATTCTGCTATTCTTATAAAATAGTTTATTCAAAATCTAGCAAGAGCAAACGAGAGAATATGAGGCTAGTCGTTGCACTAAAAAGACAATCAAAGAATTTCGCCAAATGCACTTTTCAGTTGAAAGGGTAGTTAATTCTTTTTTTAACTTTACCAATTTGTCATTTCACTTAAGCCAATTTTACAATTTTTTTTTTGTTTTAAGGTAAATTGTATTACTATATTAAAGTCATATGCAGATGATGGAAAAATCAAAAAGTGAAACAAAACGGTGATTTTGGTTATAGTATACTTGATCTCGAGCACATGTGCATGGTTGTTTTTGTGCTTTTGTGCTTTTGAAATTTGCTATGAATATCGAGACCCAGAAAAAATGCGTACACGAATGTGAATAATCAAATTGAGCAATGCACAAATCGTGAAACCTTTTCAAATAGTAAATTGTAATTCAAAGTTTAATAAAAAATATTATAAAGTAAGGGTACCTTTGATAGTTCGAATTTGAATCCAGATAGGATAACAAAATATTTTATCTAATATTTGGTGATGTCTTATGGATTAGAAAAACTTGAGTAAGAAATTCGGGCTTAAAGAGTGGGATAGACCCAAATCGGATAAAAAAAAGTTAAGGAAAAAAATATATAACAACTTCCTTGCAATGATGGAGTGATGGAGTCTCGCTTCGCTAGCCACCATGCAAGGATCACTGTTGCAACAACCTATCACTCCCAATTATTTTGCAAGACCATCACCATAATAGCCTATCAATCTCAACAGTGTGCAATTATCGTTATCTCCAACCAATACCGATTGTCATTGCCATCTAACCAATTATCCTTTGACGACTATTGAACCAGTTTGGCTATTGTTGATGAATGATCAAAATCGATGAATTGCCCCAAAAAGTTGTCTTTGAGAAAGAAGGAGAAATAAACCAAAACACGCGAAGTGTTGAGTGTTCATGTGTTGGTCCTAAACAGTGGTCACCTAATTTTGTCATGATACTTTGACGTCCATTCTTGTCCTCTACTTAGATTTGAGACTATGCTGACAATTGGAAGATTTTAAAGGAGGAGGAGGAAGAGGAGCTCCGGCAAAAATTATGACATCTGAGCGAGCAAATGCAGCCTAAGAGGTTGGCAGCATCGTGTCATTAGCAGAAATTATGAGTAGCTATCGAACATCGTAGTCATAATTCAAAAGGTTTTCTACATAATAAATAAAGAAAATGTCACAAAAAAACCCCAACAATGCGACTTGAGACATTTACCTCGCATTTTTTTTTATGTCGAAATCTCAAACTATACATATTGTCACACATTTACTTTAAATTTTTTCTGTGATATTAAAAACCTCAAATTTGTTACTATATAACACATTCACCCTCTATCAAGATTTTGTTAGATGATATTTTTAGCAAAAATAATGTTATCTTTAGTTCACTTAAGTCACATTGGCACAACATCACATCGTTTATTTTCTAGCGTCCATATAGATGGAGTTTTATCGGTGTTCATGGTAAACGTGTCGCAATAGATATAATTTAGGGTGAGTTATCAAATTTAACGGAAGGTAAAGGGTGGCTTTTGCCTATGCGCATATGAAAAACCTGAAGAACGAAAAGAAAGGTAGAAACAAACCGAGATAAACGAACAGAACAAAAGCAATCCCATTGCCTGCCTTCATTAATTTTAGCAATTGCCTCTGTATTCTGACAAAACCTGCAGTTTTTCCTTCACGACCCCCCCCAAAAAACATCAACTTTTTTTCCCTCCCTGATTTCCCTCTCTTTCTTCCTTTTTCTTTGCCATCCATTCCCTTCAGATCTTCTCACGAACTACAGTTGGAACGATTATTGCGAGCCAGATTCAAATCGAAGATCTCTCCCCCACATGAAACTGAGGAATCCGTAGTTTTTTAAGGTAACCCAAATCTCCTCGTGATCGCATCATCGCATGCTTCCCTCTCTCTCTCTCTCTCCTCCCTTTCGGGCAGCGATTCCTGGTCCTTTCTTGCAGTTCGGGAGCTTTAATGTCTCTCTCTCTCTCTGTCTGTCTCTTGCCCAAACGCATGCACGAGGATGAAGCATTCATCGCTTGAATAGGTCTCTGTTTTCTTCATCTCTCTCTCTCTCTTTCTCTTTCTCTCTCACCATATATAGATACCCACTTTTTCTTTCGTTCAGTTTCGTGCCCCAGTGAGGTTTTTTAGCTGCCTTTTCTCGTTTTCCGAAGGAGGGAAGTGCTTGATTTTGATTTTTTCCACAACCCAACTCTCACTTCCTTCAGGCATCGGAAACTTGCTCCCCAGTTTCCCCAATGTCGCTCCCAATCGATCGTCCTTGGAGTGGTTAGGGTTTTGTGCCGCTTCTTTTGGGCCTCAGTGTTCGTTTTTGAACTTAAAGGAACGATCTTTAATGCTTTTGGTTCGGACCCTCTTTCTCGATTGATCTTTGGCTCTGTCCTTTTGGGTTCCCCTTCACAATGCTCAAGCAAATTCTCAGTAGAATCCCCAGGAGGACGCCCAGATTGGACTCGGGCGAGTTGATTCAGCCGCTTCGGGCTCTCCCGATGGCGCTCAGAAATCCGGCGGCGGCGGCGGCGGCAATTCGTCGTCTGCTCGATCTGGCGGGCTGAGGCGCGCCTCCTCAGTGGTCTTCCCCGCGAGCGTGATTGCCGGGATCGAGCCCTTGGTGCCGTTCAAGGATGTCCCGGCAGCCGAAAAGATGAATCTCTTAGTGAGTAAACTGAGCCTTTGCTGTGTGACATTCGATTTCACGGACCCGGCGAAGAATACCATGGAGAAAGATGTTAAGAGGCAAATCCTGATGGAGATTTTGGATTTTGTAGCATCTGGATCGGTCAGGTTTGCCGAACCTGCGGTTCTAGCGATGTGCAGGATGTGTGCTATTAATTTGTTCCGGGTGTTTCCACCTAGTTATCGGTCCAATTCGACTGGTAGTGGTGGCGAGAACGACCACGATGATCCGAAGTTTGATCCTGCTTGGTCACATTTGCAGGTGGTGTATGACATACTGCTTAAGTTCGTTACCTCGTCTTGTCTGGATATTAAAGTCGCTAAGAAGTATATTGACCATGCTTTCATATTGAGATTGCTTGATTTGTTTGATTCTGAGGATCCTAGAGAAAGGGAGTGTTTGAAGACTGTATTGCATAGAATTTATGGGAAATTTATGGTTCATAGGCCTTTCATAAGGAAGTCCATAAGCACTATATTCTACAGGTTCGTGTTTGAGACCGAGAAGCATAATGGGATATCTGAATTATTGGAGATTTTCGGAAGTGTTATCAGCGGGTTTGCGTTGCCTTTAAAAGAGGAACACAAGATCTTCTTTTCAAGGGTTGTAATTCCTCTGCACAAGCCTAAGTCGTTGGGTGCGTACTTTCAACAGCTATCGTATTGTATAATGCAATTTATAGAGAAGGAGCCCAGGTTAACCAGTGTCTTGATAAAGGGGTTATTGAAGTATTGGCCAATAACTAATAGCCAGAAGGAAGTGATGTTCTTGGGTGAGATAGAAGAGATCCTGGAAATGATTAACACATTAGAGTTTGAGAAGGTCATGGTCCCACTTTTCCTGCGGATCAGTTGTTGCATCAACAGCTTCCACTTCCAGGTAATTGAGTTGACCTTTTGAATTTCCTTTCCTGTTTTTTCCTTTGGTAAAGTGGAATTTTGGAAATTATTGTTTATTAGCTGGTTTGTTTCTCAGCTTCATGTTTTCTTGGGCTTTACCATTTTTTCTTGTGTTTTTTTTTAAGACAGTTCTGTCTAATTTTACCTTTCCATTGCTTCTTCTGGATTTTCCGCTCATCACGATAATCATTCAATCAATAGCTGTGTTTGCATGACCATTTGGCTTGCGAGTCTGTATCTGTTGTAAACAGAATTTCTTGGCCCTCTCTATTCTTTTATTTATTTATTTATTTTTTGGAGTGGCCAGTTTGATGGTAGAGGTTGGAGAACATTGATTTATGTTGGGAAAAGTTCTATCAATTTGAAATTCTACGTGCTTTGTTGAATTGATTTCACGCTGCATCTTACAGAAGCTGCTGCGATGGAAATGCTCAATAACTCCAGAAAATTTGCTTATATTATGAATTTTTTAACACTGGAGTTAGGTGGCAATCAGTTTCTAAAGGTTAAAAGTTGCTTAGGGGAATTATAATTGCCTTGTGTAATCAAGAGGGATATTTGTTGCATGTTATGTATGGCCTAGTACTTCTGTGTATGTCTGCTTATGTAAAATGGAGAGTTTGAAAGAGAGAACATAGCTGGAGGACAGGTAGACATTCATAACTTTCATCAATATTTGCTCATGTAGCATTCAGAACCTTCTGCTGCAGGCTCTTTAAATTAAATGGTTCAATGAAGTATTGCATTTGGCTATGGTTTTCACATGGGGATTTGTGAGGTCAGAAAAAGGAGTTAAATGATGGTTAGATGATCATCTGCACGGCAGAGACATGAACGAGAGAAGTGTTTGCTAGTGGAATTTCATATTTTGCTTTGGTCCTAATATCTTTGCCTTCACCACTTCTGCGTGAAATGATGCGGTGAGATGCCTCATGCGTGCCTAGGGAATATAAAGAACATGCTATATTTAATATGACAGACTTTACATGTCAGTGTTTATTTGGGAAGTATTGCCTGCTGAAACACCAAGATGTTTCAAAGAAGTTATTCATGGTTTGTCACGATCCTATTGGAAGCCATTGGAATGAGAAGAGAGGAACAGAATAAGGACAGGATTAGCAGCTGAAAATAGAGACAAGAAAATTAGAGAGATTAATGAGGAAGTTGTATTCGCCATGAGTCCGATTACATCCTTTCTCCAGTGAGCATATAAGCTCCTAAATTAGGGTAAAATTGGTTAAACACATGAAAGTGGCTAATTGACTGGTGGAATGCCATAAAGCAGAGATTGCCTGCAAGTTCACTTATGAGCAACAAAAGTAGCTCTATTTGGTGACAAATTTGCATTAAATGAGCTGTTCTATCTGTTAAGGTAAGTGTTCCAGTTTTCAAGATGGGATTGCCATGTTAGCATGGCAATTTCTTAAAATCCTTCGCAGTTCACTTCCTCTTCTCTAGTGAGATTGTAGTCCCGCCCACCTCGAGCAGTATACAACCATGGAAGCCTTAGGGTGCTATGTTTACTGTCAAGTCTTTTATTCTGTTTCATGTCATCACATTACCCAAACCTTTTGGGCGTGGTAATTCATGTGGGAATTGAAAAACAGACGCTTACCCAAATCTTTTGACCTTGACACAAATCCTTTGAAGAAGTGTTAAAAATTCTTTAATGGCTGACGGTTTTTTTTTTATTTTTAATCTCTCTTTCGTGGAGGAAGGGGCGGTGAGCAGTATACAACTGTTACATTTCCGCATTATGTCGCAGGGTTTGCTCCATTAGCTCTAGGATATATATCGACTTGTCATTTATAAAAGGAGGACATCCATTGACTAGTCGATTTCTGCGGGGATGAGACTTTGATCACATCTGCTACTTTCTATATCAGTTGCTTAAAACATAGGTGAGCTGCTTTCCTTCCTGCAGTTCATCACACGTTAAAAGGCCAAGGGATTTCTTCTTTTGGTCGGTGTGATCCTTTGTTCTTCGGATAGCTCGCCCAAATGATGTAGAGTAATGTACTGAATGTGGCGCTTTTCTTAAAAGCTTCATTGGTCGTGTAGCTTGTAACTATCCATGTGGTGTCCTATCTTGGTGTACTTTTCATCTTAAATCAGACACTGGATACATCTTTGTCTAAACTCAAAGATGATGTCCAAAGTTGCTTCAGCTTGTGGCTTTTGAATTGAGGCTTCGTTTTCTTTGTGGCTGTGTATTCCTTTCAGGTGGCTGAGAGGGCCCTTTTCTTATGGAACAATGAGCAAATCGTTGGCTTGATAATGCAAAACAGGCGCCTGATCATGCCCATTGTGTTCCAGGCCCTAGAGAAGAACACCCGGGGCCACTGGAACCCAGCGGTGTTCAATCTGACCCTCAGCGTGAAAAGGATGTTCTCGGAGATGGATGAGGAACTGTTCTTGTCCTGCCTAGCTCAGTCCCAGGAAGAAGAAGAAAGGCTAAGGCAAGTGGCAGAGAAGCGGAACGAGGCATGGAAGAGATTAGAAACTGCAGCCAGTCACCAGCCGGTAGGTCGAAATATCGCCATCCTCGTTAGTTCCTTAGCAACCTCAATTGCTTGCTAAACCGCGTCTTGAGAGCTTTTTCGTTTTTGGTCGCTCCCCGGCTTCGATGTACCTGACGTACCGAAAAGGGGAGAGACTTAATTAGGTAAAGGCTGTGTTTTTGGTGCTTCTGTATTTCTCCTTTTTTCTTGGGAAGGATCTTCTAACAGGCGACGCGGCAATCTGCCCCGTGCAATGTGTGCCTGGCGTGCGGATGTTTGTTTCTCTTAAGAAAAGAATGTGGAAGCGCCGTGCTGCGGCTTGTTTATTTGTATGCTGGTGCCTTCACAGCTCATTTGCTTTTGCCGCACGAGCGCCGCCGCCCTCCTCACTGCTCAAAATCCTCCTCGACGTAGTCTAATCGGACTGGTCGGAGATGTACGAGAGCAGCCACCAGGATAGGTTTTCGAGTCTATAAATGGAGAGAGCCCGGCTCGCAGTCTGTTTTCATGATTGATTCGCATCGGCGGCTCGAGTCGGACTTCGTGTGATCTACAGTTTATAGTGAAGCATGATTTCAGCTATAGGGTCGTGATGTTGTTACACTGTCATATGAAACTAGGCGCATCCGGATCGAGTACGAGCTCTTCCCTTTGTCTTTAAAGGTTCCAAAAAGCTGCATGAAACGATAGGTTCGGAATCGATTGCAGTACTTAGTGATCGCGGCGGCTATGTCGATCGTGGCGGCTATGTCGGCTTTGCTCTTGCCGATGAACTCGAAAGAAAGGCCATAAATGGGGGATCACGGTACGCGAGAGTTTAGGACCTGGATTTCATGCGATGAACTCGGTTGAAACGTTGGTCGTATGCGCATTTGTAATCAATTGGGAAAATAATACAAGTGGTAATTGAATTTTGGAAATTTTCAATTTATTTAATGTGATTTTTAATTAATAAGGACCTGGATTTCACGTGATGAACTCGGTTGAAACTCAAACGGTGTGATCGTCGACGGATTTGCCAAAGAGATCCATACCTCTTCATCACTGCAAGCGGAAACCCTAGCTCTGCTCCACGGCCTGCAGCTGCTGAAATAGAGAGATGGTACATCTTATGCTAGTGGAGCTAGTTCTGGATCGGACAGAGGAATTATGGGCCGAAGGACTTACTTCAGTAGTGCAAACATCTCTTGGCCGAGCCGACCCATGTACGCATAGTCCATTGCTCTAGAGAAGTAAACCGAGCGGCAGATTGGGTTGCAAAAGCATACCGACTCAAAACCCTTCCCCCAACATGACACTCGATCCTCCACAATCCCTTTGGAATATTTTGTGCTCGGACACCCACATGTCGTTTTCATGTTATCCTCGTTTTGATGAATGAATGAATGCACTATTTTAGACCAAAAAATAAAATAAAAAATAAGGTCAATTGATTATATGAAAATGTTGTATGGTAATTCTTGAATTTGAATTATTAAAAGAATGGAATTGGACATTTTCGTATAGATTATGGACTAAATTGAATATTTATAAAAGTTTAAGAATTACATTGAATAAATCAAAATTCAAAAACATCATTGTATATCCAGCCAAAACTCATGAACCTTCTATGTAATTATCCCTAGTCAACTATATCGTCTTTTTGTTATTTGAGTAAGAAATTATGTTCTAAAATCCAAAGTCTTGGAACAAGTCCATTGATTTCGATTGCTATATTGAGATCTAACACGTCAATTCCATTAATCTATTATATTTTAGGATCAGATTAAGTTTCTTTATCTTTTTATAGTTAAATCTAGATCCAACATTCAATTCCAAATTATTAATTTTTATCTAATTCTAGGTGAAACTCGATTTTAAATTCTCAATTGATTATTATAGTAAATGTCAATCTTGATAATTTCATTATTCGGTAATAATTTCGGTTAGTTCCAAATTTAGGCAATGTGGCTAATGAGTTAGGAAATTTAGTTGCATGGGTGAGGATATAATTTAAGGCTTGATTATACTTTTTCAAAAAATATTTATAATGTTGGTTACTGATTATATTCCATGTAAAATGTTTTTTTTTTCTTTAGGCAGTCCGATGTAAAATTTTTTAGGAGCTCTAGAGTGATTTTATTTATTGAATTTATGAGTATTCCTTAATATAAATAAAAATGTATTTTTCATCTGTAATAATAATAATCACATGATATAAAGGAACTCGAAAAAGGACCGCGGCGCAATCCAGCGGACAGCGACGCCGCGAGGAAATGGCCGTCCTCCTCCGCTGCGCCGCCGCCGTTCGGCGCCCTCTCCTCCCCCGGACTTCCCTCTTCGCCGGCGCCGCCGCCGCCGGAAACGCTCTCGGAATCCATTCACGACCGGACCCCTCCCCCTCCGGCGGCGGACGGCGGCCGGACCCTCCGCCGAACGGCCCGCGCCGCCGCACCTAATCCCCGTCCCGCCTCCGCCCGCTAGCCCCAACCCCGCCCGCGCTCGCGACCTCGAGTTCTCGCAGGACGCCTTCGACGCCATCTCCGACCTGTTCGCGAACCCCGGCCTCGCCGCCGGCCCCGCCCTCGACTCCGCGCTCGACGAAGCCGGGCTCGAACCTCGGAACGAGCTGATGGACGCGGTGTTCGCTCGGTTCGACTCGTCGCCGAAGCTGCTGTTCGGCCTGTTCCGCTGGGCGGAGAAGAAGCCGGAGTTCCGGCCGTCCGCCGGGCTGTTCAACGCGATGATCAACGCGCTCGGGAAGGCGAGGGACTTCCATTCCGCTTGGGAGCTGATCAACGGTCGTCTCCAGGGCGATGGGGAGTCTACGCTGGTTTCGGCGGATACGTTCGCGATGATGATCAGACGGTATGCTCGAGCAGGTACGCGGTCCCTGGTCCGAGATAGAGGTATCGCCTTGCTGAATTTTGCATACGGATGAATTTCGGATGAGAAGCAGACCGCATCTTCAATTATAAGTTTTCCCGAAAATGTAAACTTCCACGAAGATTTGAAATTCGGGTAGTTTTAGAAGCTAGGCATTGTGACAAATGAGTGCTTTTTCAGGTAGAAGATTTGTGATTTTGTCCTCTTTTCCAGTTTGTGGAGTTTACTTCAACTCTTTATTCGTGTCTGAAAGTCTGAATTTTGTTAGTGAGCTTTTGCTAGACGCGTGTGCGAAAGAATAAGAATTTAGTTCTCGTTTGTGTACTTTGAACTAATATCTGATCATCTCAAATGCTGTATTATTATGAGCGGTACAATTTTGCAGGTGGGACTCAACCAGCCATTCGAACATTTGAATTTGCCCGTGGTTTGGATCTCATTCAAAATGCTGATTCGGAAATGAAATTGCTCGAGATACTGTTGGACTCCCTTTGTAAAGAAGGGCATGTTAGGGTAGCTTCAGAATACTTTTCCGACACGAGAGGATTGAATTCTAATTGGATTCCGTCAATTCGTGTATATAATATATTGTTGAATGGATGGCTTAGATCTAAGAATCTGGAGTGTGCTGAAGCATTTTGGGGAGAGATGAAGAAGGAGAATGTGAACCTACGGTTGTAACTTATGGTACCCTTGTGGAAGGATATTGCAGGATGCAGCAAGTTGAAAGGGCAATGGAGTTGATTGACGAAATGAAGAGAGAAGGCATCGAGCCAAATGCAGTTGCGTTTAATCCGATAATTGATGCGTTGGCTGAATCAGGTAAATTTGAGGAGGCTTTAGGGATGCTGGAACGCTTTTTGGTCTGTGAATCTGTGCCCACTATCTCCACTTACAATTCCTTGATAAAAGGGTTTTGCAAGGCAGGGGATCTTGTTGGTGCAAGTAAGATCATCAAAATGATGATAAGCAGGGCCGTTGTCCCAACCCCTACAACTTATAACTACTTCTTCTGGTACTTCTCCAAATCTGGTAAAATTGAGGAGGGCATGAATCTCTATATCAAGATGATAGAATCTGGCTACAACCCAGATCGCTTCACTTACCATCTTCTGCTAAAATTGTTGTGTGAGGAGGAGAGACTCGAATTGGCAGTGCAGGTTAGCAAGGAAATGAAAATGAGAGGCCTTGACATGGATCTAACGACTAGCACAATGTTGATTCATCTGCTTTGTAGAATGTACAAATTTGAAGAGGCTTTTCTAGAGTTTGAGGACATGATACGGAGGGGTGTAGTTCCGCAGTACATTACCTTTCAGAGATTAAAGGACAAGTTGCACAAGCGTGGTATGATTGAACTGGCGTGCAAATTGCGTGATTTGATGTCCTCGGTGCCTCATTCTAAGAATATGCCGAACGCGTACTGCAGGCAAGGGGGTTCGTCACGTGTGAGGAGAACGTCGATCATGCAAAAAGCTGAAGCTATGTCTGATATCCTAAAAGATTGCAACAATCCAAGAAAACTTGTTAAGTGCAGAAGTTCATTAGGCAGCGTGTCAAATTCTAACAAATTGTGAACTAGAGGATGAGTGCTTAAATGAATTTACAGTTGCAAAATAAACTGGTGCTGTGGTGAAGCAATCTTATTCTCGACTTCGCTTACAATCCAGTGACTGAAGATGTCTTCATTAACCTTTCTCTATGAAGTCATTCTCATGCAGTTCTGATAATGAGTCTGTCTCTCCTGCTTTTGTAGTTTCTGAGTTAATGATTTGGTTTCTCACTATTAAATAGCACGTATAAAGACAAGTCGGCCACATTTAAGTATGTATGTTATTGAATGTGGGAGGTGAAGATTCATAGTGGCAGGTGGAGGTTAAACAAGAATGATGGTGAGTGTTTGGCAGAACTTCTGAGTTTTTGAGCTGCCAGAATTCCATCAGAGTTTTATGCTTGCGCAAAAGCAAAGAACTTGTGGCAGCTATATTCTTCCCTCTTGTTTAGTGAAGCATGGACAGGCGGCATTTTTACATGGTTAATATACTGGGATTACCTTAATACTATGTAAGTTTGTTTCTCCTGCTGCTTAAATTATACGTGTGCTTGCACGTTATGATTGTTTTGAGGTTACCATTTTCTCTCCTCTCCCCACCACTCTTCATTTCATTACTTATATCTGTTGACTAGGACATTGGGTCATTGTGTCAGTGAGTTTTAATTTTGTAATAGGTTATATTGCGGTAGAATGTCCTTGTCTGTTGAATGTCTTCCAGAGATTATTTATTTGCATTTTCAGTTGGGTATCTTCACGTTGACGATTGGTGCTGTATCACTGTGTTCCTTCTGTAGATGGTGTCAAATGTGTCATTGATTTTTTGGACATATGACTAATAATACATCCAGAATGTTCAATATATAATTATAACTTTGTGAGAGTGAGTTAACATTGTTATTGGTTATGTTATATTAGGGTCAAATGTGGTGTGCTTTCCTTGGTTCAGTCCATCTCAACGAATTTTCAATCCTGCTCGTGTTCAACTCGTATTTTCATGATGCCTCAGAAACTACTGGCCCTTTGAAGTTTCATCTACTGGACATTCAGAATTTGATGTGAGAACTGTCCTATTTGTTGAATTTTACCTTTTCTAAGAATTTCTCTCCTGTTTTGGAGTAGGAAATGAGACATGAATACTATCATGGTTTTTCCTTTTTAGTGGTCCTGAAATGGTTCTTGTTCCTTTCATTTTCTTCTTTATTTCTCCTAGATTGGTCTGAGAAGTGTATCTCCATCTTTCCCTGTTCCATTTTCATTATGAAATCTTTATAAGCATGACTATCTGGAATTATTCCCTGAGTGGGCAGTCCTGGAATTATGTCCAAAGTGGGGTGAGATAATTGGTCAATAAGTCAGATTCCTCAATGCACTAATTCGAAAAATCTTAAAATCACATTGGCTATGTTGAGTTGATAATATTTCTGCAGAATTTGCTTGACAGCTCAAATAGTTGCAATTTTTCCTGTATTTTTTCTTTTTTGGCCAAAAGATTTCCCTTTATGCTCCCTGTGTGTGCACTTTCTTGATCCTTCATTAAAGCTTCAGTTACTGATAGGCCATGCATCATTGCTCGGCCTTGAGCTGAGCCCGAATCGAGGATCTAGTTCTAGGTTATATCTGCACCATATAGTATTTGTAGTGGTCCAAGTGGGGAACTTTATTCTCTAGGTTTGGTGCTATTTGTCTCCTTTGAGGTAGCTACTGGCACTGATGGTTGTTTTTCTTTATTTGGGCTCTCAAACTCAAACCGGGAGCATCCACTGGTTGAACCAGGACAAATTGCATTGCCATCGTGCACATCTTCCGCTCCACTTAACTTTTGCAGAATCTTTTTTGGTGGCTCGAGCTCAGTGGTTTCCTGTGTGATTTGCGATGGAGATGTCCGAAGGTGGAGCTACTCTCGGGCTATACGCGTGCACAGGGACTCTCAAAGAAGATTGGCACAGGTTATGGGAACATTTCATCTGTGTGCACTCCCTGTCCCAGACAAGCATGCTGAAGTTTGAGATGCTCAATAGCCTTGTGATGAACGGCACTGCTGCATCTCTAAATCGGTTAGAGTGTGCAGTCACTGTCACATATCATCTGGACTAGCTTTCCGATTCACTTAAATTCACATCCCATTTTTTGAACCAGCAATTTGGGACCTTTACGCCCCCGAACATCTTTCCGATAAAGCAAAATCTCGTAGTTTCTCCAATATAGTATTCTTCACAATGGTCCATGTCAAGTTGCTTGCGAAGCATCATCACGCTTCTGATGTAAACACGAGCACCGGATGGTGAATCCGATCCCGCACGACTTATTTGGGCGACACAGGTTCCCGGATGGTCCACACAGGGGAATTGGAATAGTTTGTGGGGGCGCGAGGGAGTCCATTTGTTGCTTACACGCTTCTGAATCTTGTTCCTCCCCATTTCAATGGCATCGACGTCTCTAATTATTGGTGGGGCCTGCTTGCTTAAGCCTCGATAATCATTTCGCTCGCGACCTTTATTATATTGGGAACCCGACATCAGCGGAGGATGCTTGATGTCTCTCGGTGCGCGCGCGCCTGACATAAATTAACGAGATCGGTGGTCGATGATGATGCGCAATCCCGGGCATTATTTTAGAGCCGAAATGTCGATATGGTCCGGACAAATGAGATCACGGGGATGTGGAATCCGATTGTGAACTCCTGCTAAGGTTTTTAAACGCAGTGGAAGCTGGGGATGGCGACATTGACATTATGTCGCTGGAGGCGGGGATAATAATCAATTTTTATATCTTGACTAATGCTTGGTGGTGGTGACAGGATTGTCGATTTGTTTGACAAAGAATTTCGGAGGATGTCCCTATCGTGCTCCTGTGCGGGATTGGGGTTGCAAAGTGAACTTTGCTTTTTCCTCGTTGTTTCTAGAAGAGAGGGACTAATTCTTGTGGAGTCTTAAGAAAATCATATGTCTTCTTTAATCTAAAATTCTGAAAGATACTTTATTACATGTATTTGGCCACTTGACTAGGTCGGGCGACTCTAAGCGAGATCTGATATTGCCAGCGCACCGCCTTGCTTGGGGTTCTTTTGGAAACCTTAGTTATGCCGTCCCGCAAAAAGTATGACCGTCCGAAGATTTCGGACCTCCCCTTTGGACGAGCCTGGAATCTTCAGTTCAACGTAGCTTGGGCGTGCACAAGTGGGCGTGATGCCTGTGCTTGGTTCTCAATTTTGTGATTAAATTTGAAAAGGTTGAAAGTTTTGATTGCATGTTAACTTTGAAAAAGCACCAAGTTTTGATTGTAACAATGTCAATTTCAATGATTGTCAGTGCAAGATAATTCCCTCCAAATCCACGGCCAAATCTCACGAAAGACTCTACTCTTTATGTGACGAATGTCCGTAGCGTGGACTTTTCTTTCTGCTCCCTTTTTTTTCTAAGAGTGTGATTAACTCATATGGACACGGTTTGATAATTTATCTTCTACTTTCTAAATTAGGTTCTTGATAAGTCGAGCACATCTCAAATAGACCGGTGAAGTAAATCTTGAGTCCATAATTTAAACTCGAGAAGTGGATATACAAAAAGATATCGAAAAAATGAAATTATCTGCCTAATTGTAGTATATGAAATGGTTCTATGTTCTTACCTAAGAAGATGTTCCTGTTGTTAAATTATGTGGGAGTTTGACTATCCGGCTAAGAATGATATCGAGTTTGAATAAATAGAAATAAAGAAACTTTCAAAGATAGGCAAAATGATATTTTGGGAGGAGTGGGCAAATTTCTCCTCCTCCTCCTTTAATTAACAAAAGAAATGGTGGCGATCGCTTGGTCCACTTCAAACTAGGGAAGGTCGGTCCTAGGGTTGGTCGCTTCCCACCCTAGAATTGATACCTGATCAAATGTGGTTGGTTCTTGATTTGTGGAACTGGAAACCAAACCTGTTCACCATAAAACCGAGAACTGGCGATATTACCATTATGCAAAAAAGAAAAAGAAAAAAGAAATAGACTCATAAGGAATCGAAACATACTGTTCGATTAATACTTTCATTTTCAATTTTTATTATATGGTTTCTGCTATAAAAATATATATAAAAAAGCCCGGACCAATTTCACTAGTTTGGTCAATATGGTTCCTTCCCAGAAACCATGAACCTGACCAATTTTTCTCAATTCCTAAAATTTGGAATCGGGGATCGGGCTGATTTTCGTGGGAGCCACCCTGGTCGGGTTGGTCCCGATCTGGTTCCTAGATCAAATCCGGAACTGATGCAAACCTCTACTTCAAACAAAAAAGGAGAGGTCATAATGACTATGATGGGTGGCTAATGGATATTCTCTCTTCATTATTGCTTTCATTTATATAATCTCTATCGACACGCCCGTCATGAAACTCGAATCATACGACTTTAGAGTGCAGCGAGAGGGCGTGTGCGCGAGCCAAACTCGTGCACGTGATGCGGTGGGTGTCCCACATACGATCTTGAATTCGTCTCATTATTATTGCTATCATCATCATTATTATTATCATCACTTCCTTTCAATTCCCTCTTTTCTCTTTTTATTCCCATATTTCATTTTATGGTTCTCGTTGCTATAATACCTAACATTGCCACTTTGAACATAACCCATGATTCCAACTTTTCGATTGCTTACTATTGTTTGACTAATCATGGCTACAAATAAAATTAACATATCTCTTGGGGAAAAAAAATGAGGATGGAGCATAGTGCATCAGCTAGAAAAATAGATGGATAGAAAACGGATCAAAAGGATATGTTTGTTTCGTGAAAAATATATAATTTGGAAAACATTTTTATAATTATTATCGTTCACTTTGCCAACAAAAACGAATGAACGGAAAATATTATCTTTGTTCACGATAATATTTAGATATAAATAATTATTGATGACAAAAACATTTTTCATCAATTAATTATTTCAAATGATATAAGCGATTGTTTTCAAAAATTAATTTATAAATCCCTTTGAAAAACTCTAAACTAGTACACCTATTATAATTTTATCACAAACTAAACCAAAAATTGGTATATTTATGATAAATTTACCTTTTAATAATTTTTGTTAAATTGTATTGTCAAATTGCTGAGTTGGATTATATATGATAGTTATTTTGGTTTTTTCATGATATTAATTTAATTTAATGGAGATTAATGGAGGATAAATTTGTCAAGAATATAATTTGTAACATGTTCATTAGTTTGGGGTTTTCCCAGTCAAAAAATTAGATTGAGGTAATTTTGTCATTGTTGTACTAATTTGAGGTTTTTTCGGTAACGATAACCCTTAAAAATTGTATTTATTCTTTAATTCTTTATCCATACCCTTTTTTTTTGGGCAAGATATAGTTTATATTTGGAAAATAAAACGAGAAGGGATGTGGAAAATGTTTCCATCGGTTGTCGACAAAACGGGAATGTCCGCATTGTCAAAATCACATCTTGTCCCGTTAACAGTTGTCCGCCTCTTTTGGTTCTCTCTCTCTCTCTCTTTCTCTCCTCTCCTCCTCCTCCTCCTTTTGGGTATCTTAATTTTTTCCCGTTGATTGAAAAATTGCCTCGCTAGCTTTGGTTAAGTCCCGTGCTTATTCAATTGATCAGTCACAATCGCATTTTGCCTTGATCAACAATGGATTATGAAGAACAATATCAGTTCATTGTAGTCGAGTTATTAATCGACGTGAAAGATGCTTTACTTATAGGAAAATTATCCAAAAAGTCTTAAATCTACTGTACTTTTGCTAATTCAATTCTAAATCTTTCAATTTTACCAATTTAGTCCTAAATTTATTCACTTTTTTTTTCAATTGAGTCCATTTAGCCAATTTTGATAGAAAATTGCTGATGTAGACAACCGACATTGATGTGACACTTTTAAATATTATTTTAATAAATATTTTGATTTTTTTTTGTGGTTTTTATTCTATTTTTTTGCTTTTTTTGTTTTGAATTTCTAGTTCCAAAAAAAGCAAAAAAATATAAAAAAATGAAAAATTCAAAATATCATTAAAATATTATTAAAAAGTGTCATGTTAGTAGTTTCGATCAAAATTGGCCAAATAGACTCAACTGGCAAAAAGTGAAAATGTTTATGATTCAATTGGCAAAATCGAAAAGTTTATGACTGAATTCGCAAAAACATAATGGATTTATGATTTTTTAGACAATTTCCTCTTTACTTACACATACTTGTAGAAAGAGAATTACTGGATGCTTCAAGTGTATTGGTCTGAATCAACTTACGGAGTGATATAGATTTCATTCATTGCATATGCAATAAAGATCGAGATGGATAGGAAGAAATGCATTTAGAGGCCTAATACTTGTTAAGCCTACGGATAGAGAGAGAGCACATTTGAAAGGAAGTAATTAATGGAGTATTGGGATCCTCTAAATTTAAGGTTGAATGTACAACTTAAATTTGTCCTTTCAAATGGTTAATACATCAGCCCATCACCACTACCGTTGTGCCATGGCAACCCTCATACGTTGTTGCCTTTGCTATAACACGATGTCATTGACCTCTATTTGTCGTGGCTAGCCACCTTATTAGATTGTGTTATGTTTTCCGGATTTTCCAATTTGCGTTTCATGGAAAATAAACTACTCAAGGAAAATGTTTTTCATCATTAAAAAAACAACCTTCAAAGAGGAGGAAAATGTTTTCCATTTTTGAAAAGTGGAACATATTTTCCATAACTTCTTCCACCTTACTTCTTTTCACCAACATATTTTTGTTTTATTTTTATGCTTTCTTTTTCTTGTTTCTTTTTTTCCTTTTCTTTTTTTCTTTTCTTTCTTTCATTTTCATCTTTCTTCCTTTTAGACCAAAAAAAAAAAAAAAAAAAAAACTTTTCTTCCTTAGCCTTGGCCGGTCGCCGGCCACGACGGCGGCCGGCGACCGGCTACGAGCCGCTTTGAGCTCGCTTCAGTCGGGCGGCGGAGCCTCACCCAATCTGGGGAAGCCGAGCTCGTCAGAGCCCGGCGAGCTCGGGCCTCGCCGGCTTGGGGCGGAGCTCGTGGCTCGTTGGATCTGGCGAGCCGCGAGCTCCGCCCTAGGCCGTGTGGCGGTGGCGTGCGGCGGCGGAGGAAGGAGGAGGAAGAAGGAGGAGGAAGGAGGAAGGAGGAAGGAGGAAGGAAAATAAAAATAAAAAGAAAGAAAAAATAAAAAATAAATAAAAATTTCTATTTTTAAAAAATATAAATAATTAAAAATTTAATTTTTAAAAAATATAAAAAAATAAAATTAATTTTTTGGTCAATTAAAAATATTAAAATTAAATTCTTCAATAATTTTTCCCAAATAATTAAATTAGCTAACAAATGGTGGAAAATATTTTCTGCTCAAAGTTCAGGTTTCAGTCGAACACCGGAAAATATAGTCATTTTCCTGGAAAATGACTTTCCGGAAAATATTTTCCGGAAATGGCTCATTTTCCGCGAAACGAACGGACCCGAAGTTGATGAAGAGATAGAGCAACACAATGTGAGTGACCGGTGATGAGCAATTGACAGCAACATGGCATGACTAGATCATGATGAGCAAGTAGAGGCCGAGGGGGAGGGAGGGAAGATGGACTCTTAAGTATTTTTGCCGGGGGAGAGAGAGAGAGAGAGAGAGAGAGAGAGAGAGAGAGAGAGAGGATTCTCTCTATCAATCAGCACCGGTTCAGGGTAAATTTTGAAACTGAATTGGACCAATACTGTGTGGCGGTTCGGTTCGGTTTCTGTAGGAAATGGTCCACTTCTAAGTGTGGAACATTAGTTTCGTCAAAAAATATTCTCTTTTGACAATTGCTAAATTCAATCCCTCAATCTTCTAATTAGATAATCATAAGTCTGGATTATTATTTTGAGCACCGCACCATGTCCTCGCTAGTGATCCATCCACTCCAGTGATTTGGCGTCACTTATTATGGATTTTCTTTTCATCTCCTAGCAAAACGAAGATAGTTTCATCAATACTTGACATTCAATGGCTGTGATTGACATGACTAATTCTCTTAAAGCGTCAAATACGAGAGAGAGAGAGAGAGAGAGAGAGAGAGTACCTTTGAGCGTATCGTACTATAATGTGTCGTGGATCAATGAAACATGTCCTGGATCGATGCAAGTGACATCAAGGGAATCTAGTGAATAACATGCGCATATGTAGTACGCTAAATATAAACTTTGTGCTTATGTTTGTTTATAGCATTACCCTTGGAAGATATTGAACATAGTTTTGATATCTTGCTCATTGCTCACGTTTGAATTGTTTTCTTGAGGAAATCGACTTGATTTTGTCTGTTTGGCCGTTTCATCCATCTTTGAAAAGTTCATATGACATTTCTCTCTTTGTTTTCGTAAACCCGCAGGCGAGAAATGACGCGAGCTAGCCGATAACTTAATCCTAGGATGGAAGTTGGATGATTATGCGCCATTTTTCACTTTATATAGTTTCCATCAGGGATGTGGATTCTCTGCAGTCAGTTTAGTAGCTGATAAAATGACTAAAATGCGTTTACTTTTAGAGGAATTTCCCCCAAAAGCCTAATCCTAAACCCAACTCTGATGTCCTTTCTCCTCTCTCTATCCCCCTTTCCCTCCGCCATCCCGGTGCGCACCTCGCCTCTCCCCCCGCCATTGCATCTTGGTCGCCGCTTCATCCCTACCTCCATTTGAAGTCGCCAATGCCCATGGTGGTTGAGGTTTTCTCAATGTTGGCGTCCTTTGGGTGTTGCTAATGCCCATGGTGAAAGGGATAATACTTGTTCTAATATTATGTTTGAAAGTTCAAAATCAAAATTTTAATTTGATAGGTGAAGGGAGACCACATGAATATAATGTATATGTATGACCCGTTAAGCAAATGATATGGGACCATACTTTGACAAAATTGCTGGAGTTGAGTGTCCCTTCAGCTATAATTTCGAAATTTAGTATTGACTTTAAATTTATAAGTTTTACTAAGCTTGCCTGTCTACACTTTAGGCCTACTTAAGTCAAAATTCGTTACCAAATGCATGACTAAGTCTATAGAGCTAGATAGCTCTTGCTCAAGACATAGAGAACTATTCACATTTTCCCCTCTCCACTATGTTTTCTCAGCCTTTATGTTTCCATCAAGAATGCCCCTTTTGGCATAATGTGATGTAAGATGTCAAAAAGGAGAAAATGATGCTGGCGAGAGGGCTAATGAATCTGGCTTAACCATCTTTCTTCCTAATTAATTATGTTCCATAAAAAACATCTCTCTCTCTCTCTCTCTCTCTCTCTCTCTCTCTCTCTCAAAATGAAAGTAGTACATAACTTTTGTCTTATCACGTGAATTGAACTAACTCTAATTGCACTTACCATTATAATATAAGTAGCTATTAGCTGGCTAGTTTGTGCAGTTCGCTGCATCTTTGTTCTCTCTTAATTTCTCCAACCCATGAATGAAATGAAAAGCAATTAATTGGTGTCTTCTGTCTCAACCAGGGGCGAGCAGTATCTACGCTCCATATAGGTTCCATATGTAATTTGAAACCTACCAATTGGAACAAGTTCTTTATTTTTTTGACTTTGAAACTTACCATGCATACCCTAGAACTTGAAATCTACCTTGTCACGAGTTCCAAGGTTGGTTCCATGGTCTATTCAGGTTCCACCAATATTATTATTTAAATGATTGCAATGAATTAAAATCTTTAATGACCATAAAAATACATGGAAAATATAGACATTAATAAAGTAAAAGTCTTAGTCATAAAATGGAAACTCAGATTAGTGCTTTCTAATTATACATTCATAATCGAACATCATGGAATATTGTAAGATTGCGTGAATACATGAATAAAGAAAAATATTAAAACTTATTTCGGATTATAGGTTACAGGTTATAAGTTCTTCCAACTAAGAACTTGAAACCTACTCATCAAAATAGGTTTATCATTTTTTGGAACTTGAAACCTACCCACCGGTCTGGTTTTCAGATTCTAAATTCTACCCTGTAATCATGCTTACCTCTAGTCTCAACTTAGAGTGGTCTC
This sequence comes from Eucalyptus curtisii, assembly GCA_017140595.1. Lineage (NCBI taxonomy): Eukaryota > Viridiplantae > Streptophyta > Magnoliopsida > Myrtales > Myrtaceae > Eucalyptus > Eucalyptus curtisii. The sequence continues at coordinate 11,481,880 of CM029496.1, forward strand.
TCTCTAGCCATTTCTTTACTAGTTTTTACTTGTTCTCTTTTAGTACCAAACTTTCTATATACTAACCTTGAATAATTAGCAATCTAGATACAAGTTTAATATAAATCAAAGTAAAAAATTGATGGAGACAAATCATTTCCTTTTTGTTTTTGTTTTTATTTTTTTGTGTGTGGAAGTTTAACATAAGAAAGTTTGTGAAACTCGAACATGCATTTTGTTTGAATTACAATGGCCTTTGCGAATAGGGCTAGCATTGGCCGCCTCGGTTCCTTTTTCACTGGCGCATTGTGCTGATGGCACTCTCCATGTACGGAGCCTCACAAGCGTTACGCCTTTATGTGTACGGAGTCTCTCTATAGGTGTTTACGCATTCATCCATGTTTCACCACGTACGCTCATGCACACGCCTTTGAATTCAAAAGGGGAATATTTTCATGTTCTAAAGAGTGATTTTAGTGACGGATCCTTTTCATATATTCATTTATGGGAATTTCAGTAATTTTCTTGATGCCAAACCCTGAAATGTGTTTTGTCTTCATTCTTCATTCTCATCCATATCAAATAAATAGTGAGAACTGAACAGAGACATCACAATAAATATCAGACTTTTAAGAGCTGCCCCTTGCAAAACATTATATTTTGAAAGGCAATGCCACGGATACTCCGGGACATTGCATATGATGCTCTAAATGCATGGAGTCTCACAAGTGTTACGTCTCTACGTATATGAAATCTTTCTATAGGTTTTTATCCATGTAGGTATGTTCCACCATGTACGCTTATGCACTGCCCTTTGAATTCAAGAGGGGAATCTTTTCATCTTTCGAAGAGTGATTCATGTGAGGGATCCTTTTCATATGCTCATTTATGTGAATTTTGACCATTTAATTAATTTTCTCGATGCCAAACCTGGCAAGGTTGTTTCATCCTCATCCTTGGCAAGAAGATAAGGAAAACCGAAATCAATGAGAACAACAGGGACCTCAAAATAAATATCAAACTTTAAGGAATGCCTCCTGCAAGACATTGTATTTAGAAAGCAAACAGCATAAATTCTCCTCGTACTCTCTCTCTCTCTCACACACCTCCCCAGTACCTCCTCAGTCTTAACTACCAAAAGAGGAAAAACATTCACTCACATACCCACACACGCACACTCCCAGAAACAACAGACATCCTCGCTCTTCGCTCATAGTGAGCACCGGTTCAATGTAGATTCTGAAACTGAATCGAACTGGTACTTTGCGGCGGTTTATTTTGGTTTATGCCGGTAAAGGTTCGGTCCTTAGTGTGGACTGTTAGAATTGTCAAAAAAATATTGCCTTTTGGCATGTGAATCCCAATCCCTCAATTTTTTAACTAGATAATCATAAGTCTGGATTGTTATTTTGAACACTCCACCATGTTCTCGCAAGTGATCCATCCACTCCAATTATTTGGCATAACTTGTTATGAATTTTCTTTTCATCTCCTAGCAAAACGAAGATGTTTTCCATCAATACTTGACATTCAATAGTTGTGACTGACGTAATTAAGTCTCTTAAAGTGTCCGGAGAGAGAGAGAGAGAGAGAGAGAGAGAGAGAGAGAGCATACCTTCAAGCGTATCGTACTATAATGTGTCGTGGATTGATGCAAGTGACGTCAAGGGAAGCTAGTGAACAACATGCACACATATAGTTCTCTAAACATGAACTTTGAGCTTTTGTTCGTTTATAGCATTAGCCTTGGAAGATATTCCACGTAGTGTTTGGAAGATATTCCACGTAGTGTTGATACTTGCTCATTGCTCGCGTTTAAATTGTTTTCCAGAGGAAATCGACTTGGTTTTGTCTCTTTGGCCGTTTCATCCATCTTTGAAATGTTCATATGACATTTCTCTCTTCGTTTTCATAAATCCACAGGCTAGAAATGACATGAGGTAGCCGATAACAAAATCCTACGATATAAGTTGTATGACTATGCGCCAAGTCGATTTCTAGCCTAATTCTAAACCTAACTCTAATGTCCTATCTACTCTTTCTCTCTCTCCTCTGCCATCCCAGTGCTTGCCTCACCCCTCTCCCCGCCCCCATGGTGGTTGAGGTTTTCTCAGTGGCGAAACAATGTTGGCGTCCTTGCCGGGGTGTTGTTAATGATGAAGCAAATTTGGTATGCTTCATGAAATTTGACTAATGAGAAGTAGACGCACATTTACGAAAGGGATAACACTGATTTTGATAATATATTAAATAGTCTAACTCGAAAGTTTAATTTAATAGATGTAATGAGATTACATGAATATAAAGTTCATATAACACCCGTTAGTCAAGCAATGAGTAATAATATTTTAACAGAATTCTAGAGTCAAGTGTCCCTTTAGTAATAATTTTGAAATTTGAATCTGACCTTTTAAATTTATATGTTTTCCTTTGCCTAGGCCTAGATAAGTGTAAACTTGTCAACGAATGCATGCTCAAGCCTATAGAGCTAGATAGCTCTTGCCCAATACATAGACAACTATTCCCATTTTCCCCTCTCCACTCTGTTTTCTGAACCTTTATGTTTCCATCAAGAATGTCCTTTTTGGCATAATGTGATGTAAGACGTCAAAAAGGAGCAAATGACGCTGGCGAGAGGACAATGAATCTGGTTTAACCATCTTTCTTTTTAATTAATTATGTTCCATAAAGAAAACGTTATTCTCTCTCTCTCTCTCTCTCTTTCTTTTTTTAATTAATTATGTTCCATAAAAAAAACGTTATTCTCTCTCTCTCTCTCTCTCTCTCTCTCTCTATATATATATATATATATATGAAAGTGGTGCTCAACTTTTGTCTTATCATGCGACTTGAGCTAACTCTAATTACACTTACCATTATAATATAAGTAGCTATTAGCCTGCCAGTTTATGCAGTTCACTGCATCTTTGTTCTCTCTTAATTTCTGCAGCCCAATAACGAAACGAAAAGCAATCAATTGGTGTCTTCTGTCTCAACTTAGAGTGGTCTTTCTCTAGCCATTTCTTTACTAGTTTTAACTTGTTCTCTTTTTGTACCAAACTTTTTATTTACCAACCTCGAATAATTAGCAATCTAGATACAAGTCTGATATAAAATCAAAATAGAAAATTGATGAAGAAATATCATTTCCCATTTCCTTTTGGGGAGGGTGGGGCAAGTTGAATGTAATAAAGTTAGTAAAACTTGAACATACATTTTGTTTGAATTTCAACGGCCTTTGCGAATAGGCCTAACACTTGGCCATCCAGTTCATTTTTCTCGGCACATTGCATTGATGGCGCTCTCCATGGACGGAGCCTCACAAGTGTTACCCTTCTACGTGTATGGAGTCTTTCTCTAGGTGTTTATGCAGTCATCTATGTTTCATCACGTATGCTTGTGCACACGCCTTCGAATTCAAAAGGGGAATCATTTCATGTTTTGAAGAGTGATTCTCGTGACGGATTCTTTTCATATATTCATTTATGGGAATTTCATAATTTTCTTGATGCCAACCTGAGATGTGTTTTGTCTTCATTCTTCATCCTCATCCATGGCAAATAAAAAGTGAGAACTGATCAGGAATGTCACAATAAATGTCAAAATTTCAAGAGATGCCCCTTGTGAAATATTGTATTTTGAAAAGCAATGCCACATATACTTTGGGACATTGCCTTCATGAGGCTCTACATGGTGAAGTCTCTGCATCTACGAAATCTTTCTACAGGTGGTAACCCATGCAGCTGTGTTCCCCCACGTATGCTTACACACTCGCCTTCAAATTCAAGGGGGGAATCTTTTCATCTGTCAAAGAGTGATTCTTGTGATGAATACTTTTCATATCTTCATTTATGCGAATTTCAATCATTTCAATAATTTTCTCGATGCCAAACCCTCCAAGGGTGTTTCATCCTCATCCTTGGCAAGAAGACAAGGAAAACCGAAATTGATGTGAACACCAGGAACTTCAAAATAAATATCAAACTTTTAAGGGATGCCCCTGCGAAACGTTGTAATTAGAAAGCAAATAGCATAAATTCTCCTCGTACTCTGGCTCGCCCATTTTTCCTAATCTCTCACCTCCCGACTCAAAGAGCAGAAGAGAATATCATCTACCCCAAGAAGAAAAACATTCACTCACATATCCACACACGCACACTCCCAGAAACAACATACATCCTCGCTCTTCGCTCGCGGTGAGCACCGGTCCAGGTAGATTCTGAAACTGAATCGGACCGGTACTCTGCAGCAGTTGAGTTTGGTTTCTGGGGGGAAACGGTTCGGTCCTAAGTCTGGACTGTAAAAATTGTAAAAAAATTACCCTTTGACATATGCTAATCCCAATCCTTCAATGTTTTAATTAAACAATCATAAATCTGGATTTTTAATCCAAGCACCGCACTATATCCTCGCAAGTAAATCATCCACTCCAATCATTTGGTGTCGCTTATTATGAATTTTCTTTTCATCTCCTTGCAAAATGAAGATATTGTCATCAAAACTTGACATTAAATGATTGTGATTGACGTGACTAAATCTCTTAAGGAGCCTCGCACAAGAGAGAGAGAGAGCGTACCATCGAGCGTATCGTACTATAACAAGTCGTGGATCAATGCAAGTGATATCAAGGCGAGCTAGTGAGCAGCATGCACACATATGATACTTTAAATATAAAGTTTGAGTTGTCTGTTTGTTTATAGCATTGCCCTTGAAAGATTTGGAACATAGGTGTTGATACCTTGCTCATTGCTCACGTTTAAATTGTCTTCCGGAGGAAAGCGACTTTATTTTGTCTCTTTGGCCGTTTCATCCATCTTTGAAATGTTCACATGACGTATCTACCTTCGTTTTCATAAACTCACAGGCAAGAAATGACGCTAGCTAGCCAATAACATAATCATGATATATAAGTTGTATGACCATGCGCCATTGTTCACTTTATACAGTTTCATCGGGGATGTGGATCCTCTACAATCAGTGCAGTTGCCGATAAAATGGCTAAAATGCGTTTTACTTTTACAAGAATTTTCCCCCCAAAAAGCCTAATCCTAAACCTAACTCTAATGTCCCATCTCCTCTCTCCCCCTCTTTCCCCTCCGCCATCCCTATGCTCGCGTCGCCCCTCCCCACCTCCATTTGAAGTCACCAATGGCCATGGTGGTGGAGGTTTTCTCAATGGTAAAACAATGTCGGCGTCCTCAGCTGGGGTGTTGTTAATGGTGAAGCAAATTTGGTATGTTTCATGGAATTTAACTAATGAGGGGTTGATGCACAATTGTGAAAGGGATATCACTAAATCTGATACCATATTAAAAAGTCCAATTTGTAAGTTTAAGCTGATAAGTGGAGGAAAACTAATAAAGTGCATGTAAGATTCTTTAGCAATAATTTTAAATTTTAGGACCGACCTTTTAAATTTTAAAGTTTTCCCAAGATCACCTGTCTACACTTCAGGCCTAAATAAGTCTAAACTCATTACCAAATGCATGATCAAGTCTATAGAGCTAAGACATAGAGAACTATTCATATTTTCCCCTCTCCACTATGTTTTCTCAGCCTTTATGTTTCATCAAGGATGTCCTTTTTGGCATAATGTGATGTAAGATGTCAAAAAGGAGAAAATGATGCTGCCAAGAGGACAATGAATCTGGTTTAACCATCTCTCTTCCTAATTAATTATGTTCCATAAAGAAACATTATTATAATCCCCTCTCTCTCTCTCTCTCAATGAAAGTAACACTTAACTTTTGTCTTATCATCCTAATTGAATTCACTCTAATTACACCTACCAATATAATGCAAGTAGCTATTAGCCGGCTAGTTTTTAAAGTTCGCTGCATCTTTGTTTTCTCTTAAATTCTCCAGCCCAAAAATGAAACGAAAAGCAATCAATTGGTGTCTTTCAACTTATGCTCCGTTCGTTTCGCGGAAAACAACTTCCAGGAAAATATTTTCCGAAATTTCTGGTGTTCGGGTGGACGGAAAATACACGGTCAAGGAAAACATTTTCTGGTCAACGGAAAATCCTCTCTTGACATTGTGGAAAATGATTTCCTCTTTTGAAAAGAGGAAATCATTTTCCCGGCCTCTCTCGTCTCGCTCTCCCCGCGCAATGGCTTGACGACGTCCTTCTCCGGATCGGCCTCCCGCCCTCCCCGGCCGCTCCGCCCGCCCTCCGGCCGGGCCGCCGCCGCCGCCGCGCTCCGCTTCCCCGGCGGCTCGGCCGCCTCGAGCTCGCGGATCCGCGCTTCGCTTCCCGGCGGCTCGAGCTCTATCGCGATCCGGCGAGCTCGGGTGAGATCGGCCGAGCCTCGAGCTCGAGCTCGCGGCGGATCGGCGCGGAGCTCGCGGCTCGCGGATCTGCGGCGATCCGAGCGAGCTCGAGCTCGCTCGCGCGATCCGGCGAGCTCGGGTGAGATCGGCCGAGCCTCGAGCTCGCCGGATCGGCCACCGGGTCTTGGTCGGCCGGCCGGGCGCCGGCCATCGTCGAGCGGGAAGGAGGTGGAGGTGGCGGCGGCGGAAGGAGGAGGAAGAAGGAGGAGGAAGGAGGCGACGGCGGAGGAAGGAGGAAGAAGGAGGAGGAAGGAGGAAGGAGGAAGGAAAAGAAAAAGAAATAATAAATAATAAAAATTTCGATTTTTAAAAATATAAATAATTAAAAAAATCATTTTTTAAAAAATATAAATAAATAAAATAAATTTTTTGGTCAATTAAAAATATTAAAATTCAATTTTTGATAATTTTTCCCAAACAATTAAATGAGCTAACGAACGGTGGAAAATATTTTCCACTCAAATTTTAGATTTTGCCCGAACACCGGAAAATAAAGTCATTTTCCCGGAAAATGACTTCCAGGAAAATGTTTTCCGGAAACATGATATTTTCCGCGAAACAAACGGAGCCTTAGAGTGGTCTCTCTCTAGCCATCTCTCTTTTCCGATTCCGACAAGTTTTTACTTGTTCTCTTTTAGTACCAAACTTTTTATTTACCTACCTCGTATGATTAGCAATCTAGAAAAAAATCTAATATAAAATCAAAGTAAACTAATTGATGAAAGACAATTCATTTCCTTTTTCTTTGGAAGTCGTATGTAAGTAAGATTGTGAAACTCGAACATGTATTTTGTTTGAAGTCTAACGGCCTTTGTGAATAGAGCTAACACTTGGCCACCTTGATACCTTTTTTTTTAGCACATTGCGTTGATATAACTCTCCATGCACGGAGCCTCACAAGCGTTACGTCTCTACGTGTATGGAGTCTGTCTACAGGTGTTTACACATGCATGTACGTTTCACCACATGTACACTCATGCAAGTTCCTTCGCATTCAAAAAGGGAATCTTTTTATATTTCGAAGAGTGATTCTCGTGACTAATCATTTTGATACCTTCATTTATGGGAATTACGACAATTTTCCCGATGCCAAACCCTAAAGTGTGTTTGTCTTTGCTCTTCATCCTCATTCTTGGCAAATGAATAGCGAGATTGACCACGGACCTCACAATAAATACCAACTTTTAAGAGATGCCCCTTGCAAAAGATTGTATTTTGAAAAGCAATGCCATAGATATTCCGGGAATCATGATGCTCTACATGCACGGAGTCCCACAAGCGTTACGTCTCTACATGTACGAATGTTTCTACAGGTGTTTCACCCATGCGGGTCTGTTCTTGCACATACGCTAATGCACTCGCCAACGGATTCAAAGAAGGGGCAATGTATTCATCTTTCGAAGAGCGATTCTCGTGATGGACCCTTTTCACATCTTCATTCACCCAAATTCTGATCATCTAATTAGTTTTCTCAATGCCAAACCCATCAGGGGTGTTTCCATCCTAACCCTTGGCAAGAAGACAGGGAAAATCAAAATTAAAGAGAACACCAGGGACCTCAAAATAAATACCCAATTTTCAAGGGGTGGCCCCCTGCAAAACATCGTATTTAGAAAGCAAGTTAGTATAAATTCTCCTCGTACTCTCTCTCTGTCCCCCTCTCCCTCTCTCTCTCTCTCTCTCTCTCTCTGTAAGTCTCTCTCATTTTGCCATAATCTCACACGTCGTCAGTCAAAGAGCAGAAGGGAAAATTATCCACCAAAAGAGGAAAAACATTCACTCGCATGCCAAACGCACGCACACCCCCAGAAGCAAACACACATCCTCCCTCGCTCCTCGCTGCTCAGGGAACGAGGGCCTTCCCCCCCGAAAAAGACGAAAGTCGCATCGAGGAGAGAGAAAAACTGGGCGGGGACTGGGACACAAGAGAGACCCAATAACATCGAACACAACACCTGTGAACTACCTTTTGCTTTTTAATGCTCTCTCTCTCTCTCCCCTTGAAAAAAGAAGTGCCTTGATTCTCTCTCTCTCTCTCTCTCTCTGTCTCTCTTTCCCTCTCTTGGTTTGTCTTTCCTTGGGAAAACCTTGCCCTTCTCCTTGTTCTCTCCCTTCCCCTCTCATGATATGGAGCTGTAAATGGCCGTATCGGTGAAAATGGCACAGACCAACAAACCCCACATTGCCGGCAACGGCGGCGGCAACGGCGGCAGCGAGACCCCGCTGCAGCAGCAGCAGCAGCAACAAGAGGTGAAGCCCATGTTCCATGACTTCCTCGGCATGAAGAAGCCCGACACCCCGGCCGCCGCCGCCGCCGCCGCCGCCGGAGGACGCGGCGGGGGGGACGCCCGCCTGTCGGAGGTGGCGTCGCCGGCCGCCTCCTTGTCCGTCGGGGCCTCCTCCGGCGGCGGGCGGGGCCTGTCTCCACCACCTCTGATCTGGGTTCCGGTGAGTTTCTTAGTGTTTTGCTCAAAATTGATTTTTTTTTTTTTTTTTTTTTATGGTTCTCTTTTCTTGGGGGATTGTGTTGGGTTTTGTTTGATTTGGCATTTGGTGATGAAGATTAGAACTTCGGTTTTGCTGTCTTGTTCAACGAATACTTTATTTGCTTTCGGTTTTTTTTTTTTCTCCCTTTGCTTTTCAAGGCATATTGTTTTCTCTGGTGTGATGAGTGTTGGTGTGAATTTCTTCTTCTTCTTCTTCTTCTTCTTTTCCCTCATTCCCTTTCCCTTTTCTTTTTTCCTTTCTCTTAGGCTTTGCTGGGTGGTTTTCATTTGTAGATATAGACATGATGCTCCTTTTTCAGCTTCCCTTTATCTAATGCTACCAAGCGTGGATGCGCCATCATATAGCTTTTAGTTTCTTGGTGCATGTCTACTTGGTCTTTAGCTACATGCTAATTGGGGGAGTCCACATTTGGATGGTGACTCAGTCTCTCTCTCCCTCGCTCTCTGAGTGGAGTGGTTGCACTATCTGGGTTGTGGAGTAGTTTGGAGGGAGTTCATTAATGGTTTTGGTAGCCTTTTCTGGGTTATTTTTTTTCTTCAAAAAAGGAAAATTTCTAAGACTTTGATTGACCACCTTTTCTTTTCACAGGAGTATGCTTGATTTGCATATACTTTTACTCACTAGTAGGCTCACTCAATCTGTAGGACTTTTTTCCTCTTGAAACTTTTATGCTTGCTCACAATCACATATAGATATAAATGGATGTACTCTTTTTTTTTTCCTGCTGGTTGTTGAATTGAGAGACCTTTGTAAAGTGAAATAGCTGCAATATCATTTACCTTCTGCGGCCAAAAGGCGAGTTTTGATCAGTTTCTCATCAATTATGATAGAAAGACAGGTCAGTAATCATTTTGAGGGCGTTCCTTACTATGGTCCGAGGAGTGACGCCGAAATAAGTCGCAGATTAGCAGGGAGTAAGCGAAGTACGTCAGACTCTGCCTTTGTTGGCTCAACTAGAGAAGCAATGACTCAGCTAGGACCCGATTCAAATGAGAACTTTCATTTAATGAAGGTTTGATTCTTCTTATGTTAGTGTTTTCCTTTGATTAGAGGATTGATGTGAAACTAACTAATTATAAGCAGGGTGAAGAAATTAGAGTTTGAGTTTCTACTTCGTTGTATTCTCTGATGCATCTTTTCACGCTACATTTCCAGATTCTGCGAAATGGGGCAGGAGGAGAGAGACCTAGAAGGTCGAATGAAGAGGATGTTTTTCTGGGTGTGCAGCCACTGAGGCAATCTTCTGGCTCACTTATATTGCACCCGGGTTCTAGCACTAGAAATGAGGCGACTGTTTCCAAATGGGAGCGGCCCATGTCCATGAATATGGGCCCTGCTGTTCAGTTTCCTCCCCGAGGAGGTCAATACGTTCCTTTTGTTCATAATGCGCCTCCGAACAGATTAAGGGAGGTCCACCCGAGCCCTCCAGTTCTCTCGCAATCAGCTGCGGATGAAGGGTCTAGAACTGGGATCAAAGGTCCTGGAATTTTGAGCTCAATGAATGCTGGTACCAGCTCCGAGAAGAACTTGTCTGTGATGCTTCCTAGTGGCAACAGGGCAAAGACTGCAACGCTAATGACAGAGCCAGAGTCTTTCAACCCCCCGAGGTGAATCACATGTCTTGTGCAGATGTTAATTCTTTCAATTAAATATGTTCAAAGTCCAATGTTTCTTGAACCTTTTGGTGCTTCTTTCGGCAGTCGACCTGGATTGACATCAGAAAGTCGGCAAATGACTATATTCTATTGTGGCCAAGCTCATGTTTTTGATGATGTCCACCCAAACAAGGTATCACTAACTGTCATGTTGTTATTTATCCCTTTTACTAATATGTCTTGCTTGGTGTAACATTGGATATCATGACATGAAGAATATGTTACCTATTCTAGTTCGCAATGCTGACGCTTCGTAACATTTGCAAAATTGAGCAAATGGGATGATTCTATGTCATGTTCTTGTTAAAATCTTTTTACCTCTAGTGTCTCTCGTGTCTGTCCTTCAACTCTTTTCCAAGTTACAGTAGTGGATCAGGAAAGCTTTCTGATGCTGGAATCTTCTGCTTTCAATGCATGAGCTAGTCATTTAGCACTTAGCAGGCCTTATACTGGTAACTAGGGATCTCGAGCTTCTTGTGCACTTAGTTGGCACTCAGATGAGATCCACACATTCCCCACACAATCTTTTGGCCATGGAAAACATGTTTTCTCCTACGGGACAATAAACAATCAAGACCATATTTCAAGGCATCCCATATGTCCAGTTTCAGGGATTTGTGAGATACAGCAAGTTGAATTGAATATTGCAGCTAAACAAACACATGGATTTCCCACAACTTAATAATCTTAGGGGACAATTCATTGCAGTTTTCTAGGTGTCGAGGCACTGCCATCTGAGTTTTTCTTGCTTGTATGTTCAGTACTAGCTTTCTAGACGACAATGATGAAATCCCTCTTGCAATCTTTTGGTTGTTGGAGATGGGAAGAAAAGAAGAGGGCAGCTGCTTTGTGATTGTCACAGTCTTTTCTGTAAGAAAATTGGATTGCTTAATACAATTCATTGCCAAGCCTCATCACTGTATGGTATAGATAAAGTCATTTTGCATCCATGCTGTGTGCCTTCCATGGTATATAAGTTATGGATAATGTTGCTGATATTAAACAAAATCTAGTTTCTTTGTGGTCCTTATTTCCACTCTTTAGGAGGAACTGTGCCTAGGTGCTAGTGTTACCATTGCATCCCTTTTAGCTGGGATAAGATTAACACATCACCTTCAATCTGTTCATATTAATTTCTATCAAGGTAAGGTATTCTTCTTGAAAGGGAGAATGCCAAAAACGAAAATTTCATTATCATGGATAAATTAAAGTCATGACTGACTTGAGAGGAGCATGTTTTGGGGTAGCGAACATGTTCTATTTGAAGCAAGAATGGTAACTATGGCTTTTGTTTCAGTAAATTGTTTGGGAGAAAGCTAAATGAGAATAACTGTTCTTTCTCTGATAAAATTGTAATAATTACACCCCCTGAATTTCTGAAGTACAGACAGGCTCCTCTTAGTACCAACGGATGTACAATACTCTCTCTCTCTCTCTCTCAAAACCAACATCGTCAATTACTTTCTATTTTTATTGTTGCCAAGAAATGACCTATTTTATGGCACAGTGATGGTTTTATCATGAATATGCTTGTCCAGGTGAGGCAGGAAAATTGACAGGATGCAGATCATACTAGTTGTTGTACTTTGACTAAAATAGAGCAGCGTTAGCTGATATTTGAACTTAACAAAACTACATGTCTTTTTCTTTCAATTAAGGGGATATGTTGTTGAAAAGTCACAGACTTCAAAATTTTCACCAGTAGAACCGCTATGTCTGTTGTCTTAGCATTGATCTCTTATCTGTGGGTAAAATCATCTCTTTGTTTCTAAAACATAGATGTTCTGAGAACTCTGCCCAGAACTTGAGCAACTATTTGATAATGCAGCTGGATGTTGGAAAAACACTGTTTTGAGTCTGGGTATGCAGTATCTTGGATGATGATTTGCTAGATATACTTCCTCATCTCTTCAATCCTGGATAATTGATCTATTTGGGACTTCATCTTATGGCAGTGAATTTTCCCGTCATATGTGCGCTTTATTTTGTCTATTTTTGTGATAAAAATTGATACTTTAGGGCCAGTTGATTTTCTCTGCTAATTTAGTGGAGATGCCTTCCAGGCCTCATACTGTGGTACTTTTAGGGCAGCCATAACCCGTTGCCTTTGAGTGGTTTGTTTCATCCCAAAAAGAGTAAGCAGAATCAAGGCTATGGTTTTTTCTAAGGGAGTGACCCGGGTTGCATTTCTTAGGTATTTGTTGCAAAATCATTGCTTGGGATCGACTTATTCACTCAAAAGTGCGAGTAACTTGTGTCATGCCTCTGTATGTCGCTTTTGCAGTTGTTTATGAATGGTGGCAAATGCTAGTATTTTGAAAGACAAGTTCCTTCCTCTGCACTTTCTCTTTTGAAGTTTAGTAATTCTCTATCATGGCCCAGTAAAATCCAAGCAATATTGAAAGTTCCAAAGTTAGAGAGAAATTAGCTATGAGGTTATGGCAGAGATACAGGTGTAGTAAATAGTTTTCTTGGACGATATGAACATGTTTGTTGTTGAGGATTCTCATGTTTAATTTCCAATGGCTTGGAAAACTTACTGTGGACACTTCATGGTGATTATGATTTGCACTGTCCACTTTGCAGGCAGATGTCATAATGGCTTTGGCCGGATCAAATGGAGGATCGTGGTCAACAACATACTCACCAAAATCTGGCACAAGGCCAACTAATGAAAGCAATGTTCTCACCGGAGAAAATAAAGCAAGTGTGGCAATTTCACGTGACTTTCACGGGAAGTTGCCTGCCACCGGTGACTCTAGTCACGGCACTGGATCAGGCAATCGGATCTCAAACCCTTCAGGTGATTCATTTAAGAATCTCATGTAGCTTCTATTTTTGGCTGTTGATCGCATGTGTTCACTGAGCACAATAAGTAGGCATGCCTGGACTAGAGCTCTCGAAAAGAAGATTGTTAACTATCTGCCTAAGCAATTAGTGGTTGCTGCCTCCTTAATTTGCAGGTGGCCCTAGAGGACACCTTATAGTGAAGGACACGAGAAAACAGCTTCCAGTGGCAGAACGCATCGCCGAAGAGAAAGTCGATCCGTGATGTAAAGTTTTTGTCTGGTAAATCGAATTTTAAGTAGAAAGTTCTGTTAATCGGAGTTTTAGCGACGAGCCCCTCTATTGTTCTCCAATCTTTTGTGGCTTCATTGATTTCCTATTTGTCCTTCCCCATATTCTTCTTTTGGATTGTCAATGAGGAATCTGTTGATCTGTGGAAAGAAACTGAAGGAAATCTTTGCTTGTAGAGACCCAGTTAAAATCCTTGCCCTGAAATTTGCTTCATTTTCAGTAAATGAACAAGGGGGAAAAATGAGGAATGCTTTTGATGTCCTTATAATGAGTTTAATGCATATCATGAGCTTGAGAAATGAAAGTGAATTAATTGAACTTCTGGCCCTTGTGGATAGTCAGTCTTGCCAAGGCATGCACTCCTGTTACCGAACTCCAGCGCCTAATTACATTCAATTGGTTATTTCAAATTCAAGCTGCTGTGACTCTCTCTCTCTCTCTCTCTCTGTGGGATTATTTATGGGTGCAGTGTTCACTTTTGTGTTATGTGCGAACCCTACCACTAGTGCATCTGCAAAAACCTGGAAATTCATGCTCAGCCCAGCAGATAGTCGTTGAAATCTAGCTTTTAGGTGGGCTCGTCTGAAGTGTGGATGGTATCAATTTATTCTTCATCTTGCTTGGACATGATTGGACTGTGACAGGCTAGGAACGTCTGCATTCCTGACTAGGACTAACGTCTCGCCAAGTGTCGCGCTTGTGCGTGCTTTGGAGGAGCTACCACGTCCGAAAGAAACCAACAATTTTCAACTGCGAATAGACTGAATTCGAAGCTCTACTCGAAAATCTCAACTGGTAATACCTCCAGGATCAATCAGAAAAGCGAAGCACCGCGCATAGTACCATTCAATAAATACCGCTATCTTTTCAATAGCATATCCATTTGATCAATGCACTATCATGGTGAGGCTTAATTGTATTTTCGAGAGGTTCTAATTAATCCCCGCACACAGCGACGACACATTTCACGACCCCCTAGCGCGGGTTTCACATGCATATGTACAATGCACCGGTGGCGACACTGCATTAGCCGTAATCATCTCCAGTTTTTCTTCAGATTGGATGCTGGACATTCTAATGCCGGATGACTTGTTATTTTTTGAGAGAAAATCTTGAGTGTTGAGTTGGGCCGTCGATAGCTCCTTTTCCTTATTGGACCTAATCCAATGGCATCAGATGTGCCCTAAACAAGCGTTTTCTCTTCTATGCTAACTTGCTTTATCATTCGAATTTGAAAGAGTGATGGAAATTCTTTCATAAGAAATTTTTGCAAATTCAATCTATCAACACTAAGCATATGATATTTTCCACCCCGGCCATGTCTCTTTCAAGATATTTATCAATATACATTAGGCTTGGTTTTATGAGAACTACTATTATTCATTGCACTCGGTTTTATGAGAATTTCATTTTACCAAAAGTTCCTTATTTTTTTCCGATGGGTATATTTTTTCTTATTTTGTGTGAATTTTCCACAATAACTGTAATCTACAATGCGGATTTCAATTTAAAGATTTTATGATATGTAGATTTTTCATGATATATAATTAATAGTAAGAGAATTGACCATTTCTTTTATTAAGCGCTTTCAAGTTCAAACTATTTTCACACACATATTATATACATCATGTTTATGCCAAAAATTAACTCAACCATTATAATCGGCATGGTGGTAAACACATGACTTGAGATGAGGTAAGTACACCAGAAGTGCCAAAAGTTGTGTATGATGCTCATTTTGGTGTGAAGAGTTTATTTTGGATCACTTAAATGTCAAATTTTTAAAAAAAGAACTTTCTAGTGCGAACATTAATCCAATTGGCCATAAATTTGACATTGCATTTTTTTTTTTAAAATTAAAATTTGAATTGGATGTGGGTCACCGGAGGGTACAATCAACATGTAAACAAATAAAACGACGTCGTTTGGCATCGTTCCTCCAAATAAGAACCCTAAATCCCTAAATTGAAAATCCTAACTGGCCAATTTGAGCACTTATTACCAGCTCAATCTCGCAAATGGAGGGTGAGAGCTTCAACAGTGGCCCACATTCATTCCAAAAAAGTGAATTCGATATTGAGTGTTACTATTATTGTAAGTTACCAAGTTAATAAGAATATTTTGGATTCGGTTGAATCCCAAGAGAAGATTTGATGGATGTGATAGGTATAGAAAATGCTTGAAGTGCAAATAATTCAAATGGGTTGATGTGAAATTCTTTGGTTGTGCGACAGAGGTGATTTTGGAGCTACTGGAAGGACGACATCAATATCTACCTCAATTAATGAACGAGTTGGAGGATGTTAACTCAATGCAAGCTTAAGTGAAGGCTCTAACATCTCTAACCAACCATTTGAAGAAGAAAGTTTCAAGGTTAAAAATTGATTTTTTTTTATCAGGTGTTGATTCTGTTATCGTTCTCTTGTGTAGTCTATTTTATAGTCAAATATGAAGTGAGTAATGAGAAGAAGTTTGTGTGTTTACCAGAGTCGAAGATGTGGAATATGTACTTGTATTGTGTTATTTGTAAGTAAAGTTGGAACAAAAAGTTTGTTGCAATCTATGGTGAAAATGGAAGATTGAAACTCATTGGTTGTTTGTTTAATTTTTGCTTTAGATATTTGGTTTGCTGCAGATATAATGGTTTGCTAGTTTGCTGTAACTAGTGTTGCAAACTATGGTCAAATTAAGGGGTGGTATCAAAATCACGAGTGACTATTTCAGTATCATAAGTTATACATAGTGATTGTTTGAGTGCCAAGTTTTTTTTTTTAAAGTGATTACTTAAGTGTTAGTCATGGTTAAAAAGTGATCAATCATGTTACATAAGTTTTAAAAAATGGACATCTTAGTTTCAAATTTTTTTGCTTCATCAAGCTTGCACCAGCATCTACATAGATGTCTAGACACTAACTTTACACCAGCACATAGCTAGTGCATCTTCTTGCACCATGACCCAAAATTATGTTTCAAGAGGTGCTGGTGCAACAAGATGCACTAGCTATGTGCATCTTGTTCTTGAATCAATAATTGTATGTGCTAGTACAACAAGATGTAGCATTTATAATTACACTAAGGCGTGCTAGTACATCTTGTTCTTGCACCAGCCCATACAATTAGCATCCACAACTTCCATTGGCAACAATATATCAACCAATCACTTCCAAAAACAACATTAACCTTATAACAACATTGCACCAGCAAAACAAGTTTGGCATTTCATCACCAACCAAAACCAAGACAAGAAGAAAATAAAAAACATCGTTGCCGTTGCCATTGAATTCATTCGCTACAAAACACAAATGTCTCACTTTACTCCCTCATCATTTTAGGTTTCCACCCCATCTAATATGTCAACAAAATTGGTACATACAAAAACAATGGCAGCAACCCCCATTAGTGAAGCTTTTCATCCAAAAAGTGAATAAAAAGACCATGTCCGGCACCTTCTATTCAGTTAAGATGCATAACATCCCTAGTTCCTTTTCCTTTTGGATTTTTGATTTGATTCATAATTCTTGCACTCTTTCTAACTAGACATACAGGTTCTTTAACTGGTCTTCTTATCCCATATACCTTGTTCTTAGCATCAACAATTTTCTTTCTAGCACGTGTCATGTGTTGGGAGCTCTTTGTAGGGTCATTGTTGGTCCCTTGATCAATTGGTTGAGATGGGACTGGTGCTGGTTTTATGTTGGTGTCTGTTTTGGAGCTATACGTGATGTCTTCTTTTTTGGAGCACTTTCCTTTGGATAATTCTTCTTTGGTATAGCCCTTGACTCTTCAGTTGGCCTACTTTGAGAGATGAGTACCTCCAAATTTCTCTGGGGCTACAACAACATAACCATATTGTCAACAAAATGAAATTGAAATATCATAAATTAAATGCAAGAGTTTTACAAATCTTACATTCAAAATATTCATTTCAGTACGTTCGTCTGTGTAAAGGCCATAACCATATTACCTTATCCTTTTTCAGCAACCTGTGGGGGAGCAACTTGTGAAATCTATACAGCTGATCATTTTCTCACCTAAGAAAAATATAACAAAATTAAATTTAAGCCTATAAAAGAACACAAAACAAACATAATAATGCACAACTTACTAGATATTTTTTTCTCATATGTTCAACGATCGACTCAATTGTTGTTGTTGCTGTTATGCCTGTACTAGTTCCTACACTTAGGCCTCCAGCAGGGCCTCTTGTTGGCTCTTCAAAAGGCTCTACAGTAAGGCCTTTTGTTGGCCCTTCAGTAGGACCTTCTTTTACCCTTTCAGTTGGCTAACCATCTGGCCCCATATTAGCCATTGCAGCAACCTATTGTTCTTGATGGTGCTTCTTTAGCTCACAATCCTTCTTATTATGCCATTTCTTATGGTAATATGAACACTTCATCTTTGTTCCAATCTTGCTCATCCTCTGACTTGATGTCTCTCATTCTTACATTTTTCGTCTCATTTTTGACTTTAAATTTGCTTTTTTAGTGGCAAAGGTATAGGGCCTTCTCGATTTGTTAACTCTAAGAATTTACTACTTTTGATACACTGAATCATGAATTGATACAAAGTAACGTATGAGCTTTTCTTGTACCATTCATCTAGGTAATCCTTTGGGTTTTCTTGCTTCATTTGAATGGTACAAATGGCAAGGGCATAAGGAATTCCAATTAGTTGCTAGGCTCGACATGAACACTTTTTCTTATCTAGATTGTCGACATACTTATCATCATTATTCATGATCTCATATCCATTATCTCTATGCCAAACTGCATGGCATGACGTACAAGCAGCCATGTTCTCATCCAATCTCTTTACAATCCTAGGACAACATTCTCTTGTCTACTTTGTAGCCTTATCTCTTTATTTGTGCAGCCCAATCATGACCATAACTCGAATATCATCAAGCTACTGATGATTGGTTTACACCTGACCTCTATTAATCTACCATTGAAAGCTTTACTAAGGTCGTTGTCAATGACATCGCATTTGAATTCTTCACTAAAGAAGGCCTGACACTAGTGCTTACCTTCTGTTTGGAATAATGCTTTAAAACCTTCCATTGTCAGTTGCAATAACCCCTGTTCAGCTAATTTAAAATCAGCCATGTTGATACTCTTTACTATCCGCCAAAACTACTTCTACAACTTATCTCCTTTATAGTTCTTTGCCCAATTTCCATTTATGTGTCCCGTGCACATTCTATGCTCACCATTTGATATCAACTTAACCAATGCAAAAACAAGTCCCTACAAAAATTCAAACCAACAAATACAAATTAGAAAAAAAATATGCGAGTAATTAATATTAAAAGCGCAATAATTGACAATGGCATTACCTTTTGTTGGTCACTCATACAAGCCCATCCTCCACTCTTGATTATCTCAAGGTTAGCCATTAAATTTTTTAGGAACCAAGATCAAGTGTCCTTATTTTCTATCTTGACAACTAGCCAAGTTATCGGAAATATTTGGTTATTGATATCTCTCCCCACCGCAGCCAACAACTCTCCCTTGCATAAATCTTTTAAAAAGTATCCATCTAATTCTACAACTTTTCTACAACTAGCTAAAAACCTCATTTTGCATGCATCAAAGCAAACATAAAATCTATCAAACTTAAACCTACAATCAAGTAATGGCCTCTCTATAGCCTCCATATATATTCTACTAAATGGGCTTTGAAGCATACATTTGCAAGTATAATCCCATACCTGGGCATACTCTTCCTTGTACCAACTCATCAATGTTTTTATCACCCTTAACTTAGCTCTCTTACATTGATTCCTTGACAAATTAACACCAATATGCTCTTTCACTAATTGCTAAAAATAAAGACCCTTAATCTCGGGCAACGCCTTGATAGTATTAAAGAAGTGTTTCGACAACCATACACTTGTTATCCTTTTATTGTCAAATATAATGGAACAAGTATGTTCCCCATGGAAAGACTTAATTTGAAATGACCCCTTCCTACTTAGTGTGTCATGGATCTTCCATGGACAATTGGGTTGTGAACACTTAATCCTCACAAATTTCTTCGTACTTCTAATGAATTCAATGTTCCTCTATTCAATAATGGAGCTCCTGACAATGGTTTCTTTAAATTATTTAGCATCATCAAATTTCATGCCTACAGAAAAAAGAGGTTCGGCAACAATTGGGTCACATCAATGATACTTACTTTTCCTTTGATACACAAGTAATTCATCATCCTCAAGATCATTCTTCGAACTAGTACTCTCATTGCCGCCACTTTCATCATATTCACTTTCATTACCTCCAAGAAGTGGAGCTCCTTCTTTCCCATTTACTTGCTCGAATTCATCCTTTCTCCAAAAGCGGCAAATTTTTTCTCACAAATTCCTTTTGCTTTTGTCTTGATTGTGCAAGTTCATTATCATCTTCGTCACTTGGGAAATTTACATTTGCCAAAGCTTCATCTTCTGATTCACTCGATAAAATAGCAAATTTCCATCTTAATCCAATTAAATATTCATCATCAACATCTTTAATAGAGACTTCGGGAAATCTCCCTCTTTGCTGATCTCTCTCTCTCTCTCTCTCTCTCTATATGACTTGTCTCCTTCTCCTTTCTCACTTGCCTCTCATGTTGCCCTTCGTCTCACGTGAACTCATCCCCGACTTGATTACTTGCTTTAATGCGATCTCTTACTTCTCCTATTTCAGTGCTCTTATCATCCTCATCATCAGTATAATAATCGACATATGCCTTAGCTTCCTCGCAATGAAGATAATGGCAAACGATATCCTCAATACCATTATCATCAACCAATTTTAATTCTATCCTAGGAACACAATAATACAATTTGTATCGCAAAAAATACACTAAATCCCTCACAAAACCAATATATGATGGCTTCCTAATATTGATGTAGATAGTACCTTCATTTCCACTGACATATTCCCACTCTTTAGTGCCAATGACAAATTCCTACCATAGCAAACAATTATGGCTACAACATTCTCTTCCATGTCGACACTGCACCCAAGGAGAAAAAAAAATCATAAGCTTGTGGGACCACGTAGCAGAATCATTGACAACTTTACATGGAGGTCCCTACAAGCACAAGTAATTGCTTAAAGAACTCACTCCAATGTTGTCTTTTTGTGAAAAAGAAACAAAGGAAGCTGATTTATTCAATTGATTAAAGAAACGACTTTATTCAATTCTGTCCCTATTCGGTCCCCTCAAGCACCCAAATTAATTAAACAAGAGTGCTCGAATTGATTAGACAAACAGCTTTATTCAATCCTGCCTACATTTGGTTCCCTTCGAGTTGAGCCTAGTTTTGCCCTTTGCGCCATAATTTTCAATTCGGTCCCCACAATATAACACAAATTAATTAAATAAAGTGAGATCCCCACCATTATTTCATAATTCCTACTCTAGTATCAAGAACCATTATTCCCTTTGAGTCGAACCAAGCCCTAATTTTTCCCTCCACGCCTTAATTTGGCCATCGGAACTCTAAATTTTTCTTTCCATGTGAGAAAAGGAGAGAAGATGACAAACCTGAGTGCTTGAGAGTTAGGGAGATGGCCGACAAATGATGGCGAAGATGGCAGGGAGCGATGGTGAACAAGCGAGTGACGATTGAGCGAGCGAGCGACCCTACTTCGTATGCAGTAATAGGAGATCGACGACTCCAATTTTCATCCACCCTCTGCAACGCTGTTTTGGCCAAGGGAGGTTATGTGATGCCGTTTCTTTTATGTAGTCCATGTCGGATGGAAAAATGACGTCGTTTCTTATAGAGGACAGCAAAACGACATCGTTTATGACGTCTACGTGGACTACGTCAAATTTTTTTTTTTTTAAATATAAAAGCCACATGATCAATTTGGCAAGAAAAGTTTTCCGGTGGCACTAAAGTGATTGTTTTTTCTCTGATTTGGCATTTAAGTGAGCAAGTGAACTTTTGGCACCAAAGTGCGCCGTATACAATTTGTGGCACTTTTGATGTGCTTATCCCAACTTGAGACTAAGTGAAGCGTGGCTATAGACAAGTTATTGACCATGGGGATTCTTGTTGATAACCATAATTATCGTTGACCATGAGCAACTATCAATGTACGATAGTGGCCGACTGACGATTGTCAAGATAAGATTGACTAAATGTTAAGAAAGACAAAGATGTCAATTGAAGTACATCTATTGTCAGTTGAATTAGAAACCATATGAAAATTAACCATTTTGTGAGTAAAGTAGATGCGAAGTTTAGGCATAGTGGCATTCAAATTTAGAACTATTTGCAAATAAGACAATGAAACACAACATTTCGTAATTGGAGGATGAATTTGAAGGTTTAACTACTTGGATGAGAGTGGCAACAGAAAAACATGGAGAATTATGGCACGACTTAGAAGGCATAACTTTTTGGAGATAAGATGTTGTGGCAACATGAATAGGCGGAGTGGAAAGCTTTGGTAATGCGAAGGCATAGTTGAAACTGCTGAAGAATTGCTTGAGTTTTGTGTTATCTATCAATTTTTGCACTTAAGCTATAGTTTTCAAATATCTTGTCGTCGATTATATTTCCGCATGTATCTTAGCTGTAAGTTTTAGATCTTTGTTGTCGATTAAATTTTGGCATTTTATCTTTATGTTATTGGGCTTTGTTGTAGATTAAATTCTGGATACTTTGATGTTGAGTAATTTCGTCAAGGCATATCTATTAGTTTCCTTATGCTTCATTGATATAACTCCCATCCAAAATTGCCACAAAACCCGTCTTCTCTTATAAAATTTGAAAAATGACTTTTGGTGAAAAATAATTTATTGTCAAATTCAATTTCGAAGAAACACATTCATCTTTTTGCCTATTCATATAAGCATTTTGAATGTAAACAAGAATGTCAAATATCGACACAATGCCAAGTTATATCATTTATGTGTCCGGAGACAATTTTATGGTCCACCGAGAGACAGATTGTTAAGTCATTATTCCTCGCATTTTTTTCGCAACTGATATGCAAAATGTTATAACACAAAATAATTTGAGATTTACATTATTTGACAATAATTGAGTGGTTAGGAGTGCCATCTAAAGAATGCTTAGAAATAGCCACGTGTCATGATAGATTTAGGACTAAATTAGCAAAAGTGAATAATAGGTTTAGGATTTTTTGGACAATGAAAATGTAGTATATATATATATATATTTTTTTTTTTTTTTGTAGGTGACGTGATAGTTTAATGCAAAAAGAGCACGATCTTCTTTTCTTAGCTAAATTCAAATATAGTTTGTAGTTGTGTTTGGTTGGGATTTTGGGGAAAGTCATTGGAAATATGCAAAGGACTTTAGATTAAAGAGTTTTTTCAAAATGCAAAGAGTGTTTGGTAAAGTATAATTTAAAGGTACATTGGGAAGTAACTTTGGCTTACATGATGCGTTAGAGAATGGCTTTCCCAAGCCGCTTTGGGCGTCCAAAGTCCCTTGTGCTAAAATTGGGTGTTTGAGAATTTCTTTTGTAAACCTCATTAAGAGAAACAAGCCTTTGTAAAGCTGAAAGCCTAAGGCATGTAGGAGGCTGCGCAAGGCATTTTTACATTCTTGGCATGCTACTAGGAATATTAATATTAATATTTTTTATAATTACCTTTGTTGCCATTGCAACTTATTGAAATTTCAATTTTAATCCTTTTTTTTTTTTTTTTATAACTAGACTCCCTAGATGAAGTCGTCGCTCTCATCTCGCTCTTCTCTAAATTCGCCTCTCTCTAGTTTTGCTCCTCTTCAAGTCACTCGCCTCTTTGGTTGTCTCTCTTTTCGCTTAGCAGTTGCTTGCTTCTCTCGTGCTCACCTCTCCCTTGGTGGTCTCTCTCTTTGCTTAGAACCGAGTCACCCACCCCTCTCATGCTTGCCTCTCTCTTCGCTTAGAACCCAATTGTTCATCTCACCCCAAATCCAGGTTCTTTAGATTTAATTCCTTCTCGTTGTGCTTTTTTTTAGTTATGATTGTTAAGTGCATGGTGATTTCGTGAACGGTACTATCGATCTTCTACTTGATTGAGTACATCATTGCTTGAGTAATACAAAGTTTTTTATGGAGATGGAAGAGTGCAAGGTATGTAGAAGTAGATTGGAGGGTTATGTTTATTGACTTATTGGCAAATTTGTAAAATTTGAGATTATCTTAGCTGATTTGAAAAAAAAATAGATTGTCATATCTCTCTATGCCTTGGATGCATATGTTTTGTATAATCCATAGAATTGCAGCTATCTTAGATTAGTTGCTCTTGGTTTTACTTTATTTTGACGACTTTGTGGCATTTTGGTACAAAGATGTTCAACATGCTCGAGTCATACAGAGTTTTTTATGGAGATGAAAAAGTGCAAGGTATATAAAAGTAGATTGAGGGATTATATTCACTGACGATATTAGTGATGTTGTAAAATTTGGGATTACTTTAGTGGATTTAGAGAAATAAAACTATCATATCATTTTTTGCCTTGGATAAATATGTTTTGTGTAATCCATAGTATTGCAGCTATTTTAAATACCGCTCTTAGTTTTACTTTGTTTTGATGACTTTGTGTCATTTGATGCAAAGATGTTCAACATGCTATGCTTGGAGGCCATTGATTTGCCATTTTAATATGACGATTAGTGATACAATAATTCATCTCTAATCCTAGAAAATCTGCATGTCTAGCACTACTTGTTGATGGATGATGTATTTGCTATATATGACAATTGATGGGCTGATAAAGGTTCTATTTAGGGCCTTAAAATGATTAATTATTATAGATACTTTTAGGCGGGAAATTTTTTTATAAATATAATAGGTCTCTCTCTCCCAATTAATTTCCCACAACCATGTCTGACCTAAGGCTACCTTTCTGAACACTCCATGATGATTTTGTTGGAAGTCGCATCGCACTATAACTTTATGTTTTTCTTAGTTTTCTTATTTAGTGAAGACCTTTGTAAAATTTGAGTGACTTTTGGTCTGTGTTAGCGTTCTATCAAAATCTACATGGGCATGTGTTCATTCATATTAATGGAATTGGGTCAAAGTTAATTTCATCTGTTTGCATTTTTCGAATGCGTTCGTGTTTATTTGGAAGATGGCATGTGACATCCTGATTTTTAGGTTCTCATTTCGATTGAATAAGTTGGGCCTTTCATCGACACGTCTATAGTGCTTTTCTCTGAGATGGCCACTCATGAGATAACTGGCATATCCGGTTAAGCCGTTAAGGGATTTTAAACGCAATAGACTTGAGAATTCGACTAGGAATCGATCGCTCGATTGTGCTAGTCCACATGGGTCATTACGGCACAATTAAAAATCGATTGGAGACTGAATATAGGTTGATTCGATTGAAATGTCTGATCAAAGTGTGAGTGATTCCACAGGATTGCAAAATTCTCGTCGATCGGCACTAGACCCATTTTCTTTCATTTTGGGTACCTTGTGTTCGTATTTGAAATCTCAAGATTTTCACAACCACCGAGAGTCGCCAATGTGTCGAAGAGGTATATGTGGTTCGAAGAAAATTGACCACTCGGTCAATTGCACCAAAAATTTCTAAAAGCTACTCGGTAGGTTAGGTCACGCTAAAACCGCGTCTCGATTGAAAT
Organism: Eucalyptus curtisii; assembly: GCA_017140595.1. Lineage (NCBI taxonomy): Eukaryota > Viridiplantae > Streptophyta > Magnoliopsida > Myrtales > Myrtaceae > Eucalyptus > Eucalyptus curtisii. Next base: position 11,507,042 of record CM029496.1, read on the forward strand.
TAATCACAAATTTGATTCGATTTCAGAAATTAAAAGTTCTGTCATGTCACGAGTCATTTTCGGAATGTTGACTCATCTTTTGAGGAATTTTCGGCGAGTTCGGGATTTTTACGGAAAATCGATTAAGATGATTCGGAGAACGAACGGAAATTTGGATTGACCCATTTGAAGGGATTTCTGGCCTCTAGCGTGAGCTACTTAGTGAAAGGAAATTTCGTGGACTTTTTCCTCAACAAATTGGACCTCAATCGGAGAAGTTTGTTCAGAAATTGGATTCCGAGAAAAAGAAAATGGAATTCGGAATTGAAGGAAATTGTTATTTTTGCTACCAAAGACTTGTTATTTTGGGAGAATTATGGTGCAGGGAAGCAAGTGAGGACCAAGCTTTTTACATGAAAGTTGTGGGACCAAGATTGGATAAGTATAAGAGGTTTTTATTTAATTTTTCCTCCTCCTTCGGTCTCCCCTTTTCCGCACGCCCTCTCTTTCTTTTCTTCCCCTTATTTCTCGCATGTTTTTCTCTCTACTTCTTTCTCTCTCTCGAACGGTTCCTCCCCCTCCCCCCCCCCCCAAAAATCGACAACCCCCGCAAGCTGGTCTCCTCTTTGCCTTTCTCTCTTTGACTTTTAAACCATTCTTATCCTCTCTCTTTATTTCTCTTTCTCTCTTGCCAACGTCGAATCCCTTAACCCCTTCTGCTTCTCTTTTATTTTCCCTTTTCCCCTGCACGTCCCCTGCCCCCACCAAGCCCTCTTTGAATTTGCTGCTTTCTTCTTCATGTGTTGTCACGCCCCGGTCTTCAAGCGTGCGCCCATCCTTCACTGGTCGATTAGATAGCGACGTCTCAGGACGCATCGCCGACCCATTCATTTTAATATGCAAGCGGAAGCATATAAATAAATCCCCAGACAATAAAATAATGGGATAGGAAAGTATGGCCACAAATTTTCCAACCAAAGCGGCCTTTTCTAAACAAACAGTTTTATACACAAAATTAGGTTGTTTACAAAATTATCGGCTTAACAAAAAGGGAACCGTCCTATGACCCTCTAGTCGACATATTCGTCGATTCTTCGCCTCCACCTTTCCAGATTCCGGGGCTTTCGGTTCTCCACCAACACCATCTAAGGACCTGAAAATGGTTATACAATAACACCCCTTAAGACTCGATTAGGAAAAAAAATACGTCATAAAGGCTGCCTAAGTACAACCACGAGTCAGAGGACTTACCTTGGTCTTAGTTTCCTTCTTGCAAGTCAATACATTTTAGATAACTCATCAATCACTTCACCCAATCAGATTGAATCATCGATCAATCGACTCGATCAATTCCATGTCAACAAGACCCTTCCCCGGTCATTTCAGTCAATACTATCTATAAAGTCCGACCACCTTGCGGATAGCTTACTCTACGCTGAAAGATAGATAGTAGCTAGCCCCAAAGGCTAATAATAGTATATATTTCTTTCTCTAAGGTGACCTATCGAGTCACCGATCCGATATAAGATACTGTTCCTTCTCCAAGATGACATATCGAGTCACCGAGTATATTATAGTATAATGTTCTTTCTCCAACACGACATATAGAGCCGTCGAGCCATTATATCATACCGTTCTTTCTCCAAGATGACATATAGAGTTATCGAGTCGGTATTACATATTGTCCTTTCTCCAAGATGACATATAGAGTCACCGAGCCGATATTGTATACCGTTCTTTCTCCAAGACAACATATAGAGTCATCGAGTTGGTATTGTATATTATTCCAAACGTATAACCAATTTATCGTTTTTATCATACCCGATAAAAATACACGTGTGTGGGGTACACGGCCGGTCTTAGCCAAAATACAAGGTTTTCACTTTTGAACCTTCCTACTATTTTCCACAGTCCCAAAATAGATTTTTTGCGCTGTAAATTGACGCATGGTAATTTTCCAATTAATTATCAAAATTAATTAATTTAGGAATAAATCTTAAAATCACAATTAAATCCATTCAAAGCATCATTTAGTGCTCAAATAAATAAACAGAGTACCACTACAATCGGTATAAAATTCCGGTCACCAAGAATCCCGGTCTAATTTCCGGAAAATAAATAAATAATTAAATAATTACGGAAAATATTAAATAAATGCCGATAAATCAACTTAGGCCCGAAAAAGCCTAATTGATCGCCAAAACGGACCCGGAAAAATTTTGAGTCGTTCTAGATAAATACTAGAGCTCGTCTAGGCCCTAATTGCACTAACTAACCACCTAACATGCATCGACAGATAATTAAATTAACTAATCTAATCTAATCTATCCACCTAAACCATGCTTAATATAATCTAATCAACCCCTAAGCGTAATTAACCTACTAAGCGAGGATTAGTGAGTTAAACTCGCTTATTTTACGATTCGGTCGGTTCAATTCGACGGGGACGCAACGAGGCTCAATTCTTCTCAAGGCGGGCCTAACTTTCGGGCTAGGAACAACCTCAAAACGGGCCAACACCGAGCTGGAAACCCATTGATTTTTGCTTTTGATTTGGGCTGCAAAAGAAGAAAATAGAAGCTGGTTCGGTGAGGCAAGACCAACGGAGTTGCAGGGGCCTAAGCGGGGTTGATCGGCGACGAAACGACGGTGCACGGGCTCCAGCTGAGCTCGACCAGACCTGAGGGACACCGACCAAGCTGAACGGCGAACGGAAACGGCGAGGACGGTCGCAAGCATGGAGAGACGACGGCGTGCAACGGTGGTGACTCCGACGTGGCGTGCGACGGCGAAGGCGGTTCGGTGGCCCATCGGCTTGGCTCCGGTGGCTTCTCTAGTTTGCTGAGCTTTAAACGGCACCAATGAAGAGGAAGAAAGGGGGCTGTCGACCGATTTGGGGGAGGGGGAGGAGAGGAGACAAGAGGGGGCCACTTGGCTTATTTTCTCTTCAATGGTCTCCTTGACCATTCCTCCACCACCAGCTGGTCCCTTGGCCTCAAATCAGCCACCAAGGCTCGCTTCTAGAAGCCCGAGACGGTCCAAAAGTCACGGTTGGTGGGGGCACACGAATTTGGTTCGGTTTCTCCTCAATTGGATACTCAATCCTTCATGAATCAATCCAATTTGGCCCCTATAAATTCTGTTATCGAGTCAATAATCAAATTGGCATTTTTCCTCACCAATTGATCCCACTTGCTCCCCAATTTTGTGATAAAAAATGATTCCTAACTTTTTCTAGACAAAAACGGCCATAGGATGACTTTTTCCCAAAAAGTCTCGGTTTGCAGAAAAATCTTCTGAGATTGAGTCGACGCTCCTAGAATTAATTGTGATATGACAGAACTTTCAATTTCTGAAATCGGACTCAAATTCGCGGTTAATTTTAATTCGGCGCGATTTTAGCGTGACCTATGCTATCGGGTAATTTTCAGAAATTTTTAGTACAAATGACCCGTGGTTGATTTTCTTTTAGCCATAATGAACCCACTCGACACATTGGCGACTCTCAGTTGTCGTGAAAATCTTGAGGATTCGAATACCGACACAGGGTACCAAAACGATAGAAAAATTAGTCTAGCACCGGCCGACGAGAATTTTCCAATTTAGTGGAATCGAGAATTTTCCAATTTAGTGGAATCACCCACAATTAGCCACACATCTCGATCGAACTAACATATCTCTAATCTCAAATCGATTTTTAAGCGTGCCGTAATGGCCTCTAAAGATGAGCACGGTCGAGTAGCCGATTTCTGGTCGAATTCTCAGGTCTATCGCATTAAAATTTCTCAATGGCTTTCTCAGATAGTCTAGTTATCTCGAGAGTGATCAACTCTGAGAATAGCGTTATAGGCGCGTCAATGAAATGCCCGATTTATTCAATAAAAAACAGGATTGAAAATATGGGATGTCACACATGTGCCCCACCGATTCTCCTCCATTCGGCCACGAAGACATTGGTCAAATTTTCCCAGCAAGCTCCTCTCAATTGACCCTCCATTGTGGCCCGTCTTTGCTCCACCGAAGCTACCCCCCATCCGTCTACGTCGGCCCATCTTCGAAGCCCACACAGTAGCTCCGTTTCAGCAAGTCCAACCGCCACAACTTGGGTTGGTTCATGGCCATTCTAGTCACAGCTTGCACCCCCACCCGTGGCTGCCGAGTCTAGTCCAAGTTGTGCCCGAACTAGCCACCGTTGCAGCTGCTTGGGCCCAAGTTTGGAACCCAAAACCAGCAGGGGTTTGTGTGCATCAAGGCCCGTTTTCGAGTCCATCCTGGCCAAGCTTGACGGGCACGCTTTGGAGTTTGTCGAGCCCCTCTGCGTCCCTGTCGTTTTGATCCAAGCGGATCGCAAATCAAGTGATTTTAACTCACTAATCTCTGCCTAGTAAAATATTTAAGGGTTGATTAGTTTAAGTTAAGCTTGGATTAGATGGTTAGTTAGAACGGATTAGTGAATTAATTAGTCGATTTTGCATGCTAGGTGGTTAATTTAATGCTATTAGAGCCTAGACAAGCTATAATATTTATCTAAAGTGGTTTGGAAATTTTCCGGGCTCGTCTCGGCTTTTAATTAGGCTTTCCGGGCCTAAGTCCTATTTATTAGCATTTAATAATTAATTTTTGTAATTAATTAATTAATTAATTAATTTTTGAAAAATTAGATCGGGATAGCGGGTGACCGGAATTTTATGCTGATTGCGGTGGTGTGATATGTTTATTTAATTGATTGTTATTTTGTGCTGATTGTGTGTGATTTGTGATTTTGGGTATTTATTCCTAAATTTATTTAATTTCAGTAATTAATTGGAAAATCACTGGGCGTCGGTTTACAACACAAAAAATAATTTTGTGGACTGTTAAAATTGATGGGATTTTCAAGTGGCAGAAAATTATATTTTGGCTAAAACCGATCGTGTACCCACACACGATTATTTTTATCGGGGATGATAAAAATGGTGAAATGGTTAGATGATCAAGATGTTATACTGTATCAATTTGCAGGTTCGATACATCAGCTTAGAGTGAGCAGTATACCGGTATACTATATCAACTTACATGCTCTGATATGTTAGCTTAGCGCGAGCAATATACCTGTCAGCTTCTAATGAGCATTATTAGTATACTATATCGGCCTACGGGCAACATGTCAGCTTAGAGCGAGCAATATACTATCTATTGGCAGCTTTTGATGAGCTATATTATCTATATATCAGCTTAGAGTGAGCAGTCGACTATGATCGGACTTTATAGATAGTATTGATTGAGATGACCAGGGAATGGTCTCGATGACATGGAATCGATTGAGTCGATTGATCGATGATTCGATCTGGGGGAATGAATTGATTTGTGAAATGAGTGATTGAATGGTTATTTGAACTGTATCGACTTGCAGGAAGGAATCGAGGCCAAGGTAAGTTCTCTAACTCATGATTGTGCCTAGGTAGCCCTCAGGGCGTATTTTCTTCCTAGTCGGGTCTTAGGGGGTGAACTTGCTGAGACGTCGTCTCACCTCGTTGTGGGATAATATTTTCAGGTTCGTAGATAGTGACTCCCCCTGGGCGTCATGGTCGTCCCATGAGGGTGACTGAGCGGGTCTCTAGTTCCCCGATCCAGGAGGTTTTTGGGTCTACGAGTTGGTCATAACCACTGTTTGGGTTGAAGAGGTTCCACATCAGGAACTAATCGATTCGGAGTATGGTTCCGCATCGCTCCCTATGGTGTTAGGCTAGGCGCCCTTAGGAGTTTTGATATCCCTGCTGCGGTGATTAATGCTGCTCTAGACGAGAATCCAGCTGACCCTCCTGATGGTGTAGTGGAGGACTCGCCATCTCGCTCGGATCCCATGGACATTGAAGAATCTGCAAACGAGTCTAACTAGTTGGTCATAGGACAGCTTGTTTTTGGAGAGTCGATCTTTTTGTAGACCTTGTAAATATCTGTTAGTAATGTATATGAATTAGACTGATATGTATAAAGGTGTGGTTTGGTTTTCGATAATTGGTGGTCTTGCTTTTCTATCCCATCTTGTTGCTTGTCGGGGATTTGTTTAATTGCTTCCGCATGTGCATTAAAACGAATGGGTTGGCGATGTGTCCCGGGAGTCGCTATTTAATCAACCACCGAGGGATGGGCATGCGTTTGGAGGATCGAGGCGTGACATGGCAAGTGCATCAAAGGAAAAAGCATATTGGAGCTTGGAAGATGTAGGACTTTTTGTCAATTGTGCATTGAATAATTTGAAAAAGACAATCGTCCTATAAGTGACAAAATGATTAGATGGACAATTATAATTAACATGTTTGAGAAGTTGAAGGACAAAAAATGTGATAAAAATCAAAGGAAGAGTAAGTGAGATAATCTTAAGGAAAAATGAAAAAGATGGAAGCAATTGGTTCAAAAGGAAAATGATTAGGATAGGATCCAAGGAAGAAAATCATTAATGTGAGTGATGAATGGTGTGAGAGGAAAATTTAGGTGTTTATCTCTTTTTTTGTTACTATTTTTGTAAGTTCATCTTTCATAATAGGACTCATGAAAATATTCTATCATTACAGGCCAATTCTAAGCTTAAATTTTTTCGAAGGAAAGATGTAAATCTAGATGTTGATGTTTTGTTGGATAGAATGCTCGAGGGTATAGTTGCTACCGGAAGTATCACCCGGATACCTGCACAAGGTTTATGTAATAATGAGAATATTGAGACCACGCAAGTTAATATTAGTGATTGTGTATGATTTACTTATGATTCTTTAGAGTGTAATGTTGGTAAAATGGATATTCAATCAAGTCAAAGTAAAAGCCATAAAAAAGTGGCCCATAGTTCAATGAGGCAAGCTCAAGGAAAGAAAGGAAAAAATTGACTTGATATGCTAAGTTAGTATGACAAATTGACAAACTTTGCTCAGCTGTTAAAAGTAGGAGTAATGCAATATCTATTGTAATGGAGTTTTATCATTGCAAAGAAATTATGCAAATATTGAAAGTCATACCTAAGATTAAGTAAGATCAAAAGTTATTCTTTTTTGTACTCTAATATTTTGCTAAAAAGAAAGACAACAGTTAGATTTTCATGAACTTGAATGGAGATGAAAAAAAAGTCAAGCGGTCAAAGTCTAAGTTGGAAGAACATAATAGTCATCACTAGGATGTAAGCTATTTGTTTGAACTATTTCATATTCAACATTGTTGTAATATGAGATCTATTTTCAGTTGATGATTTGCACTCTGTTTGCACTACTTATGAACTATATTTTTAATTATGTCTTAATGTGAGCCATGTGTTTTTAGTTAGTGTTTTTTATTTATTAGGTGGCGCGCGCGCGCGCGCACACACACACACATATATATATTATTCATCACTTGTGACTATAGTCCTAAAAGGGAAAATCATAAAAAAGAAGAAGATGAATATTGACAATTTGTAGGAGTTGCTCAATTCGCAATGGCTTATCAAGCAATATATAGTCACAAAAAACCTTATTTTACATCATCATATTTAGGAAATGCGTTGTTAGGAAAATTAATGGGCGAAGATGCTAATCCGATAAGTTACTACCGAATGCTTAGAATGGATAGGATTGTATTTAACAATTTAATTCATGATTTAGTAATACGTTATGGTCTTGAAGGAACTAGGAATATTAATGTTACAAAAATGATTGGAATGTTTCTTCATATTTTAGGATATGATATCGGTAATAGATTAACACAAGAGTGCTTTCAGTGCCCAAAGAAAACCATAAGCAAGTGCTTTAGCTTAATATTAAAAAGTATGTTAAATGAGAAATTTTTTTATCCAACTAGCTGATTCACAATTTACAGAAGTTCTAGAGAATATGCAGAATAATTGAAAATTTTATTTATATTTTAAGGCACATTTCGATTATAAGAAAGAACTAAATATAAATTTCGATTATATAATAATATTTGTTTTTTTTTTTTTTTGTTTTAGGAATGCGTTAGAGTTATAGCGATGATAGCCATGAAAGATCGAGTTCGTTTTATTTATCGAAAAGGTATAGCAGTTTGTAATTTTAAAATGAAATTTATATATGTTTGGGTTGGTTGGGAGGAATAAGCTCATGATATTTGTATATTTTATTAAATTTCAAAAAGACGTGATGTACAATTTGCCTATCCTCCTTCAGCTTCATTAATTAATGGTTTTGTACATCAATATGTATCAATATGGTGTATGTTAATTAAATTTACATTATATTTGTGTAGGTAAATATCATTTAGTAAATACTGTATATCTAAATCTAACAAGTTATTTGGGGCTATACAAAGAATTTTGACAAGATCTTGCATCTATGGGTTATCAGGAGATATCCAACCATGCTCATTGCCCGCTATAATAAAAAATTGAGCGAGCCTTTGGGTATATTAAAAAAGTGGAAGATTCTAAAACATATGCTAAGTAAGTAAAAATTATTATAGCAACAATGATTTTACATAATTATATATGACGAAAGCCGTCGATAGACATTTTGCAAGTGTAGATTTAGAAATCAAATATGGATATTCAAGTGACCTTGATAAAATAGATGAGAGGGATAGTGCTTCAAATGACAATTTATTTTATGACATGACATATTTACACTATTGAATAGCCATGAGTTTAGTAAATAATTAAAGATGCTTTTTATTTTCAACAATAACTTTTTTTTTCCTCGATGTATATGTAATCATGTCAATTAGAATGAAATTACTCTTTTAACCATGTCTATTATAACGAGATTACTCTCCTTTTAATTGAGAAAAAATTCACTTCGATGTGATTTTTTATTTATAAATTTGTTAATATATCTTGTTGACATTACCTTTGCACAAAAATATATAGATAGTCATTATTTTTTTTTAATTTTTAAAAAATTATTTAAAAAAAAAAACTTAAATTGGTCGCATCAAAGGACTTTCCACATATGGGTTTATCAAACTTTATTTTCACAAAGTTGTTTCCCAAGGCAATTTTCAATTATAATTTACCAAACAGTCTTTACATTTTATCAAAACTCTTTAAAGTTAAGGCATTTACGTTTCCCTAAAGGCTTTTCTCAAAAGCTGAACCAAATGCACCATTGAAAATGCAATTGCATATGCAACAAGCATTCCAAAAAACTTGCCAAATGCTATTTGTATTTACTCAAGGGTGAAGCCTTCAAAGGCTTTGCCAAAAACTAACCAGATGGACCATTCTTTGTCCATGCTTAACATATAGTCTGCTATGTTATAATTACCAAAGAAATTTTCAAATAAAGGCTTATAGAGTAGGGTCATATTCTTAAAAAAAGGACCCAAAATGTATTTCATCTCAAATATGGGCATGGAGTGGCCAAGATAGTCCCAAAGAAAGGTCTAAAGTCATTAGCTGGTTAAATCTTCACATAAGGACTTTTTTGGTGACGAAAGTAGGGAGAAATTTGTCCAAAAATGACAATTGGGTAGAAAATGGGATAAAATCCCCAAATTGAATTGGGATTAGGATTTTTCCTTCTTTCTTCATCCACACCCACGGTTCTCGATCGCTCAGCATTTGGTCCTCACTGCGCCTTGCCCAATACTCATCACTCGTCGCGCCTTTCTCGTAAGATTCAGTCCATCATCTGTCATCTTTTCTTCTATCTCAACTTACGTTGTCTATGTTAGTTGAGATCTATCTAATGATACTTCATCAATGCTTGCTCTGTCTCCTATCGATTTTGGCAATGGTTAGTCATATATGAAGCAGAGTTCGTCGAGAACTAGGAATATTTTATTGTTTCTTCTTAGTGCTTATAGTTTGATTCATCGTTGTCAGCGGTCGTAATCATTTTGTTTTGGGGGAATTTACATTAGCTAAGTCGTAATATATAAGTTTTTGGTCAAATATTTTCCCCTCCTATTTCGGTGGTGGTGAAAAATGGATTTGCATGTGATGACATTTCTTTGGCTCTTCACATTTTCAATTTTCACATTATATAGGGAATAGTAATATGAAAATAGACTGTGTTTCCAAGAGCATTTGGTCAAAATAGCTTGTGTTTATTCTACTTATTTTGTGTTGTCTGGGTCCACGTTGATGTGGGGCCTAGCCAGCATAAAACAAAAGAAAAAAAAAGTCAAAAAGTAAAGAAAAGAACAAAAATAAAAAAGCAAGTGGGTAGCTTCGTGAAAGTGAGTGAAGGAGGAGGGAGAAAATTGAGTGTCCACCTCGAGAGAGCATCATGAGACAAGGGAGAAAGAAGAAGAAAAGAGCTGAGATTTTGTGGTCGCGATTTGAAGGCTAAACATCACAAAATTGGCTCAAATTGGAGTATATTACTTATGAGATCAAGGGCTACGAGTTGATCAGTTTCATTCGTTGAAAATCTTCTTCGAATTCTCTAATTGCGATTAGGCTTTTCTTGCCCCATTTATATTTATCCACCTTTATGGTGATGAAATATAATATAATATTGATGTTGAGCTTCTAGTGTGTGACTAGAGAAGAATACGGGAAAAGTACCAAAAAAATCATAAACCTATTGCATTGGTACCAATTCAATTCTAAATTTTTCAATTGGACCAATTTAGTCCTAAACCTTTTAATATTAGTATCAATTCAGTCAATCCGACCAATTTTGGCCAGCTGGCGCTCACGTGACAATTTTTATGATTTTTTTAATGATTTTTTCGAATTTTTTATTTATTTATTTTTTTTCTTTTTCCTTTTCTTTTCTCCCTTCTTCCTCCTTGGATTGTTTTGGTGGTGGCTGCGAAGCCCTCACTTGCCGCCGGCAAGGGTCACGGCCCTCACCCAGCCTCTCCCAGGGTCATCGACGAGGCGGCTTCGCCCGGATCTAGGTGAGGCCGGCCTTGCCCTAGCCTTGTTGCGGGCGGCGGCCTCACCCGCAACCGGCAAGGCCATGGCAGCCATTGCCGTGGCGAGGTGAGGGCCGCTAAGCCCTTGCCTCGCCGTTAGTGAGGGTCGTGGCCCTCGCTCGGCCTCGCCTAGGGCCGCGGGTGAGGCGGCTTAGCCCGGATCCGGGTGAGGCTAGCCTCGACCTAGCCTTGCCGCGGGTGAAGGAGGCCTTGCCCATAGCCGGCGAAGCCAACGCGGCCCTCGCCAGGCTTGTTGCGGCGATGGCCACCTTTGCCCGCGGCAAGGCTAGGGGGAGGCTGGCCTCGCCCATATCTAGGCGAAGTCGCCTTGCCGGCGGCCTTGGGAGAGGCCGGGCGAGGGTTGCGACCCTCGCCGGCCAACACCGGAACAGTCCAAGGAGGAAGAAGGGAGAAAAGAAAAGGAAAAAGAAAAAAAAAAAAGAAAAAGAAATTAATAAAAAATTCGAAAAATAATAAAAATATCATAAAAATTGCCACATCGGCGTCCGACCGACGTCTACGTCGGCGTCAACCAGCCAAAATTGGCCGGATGGACTAAATTGATACCAATGCAATAGGTTTAGGACTTTTTTGATACTTTTCCTAGAAGAACACATCGTGTATCTTATTATTCTTGGTGATTAGTTAAAGTTTTTAGGCGGTCTGTGATTTTTCCTACATTGAGTTTCTACGTTAAATCCTTGGTATTTTTGTTGGCTTTATTTCCTTATAATTTGGGCATTATATATTGCCGATTGCTATTGAGACTAAGTTGATTTTGGTCGGTTTAGTTTCGTGGGAGGAATTGATCCCGGATTTGGTTTAGTTTTTGGTGAATTGTTGCCCGGTTTTCGCAGCACCATGTTTAAGTTAAATGCCTTGAATTACTCTTTTTGGAAGCCTTGGATAGAAGATGTGTTATATTGCAAGAATTTGTTTGATTTCGTTGAGGGTGATGAGTCTAAAGGAGATAAGAAAGACAAAGAATGAGAGCAAATGAATTAGAAAATGGTTAGATTTATCCAACAATGGATTGATGATAGTGTGTTTCATTATGTTGCTCAATAAACGAAAGCGGAAACTTTGTGTAAGAAATTACAATATCTCTATGAGAGGAGAACCCAAAATAAAGCTCTTATGATTAAACGACGGGTAAATTTGAGATACAAAGAGAGAAGTAGCATGTTGAAACACTTAAGTGAATTTCAAAATGTTTTAAATCAATTGATAAATCTTAAGATTGACTTTGGTGATGAATTGCAATCATGTTTATTAGTTGTTACTCTTCCCGTTAGTTGGGACACCTTGGTTGTAGCATTAAACAATTCGGCTCCTTTCAGTGTGCTTTCTATGAGCATGGTTAAAGAAGAAAATGCTCGAATTATGCTTCTAAATTGGAGGGTTTTGTCATAGAAAACAAGGTGTGAAGTCAATCAAAGAAGTTTCAAAGTAATGATAACATGGGCAAGTCAAGAGAAAGATTGGAATTAAGACCAAGGAGGAGTGTGGAGTGTTAAAATTGTGGAAAAATGAGACATTATGCTAAAGAGTATTGGTTGCTAAAACAAATCACATGAAAGAAATGGAGATAAAGAAAAACAAGCTATGACAATGGTTGCAATTAATGGTGATAATATGTTCGTATGTGGCGATGGTTGTGTGAACCTTATATGCAAAGACTCTACTTGAGTTGTTGATTCTGCAGCTTCTTTTCATGTCACCGCACAATGCGACTACTTTGCTTCTTATCACTGTGGTGATTTTGGTTATATTAGGATTAGAACCAATGGTGTTTCCAAGGATATTGGCATGGGAGATGTTTATTTGAAAACCGATATTGGATGTAATTTGGCTTTGAATGTGAGATACGTTCCAAATATTTGACTTCGCATGAAATCATGAAAATGATGAATCCTCATATAATGTTGATTTTTAAGCCGAGATAGGTGCACTAACTGAGCAAGAACAGCTCATTGAATCAGTTGAGCAAAAATAACCTATCCTACCTCAAGTTAGAATATCTGAAAGAGAGTGTAGACTTTCAAAAAAATATTTGCCGCATAAGTATGTGTCATTCACTGATGCAGGAGAGTCGGAAACTTATGAAAAGATTATGTCATATGAACAAAAGAATGAGTTGCATGAACCCATACAAGATGAGCTTAAATTCTTGCATGAGAATCACACATTTGAATTGGTGAAGTTACCTAAGAGTAAGAGAGCACTCATAAATAAGTGGCTGTACAAGTTGAAGATGGAAGAAAGTTGTTTGCAATCATGATATAAGGCCAAGCTTGTTGTGAAGGGCTTTCGTCAAAAGAAGAGAATTGATTTTGAAGAGATTTTTCACAGGATGTAAAGATGTCTTCTATTCAAGTTGTTCTTGGTTTAGCTGTCAGATTGAATTTAGAAATTGAACAACTTGATGTAAAAATGCCTTTATTTCATAGAGACTTAAAAGAAGAAATATATACTAAACAATCGAAGGGTTTCAAGTTGAAGGCAAAAGGCATCTTACATGTAAATTGAGGAAAAACTTATATGATCTCAAGCAAGCGCCAAAACGATGGTACAATAAGTTTGAATCATGCATGGAAGATCATAAATATGGTAAGATCAACTCCGATTCTTATATTTTTATGAAAAAATTCTCGAATAATGATATTCTTATTCTCCTACTCTACGTGGATAACATGTTGAATGTTGGGTATGATACTAAGAAAATCAATAGTTTAAAAGATGAGTTAAGTAAAACTTTTGTAATGAAGGACCTAGGTCCAGCCAAGCAAATCCTAGGCATGAGAATTACTCATGACCGGAAAGACAAGAAACTTTGGTTATCTCAATAAAGATACATTGATAAGGTGCTTGAAAGATTCGACAAATCGGTAAGTACTTTACTTGCAAGTCATTTCAAATCAAGTAGTAACGAGTGTCCTACAAGTGAGAAAAAGAAGAAAGAAACGAAGAAAATTCCTTATGCATTGGCTATAGATAGTTTGATATATGCTATGGTTTGTACAAGTTCTAATATTACTTATGTAGTTGGTGTTGTGAATAAATTTCTCTCAAATTTAAGTTAAGACCATTGGGCTATTGTTAAATGGATTTTGAGGTATTTCAGGGGCAATTCTATATTATGCTTTTTTTATGGAAAGGCGTAACCTAAGTTGAGTGACTACTTGAATACGGACTATGCTGGTGATGTTAATTCTTGAAAATCCACATTGGGTTATATGATGACCTTTGCAGGGAGAGCTGTTTTCTAGCAATCAAGATTGCAAAAATGTGTTGATTTGTCTACGACCGAAACTGAGTATATTGCTATCACCGAAGGAGGTAAAGAACTTTTGTGGATGCAAAAATTCCTATATGAGTTGGCCTTGAAGTGAGAGAAATTTGTTGTGTATTGTGATAGCATGAATGCTGTATATCTTATTAAAAATCCAGTGTTGCATTCAAGATCGAAGCATGTTGATGTGAAGTATCATTGGATCAAAGAGGATTAGAAATTAAGATCTTTTTACTTGAGAAAGTCCACACTGACCAAAGGGTTGCCTATGGTGAGACTTGACTCTTGCATAAACAAAGCGGGTATCATAAAACTTCCCACATAAGGTGGAGGGGAAGATTTGTTAGCTAGGTCCACCTTGACAAGGGGCCTAGCTAGCATAAAACAAAAAAGAAAAAGGAAAAGCCAAAAAGCAAAGAAAAATACATAAAGAGAAAAGCAAGTGGGTTGCTTCGTGCAAATGAATGAGGGAGGAGAGAGAAAATTTAGTGTCCACCTGATAGAGCACCGTGAGATAGGGAGAAAGAAGAAGAAGATGGTGGAGATTTTGTGATCCCGGTTCGAAAGCCAAATGTTGATAAAATTGGCTCAAATTTGAGTATGTTGTTCGTGAGACCGATGGCCACGAGTTAATTGGTTTCGTTTATTGAGAACCTTCTCCGAATTCTCCAATTGCGATTAGGGTTTTCTTACCCCACTTATGTTTATCTATCTTTATGATGATGAAATATGGTTGTAATATTGATGTTGAACCTATAGTATATGGCTAGAGAAGAACACATTGTGTATCGTACTATTCCTAGTGATTATTAGAAGTATTTGGGCAGTCCGTGGTTTTTCCCATATTGGGTTTCATGTTAAATCATTGTTGGTTTTATTCCTTATCATTTGGACATTATATATTGCCAATTGCTATAGGGGCTAAGTTGATTTCGATCAGTTTAGCTTCAGAGGAGAAATTGATCCTGGATTGGTTATAGTTCTCGATGAGTTGTTGCCCGGTTTTCCCCAATGTTTTGTATGTTAAGAGCCAACATTGTAATAGCTTTGTACTACTCTTAAATACAATGTGTTTACTCACCTTTTATAATTATCTCTAGTCTCCACTGCCGCGCTTGCTTTGAGGTACCCAGCAAGTGGTCTCCAGGTAGGTGTGGTGGTTGAGACTCGAGAAGGGAAATGAAAGAAATAGTTAGTTTCATTCTATAATCAATTATTTATTTGATAACCTCTCGCATCGGGACATACCAAAGTGGCTTTTTCCGTATTTGCAGGAGCAAAGTGCTGATTTAGAGATGTAACCTAATTCTTCGATTTGACAAGGCTCACTACATCCGAAATAGATGAGAAGGAAGGCCATTGGAGGCCTGCAAATTACAGTTGCCAATGCTTTTTGTGCTTGAATGCGAAGGTTTGCTTCAATATTTTGCCTCTTAGTTGGAACAACTTGTTTTCCTTATTTTGTAGTTCTCTGTCTTATTGTCAAACGGAGCTTTCCTCTGCTGAGTAAAGAAGTTTCTACATGTTTAGATCATATAAAACAGCTTCCTAAACATCTGGAGTTTCCCTTACTGAGTTGCTAAAACTTAAGTGATGGTCGATTATGCAGGTTTAAAAGAAGTTTGTGCTTGTGTGATTGTCGTGCAATCATTGGTGATGAGAACTCCTGCCAAGTCATCGTTGGGCCGTTGCAAAGCAAAAAATGAACTAAAGCTGACCTTCAACAAAGCAAAAAGAGAGAAGATTTTATTGAGTGGACTGATCATAGTGACAGTGTACTACCCTTTAGGGTTGTGATCAGCTGTTGTAGCTGTATTTTTGGAGCTGTAGATTAGTTATTGTAGAATGGGCTATGACCAGTGGGAGGTTTAATCTTTTTGTGAATTCATAGGTCGTCTTGACAGGTTAGGCAACTACGTGGATAACAGCTTTATTGGACAGATGATATCATGCAAAGAAAATAGTTAGCGCCTAGTCCACTTACGAGTATTAAAGACAGGTGACAGAATCCAATGGAATGCAAGTATTCCGACCACTTAAAAAGATTGGTAGATGTGCGAAGTCTACCGAATGCGATAGTTGATGCTCGTATTTATAGCATGAGACTCCTCAAACCTGACATATAGGACATTACCTCATCTCAAAATTTGATTGATAATTTTACAGTTTTTCTTTTTACCATGAAGAAATAAGCTCGAATGATAACATGCTCCAATATGATTCCCCCGTTTTTGAATTTCTAAAGTGATCTACCAACGTGACGATAATAAAATTACCATTCCCGTCGTAAATGAACACAAGACCATCAACGGGTTGTCCTGATCCATGACAACTTGGGCAAAAGCCTTCCAATCGTGTGCCGTCAAGTGAAAAGTAACACGAGGTTTGGCCATTCTCCTCATGAAAAAGATAGCGTTGACAAGACAAAAGTTAACGGCATTTTTTCCCCAAATTTTCCACCTAACCAGATGAAAAAATTCACCAGTTCTATATAATGGCTCATGAAATTTTATATTGCAGCCAGGCTGTTCGTATTTGATGCTAAAGTTTACAGGTTAACAAATAAGAACAATTCAACATATGAATGTTCTTATATTGTCTGGGACTTCATATTAGTATAATTCTGGCTTAAGAACCAAAGGTCACTTTGCATGCGCTAATTAGTTCAAGATGTATGATTGAGTGCTGAGGGATGTGCAGGCTAGAGATTGACTGATGCTACTTTATACAGGGACAAGAGGTGGAACTGAAGGAGGAACCCAATTCTCAGTAGGAACTTCAACAAACTTCGAAAGGATAGCACCAACCTTGGTCATTGTTTCCTTATGTGACTCGGTGCAATTTCGTACACGCTATCTCGAATTATCTTTACAGCAGCATCAATGTCTTCCCCAATCTCATGAGAGTCATAGGAAGCAGCACAAGAGAAGCTGACAAAGGTATGAACCTGATGGGTTACTGTAGCAATTGCTTCTTCTGCTAGCTAAATCTTTGACAATCAAGCATCACTATGTGCATGTCAATGGAGGAAAATAATAACGATATTTCAGCGATCTAAATAAACAAAAATCAAATGCGCACTGGAATATCAAACCAGGTAAGATAAACATCACAAACATGAGGTATTCATGCGAATACTTTTCCCAATAAAGGACGAGAAGAATTGGAAAAATGACGTACTTGCTCGCCCACAAGTGCATGACCAACTTCACGGTGTGCCGCCAGACTCTTGTTCTTTCCTTTCATCATCACGTTTCCTCCATTCCAGCAACAATCCTGTCAATTGAATCATGAATCTCCTTCACGGAGGTTGCTGTCTTCCCACGATGGCCAGCCAATATAGCAGCCTCATTCAAGAGGCTGTGAAGATCCGCTCCACTAAATCCAGGAATTCTCAGACTTCTTATTGCCAGCAAACCCCCTTTGTGCTACATCAGATTTTGTACTTTATTAGTATGTCCATGATGTGGTGCGATTAAGATACACCATTTCGTCTTGATATATTATGATGGAGATACACCATTTGAAAGGGTATGAGGGAGTCATATAAATAACTTTAGAAGAAAATCGTTGGGTTGGTTGGTAGAAAGAACGTTCAGAAAGAAACTGTTCTCTCTTCTTCTTCTCTTTCCTCGTGATTGCATTCAGATCATCATGAAGTCATATTGTTCGTCGTTCACCAGTAATTCAATATCCATTTCGAGGTAAATTGTTCAATGCGCATCAAAGAGGTTAGTCGTTTCTTCCGTGGACTTTCTTCCCATATTGGTATCAGAGCCCGGTTATGATTTCTACGTTGTTTTTTTTATCAAATTTTTCTTGTTTGCTATTTGATATGGGGATCAAGAGGATGAACTTCACATTGTCTGAATGTTCATTGCTTGAAAATTGCAACATGAATCGTCGAAAATGAACCAAAGTGAAGAATGGGATTGGAGGTCGCGTAAACCCATATGGTTTTTGCCATTTTTCAAAGTATTTTTTCGGCTAAAATCAAATTTTAAATATACGGGATGAAAGTACTCGTCAAGATGAGTCAAACGGTAGGTCTAGAGCCACTTGAGGATGCTGGATGCGCCAACACACACGGCCAGAAGTCGCAGCGCGTGGGCGCCATGCGCCCAACGCGTGAGCTCCACATGCGTGTCGGTTCACCGACACGTGATGACGTCATCGATGACGTCATCCAACGGCGATAACATGGATGACGTCACCCAATCGGCGGGAGTTGGCTGGCCGGCGATCGATCGACAACCCGACTCGACCGAAGACCCGACCCGATCGGAGAACAACCCGATTGATTGGTCAACCGGTTGGATCGGCCAAGAGTCGTACGGCTCGCTAGTGTGTGAGCCACACGCACTACACACTCGGGTAGTGCGTGTGGGTGAGTGTAACCTCCAATCGACGTATGGTTAGTGGCGTTTGGTTCATATGGATGTGCTCTCAGTGTGGTGGAGTTATTGTGCACGTTTGAAGCTTTTAAAGGTATAAAAATATAACTATGCATATTTTTGGGGCATAAGTGCATTGTTTATTTCTTTTATCCTGTATTTTCTTGCATTTTTGGAAATACAGAAACTAGCTTATATGAAAATGATCACATATATGTTGTGTAGAGCTTGGTTCGATGATAGCATGTATATAATTTAATATACTTACAATTTTCTGATTCCAAACAAACTTGAACAATGGTTGGAAATCTTTGATTTTTTCATTAGGTGTCAAATTACAATTTCAATTATAGTTGATGTATGATTGTTTTTTGTACATTGGTTCACATCATGCTATGCTCTTTGTATTAATAAAAAAAATGTACAAATTACATAAGGTCATGTAATTATTCTTCTAGTGGGAGTTCGTAGGTTGGTAAAATTCAAATGAATTCTCACCTAGCATTTAAAATTTGCACAAATTAAACTAGTAAATGATAGTAGAACAATCGTACATAGAAGCTGATTGGGAATATAGTGAACTTTCGTTTCTGTGTCTTTTGTTGAATTATCATTAATGTAGTTTGTCTTTACTGTAAATTAAATATGTGTGTTACTGTGAAAATGTGCCGGTATTGATTCTACGTTTATTATATCAATGTGTTATAGTAATTGAATATGGTTTCAGCATCCAAGACTATCGTGGCTAACCTCAACAAGAGAGAGAATTGAACGGTGACAATTATGATATTTGGTACCGAAATGTTTAATTCCTTGAGTAGCAAGAGGTTTCAGAAACTCTCAACCACATCATGGATGAGCTTGAGCATGGAACTTCAACTTAGCACATAAGAGATCAAGAAGCTTATCAAGTTTGGAAAAAGAAAATAGTATTGCTTGGATCATGTTACTGAGTTGTATGCAAGATGATCTTATGTGTGAGTTTGAAAGTTATGATAAAACTCAAACAATGTAGATTGCTTTGAAACATAAATTTGGGGGTACGTTTGCCACTAAGTTGAGGAGACTCACCATTAAGTTTGACACATACTAAAAGCGCCTAAATGTAATGATGAGGTAATATCTTCGGGAGATGTCAAACATGATTTGTGAACTAAAGTCTGCAGGTCAATTCCTTACTGATGAACAGTAAGTTCAGGCTATTATAAGGTCTCTTCCTAACAATTGAGAGTATATGAAGATCAACATGACGCATAATAAGAATATTGTCACTTTTGACGATATAGCGTATCATTTGGAATTAGAGGATGAGCGTCTAGAGGCTGTAAGATTCTCTACCTATGCTTATGTTGCCGAATTGAGTTTACGTAAGGATTCGGGCTTCAAGCGTAAAAGGAATCATCAATTCAACAATAAAGGGAAGGAGACTGATCAGGCACCAAGAGGGCTAAGACCTTCTAACGCAAGAAGCATGGTGGGAAGAAGGACAATACTAATATGAAGTGCTATAATTGTGGCAAGATGTGTCACTTTGCTCGTGAATGCATTGAGTCGAAATATGTACACTATTATTCCATTACTTTAAGTAATACTTTTATTTCTAGTACTTGTAATGCTTGATGAATCTCATCCAATATGGACTGTAAACTCGGGAGCAGCAGATCATGTAACTAGAGATCAAAGAACATTTGTGGAACATTGTCATATACAGCCTGGAAGAAGATGGATATATGTTGGGAATAACTCAAGAGTTGAAGTGAAGGTTATTGGCACATGTAAATTAATTTTATGTGGTGGTTGAAACCTATTCCTATATGATGTTCTTTATGTTTCAGATATTCGACGGAACTTGATCTTCGTAGTTATTCTTCTTAGCCTAAGTTATATATTAAATTTTCATTGTGATTATGTTGACATTTGTTTGGAACAGTTTATTATGGTTTCGATCATGTATTGAATGGTTTTATGGTGTTAGACGTTGACTATGATCTGTACAATGTTAATGTTGATAGTTATTTTTCTTTAATTGTATTTTCTAATAATGTTGAGATTTATGCAAGTACTTAGCATGCTAGATTAGGTCACATTGGGTTACAAATGCAAATGTCAGCTAGAGAATGCCTTTTAAGATCACTCGCTAATGTTGATCTACCCATATGTGAATATTTTCTAGCGGGAAAAGCAATTAGAAAACCATTCGGTAAATGAACTAGAGCCTAATTTCCATTACAACTCATATATTCTGACATTTATGGTCCATTAAACTTGAGGGCGGCATGGAGCCTCATATTTCATCACTTTCATAAATGATTTCATGCGTTTCGGTTATGTCTTTCGATCTTCCATAAGTTAGAAGTATTAGACTACTTTAGACAATATATGGCGTTTGTAGAGAATTAGTTGAACAAAACAATAAAAGCATTGAGAACTGATCGCGGATGTGAGTATCTATTTAAGCAATTCAAGAATCTTTGTGATGAAAGGGAATTGTACAACAATCGATTATTCTTGGTATTCCGCAACAAAATGAGGTTGTTGAAAGAAGGAATAAAATCCTATTAGAAATGATTAGGACTATGATGACGTAAGCAAATTTACCTATCTTGTATTGGGGAGATGCATTATTGATTGTTGCCTATGTACTTAACCATGTGCCCTCAAAATCAGTCACTTCCACCCCTTATAAATTATGGACTGGTAGAAAATCAGACTTAAGTACTCTACATCCATAGAGGTGTGCAGCTTATGTTCATGATTCTTCTCATAAATATGGAAAATTAGGTCATAGAGGGAAGAAATTTATCTTTATAAGATATTCTGAACACTCCAAAAGGTACGTGTTCATAGGTGAACAAGCTGATGGAAGTGTGACCGAAATGGAGTCACGAGATGTTACGTTCTTTGAGAACGATTTTTCTAGTAGATGTGAGATTGATAAGAACTTCCAATTATATGAGATAGAAGATCCTAATAACACACCCACTAATGTTGTAGAAGGAAATAAACATTTACCTCAACATACAAGACCTAGTGAGAGTATTGCATTGCTTGGCAAATTGAATTCAAAAGAAGTTCAGTTACGTAAAGGTATTCCCCGTCGTCGTTTTAAGATTGAAGGGAAGCATTTATGACTGCTCCACAAGACAATGCCAAGCCTAAGACTATTTAAGAGGCTCTCTCATTCTCTGATAAGGAAGAATGGAGAAAAACTTTGGAAAATGAGATAGAATCAAAGATGGCAAATCACGTTTGGGACTTGGTTGATCTACCACTCAATCACAAGGCTATTGGATATAAATAGGTTTTTAAGATTAAGCAAAATGCAGATGGATCTATTGAAAAGTATAAGACTTATCTTGTGGTGAAAAGTTATACTCAACAAGAGGGTATAGACTATGAGAAAACATTTTTATCAGTTGTAAGGTTTGCGTCAATACGCATTATTCTAGCCACCGTTGCATATTTGGACATTGAATTATATATTGTGGCATCCCAAAAATTCAAGACAAGCTCTAAGGTGTATCAAAGCCCATAATTAGGTAATGAAATTTTCCTAAGTTTTATGCTTTAGCCATTAGTCTCCTCTTAAGACTAAGTGATATATGCTTGTGTTCATGAATTTTGAGATTAGTGTAATAGGATAAATTTATGAGAAGGATTTATTTTTGGCTACGCACCTCATAGAATAAATTCCTATAGATTAAATGTTACAAGATTTTGGCCATATGAAATTTAAATTTGAAATCTATAAAAGGAAGATTAAAAGTAAATTATAAAAAGATTGGAATTTATTTAGGGTTGGGCCTTAGGACCAAGGGTGTGGACGCTTAATGGGCCAAAAGGGGCGGCCCATGAAGCCCACGAAGGGGCTGTCGCCGGCCAAGGAGGGCCCGGCCCATGAGGCCCACTTCCAAGCCCATATTGCATGAAGATGGCCAAGTGTTAGTCCCCTTCATCCAAGTGTCCTCCATGCATGACCTAATCATTGCTAATGATGGAAGGGAGGAAGATTAGAGGGAAAAAGTGACCGGTTTAGGGGGGAAAGGAGTGTCGCTGGAGAGAGGGGGGTGAGAGAGAGAGTGAGTTGCGAGAGAGAGGAGCCGAGAGGGAGGAGAGGAAGGAGCTCGCCGTTCGTCTGCCCATCGCCGCCCGCACGCCGTCCGTCCGTCCGTCGCCGGTGTGCCGTCCGTGTGCCGCTGTCCGCTTTATCTTAGAGGCAAGTTAGGATCGATTTCCACTCTTGCATGTGTGTCTTGCATGTGTGATTTTTTGGTGGTAGATCCCGGATGTTAGGATAGGCAAAACCGAAGCTAGAGTGTGACTTGTTCTTGTAAAGGCTTGCTGATTTCGTATATACCGCCCGACCCAGAATCTTGTGGAGGCTTGCATGCATGTTTCTAGTTGGATTTTGACTTTGATTCCTTCATGAAAGTTGTAGAAAACATCTTAACCTACAACATACTAAAATTTGGGACAAAATGGTTGAGATTTAAGGGGTAAAACCCTCTTCCTACGAAGACACTAGATCTGGAACTACTTTACTGACCTTTTGGTAGTTTTGTGGGTTGCATGTCGATTTTTACCGAGAATTTCTCTTCGACTTCTTCATGAAACTTGTAAAGAACATCCTAAATATTAACATACTCAAATTTGAGGTAAAATGAGCAAGTGTAGCCTAGTGATACGACTTTCTCTTGAAGACGGTAAATCTGGAAACACGGTACTGGACACCCGAGACTTCTTGGACCCATATGGTGACTATTCTTTGGAAATTTCGCCTAGATCCCTTAATGAAAGTTGTAGGGGACCCTTGAAGCAAAACATATCCAAATTTCAGAGGAAACAAAGAAGGATAAGTGAGTGAAAACTCGATATTTCGGAGATAGTTACACTGAACGTTGCGGTGTTAGAATCAGGAGCTTCGGACGTCTATAGAAAATTATCTAGAACGAATCTGGCCTAAATGTCTTCATTAAAAATATAGTTTAGCGTCTTAACTACTACCTGGTAAAATTTCATAATTTTCGGAGGTCATTTGGTTATTTTAATCGAATTATTTCAAAAACTGCGCAATCTGACTTCATCCAAAATTGCATGTTGTATATGTGTGAGTTATACTTTCTTGTGTGGAACTCTTTTGGGCATGTGTTCTTCATGAAATTGTTATCTTATTGTCTTGTCTATTACATGTCTTGATTTCATGATTTTTGAGAATCATATGGATATTTAATTTAAATGTTTTCCTAAATTGTGCAAGCTGGAAATTTAGTAAATTTCAAAAAGGCATGATATATGGACTATTCTAAATTGTGTGGATCTCATGAATTATATTGTCATTAGTGGTTGTATCTTGCTGCATGTATGATGATGATTGGAAATGCATATAAAAGAATTAAAATGATGAAAGTGATCTTGTTTGCCATTACATCGTGTGCCATGCTGAATTTGAGACATAAAGTGGTAAACATGAATCATGGTGAATGAGGAAATTTTAGTGGTGGCCGATCATGCCCCGGGAGTGTCGGGATGCCCGGGATGGGGGTGCCGGATGCCCGGATGTATTGAGATACATGCCGGATGCCCTCGGGAGTTTCGAGATGCCCGGAATGGTTGGGTGCCGGAAGCCCCGAGGTCTCGTGCCCGGGGAGTGCCTCGTGATGCCGGTTGGGATGCGAGATGCCCGGAAAGTGGGGGTGCCGGATGCCCGGTGATGTGTGCCGGAGGGTTCTCGCGATGCCAGGATGGGGTGCGAGTGGTGATGTGTGGGACGCAATTACTGGTCCCGGGAAAGAGATGTGGTGATCAAAATTTAAAGATAAAAGTGGAAATTGAATCATGCGCATGAGATATGATGACATACATATGGATGTGTGACATGATGATGATCACCTATGGCATGATGATATGTGTGTGACATGATGATGATCACCTATGACATGATGATATGTATGTGATATGATGATGATGAGTACATGAGATGTGATGACATACATATGGATGTGTGACATGATGATGATCACCTATGGCATGATGATATGTATGTGACATGATGATGATCACCTATGGTATGATGATATGTGTGTGACATGATGATGATCACCTATGGCATGATGATATTTATGTGACATGATGATATGTATGTGATATGATGATGATGAGTACATGAGATTGATGACATATGCATGGCTGCAAGGTAAGTTATGCTTGGATGCATGGATGGCATATACTATGCTATGATTGATATGTTGTATTGTGTGATGCATTGAGTGGTTTATTGGTCCTTTACCTGCCGAGTGGTTGTACTCACCCGCCGGGGACCAACATTTCAGATTAGAAAGATGCCGCTCCCTAACGTTACGCGGGGCACCTTCTATGGCCTCCCATCGATGTGGAGGTAGAGTGTACGGAGATCGATTGCGTTACCATCCCCGGGTCCGACGTTTGTGCGAGTGCGAGTGTTGGTCATGTACGAGGTGGGCCTGGCTGGGGCCCAAATCATTCAGAGTTTCGTCGGTTCATGTCCGCCGAGATGGAGAGTTTAGGGGATGTTGCCACCACCACCGCCCGACGCCGGGATGGGTGTGATGGCCGCGTGAGGGTAGAGAGCTAATGACACTTTTTGGACATAGCCGCCACTTGTAGATGGAGGATCATACGTGAGATAGACATAGGTAGGGGTGAGCGTGGTTCCCGGGTAGAACCGGGAACCGGAGAACCGAACCGGAGGTTCCGGTTCGGTTCCCGGTTCTAAAGGGACCGGTTCCGGTTCCCGGTTCCTCTTTTCGGGAACCGGCGGTTCCGGTTCTGGTTCCGTTCTTATAGGAACCGGAACCGGCACTGGGAACCGGAACCGGTCCGGTTAGGGCTCAAAAAACCCCCCCAAATAAAAAATTCTCTCACTTCTTCCACAGAATCCACACGACACTTTTAGTTTTCACTCAGTTCTCTCTTCACCCGTCCGTTCTCCACCTCTGCTCGACGCCACCGCCGGTCGCCCTCGACGCCATCGCCGGTCTCCCTTGACGCCACTGCCGCTGATCTCTGCTCGAGGGTCAAGGCCACCTTCGCTCGCCCTCGATGGCACCGCGGCTGACCTCTGGCTTGCCGTTTGCCCTCGACGGCACCGTCGCTCGCCCTCGACACCACTGCTCGCGATCCCCGCTTGAGGCCAACTCCTCTCGCCCTCGACGGCACCGCCGCGCTAACCTCTGGCTCGCCGCTTGCCCTCGACGCCACCGTCGCTCGCCCTCGACGCCACCGCCGCTCACCTTCAACGCCACCACTCGCTGACCCCTGCTTGAGGCCACCTCCGCTCTCCCTCGACGGCACCGCCGCTGACCTCTGGCTCGCCGCTTGCCCTCGACGCCACCGTCGCTCGCCGACCTTTGCTCGACGCCACCGCCGCTCGCCCTCGACGCCACCAATGACCTCTACTTGGCGAGCCACTGGTGAGTGGTGACCTCTGCTCGAGCCACTTCTTGATGTTGTTGTTCGTAATCGTTGTTCAGCATCTTCTGTTCTTTTTGTCCCGTTTCACGCTTCACCGGTCAACGTCCCCCCCCTTTCTTCATCTCTTCTATTGTGTCTCTACTGTTCGTAACTGTTGTTCAGAAGGCTTAAGTAGAATTGGTTTCTTGAGTTATGATTTTATCTGTCTTGTTTTGACTGAACTAGCCAGGAATTTTATAGAACAATCACCTATTGATTTTCAGAGTCACTGATATAAAACTAGCATAAAGAAATAACTAAAATTGCCTGACATAGAGGCAATATGCCGAATAGGTGCTTTTTTCCCTGCAAATTCACATTAATGGTATATGATTTAGTTTGACATATTATAATTGGTAAGATGCTATTTGCACAATTACTTATGATTTAACGATGATGCTTAATACCTTGTGAAGTCTTGTGAGATAACTATTTATTAAATGTCAGTGATTTGATTGATGAAAAAACCCTTGCAGGAGCTGCGCGTCAATAGTGGGTTTGATGGCATTGCTTTGAGGTATTTAAGAATCTTTCTAATGGTTCATTTTTATGAGTGTTTTGGGGTGTTCTTGTCTTTTTGTTCAACCATTAGATGTTCATGAGTGTATGAACGAGCCTTCAGTTTCTCTTTTGAATTCTCTGTTGCTATGTCAAAAAGAAAAGAACAGAAGAAAAGTGAAGAGTAGAGAGAAGAGAGTGAAAAATCTTTCATCCATTGTGGCATCCTACTCTATATAGAACATATAATGGTAGTACGTAAAGACAAGAATACATTTTAACCTCATACACTCATTAACGTTCACGTGTGCTTTATCATACCTTTTGTCTTGTAGGTGTCACATATGCTTATGGAGCTGCTGTTTAATATGTTCTAACCAAATGTAGCTAATTTAATTTTAAAATCAAATGTTTAGTCTTCTTTGTTGTGTATTCATTGTCTTCTTCTATTTCTGGTTCAATTAAAGGAGAACGGTAAAGCTGCATTTTTTTAAGACGGGGATTTGTTATGAGTTGCGTATATAGGACCCACAAACATGACACATATGTTTCTATTCAGTAACTGTAGTACACATTTTTTGGTTGTTTACACTTGGTAACAGGGTTAAAATGTAATTGGATAAGAGTAATGTGATTGAGGGCACAGTTCGATTCTTGGTTCTGATGTTTGATTTGAGGCGTTGTATCTGATGTTGCAGCATGAACATACTGGGGCGGACACTCATGGGCCATGGCGGCTCTTGGAATGAATGCAGCCATAAGGTTGGTACTAGAATCGTAGGCCCTCGGAAAAATCTCTCTCGCATCCGAAATGGTTCCCGGTCATGCGGTGTGAGGGTGTCAAATGAACTCGAAGCGCTCATCCAAGAACGGCAAAGTTCTCGCTCATAGTGGCGTGATCTCCTCGTTCATGGTTGGTCTGGTATTGTCGGCGATCTTGCTTGCCACTCGGGACATATATCCGTCCCTATTCTCCGTAGATTTGTAAGGATGGCGAAAATCAGTCATTTAGCACCATCTCGAAATGTAAATATGTTCATCGAAGGACAACTTGTGAAAATGTCAATTGACTTACTCAATGACAATATTAGGTTGAAAGTCAGCAACTTTAGAGTGTTATTGATTTGTGGATTGAAGTACTATCTTTCTTCTTTTGTCAACGGGAGGACTTACAAGCCTGGTGGTCGTGGTAAAGGTTGTGGTTCCAACAAAGACGGCTCCTCCATGCACCGGGTAGGTGCTCGCACCATATACTATTGAAAGTGCCTTGTATCTGTTGGCTGTACTTTATATTGTCGGATGGATTGTCTGTTTTTTCAGGCTAAGCTTGTCGGTCTTTTTTTTTTGAGATACTATATTCTCTTTTTCCTTCTGCTGATCTTCTAGTATGGTCTTCTGTAGAAACTAAGTGGATTTAATCTGTTGTGGATAGAGATGATGGCTCCGGTTTTCTCCGAGTTGCACAGGCGTGTGTATGGTATATGATTCGGTGTGCCATTTTATTGCGTCGGTGTTTGTCTTTTTCTAGGACATCAAAGTGTCTCGCTTGTATATTGGGGCCATGTCAATCGAAGAGATCTCTACGTTAGATAGGTAGGCATTGAGTTGTGGAAGATGATATCTTTATCGTATGAGTTTGAATTTGACTTTGAATTGGATGTTTATCTGCTATGGACCGAATAATAAAGTAGGAAACCGCCTCATTGATAATGTGTGTGTCTAAGAGGATGATAATTATTAGTCACTACATTTTAAACTCATAGATGGTATAGGGTGACTCGCTTAGGCCTAACCTTTTACGAGGCAGATTGGTTACTCACCACTTTGTGTGCATTCTTAACTTTCTTAACGTAATGATTTGATCCATGCTTGGGGCCTAGACACACAACTTGGTTACTGCGCTCAGCTCAAGTCAATTTAACTTTCAAAAGCACTTCGAAGTTTCTACATGCATCCGTATATCCAAAAGAGTTTCCTCATGTGCCTTACCATAATAGCAAGCTCACTCAATTTGTTTATTATTGCTTCTAAAATGCTGTTTGTGTATATTCTCTTTGATGAATGAGAAGTTTGTTTATTATTGCTGCATTCATTTCCATTTTTTTTTAGACTAAAAAGGGAAAAAAAAAAAAAAAAAAAAAAAGGGAACCTATTGGAACCCGTTGGAACTTGGAACCGACCCGGAACCTGTGACAGGGTAGGTTTCAGGTTCTTGGTTTTGACGGTAGGTTCCGAGTTCCAAAAAATGAGGAACCTGTACCCGAGGGTAGGTTCCAGGTTCCAAGCGGAACCTGTAAGGAACCGGGAACCGCTCACCCCTAGACATAGGGTCGAGTTGTCTTTTTGAGTTGTGGCCGAGTCTAGATGAAAATCTTGGCCTTTCTTTTGATTGTACCGACCCGTGAAATCCATCTTGAAAATATATGTAAATAAAAGTGGCTCGGCTTCATCTTTTCATATGATGTGTAGTTGGTGTGCATTGTATCATGATAGTTGGGGGGGGAAGAGATGGTGATATCAAATTATGCTTCCGCTAATAAGTTGCGCCGGGACCGTTTTCAAAAAAAAAAAAAAAAAAGCCTATGAACTGCGATGCTTCTACTAAGAGATGTAACTAGCGTTCATTAGGTATAGCGATAGGTACCTGTGGCGACCTTAGGCGAGTCGAGGGGTGCCACATATATGAATGTAAAGACGGCATTTCTCAATTGAGAGCTAGATGAAGAAATCTATATGAAGCAATTAATAGGTTTTGTAACTAAAAGTCAAGAGCGTAGAGTTTGCAAGTTTTATCGCTTACTACATGACCTTAAGCAATCATCTAGACAGTAGTATCTTCATTTTTATCAAGCCATAACAACTTTTAAATTCACGATAATCGAAAAAGATTACTGTGTATATGTCAAATGGTCTGAAAATAAATTTATGATTTTATCATTTTATGTGGACGATATTCTCATTGGCTGGAAATGACAAGATTTTGGTCATCACCATAAAATAATTGTTGTCCTCCCATTTTTAAATGAATGACATAAGAGAAAATGTTTATATAGAGTTAAGATTGAAAGAGATCGATTAAGGAAACTTCTTGCTGTATCACAAAAGTTTTATATAATGAAGATTCTTGAACATTTCAATATGCAGCATTGTAATCCCATTGATACCCCTGTCATGTAATGTGAAGGCCTAAGTACTAAGACGTATCCTAAAACTCCAGAAGAAAATAAAGAAATGGAAATTGTTACTTATGCTAGTGCGGTAAAAAGTTTGATGTATGCTACGATCTATACTCGACCCAACATATGTTATACCGTGGGGTTGATGAGCCGATATCAATTAAATCCTGGTCAAGCACACTTTGGAAAGCAGTGAATATGATCCTGAGATACTTAAAAGGCACTATGGACTATCGAATTTGTTACCAATTGAATGATTTACGCCTATTAGGCTATTCAGATGTTGATAGGAAAAGAGACCTAGATGAGCATAAATCAACTTCTGGATATATGTTCTTACTCGATGAATGTGCAATTTCTTGGAATAGCAAGAAATAGACATGCACGGCCTTGTCTACGATGGAGGCAGAATTTATTACATGCTCTACCACAGTGCAAGAAGCAATATAACTAAAACGTTTCTTGGAAAATTTAACCAATGTCACCGAGGTTCCAAGACCAGGTGATAGTTTGTTGTGATAGTCAAGCGAGTCATTACTTATGTAAAAGATCTCAATTATCATGGAAGGATGAAGCACATTGACATAAAGAACAACTTTATCATAAATATAATAACGTAGAAAGAAGTGGTCATTCAATACATTTCAACTAATAGAATGGTTACCGATTCATTTACGAAGGCTGCTCCTAGGATGTATTATTGACTCACGGGATGTTTCTAGGGTTACGTAAAATGTGATATGTAATATTATAGAGGATCATTGGTTTATGTATATGTGAACATATGCATTGTACATGTTTGTTTTTTAGTGACTTGATGTTTTATTAATAAGTATAAATCCATTATGAAACTAGCACAAATACACGTCAGCAGGCAATAATTGGCTCACTCACACAAGCGATCATCTTAAGTGCTATAGTAGCATGTTGAGATAAGACGTTATGTACAAATAAATATTAAAGAGTAAGTTTAGTACATAATAATATGTCGCCTTGACTGGAGTCAAGACGAGGTCTATGATTTGTATATGATAAGATCGAACATGATAGTCCCCTAATCATATATGCCTGAAAGATGCCGGATGTGGGTACTTAATTTGGCTCTATAGAAAGTGAGTTGATATAGCACTTGAGCTAAACTTGAATACGTGAAAAGCACGTGACTATGTTTATATAAAGATCCATATAGTTGATATATTTAATAAATGACATACGCTTTTATAGAAAGAGAAATCCACTATAGCATCTAATTCATACTATATGTGCATTGTATGACCGACAAGGAAAGGTGAGTGAAATTATCCATATTTACTCATCGTGTGAACCCTTGAGGTAATTTATAATTTACCTCATTTTGTACCATATGTTACTTCTGATTATATTCTCAAAGTGAAAGATCAATATTGCTACTTTAGCATGTTACTGCGGTCATGAATAGATATGGCTTTATGAGATGTGTCTAGGAAAACAGTTGTTAGAAATAGAGAGAGACATGAGTGTGAAGGAAAACTATTGTTGTTTTATATCTATCACATGTATTTACTGGTCAACCAGTTATATCGTCTTCTATGATTTTGGATATAATTGTAAATACATGGTGTTATGAGAATAGTTAAGTATAATCCTTAAGGGATATGTATACTTGGATTGATGTAGCAAAATATGTCTAAGGCACTGTAAAACATCAATTGTTTATTTTTTTTTAGGGTTGTAGCTATTATGTCATCCCTAACAAGTGTATAATTTGAGCTTCCAAGTACATGTGTACCTACCAGTCGCATGGCATTCTTTTCAATATGAATTGTTTTTAAAGTTGATGAATGTTGAATGTTTTATATTCTTGATAGAGCGCTATCAAACTCATCATG
Organism: Eucalyptus curtisii; assembly: GCA_017140595.1. Classification (NCBI taxonomy): domain Eukaryota; kingdom Viridiplantae; phylum Streptophyta; class Magnoliopsida; order Myrtales; family Myrtaceae; genus Eucalyptus; species Eucalyptus curtisii. Next base: position 11,538,579 of record CM029496.1, read on the forward strand.
TCTGAGTGGAAGATGTTGTACTTTATAAGTACATCCATGATTGAGTGCAATCATGATAGGGTGCGATCATGATGCACCATTTCGTCTTGATATGTTATGATGGAGAGAACAAAGAACCATAACCCCAATTCTTTTTTGGTTTTTTTGGTTGGTCCCAAATCACTCTCAAATATGACGATTTTATTATTCATCTGTTCCCAAATTGCAATTTTTGGACAAAATTGCCCTTGTTCTACTCACTAGAAAAAGTCCCCCGATGAAGATTCAACTAGCTAGCAAGTCCGAACCCTTATTTGAAACTATCTTGGTCTCTTCAAGAACTTAGTTGAGAGTGACACAAAATCATTTCGATTCATTATTTGAGAAAATGATTTCACTTCGTGGTATTTTTTTAAATTTCTTTTATTATTATAAGTTGAGGAAAAAATATATATGTATGTGATAATGGACAACGAAAAATTAAATCAGAGATAAGGTGGGCATTGAGAAGTCCTCTTCACATTCGTGACATTAACTGCTGCAAAAGCAACGTTCCACTGAGTCAAAAACCTGGGGCCGACGACTGCTTATGCATATTGCATATACGAGACGACGGGAATCCAATTCATCAATCCCGACGAAAAATTTCGAGAGAGGGAGAGAGAGAGAGAGAGAGAGAGAGAGAGAGAGAGAGAGGGAGGGAGGGAGAATGATTGCAGAGTTTCGAGAATTCAATGGCGGACCAGCGTAATACATCGATCCAATTTCGATTCTGCATGCAAAATCGTCGGCATGCATGGCACTGCTCTCAGTCTCGGGGATGCGGATCGGTACGTTTGCATGCCTAGTCGATTTACATGACAGCCTCCTCACATCATAATCGTGTTTTCTCACGTGAGGAAAACGGTAGGACTATCTGTCACCTACATCGAGACTGTGCAAGAATGGCCAGCTCGAGTTGATCCTCTCCGCATGCACGCGCATCGAAGCCTAAGTCAGAAAAACGCGTACATCGTTGAATTGGGGAGGACAGAGGTACTCTAAATCTTCAGTGTAGGTTTGAATCCTATTGGACACAATTTTTTTCATCCAATTTCTTTTTGGATATATCTTGAAAAGGAATTTGATATTTTCAAATGGTTTCATTAAAAAAACGCCTGTAATGGGTCGTTTAGCTTAGCTCATGTATTCTTTCTAATATTCTATTATATATTAGTTTTTCCATATTGTCAATCAAATCTTTATAGAGAATGAAAATTGGACGAATAGAGAATTACCTAGAGAGTGCTACTATACTTTAAGCACAAGGCAGGTGTAGAGTAGAAGGACTCGACTTTGTCAGTGCTATATTTCCCTTCATCCCTGATTAGAGTAAATTTTTTTTTGCCGACCAAATCTTTAATTAGCCGATTATAAATATGAACATCACACAAGTGTAACATTAACTAAAAGTAAATGTGGGTAACGTCCTTATTTACGATTCACCAATTATAAGATTGATCAAAGGAACCAGGGGAAGAGGAGAATGTAACCCTTCTCCTTTCTCCTCCGTTTCAAAAGAGAGACATCTCAATGAATTTTTTCTTTTAATGTATGTTTATAATAGGCCTAATTCCCAAAAAAAAAAAATCTCAACTTTAGGTATAATCTCAATTCTGTTTCGAATTTTTTATTTTGTCTCAAGAAAAATCTATAACTTTAAGTAAAGTCCTAAATCTATCCGAATTTTTTTTTGTCTTAAAAAATCCTAAAATCTAAGTCTAGTCCCAAATCTACATCAAATTTTGTTTTGTCTAAAAAAATCACCAACTTTCAATTCATTTTCAAATCTACCAACGTGGTCTATTGCCAATTTGATGTGGCATTTTCATATCAATAATAAATCCATGTCAGCAAGGTAATATGGAAAATTATTTTCAAATTGAAACCATTGTAGGATATAAAAGATTAGAGATGACTAGCGATGATAAAAGGGTTGATAGAGGCAGATTTAGGACTAGAGTAAAAATTGATGATTTTTCTCTTAGACAAAAAGAAAGTTTGGGGCTAGATTTGGAAGTAGACCCAAAGTTGAGGTTTCTTTTAAACAAAGAACAGTTCTTGGTAGATTTGGACTAAACCTAAAATTTAAGGTTTGTTTTTTAGACAAAAAATAGTTCAATATAGAAGTAGGATTAAATTTAAAGTTGGGGTCTTTTAGAAAATTAGGCCGTTTATAATAATAGAATACAAGCTAGATTAAACTCTCTTTCGACAGCCTCTTTTCCTTTAGAAGCCCATTATATCCTACTTTCTTCACCTTCATTTCCTTTTATCCCTCTTAAATTAAAACTTTGAGAAAAATATTACTAAAAACTCTAAATTATATTCACTATGCGCCACATAAAACCCAAAACCCATAATCAGTGTAACAAAAATATTGTTCGATTACAACAAAAAACCTTAAACTTTATCTGAGCAATACTAATACCCATAATTTTTTTAGTGTTACTCCTAAGTCAAATTTATATGCATGAGAAAAAATTGGGATCTACCGGGCATGATGTATTTCAAACAAGTTAAAGGTGTTGACATCATAGTAAATATAGTTTATGAATTTTGGTATAATAAAAAAAATTATAGCATTAATGTCATAATCTGTATAAATTTAATTTTTTTGTGGTATCGATTTTTAAGATTGTTTGCAAGAAGGGGCGGAGAACGAGGAGAGCGCAGTCACTTTTCGAGCGGGTGACATCAGCAGGAGAAGCAGATCTTTTCACTGCCTGAGAGAATTCAAATGGCGAGCAAATCAATCAACTCGATTAAATCAAAACCCCATGTCATCATCTGACGGACGATTACCTTATCTGACTCTCCTCCCCTCTCCCTCCCCCCCTCTCTCTCTCTCTACGCAGATTTCAAAGTGTCAGTGTGGTTTCAGAGAGAGAGAGAGAGGGAGGAGTGACGTAGGTGCGACCGGGAAGGCGTGCAGATGGAAGCGTGTGGTGACTGATTTTCCCGACTCATTCATTGCAGAGGGAGAGAGAAGATGCTGCCGACGATCACCTCCTTCAGTGGCGGCACGGAGAGAGAGGGGTCGAGAGGGAGAGGACAGCAACCCAACACAGCACACATCAACGCACGAACACGACTACTCGTACGCATGTTAAATGTATCGTGTGATCTGCCCTCAGACAACAGAAAGAACAGAAGGAGCGGAGAGAGAGGGAAAGAGAGATGACGAAGAAGAGAGAGATGTGCGTTCGCACGAGGAAGAAGGTTAATACGAGCTTTCGTACGTTTCGTCTCGTTCAATAATGACGTAGTGCTCGATGCAGGTTTTTTTTTTTTCGTAGATGCAGGGGTGTGTAAAGTGCTATTTTCCTCCTCTTCTTCTTGTTCTTTCCAATACACAATACCCAAATTTGGTTTTTAGGGTAAATCACGCCTCGCTATTAAAATCCCTCCTTTGCCAAATTAAAAATTGATTACCATTTCAACCTCAATTTCCTCCTCTCAATCTTTCAATTGATAGGTTTCAAATTTACATGTTTATGATTCCCACCTATTTATTCCCCCAATAATAAACCGTTCTATCATTTATGGATATGGAATTGCAGTATTTTAAATATGACTTTTGATTTCACTTTGATTTGCTTTTTGGTATCTTGAGAGATTGTGCATATGTGTTTCTTAACCTTCTTTTAAAAATCCCATGAGGGAACTTACCTATATTAATAACTAAGAATTCGTGGAGGCGTTTCGTAAATTGGATTTGACTTTACATTGAAAAAATGTTATCCCATCGATGTTTGGTAAAGTAATTTCGATAGGATAAATTTGGATATAACCGAATAAAAAAACTTGATTACCTGCCTAAGCCTAAGGATGAGCAGTCTCGATTAGATAAGAAAAATTCTCATGCCACCATTTCGATGATTGCACCCTTGTAGCCACCATCCGGTGGCTGCCGCTTCTTAGGCGACCCTTGCGAAATGGTGGCCCTATTTCTCTCACACATTATTACGCTTCCATCCTAGGGGGTAATATGTGGTGGTTGCGCTCCCTAACTGATCACCATTGTAGTGGCTACCATCCAACTATGACTTATTTGTTTCACTTGTTGTTTCTTGCCAACACTCTTTCCCTCTAATTTAAGGCAGCCACCACAGCAACGGTAGACATTGTCATTGATGACAACCATCACAATCGCCGCTATGGTTTGTAGATCTAAGTTTTCTCTTCTTCCTTTTTCCCTTTTTCATCAGTTTAATTTATTTATTTTTTTCTTTCCTAATCTAGGTGCAAGAAACACTCAATACCATGGAATATGACCATATCCGATGTTCTTCCAAGCACAATAAGCAATTTAGCAAATGTCTTATACAATGTTTTTCTATCGTATATTGATTCTTGTTATATGGACGTAATTCAAATCTTTATTTAAGAAATGATGAAATGGGAAAGCGGGTGTGGAAACCAGAGATTTTAAATTTCTTGTTAGAAAGCAAAGGAGGGAGAATTTTAAAATTTTTAGAGCTTATACCACGAAAAAATCCAAATTTTAAAAAATCCATGACAAATTTACCAAAAGTTAATTTTTTGATTACGAAAAATCACAAATTGATAGCCCTATGACATATTGTTACATTTTGTTAAATTTTATCATCAAATTACTAAGCTGATTACACGTGACAGTTAATAGATGTATTAATTTAGGATTTTGTCTTTCCTTTGTCATGAGTATACTAGTTTAGGATTTTTAATGATTTTAATCCTATTTTATAGAAGCTAATAGAAGGTAAATTTCTCACAAATGTTCCAATTGGGGTTTTTGGTATTATTACAGGTGTATTAATTTGAGATTTTTTATGACATTAACTCAAATTTTTAGTAATTTTCTTCCCCTAGCCCTTAATTTTCCTCAATTCCCAAAAAAAAGGCTTACAAGGTTGAGCCACATCTTTCTCAGAGGATGCTCTTTCTCCCAAGGCTACTGAAAGTAAGCGCCTTCCCCAAAGTAAACTCCAACCGTTTGGACATGGTGTAAACCTTTCCTCTACAATCTTAGCATGAATTTCCCCAAGGCTACTAAAATTGGACTTGGCAATATTCTAGAGTAGCTGATTATATTTACATTCTCGAGATCACAAACATCTTGGAACTCACGTATTATTCAAATTGCGCGTTTTAATCTCTATAAGATGAGTCGATTTTGTATTGGCAAAACGTTTTACTTAAAAAAACACCATTATGAAATCATCACAAACAGAAGTAATAGAACGCCTGAGGCAGGAATCAAAGATCGAGTGAAGCCAACACAAAAGCCAATTTTTAGCCCGCTATGTAGCAGCAGATCAGAAAGAAACAGCATTGAAGTTTCCAAATGAAGTTACCCCATTTTTAGCCTAAAGACCATCTCAATCTCGCCAAGTTTCGACGTCACCCGACTGCCATGTTTTCCTTCGACTTCAGTCCACGAAAACTTAATTAGAATCCTTCAATCGACGGATTATATGGGCCATGTGGCCTGCATGCACGAACCTAACATTACGAAAAGAGAGAAAAAACCCAGAACCTAACTTGGACGCCGCACGTACGGTCCCCATCCCCTCTCTCTCTCTTATCTTTTCTCCCTCGCAGCTGCAGAGCTCTGCTGCGTCGAACCTAATTCGGAGCAATGATTACTGTGGGCACGGTACCACAGTTGTTCCCCGAAACAGTTGGGAAAGCTTGGAGGAGAGGTTCCTTTCGGCGAGGGGCACCGAGTTTCCGTCTTGGTGATAGTTCACGGCTTGAAGTGATGTTGGAGGATACCTCACTGCATGGCTTTTCTACAACTTTAGGCAATCTGAGCTGCACGAGCAGAGCAAGGCAACAAATTCGCACAGTTTCCTTTCTCGTGTTACCTCGGGCGCCCGTACATCCGGGATTCACGGACGTTAGGGGAATTCTTTTTGTCCCCAGAAAGTGCGAGAACTTAGGAACATGATGAGGAGCCCTTTGCATTTTGTGCTTTGAGAGTATAAAGATGTTGGGTCGGGACTCGAATGCAATTAGCGTCTGGCACCGATAGTGTTGCGAACAAGGAGTCTTGCCAACGGATCGGAGCCGGTATCGTTACGGCGATGGATCGTGTTGATGATCGAGTTCATCTGGGCTGTTGATCGTGCGGTATCGGTGGTCCAGGTAGTTATGGTTCGCATTATTTATAGAACGTGCATAGTTTTTTCTCATATGGCAATCATAGTGCCATTAAATTACAGACGACGTGCGTGGGCAATTCAAAGGTAGGGCAGATGAGATTAAGTAGACTTTAATTATAATGGAGCTCGTCTCCCTGCCAATTTTTATGCATTCATATGGTAGTGCTCTCCATATCCAAGGGAGCTTGTCTCAAATGATGTGAAGAATCCCATCATGAGAACGGTGATAATTTATTTTATTGTTCTTTAATGATGTCACCAGGCATTATAATCTAATACTTCGTCATGATGTCATGTTCGACGACGTCATAAAAAATACGACTGTCAATACGATGATATATGAAGTTATTTGATTCATGAAGTAATGTCCCAAGAAACAAGAAAGTGACATTTCGTTCAACTAATCACTCAAGCATGCAACAATTCGAAGCAGTGAATGGGAGCAATTATCCTTCTATAATTTGGTCACAAAACCCTAGCAGCAGCAAATTTCCCGAACTCCATGGGCATTCATTTCGAGAAAATTTCATGATAAAAAAAATGTTTTCAGGAAAACATTCCTTTCTAAGTTATAGAACTTTTTTTCCCAACTTTAAGCATATATATTTTTTTGGACTGAAAATGATTTTCAGTTAACTGATTACTTTCAACAAACCATACAAGTGAAAATCCCAAAAAATAATTTGCCATAAATTCTTTCACTCAAACTAAACACACCCTCGGGAGACCTGATCGACGCAGCTAGCAAGGAGATATCGGATTTTGGATGCAGAAGCATTTGGTCTTCGTCTTCCTTTCGGTCGTCGTAGCATATAAAAGGCTTTCTCTGTCAGCGAAGGCACGTGCAGCAACAGTACTACTTCGCAAACGAGCGCTTTCATCGTGATGGAAGCCTTGCATGCTCCTCTCTTTAATCTGGACCAAACCCTATTCCATGGTGCCCACGCTGCAGAAATCGCTCAAACACTTCTCTTTTCTCGGATCACATAAGGTGGACAAAAATACAAACAGAGCTAGCAAAATTGGAGTATTTACAGGAAGAACCGAATGTAGCAAGATAAGAGACGACGAAAAAAGGGCAAAAAAAAAAAAAAAAAAAAGGAAAGCTCAAGCCTAAGGGAAGAATAAATACAAACTTGCCAAACCCTAGCTTGACTCCGGCGTTGATCCATATGGCATGGTTTCTTCTTTCTTTCTTTTTTCTTTGCCCTTTTCAAAAAGTTCAAGTTATTTTCATCTGTTTTTGTCCTTTTTTTCTTGTTAAATTTTTGGGTCGGTCGATCATGATTTTGGGAGGTGGATAATGTGGGAATTATGCAGATCTTGGTTGCTTTCCTTGACGCTTGATCTCCACTGATCGGCGATGTCTCCGGCAATCTTGATCGCATCACAGCCCGTCCCGAGGATGCCTCTCCTCGTGAATCCGACGGTGTACAGCCCGTCATCCCCTTTCCAACCATTCGGAAATGGTGTCTTGGGCATACCTTCCTTGGTAAAGAAATCACCCCCCTGCGTAAAAAATGAAAATTAAGTACATCAATAAACTTGAACAATACAAAGTCACATGATTAAAAAACTCAAACAACATGAAATTTATACTCAATTCAATTTTGGTGCCAAATGATAAGGAAAACAATCCATTCAAGTCATTTATTCTTTAATACCGTTTTCAATTTTGCTGGTCGAGGTCAAGTCATCTCATCTTAATTAATCCCCCCAAGTTGGTTGACTACTTCATCGACCATATTTTGCTTAGCCCTAATAAGCCAAATTACTTATCAAGAAAAGACCTCCCACAGGCTCGGTGATTGCGACCGGAACAAACTCGAAACCTCTAGAGTATGATGCTATAGATCCACTTAGTTATCAATAAGTGCAAAATGTTGCAAATGTAATCAAGGTCGCAAAAAAAGAAAAATGAAAAATGGCAGTGATGTGCTCGCAATGGGTGAAGCAACGATTTTCGGGTCAATCTTTGCTTGTTAGCCATAAGAAGTAACCCTAATTGCCATGCCTAATTATACGTTAATCGACATAAAGCAAGATGCTAGAGACATAGCTAGTCACAACGGGCGAAACAAAGATTGTGGGTCAATCTTGCTTGTTAGCCATAAGAAGAAGCACTAATTACCACCCCTAGTTTAGATGTCAATCAGGCATTAAGCGTGATACAAGAACCATCACAAATCACCAACGGTCAATCTTGCTCGTTAGCCATAAGAAGCAACATTACCCCCGGCAATTAAATGTCTAATCATCATAATGCAAGATGCAAGAGAGACATCGCAAATCGCAATCCCAGACATTTCTGGCTTAAACTAGGAAAATATGATGTCCAAAAATATTTTAAAATAAATGAGAATCGAATTTAAAAATCAAGGGAGGGGGGGCCCCTTCCAGACTATGATTCCGCTAATATGCGCACACTGAATACACGATGTCATGATAGCAACGCATCATGGAGGGGGCACAGAGACTACATTTTTGTCATCTTCACAAGAAAGATCCTTCAGCAAAGGGAATTTTAACCCTGGCATAAGCCCCAAACCCTAATTTCTTTGTCCTTTTTCCCTCCCTTTTGTTTTCTCTTTTCTTTGCATGGAGAAAGAGAGATCCGGAGGTCTCTCCTTCTGCCTTGTATGTCTCCAAGCGAAAGAGAGTGACAGGTGATTCATATAAGATAGAACTAAAAACTAACCAAAACTTTGTAACTATTCACAGTATAAAAAATAAAAAATAAAAATGAATGAAGTCTGCCTCACCTTGAGCCAACTAGAGACATTGCTCTTGTAGCCAGTTGCCAAGATTATAGAATCAAACTTCTCCTCCTGCCCATCCAGGAACTTGGCCCCATTCTTAGTTATCTTCTTCACTTCTTTCACCACCTAAGAAGGAAGAACAACCCTTATTTGAATTAGCACTCTCTACTCATGCCATCAGCGTAAATAGCACATGGAGAGGCTTGGTTTAATGACTCCGCGCGCTTGGTTACCTTGATTTTGCCGGACTTTATCTGCGCGAGGGCGCCGACGTCGAGGACGGGGGTCTTTCCGGTGACGTTCTTGAGCTCGAGGGGCCCGGTCTTGGGCCGTCGGAGGCCCAACCGGTCGGTGTTGCCCAAGGTGATGTTGGTAATCAGGAGGAGGATCTTGTCCACTAATCTTAGAGGGAGCCATTTGAGCAGCGCCATGGCCACTCCAAACGTTGAGAGCCCAAGCATTTCTCTGGGCAGGACGTGTACCTGATTAGCAGGAAGAAGCACGGTCAACGTCATCCCACCAAATTAGATTGACGATGATTGCGATTAGGCCACAAGGAAGATAGAAAGGAAAAGGAAAAAAAAAAAATTACACTTTGGAGCGTCCCCAGGTAACCGAATCAGGGGAAAATTTAATGATTCTTTCTTTTATGGGGAAGAAGAAAGAAGAAAGAAAGTTCGTATGGGTCAGCGGTCAAGGGAATTAAGTGATGAAATGACAAAAGAGATTATGAATATTTAATTGAGACTGTGGAGAGAGAGAGAGAGAGAGAGAGAGAGAGAGAGAGAGTGTTGAGAGAGGACTTTACAGTGCTGCGAACCACCATGTGAGGAATGGCATTGTGCCTGCACAGGTCCAAGCTGACCTCCATGCCGGAATTGCCGCAGCCTACCACCAACACCTGCTCGCCCTCGAACTCAGACCCCGACTTGTACCGGCTCGTGTGGACGACCCGCCCCTGGAACCTCTCGAGCCCGGCCACGTCCGGCGTCGCCGGCTCGGCATTCTCCCCGTGGCCACCACGAGCCACCTCGAGCTGCACTCGAGCCCCTCCCGCGTCCGGACCCTCCACAGCCCGCAAGACTCGTCGAACTCGGCGCTCTGGACCGTCTGATTGAACATGGGCTCGATCTTGAAGTGCGAAGCGTAGGACTCCAGGTAGGAGACGAACTGGTGCTTCGTCGGGTACTTTGGGAAGATTTTGGGGAAGCGGAGGAGAGGGAGCTCGCAGAACCGCTTGGGCAGGTGGAGCTTGAGGCGATCGTAGGTCCACTTTTGCCAGAGGGAGGCGATGCAGTCGCTTTTCTCCAGGATAAGGGAAGGGACTCCGTGCTCGGAGAGGCAGGCCGAGACGGCGAGGCCGGAGGGCCCTGCGCCGACGATGATGGGCCCTCTCACGAACAGAGGTTGGTCCGTTCTTTGGTTGTCTTGCAGTTCTTGGTCTCCGCAAGAAACCGAACCCATGTTTGTTTCTTTTTACAAGAAAACCAAGAAATGGATGGGGAAGGTGAAGCGAGAGAGAGCGAGAGAGAGAGAGAGAGAGAGGAGACTCTGTTCAGTGGCTCTCTTCGATGCTTCCCCTGTTTCTTGGTTCTGAAATGCTCTGTTTTCTTTGAGAGGAATTGCTGAAGTGGGATGAAGTGGGTTTTTAAAGAGGAGATGAGAGAGAGAGAGTCTGCGAGAGAGTGGAAAGAGAGAGAAATCAAATGAGGAGCGAATGTCAGGGGCGTGGTGGGGGTCTGCTCTCCGAGGGAAGAAGGAATATAAATGCAAAGAAAGGCAGAGGAGAGGAGGGGAAAAACAGAGTGCGTTTATGAGAAGTGAGAGGTGGGTGAGAAAGATCTCTATCTCCCTCACTCTCTCTCTGTTTTTCTTTTGGTTGTTCGAAAATGGCAGTTAATTTGCAGAGAAAGAGAGAGAGAGAGAGGTGTAAATGGAGGTGGAGGCGTGAAGGTTAAGGAAAGGATTTGGTTCTCCTCAAGGCCCTTCTTCTCTCTCTGCCCGCATGGTCTTGGTAGACTGGAGTAGACGATGGGCCAAAAAAAAAAGATGGAGATATAAAAATACAACTTTTTTTATTGGGCAACACTGCTATGATTCTCTTTTTCACTTTTTCTAAAATACCTTCTTCTCCTTCTTCTTTTGGGGGGGCTTGGGATAATCCTTTCCTTCAAAAATTAAAAGATGGGTCGTGCATAAACTCATAAAGTTGCATCATCATAATCAAATTGGGACAGAGATTGCCTTTAGGGCTATTTGAAATTACACCCATGATTACAAGATAGCATTAGAATGTCATCATCTGTCCCACTTGGCACGGTGAGACCACAAGCCTCGATTTGATTAAAGCTTTGTCACAAAATTAGGGCTGCCCAGCCGCCCATCCCATCAAGAAGAAAGACCGAGTGGGAGATGATTAGCGACCTCTCATTGCCGGAGGGAAAATGTCCCTCTTTCAAAAAGAGAGAAGATATTCATTCACCCTTTAGTTCTTAACATCTCAAAAGTTAGAATATACATCTGATTTCTTGTGAGACTTCATTTTTTTGGGTTTTTTTTTTTTTTTTTTTTTACTGTTGATGTTCCCCTGCATGAGAGCAGGAGAGCGGATGCAAGGCTGAAGAACATACACGTTAAGTCCAGCACATGTGGATAAGACATTCTAAAAAAGCGATGGAAAATGAAAACTCGTGTCCAAGTACGATGCCATTCTTTCGGGAGACTGGAACGTAGAGATCTTCAAGCTATGATACTGGGTAATGTTGGGTGTGCAGCGGATGAGGGTAATCAATCACGTTCACAATGAGTGAACGCGATATTAGAGCAAAAGGTCTCATGTTCCAACCTCCAGAGCCGTCGCTCCTTTTTAAGTCGAAAACATTATTTGGTCTTTTTAGGATTAGGTCATGTCTTTAATCTATGCTTCAAATGGGGATGTGTTTATCTACATGCATACCAAGTCAGAGCTGACATTAATCCTCTCCAAAACTTCGTTGAGTCGAATGTGGTTAGGGAGAGGAGATTGCATATGAGGTTGTCTGGTTGATCTTATTTGGTGGAAGAGAGGACAAGGACGTAGTTGTTTTTCCCTTTCAAGTAAAGGTTGAGAAAATGAAATGTCTCGATAATCACATCCTGTTCTAAGGGAATAAACAACGGAGAATTTGGCAACTGTATGTCCGGAAGGGCACCGCCCAGAGCGTTTTTGGACGTTATATTAATGCAAACCGGCACGTCGTTTACATCGCTGGAAGGATGGGAGCGGCGGGGAGGTGATAAGGTTGTCCGGTGGAAAATGGTCGAGCGTGGCTAGCAAGAAAATTACCAAGCGTCGCCGGAGCTCGGGGGACGTGATCTGCATCATCGTTTCCGTTCGCTCAAATCAACTTCCAAGTGTGAAGTTGAAAGTGAACAAGGAAGCTCACGGTTTCGGAGAAGCCAAGTCATCCATCAAACTGAGGCAAAGAAGTTTGTCGGGATCCAAGGAAGTTGAGTGTGCATGCATTTCCCGTCGATTGGTTAAAGTGAAAAGGATCATGATGGTATTAAATTGGCTCATAACTTATTAGTTCACACTTTCATTTGGAAATCAATCCCACTCGCAAATTCAAATATCTGATATCAGAAGCGATTGTTGATTGGTAATTCCTCTCCGTGAATATCAGTATGACAAAAAAATAACAATAATAATGCCATCTCGACTAACAGTGACAAAAAGGTGCTCTTGACGTTTAGATTACCTCATGACACCGCAATCCAAAAATTCATATAGAAGAGGCAAGTTGGAGAAGTTCCTTCCTTTCCTTGTGGAATTGACAGTTAAAGAAGCAATCATGAGTACATGTCCAAGGAGCAAAGAAGTGGGTCACATCGATGCCAAAAATGGGATAATGAAACATTTTAAGGAGGGCCAAAAAAATATTTGTTTATTTATTTATATATTTATTTAATTATTTTGTTTTGTTTATTTATAAATTTGGCCCATTAGGCTCCCCATACATGCAACCAGAACTCCCCCAGATATTCTGTCGTGGAGACCGAAGGATCAACTTCACAATCATTCCCATTGCTATCCTTGTTTCCCACCTCTATACATGCTTTAATGTCCTTTTCCTTAGATTAATCCGGAAGCTCACCCTCTCAGGATTTTCCACAATCTCTACTTGGATACTCGGAATTATTTTAGTAGCCGACGAGAGAGACAGGGAATCAAGTGGCTGTTTCTTAGATGACGTTTGGTTTGCAAGGGAAATGGATGTCCGGTACGTTCAAATCGGGTCGCATAAGAGAGGATGAAGGGCATTTCTGAGATTAAAGGATGACTGACGGAAACTGCGATTGCCGAGTCGTAACGTAGGGTAGTAAGTCGAGAGAGTAAAAGCTTAGAGCTAGAGTTAACAAACTAACATGCTTGGATCGGTTTAAGCCAGAAAGCGGGCAAAGTGTAGTTGCCTAAGCGGGCAAAGTCCGATATATCTTGCCTTGCTTCAAGTTCTATGATCAAGGTCTTCACTTCACTCCCTGGCGGCGAAAGAACGAGGATGGCTACTTTACTCTTTAAGTAACTTCCTCGATAACAATGTACTCGTGTTTCTCTGCCCCCGTGAAAAACGAATTGGACGACTGACTCGATGATTGGGAGGAATTGCAGGGGCAAACACCAGAATTTAGTCCATGCCAAGACGCTTCTCAGGACGACAAACAGACTCCCAAAGAACATCCTACCGTAATTGGCAACTGGCTTCGCGGAGAAGAACGTTCGGTGTCTGGAAGACATTTTTTCACAAGATAGACAACAATCGTGTCCGAAAGGCCATTTGCATTATATGTGGCATTGTTTAAATGGAAAATTAGCAAGTGGGACAAGCGACCTGAGGAGGCACCAGTGCCGACATTAGGAAGAAACGTCTAGGGCTGGGGGGAGCTTTTCAAGTACAACGCCACATTGTTCATGTGCGACAAGGCGATGTATAAACGGGAGCTTGCATATCATTATCTTGCCGTCGAGCAACCATTCGGGTTCACCGAAGATTACCGCTTGGTCCAATTCTTGCAAACGGCTTTACAACGTCAGCTTATGCCCGTTTTGCAAACGACGAGCATTAGAAATTACTAGTCATTATACAAAGAGAAAGGTCACATTGGTGCATATACTATCGACCAGAATTTTTTTACCCTCTTTTATATCTGTTTTATGGGCTGACCTTATGAAGTACACATACTATATAGACACGTCCTTTGGATCAAAGAGAAATGAGAATTATATTACTGAGTTTTTACAGTGACAAATATAACATTTTCGAGCGATTCTCAAGATGTGGCTACCAAAATAGTGAGAGCTGTTAATGAGTTTGGTATTTCTGATAAAATCATCAGCATCATGCTAGATAATGCCTGATTGCAATGAGATTTTCTTCCACGTGCTATGCGGTAGATGGTTTTCGCCAGTTTATGATTTTGTGGCCAACATACATGGTGGGTTTACTATGTTAGATCCACCCCACTAGGGCATCAAGAGTTGGAGGTCCTGTACATGACACGGAGGGCAAGTTGAAAAATTCCCTCTGGACAAAAAATGAACGAGAATTCAACATACAAGATGTTGAAGAAGAAATGCGTACAGATGGGCTTGCTGACACTCCATCATACCACTTATAGTGGAAGTGCCGGCCTTCCGCTGTTGAGACAACAAAATTGGAGGACTGTTGAAGTCTTGAAGGACTTCTTGCGGGTTTTTCAGCGATGCGGGTGTTTTGATCACCAACGATCATCAATCAAACAACGAAGTCATTCTAATTCTATGCATTAGTTGATAACGAGGAGGATAATCCCTCCAACGACGCAGTAGAGATCACGAAGATGAAATTCAGAGTTCTGACCCATTTACGGATGTGATAAGACTAATAGAGATGTTTTCTTTTCTCCTTTCCTCCCATAGGATCAATCTTTGGTACATGTCTTGCAAACTCATATATTTGGTGATACACTTTAGAGTTTGGATAAGATAGGAGCGAGCATCGGGCCGAGCACAGTTGGCTCATGTTAAATTTTTTGAAAATTAACTTAATTTTTTATGGAAAATAGTTGAAATATTAAAAACCATTAATTGAGGAAAATTCGTGGAAAAAGGAACAAATTAATTAAATCTTGAAATGCAAGTACATCTTCATTTGGTGAAAAAAAAAATAAGGCAGGGAACTCGTCGTGCCGAATTGATTGGCATATGTAGTTTACCTATTGCGGAGCCACCTCATCACCATCGCCAGTGTCGGTTCCAATTCAACCTCCTCCCTCAGTACCAAATGTTCGTAATACAAAACAAGAAGAGTTTCAAGCTCCATAACTTGAACCCGTGATCCAAAACAGTGGATACAAAAATGCAGGCGAGATGTCCTTATAATATGGAAGCTCAACTATGTGTGAACCCTCGAAATAGTTCATAGATGAGGTCCATGCTGTAATTTCTCCTATACATGCACAAGAAGGAACCTGTCTTTATTTTATAATAGAAACAGACAAGGTCATAAATTATTTTGTAATGCCAGATTAATCACATTTCAAAAACTAGTCCACGAAGCAAGATACGAAGCCAACATATCATTAGTGCGTTGTAAATGCATGGCTTTACTTATGCATTGGTGGCATGATGAGCCTGTTCAATGTTCCCAGCGATCCATAATAAAATATGGTTAGTAAACGATATACAACTAAGTCTGGACTTCTCATGCATGCATGGTGTGCTGTTCACTCCTTTTCCTCTAACGAAACGAAATAAACAAACAAAAGTTCCAGCTGATAAGTTCTGTTGTGTAATGCCATATTCATTGTAAGTGCCAGCTCCATCAGATCCTTAGGGCATCTAGTTTTTGTACTCGGGCTCGAACATGTCAAGAACCCAAGGAACACTGGAGAGACAAGAAAGAACAGAAAAGCTGCAGTCGATGAAAATAAGAATGAGCAGAACATCTTGCAAAGATGATTTAGTCAATGAACGTATTATGATATATGAAGAATACGAAACAACCACGATGATAAATGATATGCGTGGACATGGGATCCAGGAAGGAGGAACCCAGAGAGAGAGAGAGAGAGAGAGAGAGAGAGTCTAGCTAGGGTTAGAGAACAACAAGATCTAAGGTCGAGATCTTCATGGAATATATAGCTAGATATTTAGTTGGAGATCATTGAATTCTGAGAGCAATCATTGGGGGTGCTTTTCATTTGTAATGGCTTTCGTTTATCATTTTCCAACTTTCACTGTTCAAGGACATTTGTTAGTCAACTCTACTCCGGGTTCCATGTTCAAGTTTTTGTTTTTTTTAGCCTAATGTTCAAGTTGACTCTTCGTGTGATGCCCTTTCCTTTCCTTTTTCTCCTTAGATGACTCTTTTGCTACATCCGGTAGTGCAGTTTTTCGTCGGAATTTAGTAATTGATGTTCCACCGAAATTCGTCCTTTGATTTTTATCAGAAAGAGATAGGTTTGTAGTGACTTGTATAGGAGTATCAATGGATCACAAGGAACGATGATAATATTCTGTCGGAATTTAATCAACAATAGGACAATGACTAAAGGATACTTCACCAATATTTAGTTGATGATGAGAGTTTTGAGACTAAAGTTAAGAACCGTAAATTAAAGATTATTGAAAAATTACATTGATAAAAGATAGTGGGTTTTTGTTATGATCATCAAGAGACTCACAGTGAGCACACTTTGGGGGTATTTAAAACCCTCTAAAGATAGTTGCATAAAATGGTTATTAAGTCTAAATAAATAAATAACTTTCTAGTACTTACAAAGTTACATTATCCACAAGAAGTTACTCTATGGTTTCTTATTATCTAACAATATTTATCTATAAGAAGTTACAATAATCCTAAAATAGCAGTTCAATACAAATAACCAACTAGTAGTTATCCTCATATTGATTGCTTGCTGATTGCTTGCTGTTAATATCAATAACTTCATCAATCAACTTCTCGTCGATAACTTTCACGTTATGTATCGTTGATGACTTTACTAGCAAGTTATCGATTCTCTTCACACTATCGATAATTCTATCCATCTATGATCAAACTCTATTCTCATCAACTAAATTTATCACTAGCCAATAATAACAAAAAATTGGTCACCTTTTCGTGTAAAGATATGCTCCCTTTTAAAAGAATTGAATGATTTATCAATCATTCGATTCTTGAAATTAGATAATTAGGAATCATCGTGTATCCCATTTCATTGGCAAATTTTATTTTCCCCCACCAAATTGCCTCTTGAATTGTTTTTCTGAGAACAATACAATTAAATTTATGGCTTCATGAATGGTGAAATTTACAATATTTTTTGTTTACTAAATCTTCCTAACTTCAAATTACTTGGTCTACAGTTAATTTAATTAGGCCATCTTTCAAAAGCAAGTCGAAAATTATGTCCAATTTATCAATATAGAACGAGTATACTTGAGTGCCATTTGCCCTAGGTATCATTGCTTCTTTTTTCTTGGCAGGTTTTAAGGATCAACAAACATAAGGCTTGTTGAGCACCACTTTTGCCACGACAATTTTAATATTTTCATTTTGGTCAGATTCATCCTCTGACTCATATTTTTCCACTAAAGTCATGTTTTGTGTAAAGTCTTTATGTGGACTCTATCTCTATCCTTGAGTAGTTGCTCATCAAGGAAAGTACACTAAAAGTGCCCAAAGTGTGTATGACGCTCACTTTGGTGCCAAAAGTTTCCGTCGGATACTTAAGTGCCAAATGGGAGAAAAAACGATCACTTTAGTGCCATCGGCGAGAGATTCCGACCAAATTAAATACATGACTTTTATATTTAAAAAAAAAAAGTTGTGGTAACTTTTAAACGACGTCGTTTTCCAGTCATATGTGGACAGCCTCACTAAAATGACGCCGTATAGCTCATATGGGGACTGAAATTAGGGTTTCTTTGTCTTTCACTCGCAGTCACTCGGCCACCGTCGTTCGCCCGCAGTTGCTCGGCCACCATCGTTTGCCCGCAGTTGCTTGGCCACCTCATTCGCCCGCCGTCGCTCGACCACTGTCGCTCGGCCACCATCGTAGTTGCTCGACCAGGTGAGCGAGGAGAGGCTGAGGTTGTTGCTCAAGCAAGAAGTGGCAGGAAGAATAGGAGGCGAGGGCAGAGGAGGAGGAGGAGGAAGGGGGGGTCAAAGGTGCCACTACTAGTGTTGCTGTTAGTGCCGTTGCTAGTGCCGTTGCTGGTGTTGTTCTTCGGGGAAGAAGACAAGGAGGAAGCCCATGCCCTTCTCTCTCTCTCTCTCTCTCTCTCTCTCTCTCTCTCTCTCTCTCTCTCTCTCTCTCTCTCTCAATTTGGGGATTTAGGGTTTTTACTTGGGGGAAAGACGCCAAACGGCGTCGTTTTGTTGTTTGGATGCTGACTGTACTCTCCGACGAGCCACGTCAGTTTCAAAAATTAATAAAAAAGTGTCACGTAGGATTTCCAACCAATTAGATCGGTGTTGGCACTGAAATGATCACTTTTCAAATTTACTGACACTAAAGTGATCCAAAATAAACTTTTGGCATCAAAGTAAGCGTCGTACACAACTTTTGGCACTTCTAGTGTATTTACCCTGTTGCTCATCCATAGAAACTCTTGTTGACCTTTGAATCTTTCTTTAATACATTGAAAGCAAAATTTGTGAATTCTTTCTCTAAGAATGAAGTAAGATATCTATTTCTAATCTTTTTGAATCGAGTAACAAATTAATTGATTGGATTGTTATTCTATTGATCAAGTATGGGCAAATCAACAAACGATACATGAGGTTCCATGAAATTGTGTTTCCATCTCTGCTCAATTCTCTCTCTCAATTTGGGGATTTAGGGTTCTTACTTGGGGGAAAGATGCCAAACGGCGTCGTTTTATTGTTTGGATGCTGACTGTACTCTCCGACGAGCCACGTTAGTTTCAAAAATTAATTAAAAAATGTCACGTAGGATTTCCAACCAATTAGATCGGTGTTGGCACTGAAATGATCATTTTTCAAATTTATCGACACTAAAGTGATCCAAAATAAACTTTTGACATCAAAGTAAGCGTCGTACACAACTTTTGGCACTTCTAGTGTACTTACCCTGTTGCTCATCCATAGAAACTCTTGTTGACCTTTGAATCTTTCTTTAATACATTGAAAGCAAAATTTGTGAATTCTTTCTCTAAGAATGAAGTAAGATATCTATTTCTAATCTTTTTGAATCGAGTAACAAATTAATTGAGTAACAAATTAATCTTTTTGAATGAAGTAAGCAAAATTTGTTATTGTATTGATCAAGTATGGGCAAATCAACAATCGATACATGAGGTTCTATGAAATTAAGAATGAAATTGTGTTTCCATCTCTGCTCAATTACACACCAAATTAGGTGATAAATTATTGTACCATGTAAAAGCAATTTTTGCCAAAGACAAAGGAGATAACCTGAGTCTTAAAACTCATTTGTCAGGGTATTAGCAATGGTTGATTATTCATCCTTGCCAATAAAATGGAAAATTTAGGAATTTCAAAGCCTCTAAAAAAAGGGTGGTTATCAACCCATTCAGGATGTGGTTTCCTATGAACATGTATGATAATATCTCACCTAACCCCAATTGTTGTTGAACATTTTCGACAAATTATGTTAGGGTCAATTGTGGATTCGATTGGCAATTTTACCCCCTTGGTGGTAACATCGGTCTTCATAGAATATCAAAATTAATCGGCATGTTAGGCCTAATAGGAATATTTACATGGGTGGAACAAATGGAGCTATTGGCTTTACATCTTCAATTGACCAACATGTTGAAATTGTCTAATAAATAAAAAGCTTTCAATTAAAAATGAATTGTCTAACTAATTATGTCTGGCTATTTCGAATGACCTGTGATATGTGAGAGAGATATACTATTAAATGGGAGAGTCAAACTTATAACGACGAATATGATGAATAAGAGGTAAAGGAAAAAAATGGAAACTAAGTTGAAAAATCTATCTATATAGAATGAGTCGAGTGTGACCAATAATGTGGTCGATAGATTCAATCATAGGCAAGCATGATCATCTACAAGGCATGATTGCCTTAACCTAATCATGATATAAAAACATTACATTGCCTTCATAAATTGAAATTAGAAAAGCCGACTTGACTATATGGGTCCAAGATCAAGAAAGAAACATCTGGCACAAAGCCGTGTGCGAGTTAAGAGCACGTTTATTTACACTTTAAATTAAGTAAAAAAAAAATTGCTTATATATTATTCAAACATTAAAAAAAAAAGTTATTGCATGTGAAGCTGCACATCGAAATTTGATCGGCTTAAAAAAAAAAAAAATCAATTAAAAAATTGCCCAACCAACAGAGAAATCAAAATCGCCTTATCTTCAAGACCCACGAAATGACTAAAAATGACCTGCGGACTTGACGTTTAATCTGCAGCGTCTCCTAAAACACCTTAGCCTTGAATTTGACCCTGGGGTCGTGGCATTGACCATGACTTTGACCAAAACCACCAGTTTGACGGTCGAGGGCACTATCGTAATTTCTGGTACGCCACGTGTCGAAAGCCCCCGTCGTCCCGTCGGGCCCTGTCTTTTTCTTTTCCCTCGGGCTCCGGTTCGCAGCACGTGTCGCCGGATGTCAGTCTAGCCGGGGCCGTCCGATCGTCCTTGGTTCTGGATCTAACGGCCGGTGGCATTAGGGAGTAGCGTGCTTCCAAAATGGCGACAAAAATTCCGTCCCACGAGCGAAATGGAGTTTCGCGGTGACGTCAGCATGACGACAACGTCGTCGGTCGATTAAAATGCAATAGGAATGACTAGGAATAATTACAAAAATAACACATGAATTTTTGTCTTTCTTGAATTTCTTAATTTTATATAGTTTATAAATTATATATCATTCTTCCATTAATTCAAGTTCGAAGATAATATTGAAATTTTTCTAATAATTCAAAAATAAAGTTGAACATGTGTTCTAAATTTATGGATCATATTATGTAATTTAAAAGTTTGGGAATGTAAAGTTTAAAGACTACATTGAGTAAACTAAAAATTCATAGACAATATTGCACATTGAGCCAAATTTCGGAGACCATTCATGTCATTTTGCCTAATGATCGAAACCAATAAATATTCGGGTAGATATGAGGTACCATGAATTACATGGTTTCAAAATAGTCATTTATCTTACTTTTAAAAAAAAATCATCTTTCTATTTGAAACATGTTATTTTCTTGATTTAGGTTATTTTTCGATTTTGTGTTAAGATGTGTTGATTTTTGCTAACAAGTCCGAACCCGATTGATGAGAGATTGTAATATTAAATGTAACTATCCTCCTCATGTTTTGTGTGAGTAATACATCGAAAATTCAAACTTTCTTTAAATTAAAGATATGCTTAAAAGTACTTTGGGACACTCCACAATATATTAAAAAAATCCTTCCATCACATAGCATGAGATAACTAAACCGTTAAAACTTCTCGTGTTCTTATAATGAGAATCCATAGTTTGCTGATGATTAGACTTCAAGTGATACGCAATACATTTTCTTTCTCATGACAACTGATACAAGATACACAACTGCTTGTTCTATATATAATATGTAACAAGGAAGTTTAAGTATGACATAACAAGACTCATCTACAATCACATGTTTTATTTTGTTGATGATGCAATTGAATTTTCAAGTGGTATTTCGAGATAGTTTTCATTCCATCGAAAGTAGGTAATTCACATTAGAACTCAAGAGATCCTGAGGAATTACTTCCACGCTCCTTTCTCTTTTCTTTTGGCTTAGAATACATGGTGGACATGGCATATTTTTTCTCTTCCTAAAGTTAGTAGTTTTGTTATAATCGATATCATTTCGAAATTATTAACTTGGAATGAAAGATATTCGACTCGACAATCGAAGGGTATCTCATTCTCATCTGTTCTGCTTATCGTATGACTCAAAAAAGGATCTCTGTTAGGGTCCGTCATCATCGGAGAATTTTTACCTCCTCTATGTTGTCAACTCCACTCCATGCCCCATGTCTCGCGTAGGCAAGACATCCCTCTCTATCTCTGTCCCATGCCTTACGTAGATATTTTGTCATACCTACTTCTGCGATTCCCAGGTTTTCTCCTTAAAAATTGATTTGTAAAGCTAAATTCCAAATTCTAACTTTTTTGAGATCTCAACCAAAAGTCTAAATAAGGACGTCCAGTATTTCATCTTGGAGAGATCACTGAGAGTGAGCCTAATTTTGTATCCATTAGAAATATCCAGTTGAATTTATCTTAAAACAAGTTTAAGATCCTCACCACACAACTTCTGTCTGAGACTTTTCCACCAAATACTCTTCCCCTTGTGGCTCAATGATCTCTGCCTCACTTGCGAGCCTCTTGTGTATAAGAAGGTCACTAAGAAGGAATTTAGGCCCAAAATCATTGAATTATTCAATTGCACTCATATTTGTTCGAAAGCTAAGACAACTAGATATATGTATTGCTCTTCATCACATCAATTCTCACATGTGGGACTCTTTTGCTTATTACCCTCGTAAGCGCGCTTGTACCTCAACAAACGACGAGTGCATAAGGCTATGATAATTGTGCAAATAAGATGCGAGATATTCTCGAAAATCCTCTCTCATGTGAAAATTATAATGGAGAGGAGTGTGGCGTACTTATCCTGCACAGAGAGTAAAAGGCCACAAACGACTTGTGAATCCACGCATCAAATCATTTGTTAGTCAGGGAATGAAGAAGCAAAATGCAAGTTTAACTTACATCATATGAGGAAATTCAACCTAAGAAACTTCAAATTACTAGATGGAATGGAACTCTATGTATGTATTGGCAAGCGATGCAAAATATCTTCCAAGATCAACATGTGTGATGCCGTAAACATGTACAGAGCTTAGGAGCGTGGTGCAACTGGAGATCTCCATACAAATTGAACAAGCTCTAGGGTTTCTGAAGCTCTAGGGTTTTCAGGTGCTCTTGATTCAGGTACCTTTTGATGTAGTGCATGCAGAGCCCCAGCTAGACCCAGCCCTAGGGTTCGTGGCTATTCAGAGGGATGATCATGAGGGCGTGATTGTAATGAACGATTCTTGAAAGCCAAGGCCCCACCGCTTGATTGGAGAATATTTTCTGAAGTCCCCCACGAGGAGAATATACCCATATTCTTCACCACTAGAGTTTGTCCCAGTGACAACCATTTCCATGTAGAAAGAAAAATATGGGGGATTTGAATCTTCACATTCTCAAAAGGATTGAAGTAAGAACGATTTAGAGTCAAATGTGAGTTTTAACTTCCACGATTTGTAAGAAAGCATGATAAAAGTCTAAAATTTAGAGTAAAAGTAGAATAAGATTGAAAAATAAAAATAAAAAAACCATGGTTGGATCACCAATCGCCTCTCATCGTCCATTGGCTTCTCGTGGGCGTCATGATTGTTTGGGGGCTTTTCTCCCATGGCCTGAGCCTTAGTGGGTCGTGTCAGGCTTCAAATAGCCTGTTTTTGGCCGATGTCTCCCTGCCATTTTGATTTGCTGTTTCGAGCTTCGTTCGATTCCACCATCACCGTGTGGTGCAAAAAAGAAAGCATCAACTTCGTTATTTTGCAAATTGCAAA
The DNA here is from genome assembly GCA_017140595.1 of Eucalyptus curtisii. Classification (NCBI taxonomy): domain Eukaryota; kingdom Viridiplantae; phylum Streptophyta; class Magnoliopsida; order Myrtales; family Myrtaceae; genus Eucalyptus; species Eucalyptus curtisii. Next base: position 11,562,148 of record CM029496.1, read on the forward strand.
AAGTTGCAAGTTGCAAAGAGGAGTCACGCTCAATTTCGTGTCCGTAGATTCTGTGACCATCACCGACCAAAAAAAAAAAAAAAAAAAAAGATTCTGTGACCATCTTTTTCTTGCCCACGAAAGGGAGACAAAAGTGAGTTTGAATGAGAAAACGACAAAAATAGTCCCTGAAGCCCAAATGGTTTTCGTACTCGCACTCACTCGAAGTCCCAAATGCCCCATTGTGTAACAAGGTTATCTAAATTTTTAATTTGTCCAATGTGGTCCATAAATTTTGGTTTATTATGCAATGTTATTCATGAAATCTTAATTTGTTTAATGTCGTTTGTACAAGTTTAATTTAGTTCTTGGATTATACGAAAAAATTTAATGTTATTTTTGAATTTGAATTAATTGAAGAATAATATTAAACATTTTCATATAGTTTAGAGACTTGAATTGAACATGTATCAAAAGTTGGAGGATCACATTTCACATTTGGGTAAAATGAACGATATTGAATAAATTAAAAATTTATGAGTCACATTCCACACTAAATAAAAGTTTGGGAATCATTTATGTCATTATCCCATTCTAAAATTACCCAACAATTGTTTCATGTAAGGGTGACATCAAATCGACGTGTTTACAAGAAGTTGAGATTGGGCTCGATAGTTACTAGAGATCAAGTAGAAATTAATGTGCCTGGATTTGAGTTGAGTTACTTGAGCATATTGTTGAGTCTAGCTCGAATTCGTTAAGACTAGTTCGACGAGCTTTTGAGCATGCTCAAATTTTTATTATTCTTTCAATGATATTTATCAGCTAAATAGACATAATAAAGAAATTCTTAAGATTTCATACCATATATAACTGCGCACACCCACGTATAAGGCAAATGAAAATGGTTCGAGCTTATTTAGCTCGAGCTCGTGTTTGGATTCATGTATGACTTCATTGTGATCTAGTCGAGTTTGAATATTTCGACCTTTGGTTGGGGGCTGATTTCGGGTAGCAAATTTAATACTCGATCGAGCGTGAGATGGGCGTTGAGCACCAAATATGTGAATCGTCTCGAGCTTGATCTTGATAATGTATCGGCTTGATTCAACTTAATTATAAATTTTGCATCGGTCCATAATCACAGAAGTTTTGTTCTTATGTGGATTTTTCTTTTGTTGGGGAGGAGGGGATTTGTTATTTTATTTAAATTCTGGCGAACAGTTCTAGGGTACAAAGTTCGGAATTTTATCATGTGTTAACACGCCTGGGGTCTTCAAATTAAGATAGGAATGGCATCTCAAAATTTTCTATGGCCACATCGAATTTCATTTTCTTATAGAGAAATTGTAACGAAGTAGAAAATAGAAGAAAGAAAATTTAAAGGAAGTATGAAATTACATCAAGAAAAAATGAATGAATTATTTCAGGATATTATGTTCGTCTTCTAAGTTTTGACTTTCGACTTTGTTATTTAACTCTTCAACTTTTGAGTGTGGAATTTAAAAATTAAAATAGTTTTTCCATTTTGACATTCTCAAAGTGCTTTTGGATAAACTCATTAATTTTTTTAAAAGAAAAAGTGAGGAAACATAGTATGCCACACAAATTTCCAAATTTTCAAATAATCTGAACTTTTCTATGTGTCACTGAAAATTCTATCTATCTAAACTTTTTTGAGTCGTAAAAATCTCGAACTTATTTTAGTGTAATAAATGTACCCTCGATCAAACCGAAATAGAGGATATAAATTTTGGTTCTTTGTGACATAGAAAAGAAGTTGAGATTTATGGGTTTTAGTGATATAAAAAAAGTTTTGGGTATTTTATTGCAGTGAGCATCTTAAGTGTTTTTTGTGGTATTTGTCTTAAATGTAATATGTTAGGAAAGATATCTCTTCCTTTTTCGGGAGGAATAAGGCTAGAAAAAGCTACAATCAAGACTCCTTTCCCCGAAGTCCCTTCTACGAAACAAGGCCTCATGCGAACGTTGATTCTACCTGATAGCACTATAGTCGGTGCACTAAAAATTCTAAAGTTTCTTCAATAAATTGCTCATGAGATTTTGACCATTGAAAAAGCGGGTGCCACGAGACACTCGGCCAAACTAAAATTCTTTTGTCACATATCTTTTACAAGATCACGAGTTTGATTCACATCATAAGTAAATAATTGAATAGTTCATTTTGTGTTCCCTAACTATGACATATCTATGGGGGAAAATTCATGGCCGTCGGTATTTTTGTGGAGCTGATCTCGACCAAAGAAGTCATCTAGTCTTTGCTAAAAACAAGCAAGTTGAGGTTGCTCTGCTTCGTAGACAAGGCTCATTCTGTGCTTGACTTACGACCTTAGCGTATTGCGCATACCAAATCTTTATTAAGTAAAACTCCTTTTAGGAGGCCAGCTTCCAGCCAGGCCTATGCGCAAGCGAAAAGCCTTTGATCATACAGTACCGAGATCTGAACTACGATCTTAGACTTTGCTTTTTGTTCCATGATCGACAGTAGGTTGATGCGAAAAGATGTTGTGACTAGGCAAAGGAGCATTAGCGAGTGGCGCAAATAGCTATAACTCCAACCAAGCAGTCCAGAGCATGTATTTGACTCTTATGATAATGCCCTAAGCGGGTCGTGAAGCAAGCAAGTTAAGGTCGCTTTGCTTCGTAGAAAAGGCTCATTCTGTACTTATGAGCTTAGGCATTTGCATGTACCAAAATCTTTATTCAGTCATGCATTTTTTAAGGGGGAGCAGCTTACGGCCAGGCATGTGTGTGAGCGAAAAGCCTTCGATCATACCATGCCGAGATCTAGACTACGATCTTAGACTAGAATGCTTCGGGCAATTGGCAAAGCTCCTGCCTTCTGTCCATGATAGATAGCACCTCCATTCGAAAGATGTTGTGGCTAGGCATATGAGCATTCATGCTATAAAAAGGATGTTAAATTTTTAGAGGAGACAGAATGGGCCCATGATTGCTGTTGGTACCTGAGTAGCCCGTTAATGGTCTCGGCCTTACTCCAACCTAAGAACAGCGCACATCCCTGTCCCTGTCCGCTCATCCTATCTTACAGTATCAAGCGTCTTGAATTTCCTTATTTTCCTTCGGATAAAACCATTTCGACGGTGCTCGATATTTCGGAGAAATTTTTTTGTATGTGCCCGGACCGGGAGACGACCCACTTGGCTCTCCAGTAAGCCGTTGCGACGCAATAGAGATGGTTCCTTCGCCATGAGTAGCGAGTGGGTCGAGCTGAGACCGTGCCGGGTCTTCGAGAGAGGCGAATCGGGTATCCGTGTCGGGGGCCTGCTAGCTTCCCCCAAGCCCACCCATGAAGGGGGCAAGATTGACGGGCCGAGCCCAATGGGCAAATATTGAAGATTGCCAGATGCACCCCTGCCCGGCCCATTGGGCCGCTCGTGCCCGATCGGATTGAATCACATACCAAAACGAATATCTGAAGATGGAGCGAGGCTAACGATTGGGCCTAAGACTTATTCAGATGCTTAAGAAGATGAGGGGGCCCACTTGTGGGTCCCTCTCAAAGGTAGCCACGTGGCGTTGGACCACGTCCTTTACTAATTTCCTTCCTCGAAAAAGGAAAATTGAAGAAAACTTGTACTAAATTGTCAAGAGAGAACGTACTGACTGTACTGAAACGAAACCGGAACTAGCAACGTACGTGCGTTTGGGGCAATGTTTCAAGTTTGTACACCTTGTACTGCAACAGTTCGCTAGATATTGTCATTGAACACACCCCAAAGAACACAACAAAAAAATCTGTGTTCCTCTTCCATTTCCAAGCATGATTTTGATCATTCATGGTGAAAAGATTGGAGACGTTCAAATGCAAGGCCAATATTCAATCCGAAGGTTCGAAACCCCATTGTAATTAGAACCGCTTCAATTAGGTAAGATGATATAAGGTGATTATTTGATATGCGTGATATAAAGAATCCCAAAAAACAGAGTTGATGTGAAGTATATATGAGATTTATAAATGCAGTTTTGTGTACTGGGCATGTCAGTTTTACATGGAGAAGCATCTAGGGTTTGATTTGGCGACCCTAGCCTTGAGGGTTGGCGCATCATGGGGATCGGAATACCCAATCGATTCCGATTTCCGGTTGCCATGTGGCCTCGGGAGGTTCTCCGGCACGACAGTCTCAAAGGAGTTGAGCCTCCAAGGTGGGCAAGCCCTCTTCTCGCTCCACCTCGCGATTCTTGCGACCTTGTCCTTGGGTAACGCGGCCATCTCACTAGCCATGGCCTCGGCGATCTCGCCGAGCCCTACGAACGAGTTGCCCATCTCTACTAGCCCGATCACCATCATTGCCACTCTCGCTGCACTAGACGGCACTTCATTTCTCTTCCTGAAAATCACATACCGATCAATGTCTAAGCAAAATGAAGGGACTCTAATACGAAGCGGAGAGAATAGAGTAAGAAAAGATTGACTCACCAAGAGGCTGGTACTGTTCTTGAAGTGATGATGGAGGAGGAGGAGGAAGAATTGCTTGAACGGGGGTTGGGAGGAGAGGGATTGAGGCAGCAAGTAGCAGCCATTGCCATCTCTCTCTCTCTCTCTCTCTCTCTCTCTCTCTCTCTCTCTAGAAAAATCTAACGCTGGTGCATAAGTATCAAGAGGAGGACTTTAGGAGTTTATATAGAGAGAAGGCTTGAGCTTGGGGTTAGTCGAGTAAAGGTAGCTGAGAAGGACTTGTTTTGGACACGTGGATTGGACCCTTCCATCCAATCAAGGCGCCAATTTGCGGTAGAAATTTCACTTCTAACATCTTGATTAAGACATGATAAATGGCGAGAAAGTATTATTTGAACCATGACCCACTATCGAAATCCCAATAAAAAGACTCGGGAATAAGCTGTCGTTGACGTAAAGTCTGTACAGCTTTATTTACTCACGTCAGAAGATCATTTCGAATTAGGGAGGAATCCCAGTATAACCCATGGCCAGTGCTTTCTCAACCCATCAGGGGTCGAGATGGAATCATAAGACGAATCGAATTCGAAACCCCAGAGCTTCTCGAGTCGCAAAATTCCAAGCCTGTCTTCCTGCCGAATCCATCCACCGTTCGGTCTGTGGCTGGGACGAGGGTTTGAGACAAGAAACTCCTCACGTTTTCAACGGGAGTACCGTTCCTACTACTCTTCCTTGATTGCTTGCCGTCTTCCACGACTGCGGGGGCGGGAGGCGTGTTGGGAATGGCTTCCTTCGCGTTCGATTCGAAAGAGTGTTGGGAGAGCTTGCTTGACCGGGACAGGAGAGAGAGACACCGACCTCAGCATCGCGAGAACTTCCAAAAATCAGATTTTGGACATTGTGGGATGCGATGAGCTTGCAAGTTTCATGCGCTTTTCTCCAATTCCGGTGCTTCCCTTGAATGGCTCGTCATCTTTCCTTGGATTGAAAGATTTTCCCTTTATTTAATTTGCTACTAATAATTGTGAAAATATTTAATTGCGGAAGCCAATGGGAATTAATAAAATTTGAAATCAAGATATCTAACTCGATATTATTTGAGACTCGCCGATTATTCTAAAAACTTAAATTATTATATAAATGTGTGATTTATTATTTAAATATTCTAATAATGGCGATATACGTGATTACGACTGGTGATGACCAGAAGATCGGCCTCTTACGAGGTCATTTGAGTGCCGCCCTGCTCCTCCTCCATTAGAGCCGGTCCCTCGAGGAACGATAGAAAATGGCATTTCCCATTTCCGCTCCATCATCTCGCCACACGCTCTCTAAAATTCTTGTTCGGTTTGATCTTTGAGCCGTGTTTCGGTTTTTGTTCTGAGTAGATTTTGGATTTTGAGGAAAAGTTGCCGTCAGTCCGTAAGCTCCTTGTCATTTAGAGGTCCTAAATTGTGGTATCGTTTGTGTTTTATAGATCCTCGAAATAAAAATAAGTGCAAAGGACTTTTGACGGGGATTACCATGTTAAAGATGAGTAGAGCCAATATGCTGGCGAGGAATCACGACCGTTGGTGAGACCTTGTCGGGCTCAGCCAATGTTCGACGACTCCTCATCGTGCTCAGGCGATGAGAGTCCTTTAGACCAAAGGGAGGAATAAAATTTTACGAAAAAAAATCAAAGTAAAGATTCGAAGTGCCCTCAAATTTTCAAATAAAGGTTTCAAATGAATCTTTTTTCAAATTAATACCTGAAATGTTCTCATTTTATTAAATAAGAATTTGAAATGAACATTGTTTAAAAGAATGCATGAAATAGTCATTTTAATCTCAAAAAATTGCTTGACCTTAGGGAAATTCTGTTATTTACTTTTATTTTGTTTCATTTTTTTTTCTATTTTTTCTTCCAAAAAAAAAGCTAAAATTTTATTTTTAAAAAAAAAAAAGAACAACAGGGTTGGCAACCCTCCCCCACCTATGGTCGCCTCCCCATCCTCAATGTAGTGTCAACCATGGCCAATGAGCCTCGTCAACTGAACACGAAGGCGAGCATGCCCTTGCTAGAATTGGGAGAGGGTTGCGGGCAACCGCTCCAGCCATGGCCAACATCCCATTGACGATAGGATGGTAGCCACAAGTGAGAGGGTTGGGGCAAGCTCACACACAAGCGTGAGCTTGTGTGTCTTTTATTTATTTATTTATTTATTTATGTTTATGTTTATGTTTATTTATTTTATGTTTTAGTCTCTTTTTTAAATGGAAAAAATAGAGAAAGGAAAAAAAGAAAGAAAAAATAAAAACAAAATATAAAAGACAGAAAATGCCCTTAACTAGCGGTTGAGGTCAGGCTATTCTTGAAAATTGACGTGGCTACTTCAAATATTATTTGAAATAAAGTCTAGTTTAGATTTTTATTAAAAAAATGAGGATAATTTAGACCCTTATTTAAAATAATATCCATTTTAGATTTTTATATAAGAAATGATGGTATGAATTTTCTCAAAATTTAATAACATTGACCTTTGACTCCAATGTCCTATTCCTCCAAGGGACTTTCACTCAAGCAAGGCTCAAAAGTCATAAAAGTCGAGAAAATATTAAGTGGTATGTGCGCGCCACGTCATCCGCCGACGTGGTGTGCACATACCACTTAGATATCAACACGTGTCCTATGGGGACCCGCTAGAAAATGGAAGGGCTAGCTCGGCTTGGCTCGGCTCGCCGATAGAAGAAAAGACAAGTCAATGGGTCAAGAAATGCGTAACGCTCTCTCTCTCTCTCTCTCTCTCTCTCTCTCTCTCTCTCTCTCTCTCTCTCATGAGAAGAAATAGAAAACGATCGAGACTTGTGTTTCCTTCTCTGCGCATTCCACCCCCTCCGTTTCGCCTCCACCTCCTCAAAAACCTCGCCGATCATCTACCTCGGCACATTGCCTCCTCCAAGAACCTCGCTAGTCTTAGTTGGATCCCAACCCCCTCCACCTCCAATTGTTCCTACAGAGATCGACCACAAGGTTTGTGCTCGTGTTGGTCTCTCAACAACTTCTGAACCTTCGTCTAATTGCGTCCCTCCGACAAACACGTCATCAACTTCGACTTCGAGCCGCCACAAGGTCTTTGGACTCTATGTCCTCGAGGTCGATGGTCGAGACCTAAGGGCCTTATGCTTCTACTCCTTCTTCGCCTCCTCAAAAGCATCGTTGGTCATATGCTGCCGGCACATCGCCCCTCGAGAGTCTTGCCGATCGCAGCTGGTCCTGAGCCCCCTCTACCTCCGCCTCCGCCTTCGACTGTTTCCAATGTGGAGATCGAGCATAAGAGGAGAAGAGAAGAAAGGACAAAACCACCCCCTCCCTCCCCTCCCATCCCCTAAACTCCTCTCGTCGTTCCCGACAGCTTCATCAATGCCTTCGATAGTTGTGTCCGATTAAGCTCAATCCCCGAAGAACTCCAAAAGCAAGATCAAAGAAAAGAAGATAAAGGCGAAGGTCCAGCTTGAGGTTGAGAATAGCTTCGAGTCTCCAACATCGGACAAGAAGCACAAGAAGGAAAAGAAGAGCGGCAACAAAGGCTCTAAATCCAAGCAGCCGGGAATTAAAAGCTAACCGTATCAACCAGAAAGCTAATCGCATCAACCTCATTAAATGCAATGTTTTTGATTTAATCGCATCATGAGAGCTTTGTGCAACATCTTCATAATAAGTCTCTTGTTTTGCAACTTCTGTCCACCTCTTCAAAATATATTACGATGGAATGCTTGTAACATTTGCATCATTTGCAACATTTGTCAAGATGCATAAAGCATGCCTACATAACCATCTTTGCATTTCAAATAACTTGCAGCTACATGAAATGGTAGAATCACTCGAACTAAAATGCACAATATGCTTCCGTTCACTACTTTCGGTTCCCACGATATAAGTATGTAAATGCCCATTAGTTTTTGATCGAAAAACATGTTCAGATAAAACATGCAAGAAATCAAACTGAAATTTACTATAAATGACACGAGTATATACTTGTGTAGCATGTTACAAAATTCAACTATTTTCAACCACAATATGTGGCTTTCCTCGAGCACACTCAAAATCAACAATTTCAGTGTCGCAATTTTCAGCTTGCTTTTCATAATGACTGACAAATTCAGATCAAGTCATCATCTTACATGCCATATCTTAAAATACATTATTTATGCTATCACTTATTTGTGCAGATCTAATTCCTGCAGAAAAAAAAAAATCTCTGGCATATTGTAATCTCTTGCCATTTCATTTGCAATACTTCTCGAAGCATGTTTATCTCCATTGCTTGCTCATTTGATGTATCATCTATAACATCCACTTCTCTAGTTCCAAATGGGTACTCCGGATCTCCATATCGGGAAAATTTTTTGTCCATCATGTCTTGGTCATGAATATAATTATGAAGAGCACAGCATGCAATTACAATAAGTGCTTGATTTTAATTGTAAATGGAGACATGTGTCTCAAAATGGTGAAGCGATTTTTTAATGCCCCAAATGACCTCTCAATGACATTTTTTAAAGAAGAATGTCTATGGTCGAATAATTCTCTTGTTGTCCTTGGCCGTCTTCCATTCCCCCTATAATCGTTCAGATGATACCATTCACCTTTAAACGGAGTTAAAAATCCCAGGAGTGCTACATAACTAGAATCTACCACGTAGTATTTGTCTATCATGTGTGTGTGTATATATATATTAGTTATGATATGTAATGATGAAACAATCATCAAATGAATTTCTCTTTATAAACAAATCAAATACCTGGTGGTGGTCGAGGAAATTGCAATTGAGGAGTTTCAAGTGTTGTCAAAAGCACTCGACAACCATTGGTAGATCCTTCCCACCCAGAATATATGAAAGTAAATTTCATATCAAACGAATAAATGCATAACACAGTCTGAGTGGTATTTTCTTTTCTACCTCTATATTGCTGAGACCTAGGGACGGTAGCATTTATATGGGTGCCATCAATAGTACCTACGCAACCCCGTGAATTTATTTCGAAAAAAAAAATCATGTGAATTTATGAAAATTCAAAGATTATCAACTACAAGTATTTGATTATGCAAAATTGATATGAAAACTATACATTGAAATAACGTTCATGCTTAGGATCCATAAGAATTTCCGGTGGAACAACATCAAATGATGGTGGTTTGATAACTTCTTTTGCAAGTTTGAGAACTGCTTTCAACACTAAATTAAAATACCTGCTGATTGTTTGTCCCGAACGTTGGAATCTCTCACATAAATCTCTAGTTGAGTTATTATGACCAACCAAAGATAAGAAGATTCCAACTTGTTCATCTATCCTAACATATTGACTATCTTTCAACCAACTACATAGGTTCAGAAAAACATGTCTCCCCATCCTAAAGGCTTCATATATTCTATCTGAATGTCCACAAATAATCTCTCCTATCCATTCCGGTCCCGATAGTTTGCTGTCCCTAATAGGTTCTTTCATACGCATGGACATGTCCATCGCAACCATGCATAACCATGCGATCCATATGTTAAGATCATTGTCATCCAAGAATTGGCCAACTGATTCTACATGCTCATTAGACATACTATTTGATCCCTCTTCCATAATACCTATATCATCACACAAATACAATAATATCAATAAAGAAATCTGAAAAGAATCCAATAACAATCAACAATATAAGTTCTAAAGTAAAAGCAAATCAAATATAAAAATCTCAAACAATCCATCTTATCCATACAACCACACAAGAGAGTTTGAACAATTAAATCACACAATCAAGTGAAATCACATGCAATCCATAAAACATATCTCAACATCTACTAAAGATATTAGAGAAGGCCATGTCTCCTTTCAATTGGTGATCTGATGAAAGCCTCTCTCCATGTGGCACTAATACATGCTCGTTCCACTGTTTTGTTGTAAAGATCTTGCTCCAAGTCATTCATATTAACCAGGATATCAATCACAGCTAATACAAAGAAGGGGTCTTTAGGTGGTGTGACTTGTGAGCTAGCAGATCCACTCCCAGATTGACTTGACCTAGCTTTGAGCATGTCTTGTATAGCTTTGCACGTGTCTGTAATACCAAATGAGGTACTATTTCTTCTCCTCTTGACATTTGGAGTCCTATCCAACATGTGCTTGTTATGAATGGGAGTGGAAGTATAGTCGGATGTAAAAGCATCCTCATCAATGTGGTGTTCACTTAAGTCCTCTGGATCACCAGTTGCATTGCCACCACCATTGTCACTATCCTCTGACACCGTCAAATCTTCGACATTTCCTATGGCATGCTCTTCAGTAGCATATGTATCACCAAATACAATGCACAGTTCGGGATATTGAGGAAATCCATCATTCTTGAATTTTGCCCACCCATTATTATCCTGCAATTTTCACAATAATGACATATGTCAATAACATAATCAAATCTTCTAAAACTTACATCTATAATAATATCAAAATGATCGAAACTTAAAACATACCATGATGTGAGATTCCCAAATACTTGGATTGTCGACAACAACTGTGTTATTCACATTATCCCAACCAAAGCCAGATTGTGAAAGGAGCATCTTAAAACTACCTTACTGTCTTCTCAGTTTGTTCACCTTATTCTTCAACTACAATAGGTTATATTAGTATCCTGACTGTTTAGTGAATTCAGCTCGTATGTTGTTACATCCTGCTTTGTTAAAAGTAGAAGTTGTACGATTTCCCTTTTGAACCTCCTCTACTAACAAACTTACAAACAAGTTGGTTAAAGGCTCGATCCATTTTGCATTGAACATCTCTTTTATGGGATGCCATTTAACCTTGATTGAGCATCATATAAATTAATTGAGATGAGACTTAAAACTATCATGGAAGATCAAGTGTAACCGGGTAAGTAGGGAAAAAAGAAAAAGATGCTCCAATGAAACTCACTTGAGGTGGCTTCTTGTTCAAATGCAAACCCACAACTTCTAGCTGACCTGAAATAGGATCACTTAGAGAAACTAACAAGCAACAGGGAACAACAAGGCTATATTTTGTGACGCATGAGATATTCATCAGCAACTCTAAGTCTATCGGTATCAGTATATATACATGCTTCAACTTGAGAGTATTTCAACTAGCATACAAGCTGAAAGTTTGTAATTCTTACTCAATAAATGGGCACCTTTTAAGGTCACCTATTGCCATATATAAGAATAGCACAGATCCTCTCTTCTTTGTAAAGTTAAAATTCAAAGCCATGCATAACAGATAAAAACTTATGAGTCAATATCTAGTATAGAGAGCTAAACGCAAATGGAGAGCTGATATTAGACTCATTACTTACTTCAAGCACTGTGGTATCTCTTGGAGAAGTAGTAAGTGTGGCTTCAAACTCTTGTAGCCTTTTCTGTAACAGATCCGAATAGAAGAAAAGAATTTGAGTATTAACTATGAGAAGAACTTTTTCAAAGAAAAAAGTCTGGTCAATGGGCACAAAAAAGGAGAACACCACATCTAATCAGGAAAGAAGTCACCAAAGGGAAGGAGATCCGATACAAACGAAAGAATCCCGACATCTAGTGTAGCATGCAAGTCAAGTAATTGGAATTCGCTGAGCTGGCCAAGGGGTCGCTCACCGAGCGACCATTGAATCATAAGACTAGAGAAATGTGAGGATCCACGACATAACCGCTTACTAGAAGAAGCGTGAAGTAGTCCTTTGGTAAGGTATATGGTAATATAGTTCAAGTTTTTTTATTCATTTTGGATATCATCGAATCCAAATTCCAAAAGGACCTTTGTCCAAGCAAAAACCCTTTATTTGATATGTATACATATATATATACAACCTTTGTACTCAAAATGAATCAATAGCTTGAAAAAAACTGATAATGTCCATTTTCCTTTAAAGAAATTATCTCAAACGTGACCTAAATCCAATATGAAACTTGTGACAAAACAAACCTGGGGTTAACACTAATACTGGGATACCCAACCGATGAGGCCATCCATAAAAGATTCATAGAAAGTATCTCATATAGACAATAGGCATTCGAGCATCCACAAAAAGTTAACATTGGAAATGCAAGAGGACCATCTACCAAATTTAAATTCAGCATCTAAGATGCAAGTTCATTCTCCGTAAGTGTTCGACCTCAAGACTCAAAAAAACACTCGCACACAAATCGCTGGGATCCTACAAAATTCCCTTTCAATGAGAAGAAACAAAACTTCACAAGTGTAGCTTTCCAGGTCTTTATACCTAGAGAAAAGACCAATTCCCAAAAAAGCCTTGAAAATTACCATTCCCGAAAATAAACTTTCGCAAGCATGTCAACTATAAAGTCATATACACTTATAAACGACCGAGTTATCATTGCCAGGTTTCTCCACCAAACCCAAAAATCTCATCCTTAACTAGAACAAATTCTTCGCAGTAACAACATGAGTGAACAATTTCCCAATTAGTTTAACCTAAAAAAGATATGAATGCACAAAACCAAAAACAACAAATCCCATAAATCCTAAAGCTCGAAACTTCAACCCCTTTTCCTAACCATATGTATTAACCAAGCAAGTCCAAAGCCAGAATCAAACGCTCTATCTAAAGAATATACCCAAATTTAGCATGATTAAACCAGCAACAAACATAGGCACAACTACCTCATCGGCTTCACAATCACTGCACGGAATCGCCACCCTTCGGCCAGGATCGGCGAGGTTGCCTGCCGATTCGGGTGGAGGGGTCGCCAACCCTTGGGCTCGCCGAGCGACCCTCGGCTAGATCGGCGAGGGCGCCCGCCGACTTGAGCCTAGTGGCGCTCCCGCCAGGCTGTCGCAGATGACGAACGACAGCGATGGTGAGCGACCCGTCACCCAGATTAGCTGACAACCACCCATAGCTGCGAGTGAAGGGAACTCACCTTGAACAAGCAGCTTCAATGATGAAGAAGCAGCAGTTGCCGTCGCCGTTCTTGAGGAGAGAATGAACTTGTTCTTGAGAGTGTTTATGACTTTTGTGAAAGAAAGAGTTTGAGCAGAGGAGATGAGAGAACGTATGTAATGGGAGAGAACGTTGAGTAGATGAAAGAAGACTTTCACTTTTTTGATTCTTTTTTGTGTTCTTGGAACAAGAATCACATTTTGTTTTATTTCCAAAAACAAAAATTTTACCAAACGCGATTTTGTTCCCAAATTGATCCCGGGAACAAAAAATCAAAATTGGGCACTGTTTGGATGGTTACCAAACAGTGCCTTATTCTTACATAAACCCCACTCCTAACACAGCTTTCCAAGTGGTCTTCATTTCAATTTCAGATTCACAATGATATAGAAGCTTGCGCCAATATTTATTGTGAAAACCCGACTTTCCAAGAAGATGTGCAATATGATGCGAAGCATTCTTCCCAATATGCCATATACATAAATGATGATCAAAATTCGGGATAATAGTTCTAATAACATTTGTTATAGCATGATCTTGATTAGTGAAAATAGTTTTAGGTGCCTTATTACCCATTGCCTCTAAAAAGGATTGAAATGCCTAAACAAAAGAAGCAATAGTTTCATCCATCAAAATATACAACCAAACATAATATTTTTCCAGTAATAATTCAAGCAAACAAAAGGCACACATATCATATTGTATTTATTTGTACAGTAAGTAGTATTAAATACTACCACATCTCCAAAACTATCATAGTCCAACTTAGATAAACCATCAGACCAGAAAACATTGGTTAGTCTCTATTCCTCATCCAATTAAAATGTGTAAAAAAAATTGCTTCCATTTGATTGTAAGTAATTAAAATGGTTGATGAGGCTTTAAGAATCATCTATATTAATCAATTTTCTTCTTTTTTATTGTAAGAAATTTTAACAATCACGTAATGTAAAGTCAATGTTATTTGGCCCACCAGCTTCATCATAGAGATATAAATATGCTTTTGTAGCCCTTATACCAGCCCTAGTCATAAAAGTCAAAATACCTTTACTAGTATCCGTGATGTGTCGATACGAGCGTATAAGATGTTTTTGCTTATCATCAATGAAAGGATGATTATGAACATCTTCAAACTTGGTAACTTCCCAGACTCCATTTTCGATTTTAAATTTAATGCAAGCCTAATATCCGGTTCTCTTCACTATCCTAATTTTTTTTTTGTTCATGAGGTGGGATGGTAGAGAGTGTCATTCACAATTACATACAAATGTGCATCTTCGCAGTACACATTTACTATTGTTCGCTTTTTGTCTTTTTCGCACTCCAAATCCTTTGCAAATTGCATATGGATTGTATGTATTATAGACTTCATTCTCATTAGCAAACATCATACCAATTTTGAATTCAAATTCTTCATTAACATTGTGTGCGATGATATTATCCTTTGAAGCCTATATAATTTGAGGAAAATATCTAATCATTTAAAAAAGAAAAATGAAGTAAATACAAATTTAATTCTAAAAAGATGAAGTCATACCAATTTTGCTCGAGAATAGTGCGACTTTTACTAGAAGTGAATGTCAAACACGAGTTTTAGTGTCTACCAACATTGGATTCTTCATAGTTACAATCTCATAATCACTCCACCCATGCAAGAACCTTATGGCCAACATATTCTAGTAACATAAACAACAATTATCCATTAGTGAATAATAACTAAAATTGAAAAAGAAATAAAAATAGAAGCAACAATTATCGAGTCTAGATTACTAACAGCGGGAACACTATTCAACCTTACGAAGAACATGGCAACATAGGAACTAGATTGTCAAAAAGGTTGGGTGCACTCCAAGAACAAAGGTAAATGCAAAAGCCTCAAGGTTTTCTCATCTAAAACTTATGCATCAACAACAATAACAATTACAATCATAAAAAAAATCGAGGATTTTGCATTTACCCTAAAACAGAGTACTAAGCAATGAGCATGACGAAAATTTGTGATGCCAACGCAGCATTATCAATCTTGTTTCTCCAAGGCAACTACAAGAAATTGCACAAAGCCATTTGCAGATAAAAGTTGTTCGGTTACATGGAAGCTCCTATAAAGACAACCAAAGTAAAACGAGATCCATTGATTCAAAATATATCAAAATAGCCAATATCAACTAGAAAAAAATATAAGGTGCCGGGCATGTAAAACGAGATCCATTAATTCAAAGTTGTACCTTACAATGCTTGAAATACCAATAATAAGTAGAGAATGCATTACATGAACAAAATAACACCAATTGTAAATCAACCATGACAAACTAGGAGGGATAAGCTACCATATTCATATTTCGAAAGTGTTGAACATCATTCAATAATTGTTAGAAGAACATCTTGTAAGGTAATCGTTGCCTAGATTAGAGCACTGGCACTTATAAACAACAACATAATTGAGTAAAACAAGGCATTAGCCTCTTCTATGACATATGTGCAAAGTCAGTGCACATTAATCTTCACGATCAAGTGAGGATGCGACCTTCACGAGAATCTCTTCCCTTTCTTGTTTCACAGACTTGTTTCCTATGTTCTGAGAACCTGTTCAGCAGTAGATAAGCATAAATTGTG
This sequence comes from Eucalyptus curtisii, assembly GCA_017140595.1. NCBI lineage: Eukaryota > Viridiplantae > Streptophyta > Magnoliopsida > Myrtales > Myrtaceae > Eucalyptus > Eucalyptus curtisii. The sequence goes on from CM029496.1 coordinate 11,578,119, forward strand.
AAACATTTTAGACATTTCCTAGAAAGACTCAAATGGCAACTCTAAAATCCATTTATCCACATGTATTATAGTTGAACTCTGAAAGGAGGAGTCCATCATAAAGGACTTAATTGATCGCATCCAAAGGTTAGATTATGAAGTAGAGAGACAAAAATTTATGAAATTACCTGACATATTTAAGAAAAAATGTATCTTGCAATACTTGGAAAATCAATAATGAGTAGGGAATGTATTACATGGACATAATATCATTACATGGAGGTTCGAGGCTGCCCCTAGTCTTGTAGTAAACTTGTCAAATAGTAGATGGGGATATAATATTACATTGCAATAGTTTGACATGAAACTATAATTGGGCACAAAATCCAATCAAAGATCTAGACATAATCACATTAAAACAAAAACTATATTTTAACTTAGTTGATATTTCATCTATAATCCTAATTAATCCACTGATATGAAACTCATACAATCATCAAGCAAACTTTACTCCATAGAGAGAACTACCTTCTAAGCTGAATTAGGTCATATACCGCCATAATTAACTTTGTAATGATCGCTTAGTTGTTTGTTTGAAAGTGATAAACTAGGCTTAAAGACCAAATGTCAGAGAAAAATATGAACCTTCAAAAAACAAAACGATATTCATGATCTAAACCGAACTGCTCCATGGGATTCCTCTTGCTCGGCATACACATAGCTCAATAACTTAGATTCTGTTAGCAAAATGTATAGATAATAATCTTAAACTTCTATATGCATTTGAGAGATGAAGAAAACCTCAATTACAAGCCAAACATCAAAAGGAAAGTGAATGGTGTTTTTAGCTTTTAATAATGTGAAAACTTTAAATTGGGCCATCTTATAGTTGTCTTGGCTTTTCTATTGTTATCGGAGCAGATTCTTGTCAATTCCCGGGAATAGCAATAAAGTTGTGGGGACTTTTTGTTATGAGAGGAGTATGAGAAAAAAGACAAAGACACCCCTTTTTTTATTATTTAGAATCATGCTTTAATTAGTCGATTTAAATATTTCGTGTTCAACCTCACAGCAAAAAGCAAATGCTATAAGCATAATCAGCACACTTCGGGAAGTTGCTCTTATTATTATTTTTTTTTATTATCTCTTTCTCTTACACCAAAAACAAACTTTTGTTTTATTATAATGGAAAGCAGGAGCAACAAAAAAGTGCTGAGAAATAGAGATTATCAAGTAGTTCCTTCATTTGCATGGAAATAAGAATCAAATTTACCATAGAGAGCCTTCAATGCTCGCTAAAATATTTTAATAGCAGCTTCCATGGAACCACTTTTTGCATGTCATGTCGCATAATCATGCCATATATCAGGATAATGGTATAGGCACATTAAACATTGGAATCAAACATAATGAATAAGCCATCAATTTTTGAACATAATCGACTGTAATTAGTGATGCAAACATGCAACTGGAAAAGGGGTAAGCAAATAGCCTTCAAAACACTGCCATAGTTTGTCAAAAGCATGACAATCATAATGAAGACTCATCCAAAATATATTCTCAAGAGAATTGGATAAAACATTCAGCAGAAGGATATAAAAAACAAAGTTGAAAGCTAGATGAATTACACTAAAAGATATCAACTTGTACTTGCTCATAAGTGAATACAATGCGCTTGTTGGCAGATATTGTGTGTATTCTCTTGAGGATTCACCCTGCAATGATATAACATTTGATTAAGTAGATGCGGATTGCTCATCTTTAAAAATTGACAAAATATGCAATAACCAGTTTACCTCATGTCCATCCCAATAATAGTGAACAATAGCTTTAGTTTATGCTAATGTAAGTGCTATTTTTTGTCCACATAGCATATGAATGAAATAAAAGTTAAATAAGAGGTGTGTCAACAAGGTTGCTTCAATTTGCCAATAGTACAACGTAACATAAGGTTCTTGCTTTCAATGCATTTAATTTCCATGGAGTAGAGGCTAAAAATATATGCACCTTTGGATTCATACTCAAAAGGTCTTGCAAAAGTTTGAAGAATGAGCGTCCAGATCACATCCAGGCAAAGAACAATATGCACTCCAAGCTCATAATAGATATTGAAAGATGCATCACATAAACCTTTACCAACACCAAAATAATTGTTCGGCTAGCTATCTAGTCTCTATGTTTTTTTTATGGCAATTGTTCAGATCAAGATATGCATATACGCTATCAAATTCTACAGCAAAGGGCTAGGGCCAGATCACTAAATGAGGGGTGTGCAATTGAACCAGGTATACCCAGGAACCGAATCGGCCCACCTGGAAAACAGGGTTGGGAATCGGTTCTCATTGAAACCGGTCCGAGAACCGGTTCCCATTGAAACCGGTCCGAGAACCGGTTCCCATTGAAACCGGTCCGAGAACCGGTTCCTGAAATTTGGAACCGATTTGAACCGGTTCCGAGTGATTACCCACTTAGAAACCGGTCCTCGGAGCCGTTTGGAAACTGGTTTTGTAAGTAGAGGTTGAAAACCCTCCCTCTCGCATCGTTCATCCGTTGCCGCCAAATTTCTATGTACCATGTGGATTAGCTCGCCTAATTTCTCCTTTGAAGGAGAAGTTATGCTTGCAGCAATGTTAACTATTTTAGATAAATGAACAGTTTCATATAGTAGTTGTAGTAATGAGACTAATATTAGACCCATGTTTGTCATGCAATGTTATGATTTTTGCTTTGTCATGCGGTGTTATGATAATTAACCTTGTAGATCCTTAATTTTTCATTTAGTCAAAAAGTTCATATACTTATTCATTACAAGTGCTTAATGTCTCAATATAAATTAGGAGGATTACGTTATTTTCATATTAATGTAAAATTCGAAGTCGTATAGGATATCTAGAGGTTGCAAAATGGGTTCCAGTGGAAATAGGATTGACCCTAGAACCGGACCCAAAAACAGGATGGGTCAGGTACATGGTCCAATACAAACAGAGTCAGGTACATAACCCAAAAAAGGAGAACCCGGTTATAACATGGCTAGGTACATGGTCAATGTCTAGACCCTACCCACCCTGCAGACCTAATCACTCCTAATTCCAACCAGTTTATGGCGACTTCCCTCCAAACTTTACTAGGCAAAGCAATACAATCGTGACTGCACAAGTAGTATTTTTATTCATTGCAGTCCCACCGAACTCATTTCCTACTTCTGACAAATTCAGCAGACTTAGGATTTGATACCGTTATCATTTCAATCCATCATAACATAATCTTTCAGCAAAATAGAACTATTATTACTCAAATTCGATGAGGTTTCACAGAGAGAGAGGGCCCAACCTTTTGAAGGTGTAAGAAGACAAGGACATGGTGAATGATTTGAGATAACGTTAGAAGAGATCTAATGACGGAGCCTCGGCGAGGAGAAAAGATTCAGGACCCGGCGTGCATTTGCCAGCTGTGACTCGGCGGGGCTCTTGGAGAAGATGATCGAGAGAATCAAAGTGGACAAGGCGAGGCGTGATGATGTGTTCGTTGGAGGGAGGAAACAGGATGGAGGCCCCAAAGTTGCCAAGATCAAACCTTGTGCTCGATCTCCTCATTGGAAACAGCGAGAGGCAAAGGCGGCTTAGGACCTAGCTGCGATTGGGGAGGCGCAAGGGGCTTGGGACCCAGTTGCGACCGACGGGGCTCTCAAGGGGGCGATGTGCTAGCAGTAGATGATCGGCGATGCTTTTGGGGAGGTGGATGAGGAGAAGAAGCACGAGGCCCTCAGGTCCCAACCACTGACCTCGAGGACATAGAGTCTAAAGACCTCGTTGTGGCTTGGAGTTAGAGCTGATGACGCGTTCGTCGGAAGGACGCAATTGGACCAAGACCCAAAATTTGCCAAGAGATCGACGTGAGCACAAACCTTGTGCTCGATCTCTGCATTGTAAATGGTCAAAGGTGAAGGCAGAGGTGGAGGCAAAGGGGGCTCGGGACCCGGCCACGATCAAGAGGCGAGGGGGCTCGGGATCCAACTACAATCGGCAAGGCTCTTAGGAGGCAATGTGCCGGTGCGAGATGATCGGCAATGCTTTTAGGGAGGCGGAGGAGGAGAAGAAGCACGAGGCCCTCAGGTCCCGACCATCGACCTCAAGGACATAGAGTCTAAAGACCTTGCGACGGCTCGGAGTTGGAGTTGATGACGCGTTCATAAGAGGGATGAAATTGGACGGAGGTCCAGAAGTTGTTGAGAGACCAACACGAGCACAAACCTTATGCTCGATCTCTGCGGGAACAGTTGGAGGCGGAGGGGGATGGGACCCGATTGCGACGGTCCGGCTTTGATGTGCTAGAGGCAGATGACCGGCAAGGCTTTTAGGGAGCCGGAGGCGGAAGTGGAGGGGCTAGGATGCACAGAGAAGGAAACATAGGTCTCAGTCATTCTCTGTTTGTTCTCTTGTGAGGAGAGAGAGAGAGAGAGAGAGAGAGAGAGAGAGAGAGAGAGAGATTGTAGAAAATTCAATTGAGGAGAGATAAATTTTTTGGGCGGGAGTGTGACACATTTATTGACCATTGACCTGTCTTTTTTTTTTTTTTTTTTTGCTAGCAGCCGAGTCAAGCCGAGCTAGCCCTTCCATTTTCCAACGGGTCCCCCCCAATAGGACACGTGTTAGTATCTGAGTGGTATGTGCGCACCACGTCAGCGGATGACGCGGCGCGTACATACCACTGAATATTTTCTCATAAAAGTCAAAGGCCAAGGTTACCAAACAATATTTTCAATAAAAAAAAGGGAACAAGCGGGCCTACGTGGGCCTTGGCCTAATCATTCATGAAGTACATTGAAAACTTAAAGGATCTAACTACATAAATCCAAACGATTAGAGGATTTGACTGAACAAAATAAAAGTCAAGCATCAAAATTGCAAAACTTTAAAAACTCGAACCGATGAGTTTTCATTTACCCCTTTTTCTTATATCACGAGCCTTGGCATGGACTTTTAGGTATAGCCCATCCAACGAGCTCATTAGCTCGAGGTGTTAGTGAATTTCTTTTCTTATACTTAATTTGGAAAAGCCAAAGACCCCAACTACCGAGTGGAGAGCTCATTCTTTCAAAGAGCTCAAGAGAAAAAAAAAATATTTCATTAGGTTCGCACGATATTTAAGCAATCGAGTCTATCGCCTTGGCAAGCTTGAGGTGCAGAGTTCAATCCACATCGCTACCAATTTTCTATGACCACTCACAAGAGCAACAGACTTATGTGAAATAGCAACTACTCGATCAACAATTTCAATTTCTTGTTTTAAAATTCTACGCTTTGTAAGATTATTTTTTCTTTTTTACTTTTTTTAGACAAGCCAGGGTTCTCAACAAGAGAAAGAGGTGTACTAGTTTTACTTCCTTAATCCAATAAATGCCTTTTTTTCCCTCTCTACAGAAAGTATTTTATACTATGGATACGTCATGCGATATATAATGTAATCGACTAAGCGAAGTGCGTGTATCGATAGAGGGTCATGAAAGATGAGATTTATATCACGCAAATGACAACGACAATTGACCGTTCGGACAACGTCGTCGTTTTATGACAGGAACAAACGAAAACGTCGTCGTCTTCACGTGTCGTATTGGCAGCATAAAAAACACTCATTCTCTCTCTCTCTCTCTACCTATGTTGTTGCTTCTGCCGCTGCGAATATAGCCGCCCCCCCCCCCCCCCTCTCGTTTCCCCATTTTCAAACTTCACTGTTACCAACACGCACACAACCCACCACTCCTCTTCTTTCTCTCTCTTCTCTCCTCCCTCTGTGTTGTGGGTGAATCTTGAAGCGATTAGGAAGGAGGAGGAGAAATGGGGGCGGGCCGGGAGGCGTCGATCTCGCTGGACGGCGTCCGGGACAAGAACGTGATGCAGCTCAAGAAGCTCAACACCGCCCTCTTCCCCGTCCGCTACAACGACAAGTACTACGCCGACGCCCTCGCCTCCGGCGATTTCACCAAGCTAGGTCTTTTACTCTCTCTCCCTGCTCTCTCGCTCCCTACCTTTTCTGGGTTCTCGCTCTTTCGCGCTCCCAATCTCCTTTCGGGTCGTTCGGAGGGTTTTCTTGAATCGATCGCATTCTGGGTTCTGGGTTCTGGGTTTTGTTTGGCTGCGCTTCTTGTTTGGCCTGCTTTTGGTCTGGATTTTGATGGGTTTGTTTCCTTGAAGAGCGGGGGAAGTGCTGAGGCGCGAGAGGGAAAACGAGACAGGGGGGAGTGCCCGTGACGAATTCGAGCTTGCGGGCGACTTTGGGATGTTTCTCGTCTGTCCTCTTTTGAAATATCATTTGTGATTGAGTTATGTTCAAATGGGTAGGGGGTGGATTTTCGTTTGGATTGTTGAATTGTAGCTTCCGTTCCACTTCCTATGTCCCGGTAGATTGTGTTAGGAGGGAAAGGATGTGCAAGCGCATATTCCATGGCCAGTATAGTACATTCCAGTGACCGTGCCTATGGGATATTCGCATTTCGTGTTTTATTGTTGTGCTGCTCTATGTTCCGTAATCTAGCCCATTGGATTGACGTCTTTTTGGATGGTCGTGGTTTTGCTTCTGTGTCTTGATCATTCTTGTTGCTCCCCCCTTTTGCTTTTCCTGATTTTGCATTTTCAGCACTCGCTTTTGTAACCTCAAGTGTGTTTGTGGTATCTGAACTTGGAGAAACCTCTGACACGCATGTATATTGGCTGTTGAGTGTCAGTTGTGTTTTGTTAGAATATTTATTTGTTCAACTTTTCTCTTAGTCTTGTTTACGAATGTCCATTTTAGGTAAAGAACCTATCTGGGATTATTGCGTTATATGCTATCAGCTGGGATTTATCTGAGTTTGGATTTACCACTTCTATTGAAGCCTATTATACCTAATTAGACATGGCTCATTCTTTTCTTTACTCATGGTGCATATACTTTTGATTCGGTTTGTTTCTGCTTTCAAGCTCTAAGATACTCTTTGTATTAAGAGAGGCATTAGTTTTTTCATTCCGTGCGAGATTTGTTCCTACTATCTGAATAGCCATATTTGCTATGTTCTGGTGGTTATGTTGCATCATAAGCTTGTTCGGTTATCGGTATACTCTGCATCATCAACTCAACATCTTTGGTTAACTTGATTACTGTATGTTGATGTTTTCCATATTTGGGTTAGCATGTTCTTTTCTGACTTGGTATGACGATCTTGCCGTGATTACTTTTGATCCATTAGACCTGGTGGACTGATCAGTATTTTGCATAGGAGTATGTTCTCAATATCTTGTATGATGTAGAAGTTCCTTCAAATTCTATGACATACATGCAGATGATGTCCATGTTTTGCTGAACAATTCATTAGGTTTTCAACTATTCACATCGGAATTAGTTCTCTTCCGAACCGAAACACGGAGTCTGTTTTTGACCATTTTATGTGTTTCAACTTAGGCCTTGGATTTTTATGTTATAAATTTTTACCTTCGAAGATAGTATTGATACAAATTCAGATCCTACATGCTTGGAGAAAAAGACATTTGTCCATGACTATCGTCAAACATCTTTTGTGCCTCATTTATTCATGATACTTGAGGAAAAATATAACTGAAAACTGGATTGCAGTATCTTCCATCTTCATTGAGGATAAGAATATAGTTAATTGAGTGATGATCTTTTTCATCTCAAATTTAGATATCTGATGTAGGACAAACAGTCTAACTATTATGAAATGATTATTTCCTCAAAATTTGATTGCTACCTTTCAACATTTTGACAAATTGAAATGCTTTAATAGCTGGCATGGCATTCCTTTCTGTCAGTGTATTTTTCACAAGAAGCTAGCTTAGCATAGCCATAGGACATCTCACTCAGAAGAATGCAGTTGTGCTTCTCTTAAATTTTGCTTTCGAATCCTCTCTCTCATTCTCTGCTTATCCTGAACTAGTAGCTTACCTACAAGAGCAGCTATGTTAACTAACATCTAACTTGTTTGCTTTGAAATTTTACAGCATATTACAATGACATTTGTGTTGGATCAATTGCTTGCCGACTTGAGAAGAAGGAAGGCGGGGCAATCCGTGTGTACATAATGACGCTGGGTGTTTTAGCACCATATCGTGGGCTAGGGGTCGGTAAGTCTCTCTCACCGTATTTCGCATCACGAGAGAACATTTTCTTTGGGGACGTGAACGAGTTAGCATGGCTGGGGTGATCGAGAAAGGGAACACATATAGAGAGAGGATCAGGACTTGCAGGAATGTTAAGTGGAGCTCTGGATTGGTGCTTGGTGATTGAGGTTGAGATGTTTCTTGCTTATCGGCCTGTTGGGCACTTACTTCACCATGGTTTTTAGAGTCAGAATCGGTTCACTTGCTTCTTCGGTTATTTTGGTGTCTGTTCTTTGATCTTAGACATACATTAGTTTTCCTGTTTGATCCTTTCTGTTCTGCAACCTGTCAAAACACTTTTTGTGGCCTCTGCTGATCTAATTAGCTTGATCTTCTGCAGGTACTAAGTTGTTGAATCATGTTCTCGATCTTTGTGCCAAGCAGAACATTTCAGAGATCTACTTGCACGTGCAGACTAACAATGAGGATGCCATCAACTTCTATAAGAAGTTTGGATTTGAAATTACAGACACAATCCACAATTATTACACGAACATTAGCCCACCAGACTGCTATGTCCTCACCAAGTTTGTTTCTCAGCCCCAAGCAAAGAAATGACATTCGCGTATTGGTTGGTTCTTGAAGTTGGGAGATCTTGGTCAGTGTGCCATATTAGTTTACAACAGTGTCATTGGGGACTCTCTCTCTCTCTCTCTCTCTCTCCTCTCCATATTCTTGATTCAATTACTCAAACTTTTAAGTTACATCTGATGCATTGCCGATAAACTGAGTTACTCTTGTAACTTTTGTTTTTTTTTTTTTTGGTTACGAAGAGAAAACTAATTACTCTCTATTACATGAAGAGCAGCCTCGAAACATGGAACTTTGTTCGGGAAACACAGAACTTTCAACTTTGTTACGTTGTTCAACCTCGGTTCGAATGAGCAAAGCATTCTTGTAATGAGGATCTGGCCTTTTGAATCTAGTAGCTGGTTCTTTTATCTCTTTGTGACTATCTTGTGCTATTAGATGGATAGCTGTCCTGAAGCTTGAATGTGACCCGCCACATCCATAAGCTGCTTTTTCCTTTCTTCTTTCAACTGTCGTCGTATCATTTTATTCAATGCTGGCAAAGTTTTCCTGAAGATGATGATCAAATGTGATCCATCAAAGAATGGAATGGACTTGCTTAAATTGTTCTGAATTCCCACCTTAATGGGTAATCGCAAGATCTTCAAATTGAAGGGCCTCTGTTAAGTTTCCATGTGGAATCCACTTCTGTCAGTAATATGCATTATTGTTCTTTCTGCTAGGATAATTGCTGTTGGTTTATCTGGTGGGGCAACAATTGACCGAACATTTCTCGATGAATCATAAAGAGGCTTACCTTTCTTCCTTGTTCCTTAATCCATTCAAAAGTTGTAAGAATGGATTTTACTTCCAATGGGTTTTTAGCCGGGTGCGCTGGAGAGTTGATAAATGATAACGATGTGAATGAAGAAAACCAGAAAAAGGCAAAAGAATATTGACTTTATTTTCAAAGACGAGGACCTTGGGTATCAACGGAAGATGCGGCCTTAGAGAAAGATTAAGTGAAAGCATACCGGTAGGACCAGAGTTAACAAGTAGCAATCAAAGTTCATGAGAAGTCTGCACTCCCAATTGAAAGCAAAAGCTAGCATCACCACTAATTGAAGGTTTTTATCTACAATCAACCCCATTGAACTTTCATTTTTATTACCTATGTATTATGTACATATTATGAAGGCTGAGATACCGTCCATGTGTTATCTTGGAGTCATGCTTATATGTAGTTTATGTAGACATCGCAGGAGGCACACACCATTCAGTAAGCCAAACCACCAGAGAAGGCGTCTCCATCGTGGAGCAGAGACTCTGTCAGCCAATAACCGTCCCAAGAACCACCAACCCTCTGCAAGTTTAGAGCAGCAAAGAGTAAGCAGATTACTAATTTGACCGAAGGACCAAACATTCCAACAACCATAAGCGTGCCCTATAGAATTAAGCAAGTCTGTGATTAGCAAGTATTTAGCAACACAAGGAAAGAGCCACTATGCAAATCTGATAACAGGTCAAAAAGAAATAATAGGCAAATCCAACAAGAGATGTCAATGATCCTCCAAAGGCAGAGTACTCATTGGTAATGCAGATGGTTCCATTGGCATGCTTCAAGATGAGGACCTACAGAAACTAGTTTGTGTGTTTTGCCCATGATAAACAGAGGATCTATCTGAACACCACTTGACTTATGAAATAAAAGATTCAGCATGTTGGAGTCGCCATCAGCACACACCAAGAATTCCGCAAAGAAGCAACAATTTTTGGACCAGCATAGGTTATGTGAGCACACCTGAACCAAGGTAAATTCAAATGTTTCTTCCTCTTCAGGGCGTGATCCTTGTATCCAAACCCGCTGCTTAAATCGATTCTGCAACGCAGATATGAAAGAAATTGATTGTTAGTCAAGACAGAACACGGTAGCAAAACTGTAAAAACTGAAGCAAGGAAGAATCTACAATAGCTCGATGAGAAATGCACAGCCAGTTCACTTACTGACCCTACTTGCACAGTTTTACTGAAAGAACATGTGTACCTCTTTCACCAATAGGCTGCTCAAGATCTCCCTGTTCTTGTGACCGAGTAGAACTCGGTAAGTGGAATGGTGAAAGATACGCCTAAACCGCTCAAACTGAAAAGGGCAAACATCAAAAGGGGTCAGTGCGAAACCTTAAATATCTTAAAAACATTATTGCTTTGATGAAAAGTACATTGTCACTTGATGATAGAAGGCCATTTCATAGCATTAGTGGAGAAATTCAGTTTCACAATCTGCAAAACGGAAAGCTTCTTAATGCTTGAAGAACCAACATGCACCAGACCAGAAGCGGCATTTGACCAATTGCATGACACATTTTTTCGGCATTGCACATTTTATACAAGAATGGTCAGAGAATGGCGTCCTTTGCCTTCCCAGATAACTTTCAAAGAGGGAACAGCATGAACTTAAAATTTCTACAATAAGTAATGAAGAATTATGGGACCAATTTAGGACTTTATGCATACTCACCTGCCCTAGATCGAAGAAGGGTCCGAAATAAGGTGACCTCTCAAAAGGATCGAAACCAGCAAACTGGGGCAACAAGAAATCACCCTTGTCAGATAACCTACCAATTTGATGTGAAACCAATCTATGAGTTATGAGAAGTAGCTTACACTGTACATAACCTCAATGCCATAATCTTGTCGGGGTTGGTCATTGTACTTCAACGCATCAAGCTGGTGCTGCACAGCTTCCTCTGCACTAAACTACAAGAAGAATCTAGTCTTGATTGATGTACACTGAACAAGTGGCTCTACATTATGTAGTTTGCAGAGGAAAATTTCTCTGTTAAGTATGAGACATTACATTTAGTCTCGGCCCAAAAGGTCTCTTCTTCCGAGATTCGAGCCTGCAATCCAAAACAATCCCAAATCAATGAAATGCACATATCCATTCTACCTTTCAACACAAAAGAGTCATCGGATAATCTGGGTCAACATTTGAGCTTAAAGAAATACAATATAGTAGAGGATCATTGACTACTTTCACTCCCCTATGCTGATGCACATGTACATGTGCATAGACGCGAGCAAGAAAATTGCCCTCAATATTTCCTGAGGTAATATGTTTTAGTTTTAGTAGTCAAGCTGGGTATTTTCAAGACAAAATGGGAAAGAAAAAGGCCAGCAAGATCATAGTCATTTGTTACGCTGCCTCTCTTGGATGGTCTAGTGGGGTTCCAACTCATTGCAAACTGAAGCCGGGGAAGCTTCTAGCTCCTTCTACTTCTCTTTCTATCCTTTTCCTTTTCCTGTTAGTGAAGGCATACTAGCCGAGGAGGAGAACAAACAGGAAGTATCTGCTCTATTGGCACTTAAATTTCAAAGAATGTCGACCGAGGAAATGGAGGAAAAAATTTCCTGATGTCTGCATTCATGTTTCCTTTCACCAAATAAGAGGAAATGGAGGGGGCCAGAAATAGCTTCCCTCCCATACCAGGTCTGGCAATATTTTACATGAACTGACACCTTTACCTAAGCAGATTTGGGGAACTTGGAAATAATATATAAACTCATAATAAACCAATTATTTAGCACATTCAACAACAACCATAACATTTTGCAAACACATGAATTAATAACCGGAATCCGACAGGTGAACACCAATCGTCACCCCTAGCGGGACAAAATTCACGGTCTTGAAGTAGAACATTGAGCATAACCCCACCAAACAAGTACTGATTCATGGACTATATAAGGTGCAAGCCAAAACTAGAATTGGTGACCCAAACACAAATCTTTGGCACACGAAGGTGTGCATAACCAAATGAACATGTGCCCTGAACCTAAATTCAGACGCTATACCGTTTCTTGAACCACTAAACCAAACTCAAGAGCAAAGCCCAGATAACAACCCATCATATTCATCTAGCTAAGCAACTATCTGATTGGCCGTCCACCACCCTCCAATTTCAAATCAAGAAAGACCAAGAACAAACAAACTCTCCGCAACAAGCCCGACCCCATATAATTCGATAGGGAAACACCGAGGATCACAGACCCTTTGCACCGTAAAACAATATAGCGAAGGATTTCTGCAGAAACAGTACCAGTCGGCGGAGAGGAAGTCGGGAACGTCGGCGGCGGAGGCCCTGAATCGCGGCCTCGCGGAGACGGCCGCCGGGTGCCTGCGGTCGCCATTGGAGAAGGGAGAGAAGGCGTGCGCGGGTGACGACAGGGACGAGCAAAACGACATCGCTTCTGCTCTCTTCGGTTTCCTGGTTGTGGAAGATGGGGAGCTGATGAGCGCCGTGGCGCTTCCTAGGAGATGGGACGGGGACCGCGTGGATCGAGATCCGCCGTCGCAACGCTCGGCGGCGGTCAATCCAACGGTTTCAACGGGCTTGTGTAGACGTGCACTCTTTGGAGGACGGTGGGTGCGTTTGGGAAGTCTTTTGAAAAGTTTTTAGTAAAATGCAAAGATTTTTGTTTTTCAAAATGTAAATTGTGTTTGGTAAATTGTAATTTAAAAACCCTTTATGAATTACTTTTGAGCAAAATGATGTTTTGAGAAATTATATTTATAAAGGATTTTTGTGATAAAAAAATTATCAAAAGAAAAATAAAAAAATTAATCAAGAAGGGCAGGCGGGCCGCCGGCGATCTCCGGCAACCTCCGGCGACCCCCGAAGACCACCGACAAAGGCCGCTCGAGGTTGCACGACGTCGCCGTGACCTCAGATATGGGGCGGCAAGGTCGCGCGACGATGCCGTCGCGACCTCCGGTGACCTCGGATCTGGGGCAGCGAGGTTGCGAGAGGTCGCGCGACGCAGCTGCAACCCAGATCTAGGGGCAGCGAGGTCGAGCGACCCCGACGGGGGTGGCAAGGTCCTCCCGTGAGCCTCGCCGCCCCGCATTTGGTTCGCGGCGACCCAGACCTTGCCGCGCGGCGGCCGCGCCACCCCCTCGCGTTAGTTGCGCCACCCCCGATGACGGTCGCCGGTGGATCGCCGCCTTTGCCGACGACCGCTCGCAGAAGAAGAAGAAGAAGAAGATGATGAATAGTAAGGGCAAAACCGGAAAAACGAAAAACCAATGAGGATAATTTGGGAAGAAATTTTTTTTTTAACCCCTCAGCTCAAGATTCTCGGCATGCTAAAAGCCCAAGGTAGCCCCCAACCTCGCCTTTGGGCTTTCAGCCTTTATGAAGGCCGACATTTTGCAAAAGGGCTTTGAAAATTTTTTGCCAAACAACCCATCCTTGACCCAAAGATCTTTCAGGCTTCAAAGTAGCCTTGAGAAGCTACTCCCAAACGCACCCAGAGACCAGCTCGTTTCCTAGTTTTTGACTTTCTTTTAGGGAAAAGTTTTTTTTTTTTTTAATAATTACACAAATGACCCATAAGCCTTAACCCAATATATAATGTTGCCCATGAATTTTTAATTATTTAGTATAGTTTTCAAACTTTGATTTAATATGTAATGTCGCCCCTGAACTTTCATGATAATGTTCAATGTTATTCCTAGACTTGAATTTGTGGAATGACAATATTGAACATTTCTATGTAATCTAGGAATTAAATTAAACATGTACAAAAAAATACAAGGGTTACATTGCATATTGAATCATAGTTATAGACCATTTATGTCATTTTTCTTCTTTTTTTTTTTTTTTTAGTGTAGTTGTTTGTACTTTTTTAAAATGGATAATAATACAAAGAGTATCTAAACATTAATTTAATATGCAATATAGTCTCTAGAAATTTTTAAAGGGATAATAACATAGACAATCATATATTCTTGTTTTTGATCCCTCGCATGTTCTTACAAAATTTAAAAAAACAAAAGAAGCTTAAGAATCTACGCTGGAGATTCCATGAACGTAACAATAAGAATATATGTATTATCAAGGTTTTCTCGTAGTAAGCTTCTTTTGTTTTTAAAGTTTAGTAAATTATAGCTTTGTAAAAATACTTTTCATAATTGCTGGGCACCCTCCCGGAATAATCTTTAAGATTTCTCTTTGCGCCCATAACACAGAGAGTGATACTAGCGCTCCATTTGCTTTGGGGGAAAATCACAAATTTGAAAATATTTTCTAATTTTTTCTTTTTCATTTCTTATAAATGAAAGTGAGTCTTTGAAAGATGTATTCATTCAAGTTAAAAGATGTTGGTGCAATCACGAGTTTCTGCGACGATGATTGGATCTTCGCACCACAAAGGAAGACTCTCCGATTTTTAAAATAAAAGATGAAACGTTAAAAATGGTTAATGATGCTAGGCTACAAGATTGTACTTTCGCAAGGAGACTTGTTTGGCATTTATAGTGTGGGAAATCGGAATAGATCTTCGGAATAGTGTTCAGCTTTCCCTTTCTGCGACCAACAATACCAAGTGTTGGGTTATCTCCCATATGCACTGTACCTCTCTGATGTGGCTAATAATAACAGAACCAATCTATGTGAGGCATTATTTCGAAAGACACTTCAGTATCAATTATCCATGCGGTCACCCTAAATGAATTGCAGATGAGATACATGTCTCCCATATTGCTATTATCATCCATTGCTGTATTAGAGGATGGTGCCTCATCTTACTTCTCTAAAGTTACGCTTTTGCTTTTGCAGTCCTTCTTCAAATGGCCATCCTCTTTGCACTTTCAACACGTTACTTTTGATAAATCTTTGCTTTTAAATCTTCCTCTAGACTTATCCTTGCCACCAAATATGAATTGAAGGTGTGGACCAAAAGCGATCAAATGGCGCGAAGCCTGATTTGGCTATATTTTGCTGATGATGTCCTCGTGAACGTGACCTCTACGAAGATGACGAAGGATCCGTGGACGAAGCTAGGAAGCCTTAATCAAAGCATGTCACTCATGAACAGATTTTTTTTAAGGAAGTGACTGTACAACCTTTGAATGAGTAAATATTATTTCTTTTCTTTACATTTAAACGAGTTTAATATTATTTGTAGGCAACTTGCATCTATTGAGGTTAATTTTGATGAGTAAAACAAAACGTGTACCTTGTTGTATTCATTGCCGGATTCATAAAAACATATAATTGTTTCAATTGCACTATTATTTGAGAGCGTTGTAGCTGCTCAGGTTTATCATCTTTGATCACATAGCACAAATCTTTGTTTATAAGGAAGGCCTCCATCTTCAATTTTTATGACTTGAAATCATTTCCTCCAAACTTCTCTACTTCAATCCGTGATTGACCAACCGCATCTTTACAAGATTCGATTTTTCAAATCTCTCTTCACCAAGAAACCCTAACCTCAAACCTTGCTTTTATACCATATGTTATGATTAGGCGCACAAACACTACATAATAGAGAGTAAAAGTGAGAAAGCAAAATTAGGACATAAGGTTATTCCTAGTTCACCCTTAAACTAGGGTTACATCTAATAAAGGATTCCATTATAATTAGCACTCTTGCTTATTTGTTACCAACCATCAATTATAAGAGAAAAAAATTATATACAGACAGGTAGTAGCTATTCATAGGCCAAAGTCCAAACTATTAATATATTAAGGGCTAAGATTATAAAAGCCCTCTTGCTGCCGAAGGCATTGCTCCCTAAATCCCACCAAGGCGGCTCCCTCAGATCTCCACCCGTTCATTGAGGAGTGAGATCCTCATATCTTCCTATCGATGGAGAGTATAAACTACACTCCAACATTAAGATACTCCATCCAAGTATGTATTTATGGATATGTTATCCCAAATTTTCTCCTTTTCCATTCCTTCGTAGTTTATGCATAGTTATTCAACATTCATTAAGTAATTGCAATTTCATGCACTCTTCATTTGGTTGTTTATCATCAGTCATAATAGGCCTAAAAAGAAATATAAATGATTTTGTCTCATTTTAGAGAACACTTCCAAATAAAAAGAAAATAAAAAGGTTTCTTTTGAAATCCACGTGATCAATTGCCACAATCAACTCGAACCATATACATCAAGTCTCACAAAAGCGACCTCTCAAAGTGGGCCCAAATAAGTTATCATTGGATAAAAGAGTCCTCTTTTCTCTTTGTACGAAAAGACCCAACCCACGAAGAAATCAAAAGGTAAATCTGTGGTGCTAGAACCCCAAAAACAAGAGGTTCAAAAGAAGTAGCCATGAATGACAATGTTTTTTTCCTTATAATCTAAAGGCACGAGCTTGCATGTCTAATCATCTAAGGTCTTTGGAATACCTTGTAATCCACACATACAAGTATTCCCACATACAAGTTAAATCCGAGCATCTGGTGCCATGACTATATTTTACAACAAGGAAGCACAAAATTTGCCTCCACATGCGGGCACAAATGACACCGACTTAAGCGATTTTCGTTCCAATAATCTAAGATCTCTATGTATCTCAGCGATATAGCATTGCAGTTCTAAGAGAGCTAGCTCGGCCGATCTTGCAAAGAACAGATATTTGCGCGAATGTCTTGTCGCAACCAGAGGAGAATCATCATTGAACCACGCCTCCCATTGGAGACTTTAGCGTTGCATCTCTCTCACGATCATCTCTCACATGTTGTAAGTTGAGTCTCGACATCACGTAGTGTTCGAACTCTCTCGGGTTGATTAATGTAAAAGAAGTGCCTCACTTTTGTGAACCTTATTGCAATGGTACATAGCATCTCAAACCTCAAGTTGATTTCCAAATGAAGAAACGCATATAGCTTTTTGGAAAAAAAATTTATATTCTCCCTATTTTGTACATCATTTGTTTTACAATGCTTTTGAGCATATATCTACAAAGAAGAAAGTCAATCTAACAGTCCTCCTAATCAAGAGACAAAATAGGCAGTAGATTGACTTGGATTCCTACATTATCTCTAATTGACAGCTCATCCTAAAGATTGACTTGGATTTTTATATTATCTCTAATTGATAACTCATTCCAACACTCTCCCTCAAGTGGGTGAAAAGATATTTTTGATACCAACTTGACAAGTGAGCTGTAAAAGGCCCTACTTGACACAACCTTAGTAAGTATGTCCGCCAACTAATCTTCAAACTTGACAAAAGGAAGCCAAACCACCTTAGCCTCTAAATTTTGCATGACAAAATGTCTATCAATCTCAATGTGCTTGGTTCAATCATGTTGAACTGAATTGTGGAAAATATCAATTGCTCCTTTATTATCACTGAACAATCTCATCTCAGACTTCGATGGGAAATCAAGTTATGTCATCAACCTCTTAAGTCACAGTAGCTCATACAACCCTTTAGCCACCCTTGAAACTCCACCTCAACACTAGACAATGCTACTACCTTCCGCTTCTTACTCCTTCATGTAATCAAGTTTCCTCCCACAAATGTGAAATACCTTGATGTAGACCTCCTATCCGAAATGCTACATGCCCAATCCGCATCGTAAATCTCTCTACCTTAAGATGATTGTTCTTCATAAAGAATAGACCTTTTCTTGGAGCTGACTTCAAGTAACATAGAATTCAACTCACCGTATTCATATGATCTTCACTTGGGGCATGCATAAATTGACTCATGATATTTCTAGCATATGTGATATCAGGGTGAGTATGTGACAAATAGATCAGTCTCCCTACTAACCTTTGATATCTATCCTTATTGGTTGGCACCTAGTCTAGATACTTCCCAAGACTATGATTCTGAACTATAGGGGTGTCGACGGGTTTACATTCCAACATTCCAATTTCGGCTAACAAGTTTAACACATTTTCTTTGAGACAAAAGAAAAATACCTCCTTTCAATCTAGCCACTTCAATGCCCAAGAAATACTACAACCGTCCTAGATTCTTCATCTCAAACTCTTCTACTAGCTTCTCATGGAGTTTCAAAATCTCTTCACGATCATCCCCCGTGATAATCATATTGTCCACATATATGATTAAGGCCATTACCTTTCCTTAACACCACCTTAGGAACAACTTATGATCCAAGTTACTTTGAGAATACCCATATCTTCTAATTGCTAAGCTAAAACGACCAAACCAAGTACAAGGTGATTGCTTTAACCCATACAATGAACATTCTAGCTTGCACACTACATTAGGTTGAGTGGCATAACAATACCTAAGTGGAACTTCCATATAGATTTCTTCCTCCAAATCCCTATAAAGAAATGCATTCTTCACATCAAATTGATACATTGGCTAGTCCATATTCGCTATAGGAGATAACCAAACTCTCATGATATTAAGTTTCGCCTTGGTAGTCTATACTATAAGTATGTGTATAACCTTTTGCTACTAGTCGTGCCTTGTATCTCTCAATGGACCCATCTGCTTTGTATGTGATAGTAAAAACCCATTTATACCCCATTGCTCTCTTCCCTTTGGGTAATTTTATAATTCTCCAAGTCTTGTTATTCTGAAATGCTTCCATCTCCTCCTTCATTGCCTGAACCCACTTAGGATCCCTCAAAGCCTCTTGCACCCCACCAGGAACTTGGGTTGCGGAAACATTTGATATGAATGCCTTCAATGGTTCCGACAATTTCCCTATCAAAACATAATTTGCAATATGATACTTTGATTTCTATTCCTCCACATCGGTGAGTATTGACTAGGGGGATTGCCACGATTGTACACGTTAGGTAATTTATATCCAACAACCACATCAAAATCATCATAAGAGTCGGGTGTGGTTGGAGATCTTACCTTATGAGTATTCTTAGGAGAATGGTTAGGTATTGAAGAAGGGATAATTTCAAGAGAGGGCTGTTCTTCGGGCTATGTGTGTGCACGTTGTATCGGTACAAACTATTGATGACCTTCTATCGGATGTGACCATCGTCTTTGCAGCTCTTGCCGTGGGCTGTCACGGCCTGCTTCGTGCATTTTCTATTGATGGCACTACTTTTGGGGCATGCCTTAAGTTAGACGGTCCCAACCCCCACAATCAAAACACTACCCTCTAGCCAATTTTCCCTTTCTCGATGTATCTCTCCCTAAAAGGGATAATTGGTGTCAGGGTAGAATAATTCGGACTCAACAAATGTCACATCCATAGTGACATGTTTCTTCTTATTGACAAGGTCGTAGCAGCAATAGCCATGATGGGTTCCATAGCCAACAAAAACACACCGTACAACACAAGGATCAAGCCTGGTTCGTTGGTTCTTATGAAGATGAACATAAGCTACATATCTGAACACTTCAGGAGGAAGTGTCAAGACCGAAGGAAGAGAAACAGTAACATTTGGGGAGGGGCATCCAATTCATCAAGTGAATTACAATAACAACGACAGCATCCCAAAAACAATTGGGAACATGACCACCCACCAAGAGAACCCGCGCTAACTCAAGAAAATGGTGGTTCTTCCTTTTGCGACGTTGTTCTACCGGGGTGCAGGTGTATGACATCTCATGGATAAGATGATGTTCTTGAAAGTAAGCTGTGAGATATTAATTAACATATTCGCCCCCATTATCGGTACGAAGGACGTGGAGTTGTGCCTCAAATTGTGTTGTAATCATTCGTGGAACACACGAAATATTTTAGAGACCTCATCCTCGTGCTTCATCAAATAAAACCATGTGATCCATGTTCAGTCATTCACAAAAGTCACAAGCCAGCGAATTCTCGAAAGGTTGGTAATGGGTGAAGCACCCCACACATTAGAGTGGACTAATGAAAAAGTGTTATACTTTTATTGAAACTTAATGGAAAAGAAACACGATGACTCTTTGCCAAGATGCATGTTTCACATTGAAATACATAATCGATAAACTACCGAACAACCCGGAAAAAAAGAGCTTCAAATATCCAAAAGATGGGTGCCTTAATCGACGGTGTCAAAGCCAAATGTCTTTCTTTTTACCAGTGGATTGACCGCGGGTGTGATTCACTTTGGTAGTGTTAAAATCATCCACGTAGTATAGCCCCTCCCTCTTAGTACCATGTCCAATAATCTCCTTCATGAGGATATCTTGAAATAAACAAAAATTGAGATGCATAAGAACACTACAATTTAATTCATCGGTAATCTACTCAACACAACAACTTGGTTAAATAAAGAGGGCACAAGCAAATAGTGCGATAAAGAGAGAAGGTGTGAGAACAACACTTTCAGCCCTGGTCATTGGATAGCTATGGCCATTTGCATTATAAATACTTTGTCAATGTGGAGTGGTATGACACGTGAAGTCACCAAGATTGGGTGTCATTTGATGGGTAGTGCCAAATCAACAACCACCCATTGCCCTCACCTTGATGAGTATTGACAAAAATACAACCGTATTTATCTTCGAAGCCGAGATGGAAGTATTGGTGGAGTCTACCTATGGAACCGGGAGAGAGGTGAGTCTCCGGTTGCCAACAACGCTTGTCCTTTATCCCTACTTGTTGTAGTCTCAATCTTTTCCTTGGCTTAAAAATCTTTCCACTAATCGGGGTACTCATGTAACTTGAAGCAAGTCTCCTTGTTATGTTTAAGATTACTACAATGGGTGCATCCTTGCTCGTTGTGGCTTGTGCTTTGAACCTACATTGACCCCCTCTTGACGCAACACCCATGGAGGCCATCTCAGAGTCTCGTGATTCTGGGCTGTCCTCGAAATCACGAACCCATCTTTCCTCCACGTGACACCATTGTAGCAAAGAGTGAGAGCGTCCGTGTTAGTTAACATCACAATTTGACGCACATTCTCCCGCCGGACATGTGCGTAAGCTTGCTCGACCATACAGGGAAACGGTTGCATATGTAAGACATCTACATTGACCTTGTCAAGTCGATCATCAAGATCATCAAGGAATGTGTAGACACAATCTTTTTGGATAGCCATATTGTAGCGCGTATATCATTAGGACACATCATAGGGTTAGGACAACGAAAATCAATCTCTTGCCAAAGTCCTTGAAGATCATTATAGCATTTTCGATGGGGCTTCTGCCTCGCTTCGCCGAGTAACTTAGTGCTTCAAATTATATACCCAAGACATTGTTGTTCTAAAAAATGTGGTAGCCACTAAATCCCAAATTACTTTTAGGGTGGGAATTGGATAAAATTGCCAATCAACGTACTGGTCTATGGAGTTGATTGTCCATCTTTCACTGTGGAATCCTCGCTTTCACTTTCAAAAGCTAGTATCAATCGAATGAGGTGGGGAAAGATCCTCATTAATGAATCCCAACTTATCTTTGCCTGATATGTACATCTCAACAACTTGGAACCAAAAGCCATAATTGTTGCCATCCAACTTGATAGCAATAGGTGGAGTCGGAGACTCAACTTGTGAAGGCGACCCATGATGCTAGGTCAAAAGTTGCTTCATCGCCATCATCAAATCTTCAAGGATTGCCATTGCTCAAGAGTCCTCATCGGTTGATTGTGGGAGAGTTAAATCAATGCGTTCAGCCATGGTGAGATCAGGTCCTAGGTCGAGTTGCTCTAATACTATGAAGAAATGCATATAGCTTTCTAGAGAGTTTTTATATTCTCCATATTTTGTACATCTTTGTTTTACAATGGTTTTGAATATATATTTATAAAGAAAAGAGTCAATCCTAACAATCCTTCCTAATCAAGAGATAAAATAGGAAGTAAATTGACTCGAATTCCTATATTATCTCTAATTGATAGCTTTCATATCAAAGATTGATTTGGATTCTTATATTATCTCTAATTGACAGCTCATGCTAACATCAAATTTATCATCACACACATTTATTTTCCTCTTTTCAAATGGTAAATAGAGAGCATGAAATGCGAACCAAACCCTTTCTCTTACATCTCAACTTTTTTCCCCATCAGTGAAATGGGCATCATCATGAGGACTTTCTTCTCCGAGATTGGAGGAGGAACAAAATCGAAACGAGAGGAGCTCCCACACGACTTTCCATTGTCCATCGGGGCACCAATTCGTCATTTTAAGGGGCGCCGTGCGTTTTGTCGTATCTAATACACAAGATGCAGAGTACCTCGTACACATTTCAAGAATCATTAATTAACGATGGAGAACGACGGACTCTTGGGGATTCCAAATGCCTTCTTAAATGGAGCTGTATCTGAGTTGGCCACACTTTGTGGGGGGCCAAGCAGATCTCAAGTAACATGAGGCCAGATTGACTCATCACAGTCAAATCCAATCCCTGCTCAAAGCAAAATCAAGCAAGAGTCTCTGTCCTCTCGCCATCAAATCCCAAAAGAGGATGTGTATTCTTTTGGTCCCCTCGATAGTTTTCATTACGTCTTTCATAAGCTTTCCACTTCATCTTGTTGTACAAGCGTTAGGTTGATATCTTCTTTAGGTTTTCGGAAGAGAAATACTGATTTTCTTCTTCTTTTTTTTTTTTTTTTCAGTTTTAGAAAGAATTCAACTCATCTCTTTCTTCTGTTCTTGGTCTCTGTTTAAGTGAGGATCGACCTGATATGCGAGGACACGCTTTCTTGGATTCTAGTGATGGCACATCGACTTTAGACCACATCGATGCTCATCGGTATTCTGAGTCCTTAAAAATAATGGGTGGGGAAAAGGACCCATTCATAAGCACGGGAGTCAAGTGAGTAAGATAACTTGATTGTATCAAAAGATTGAAATATGAAATCGTAAAAAGAAAGTTGTAGTTAAGAGATAATAAAATAAACTCTCGTGTAATGACTCAATTATTTTGAACTTTTTTTGACTATTGTTCTTTTACTTTTTCACACATACATCTTATAAGTACAATCATGCCCCGTGGTTAATTCAGGGTGTTTAACAACGATAGCTCCTCTTGTATATTTTTAGCAAAAGTTCATAATTTTGAAAATCAATTTTTTGAAGCCTGCAGCCGTATATAGTAGATAGATATCTAATTGATCTCTATCAATGTTTTTCATTACAAGCCCAACAAATTGCTAATTTTTTTTAAGTTGTAGCCGTAGAGAATTTGACAGCTTTATAGAGGCATCGCCGCTGAGCGGCGTCATGGGCTTGCCAGACGACACGCACTTCTCATTTATTAACATCTTTCGAGCTTCTCAAACTCTCTCTCTCTCTCTCTCTCTCTCTCTCTTTCCTCCGGCCATTGTTCCTCTCAGGCGGCAAGAACAAGGGGGGAATGTCGGGTCAGATTTGTCGTCCGAGGTACGATTTGTCTCTCTAACCTCGCTCTGCGTTCTGGGTAACTTTTGATTGGGTCCTTCGAGATGTTCTGTCGGCAATCGCGTTGGTTTTGCTTGCTTCGTGTGTTCTTTCTTGGCCGACGTTGTTGCTAGATCTCTCTGCGCGTTTGGGGTGTCGAGATTTCCGGTTCGCGAAAGTTAGCGCGAAAAGCTTTCTCTTTGCTGATTTCAAGAAATGGGTTTGTCGAATTTTGCAGGGATTGAAGCTGGTTCGCTGCTTTTCTGCGGTTGTCATTTGGGAAATTTCGCATTTTGACGCTCCCCGTCTCTCTCTGTGGTATCTTTGCCGTAGCCCCTCTCTTGATTCAATGTGATGGTGTAATCTTTCGTAATCATTTGGAGGTGTTTTGCTTGAAAGTCTCTTTCTTGGGGAGTTTCCGCACCTAATTTTACTGTTGGATTCAGTTCGAGTCAGTCTAGACTTTGGAGCCCATTTGAGTATTTTGATTTCCCCCCCAAAGAAGAAAACGAGATGTCGTCTTCGAATCCGAATGAGCCGTTGATCCGAGAGTCCTCTTCTAGGAAGCTCCCTGATTTCAAGCAATCAGTGAAACTGAAGTATGTGAAGCTCGGATATCATTATCTCATAACCCATGCGATGTACCTCTTCTTGACCCCTCTTGTTGCTGTCATTGCTGCACAACTCTCCACATTCTCGATCGAGGACCTCTATGACCTTTGGGATCATCTGCGGTTCAATCTTATCTCGGTGATCCTGTGTTCGACCCTTCTCGTGTTCCTGTCTACCCTTTACTTCCTCACACGGCCTCAACCCGTTTATCTAGTCGATTTCTCTTGTTATAAGCCAGACAATGAAAGGAAATGCTCTAGGCAGATTTTCATGGAGAGGTCGCAATCGGCAGGTACATTCACTGAAGAGAATCTTGAGTTTCAAAGGAAAATCCTTGAGAGGTCGGGACTAGGGGAGTCAACTTATCTTCCAGAGGCTGTTCTGAGAGTACCTCCAAACCCCTGTATGGCAGAAGCAAGAAAGGAGGCCGAGATGGTAATGTTTGGCGCTCTTGATAAACTGTTTGAGAAGACATCTTTGAAACCAAAAGACATTGGGATCCTTATTGTCAATTGTAGCTTGTTCAACCCAACACCATCTCTATCTGCAATGGTCATCAATCGTTACAAGTTGAGAGGGAATATAATCAGCTATAACCTCGGTGGAATGGGATGCAGCGCTGGTTTGATTTCAATTGATCTGGCCAAGAACCTCCTCCAAGTGCATCCAAATTCTTATGCCTTGGTCATTAGCATGGAGAATATAACTCTAAACTGGTACTTTGGAAATGAGAGATCGATGCTCGTGTCGAATTGCTTATTCAGAATGGGAGGAGCTGCAATTTTGCTATCCAACAAAAGATCTGACTACTGGCGCTCCAAGTACAAATTGGTGCACACTGTTCGGACCCACAAAGGCACAGACGATAAGTGCTTCTCTTGTATAACTCAAAAGGAGGATCCTACGGGAAGGATCGGAGTTTCTCTATCCAGGGATTTGATGGCAGTGGCTGGAGACGCCCTGAAGACAAACATTACGACATTGGGTCCTCTCGTGTTGCCTATGTCTGAACAGTTGCTGTTCTTTGCGACTCTGGTCGGAAAGAAGCTTTTCAAGATGAAATTGAAGCCATACATCCCAGATTTCAAATTGGCCTTTGAGCATTTCTGTATACATGCTGGAGGAAGAGCAGTGCTCGATGAACTAGAGAAGAATCTGCAGCTTTCAGATTGGCACATGGAACCTTCGAGAATGACTCTTTACCGCTTTGGCAACACATCGAGTAGCTCCCTTTGGTATGAACTTGCTTACAGTGAAGCTAAAGGAAGGATCAAGAAAGGGGACAGGACATGGCAAATAGCTTTTGGTTCGGGATTTAAGTGCAACAGCGCTGTCTGGAAGGCTCTTCGCACTGTGAATCCCGCGAAAGAGAAGAATCCATGGATGGACGAAATCGATCAGTTTCCAGTGGAAGTCCCGAAGGTCTCGCCATCTAGAGTTCAAAGGTAACTTGATATGTTTCTAGCCTAGGGTTTTGTTAATTTCAGTAGTTAACTGGGAAAGCGTTCGAGATGCGATTTTTTTAGCTTGATATTAGAGAGATGGAAGTAGATTATTGGAACCTCTGGATATCGGATGTTATAGCTAGAGCTGGACTATGGGGAAATATATGGCGGCTTAGGAGTTTGAATCCAATATCCATGGTTCATTCCCTTTTTAGCATCTCTTACCAGTCTGTATTTTGAACCTTCTTTGGAGTCCTGAACGTTTGACTGATCTTCAAGGCATGAAATGTTTCTTCTTCTATCTGATTGCTTTAATTGGCTGGTCGCCGATGAGTGTCTTAAACCCTCCATATGCATTTCTACTTGCGAGAGCTCATTTGCATCAGAAGAAGCATATATCGAAAACGACCAGATTCAACTCCTCACTACCTTAATCAACCACTTCTCGGTAAAGATGTCGTGGAAGGAGAGGTAAAAACTTCACTAACATTGGCCGCTTCGGATGAACATCAATCAGTGGTCCGACTTTTTGGGCATTTTACTAGCTTCTGTTGCGTAGTGCGATCTCTAAGTCGGACGTGATCGTAGATGCTCATGAAAATGTGAAAGGTGGGAGCATATATTCGGGACATCTTTCTAGATGAAGAATTCGATCCCTAGGCTATTTTTGACCAGCGGAGAGGTGTTAATCGTCAGGTGAATTTTCATGTTCTGTTCTTTTTCTTATGGAAAAGGAGAATCTATCTTAGGATTTGATATTGAGTGTTGACTCATTGAACGCCGGCTTCACTATCCGGCATCCCAAAACTTCGCTGTCGAATGTGTAGTCCTGGTCCTTCACTATCCGGGCTTCCATCTGTACACCGCGGCCAATTGTTCTTTCTAACTTCGTGACCAAACCACATCCATCTAGTCAAGAGGTTTGCGCCGTCGCGTCCGATCCGAAGCGTCCAGATCCCTTGCCTATGATCACACATGAGCTAATTGAGCACCAGAGCAAGATTTTGATGGAGGCATCGTCATTGAAGAAGGATATCGGAGTTCTTCAGACTTAGAATACTCGATTTATCAACATATTCAATTTTAGGGTATGTTTGTTTCTTTGGGAAAAAAAAAAAAATTCGTGATAAATGAAAGATATTTTTCGGGAAATCACGCTCCAGGAGTATGTTTTCTTCTCTTCAAGCTAGGGAATTAGTTTTCCTAACTTCAAGCATAAATATTGTCTTTGCCAGTAAATAGTTTTTCATTGATTGATCATTTTTAACAAACCATACGCATGAAACTACAGAAATCTAATTCGTGAAAAATTCTTTCACTTAAACAAATACATCCTAATCGTTATGTGTTCTCCCTTTTTCTCCTCTTCTTTGTGTTTTCTCCAGATTTGTTCGTCTTGGCCAAAATTTAATTTGCCAAAATAAAGGCTTTAGTTTCCATACAAGCACTTTAACTTATGAAATAAACTCTAAATTGGGGGCATTAGTTTTAATACGGATTTAATAGATTGTATAGCTAACGACCATGTTTCTGGCAATATTTGTTGTAAAATTAATGTAGAGAAAATGGAATCTTGCAATTAAATCAATGCGAGAGAGCTAGAGAAATAAAAGAGGAACGGTAAAGGCATCAAAGATTTACGTGGTTTGATTGAGTGTGATACCTACAATTTTCAGAGGAGAGCCAACATTTAGATTACACCTAATTTTCTATAACTAGATTACATCTAAGCTTATAGTTTTTTCAAAAACAATTTAATTGGATATAAAACTCACAGCAACAGTCACTGGTCGAAAGCAAGTCCAGCAAAGAAGCTTTTGCCAGATTCCTCTAACGTGCGACGGATATCAAGTCTTGAGTCAAGCCGGTCAATCTGGGATGAGCTTCTCCAAATGAGAGAGAAATCTTCAACCACTGCCCTTCGAGTCCAAATTCGATTTCGATCAGCAAAAGGCATATCGAATCTTGAACAAATCAAAATGCTCCAAACGAGTTGGGTTTAGATACGCTAAACTCGGCATACATTATCTAACAACATCGATACGAAAAACAAAGTCAACTATAGTAAAGTCATATACACAGCCCTTCAGTTGTTGCGCCTCTGGTTATAGTCGGCGAGTATACTAGAGTAAGTAGCAAAGGATTAAATATATATGTTACAGCTTCTATCACAATAAATTACTGTGTATCACGCCTCGTTATTGAAGAATACTATGTAAATCCTCAACAAGAAGGTATCAATTTGGTCTCCAAATCCCTACTTTGTTTTGCTTCCAAAATATCATGCTGATCACTTCACATCCTGCATGTAAATCATACAATGATCACCAGAAATTCTCATTATAAATATAATTTGGGAAAAATACCAAAAAAGTTATAAACCTATTATGTTGGTACAAGTTCAATCTTAAACATTTCAATTGGACAAATTTAGTTCTAAATCTTTTCACAATCGACAAATTGAATCCATTCGACCAATTTAGGCAAAAAATTGCTAACGTAGATATCGACCGCTCCTAAATTTTTATTTTTTTTTCAAAATTTTTTTCATTAATAATATTTTTTCTTTTCTTTCATTTCTTTTCCTTCTTATCTTTTTCCTTTGCCATTGTGGCTAGAGAGGTTTGCTAGCCATTAGACGTAGTGGAGCCCTCACTCGGGCCTCGCCCAACCGGCTTCGCCATGGTCTAGTCATTGGGGGTGAAATCGGCCTCGTACGCAGCTACCTGCAGACCGCCCACATCCACAAGGAAAAAATAAAGGAGGAAAAGAGAAAAAATTTTAAAAAAATTCGAAAAAATATTTTTTAAAATTAAAAATTGTCTACGTCGCGAGCGCCAACCGTAATGTAGAATGGCCGGCATCCATGTTTTCGGGATCAAGCTTAAAATATATATGTCACCTTAACTAAGTGTTAAGATGAGACACACTATTTACTATGTCCGAAAGTAAAATAATCGCACATATTTTACTTTATCTATTATGATGCCAAATGTGAGTTTTGATTAATTTCATAAAAGAGTAGATACGTGAACTCAAGTTAGACATTAGGTATATCTCGAACTATCATATGTACGGTATTGAAGGTATAGACATACGCTCTATGGGAAAGGAGTTAAGTAACGTAATAAGTATCTCAACTTTTATGCCAAGTGAGACTCTTGAGGAAATAGTTCCTCAATTAAGTGTTCTCATGACTTTACTTATTCTCAAGATTTCTATTAAGTGTTTGCTATCTCGAGGAATGTTGCCAATGATCATGAATTGATTCGATCTAATGGGATATTACTAGAAAAGCAAGTTGAATTGAAATTGAGAGTTTCAAAGAAAGATGAAGATCGAATTTGGAGAATCACATTCTAGTTTTGTATTCAGCGGTCGATCAATTATGATTGTTTTTGGGATAATCATAATTGTGAATACAATATATATCATTGTTAAAAAGAGATCAAGAGAAAATAAATGTGATCGATTAGTCTAGATACTCGTATACTAAATCTACTAAAAAAATGTGATGCCCATTACGAGCTGTATGTATTCCTAACAGATGTATGTCAACGAGCTCTCGAAAGTATACGATCCGCGGCGATTATTTACCTGTATGAATATTGCGTAGAGGTAAAGAGAATTTTGTTCCGTACCACATGGAAGCGGGAGATGATGGGTTTTTATGTTTGATGGGCTTATTTAAGCCTCGTCGCCCATGTTGGGCCAAAACTCGCCCGTAAGTGAAGGGCCCGTAGAAGAGTGCGGTTATTGTAGATAAAAGAAAATGGAGATTATTTGAATAGTTAACGATGCTCGCGCTTGCGTAATCAATAGAAGAAAATATCGTTTACGTTATCTCGCTTTTCCCCGCAAAAACAGTATGCTCCTCTTGACGAACAGAATCGTGGCTTCCAAAGAATTCCTCATAAACCGCGACGACGGTGTTTAATCCGTGAAAACTAAGGTATGTCCGACTACGTGATATATTTTTTGATCGGTGTAACATGTTTTCTGGGCATGTTTTCTGCGTACGTTTCGGTGTTTGATAACTCTATAAAAATAAAGCTATTTTACCTAATTTAGGCAACAATTAATGCAATATCTATGAGAAAATATTTGGATTTCCTTCTGATTATTTGAATTTTCCTTGTTTATGCAGAATAATGATATATGGAGAAGATAAGGAAAAAAATGGCAAAACTCATGAATTCAAATCAAGCAATAGTGGAAGATAGATATCAAACCAAAATTCTCTGATTTACTCCCTGATTTTATGCGCAATTGCTTGGAGCTTGGATATATCCTCTAAAGGGGAGAACGGTGAGGCCAGAGAAAGCAGTTAGGTTTTTGTTAGATCGTTTTTATTGTGTGAGAGCTTTTTCAAGTATTTTGAAGAAGACAAAAGTGATGACAGAATTCTTGTTCTTTGATTCAAGATCTTGGGTTTGATATATATTTTTATTTCTTCTTCTACTATGTTCTAATTTTCTTTTGTTAGGGCTACGATGCTTAGCCTAACTATGATGATGTGAATTTCATGATTTTTATGTTTTGCAATTGATTTCATTCACGCTGAGTTATATATTATCGGTGTCATAATGCTTTTGAGTGACTGGTCACTACTTGAATGATCTTATATGCATGTTTGAGACTGAGAAGTGATAATATGCACTTGCTTATTATAATATATAACCATAAATTAAACGTGGATGTAGATATACCGCTATTTGTGTAACTTTCGTGATAAAGTGATCTAAAGACTCATTGTAAGCCGGGAATATTCATAGTTTTTAATGCACTTATGTTTATTTTCATTCACATAGCAATATAGTGGATTAATAAACTGGGTAAGTTTGCTATACCTAGAGATAGGATAGTAAATAGGTTAGGAAATTCGCGATCACATGTTTGATATCGCTTTGTACCTGCACAATATGAAATTCATATCCGTGGTTATGGTGAAATCGGATGTTCTAACATATTTATTTAATTGATTTACTGCATTTAGTTTCAAATTTTTTTAAATTTATTCTAAATTATATTTTGATACGGTTAGATAAATTTTAGAATTAATATATTTTAGTATTTAATCAGTTTATTAATCATCGATCTCCGTGGGACAATAATATGATGATCATCAT
Organism: Eucalyptus curtisii; assembly: GCA_017140595.1. Taxonomy (NCBI): domain Eukaryota; kingdom Viridiplantae; phylum Streptophyta; class Magnoliopsida; order Myrtales; family Myrtaceae; genus Eucalyptus; species Eucalyptus curtisii. Next base: position 11,609,001 of record CM029496.1, read on the forward strand.
TATACATTGCTCGGGACCGTTCACTGCTGCACCTACGAATGCGTTTCTGATTGGCATCGAATTATTTTGTGAATCAGTTTCTGACATTGCTATCGTGACATCGCCGGCGGTTGCCCACACACACGGCACGTGCCGGTGACGTCACGATGATGTCACCTAGCAGGGTCGATCGGCTTGATCCGACTTGTCCTGTCTCGACCTGACCTGCCTACGTTGACCTGTTGACTTTGAATGTTGACCGTTGACCACCATTGACCAGGGTTGACTTGTGTTATCACATTGACGGGGCAAAAGAACAGAGGAAATTACGTTTCTGGTTTTGTTCGTTGTTGATTATAAGTAATCCATTTTGTCTGCATTTGTTGCGGGAACCATGATGCGTTTTGTACACATGCTTATATTTCCGAGAATGGACGAAGAAAATGAGAGACTTGAAGGGCTAAAAACAGAATTATCTAATTATCGGTAATGACGATGATGTAGTATCACACGCAGTGGTCAATCAAATGATACAAAAATCATCTCGGAATGGTTATCCTATGCCGGATTTTGAGAAAGTGCCGGCTTAATGAACGCTCTTCCACCGAATAGCGGTGTTAGATCGCTTATAAGAGGTCAACATGGTCTCGAATTATAAGAGTCTTGCAATAGTTTTTGTAAGAGAGCACTATAGAATCAAGTTAACCAAGACTTCAACCATTGGGTTGAGTGTCACATGGCGCAGAATGAATGCGCTTTGGAAGTGGCATGAGAGCTCTCCAAAGGTCTTTTCGTAATTGACCAATGTGCCTTCAAAATTCTCAAAGAATTTTACTATGAGATTAGAAGAGACTTTCCCAGTTTATGAGATAAATGAAAATATTTGGATTTAATTATTTATTTTTCTTAGATTAGTTTGATATGTTTAAGGTGTAAATATCTCTTTCTATGTTGATATATTTCCTCTGAATATATTACTTAGTGTAAATGACATATATTTAGAGAAAATATATTTGGGTCAGACTTGTATGTATGGCGAAAAGGGTATGTCTTAGTATTGCTCAGGAGAAGAACTTACCGAGTAACTCTTGGCTTTCCCCTTGAGGTCGCCTCACGCTTCTCGGGATCACTCAAGACTTGATAGGCCTCCCCAAGCATCTACACAAACATCAAGGGCATAATAAGTACAACAAAATATATTTTTGTTTAAAGAAAGCTGAAGAATCAAATTGACTTGGAAATTTTCTGCTGCTTTTGGATCTCCAGGATTCTTATCTAGATGAACTTGCCGCGCCTGAAAGACAACATGAAAGTTTCAGAAATTCATCATATACGCACAA